>JARGCV010000077.1:9657500-10257500 GCA_034064705.1 Bothrops alternatus
AATTCCTCTCTGTTTCCATTGGTTATTATATCACATTAAAATTAATACATTGCTAGTTATAACTCAATAGGTTAAAATATTTATCAATATCTTTTGACTTATATGCCTCCATGTCCTGTTTTTAACTTTTATCTAATTTCAGTTATAGTATTCCAGTTAGCTTAATGTCCATAGTATTTAGGTTCCGGATAACCCACAGTTCCCTTAGTTCATTAGAAAATAGTTATCATATCTAAGAGACACTTATTATTTACTCAGATAAATTCTTACTTTATTTCACAATCATATTCTATTTCTCATCCTAATATCCATCACTTACTAATAAAATAACCTTTATCATCTCAATCCATCTTCTATATTATAATTCAAAACTATTATTCTAATAACTAGTTTTTATTTCCCTTATAGGTCTAAATCCTAAATATCCGGTTCCAGATCGTGGCACCAGCAGACATGCGGACAGAGCGCTCTTTCCGCCATCCAGTTTCCCTTCGTTGGTAGACCCTGGAAAGGGTCTAAAGTCACCCTGGAGGGGCGACCACCACTGAGGAGGACCCTCGACAGATCATGGAAGGGTGGCAGCCCTTCCGTTTGATCTGAGGCAGCTCCTTTGGACAGATGAAGAAAAGATCAGCCATTAATATGGCCGATCACTAAGCCGTTCCAGCCAAAAGCCAAAAGCACTACCAAGCACAACAAAAGCAACATGGAGGAATTGGGTGAGGCTTTACCTTACCTTTCTTGCTTTCCAACTACTTTCCTGTAAAAACCTTTGGAAATTTTTTTCCCCTTTATTTGGCGGCTTCTGCCTACTCTGGGAATATAAAGCTATGTAAAACAAGCAAAAAAAAAGAACTAAACTAAACGACGAAATAACTGGACTTGTAATATTTGGATACCTGGGGTCCCAAAAGGTTTCTATTCCTACAGAGACTTACTATCTTACCTATCTGTTAAACTGGAAAAAAAGAAAGAATATTTCTCTTTTTTAAAACTGAATAAAAGCCTAACTTGAGTTTGGGAAAAGATTTTCCATGTTATTGGTGATATCTTGTGGTGAAATTTGGTTCAGCAAGTGATTTTCTTTTCTGGAAGACCTGTGAGACTAAGATTTGTCCCTGACAGTATCAAAAAAGATAAGAACTTGAAACAGCTGGGTGGTGAAAACAACTGTCTATAGGAGAGGTGGACATTTATTGACTTTTATCAAAAATAGCCTCCACCAAAGGACTATCTTTAAACACCACAGAAATGGAGGAATACTACCCACAATTTAACTACAAACTTATACTTGAAAAAATTCTAGAGGCTACTGAGCTAATGAATTCCAGACTGAAAGATATAGGCGCCACCTTAAAGCTATAAAATGCAGCCCAGATTTCAACTGATGAATACAACTCAAAATGCAACAGAAAAAGAAGGAATTAACACTAAAGTGGACTTTAAAGAATACCAGCTACAACCTACTCAGAACTCTGATAACCAAGCCTTGATTTCAACAAAAAAAATCTGCAATTCTAACACCAACAGAAACTGAAGGAAGCAACTCTAATATGGAAGGTGCTGAAGACCTACATACACACCACATTGAGAATTTAGAGAACCCAGACAACCAAATAACAACTACAACATTGAATATGACTTTTTACTTAAATCAGCTGAAACTGGAACAAGAAGAAGACCAGTCTGAACTGATGACAAATATACTAAGCCAAATATGGAGACTCAAATTATTAGGCCAACAATCTAATGACTACAAAGGGACCAGCTTCCTTGAAAAATTGATAACTGGATGGTCTTCCTTGATTCAAATGACATGTGTAGGAATGAAGGGAGACCCACCTGAGGATTTAAAGGCACTGCTTGGCACAAAAGGAAAGCCAGAGTTAGACTTCAAAAATGGGATTTTTTTATGTGACCTTTAATGGAAGAGCCTAAAATCTCATTTAATGGGCTAAGGGGAATGTGATTTATGACTGTTAATTAGAGGAGAGAATTGTCCTTTGATACTGTTGTGAGTATCCCTAGACCAGCTTGGGAAGTGTCAGAGTATGAGGATGAGCAGCCAGGCTCCTCTGGGTGTTTTCCCCTCCCGGCAGCCGAGGAAGAGCAGCCAGGCCCCTCTGGGTATTTTCCCCTCCCGGCAGCTGAGCCAGACAGGGAGGAGATTTACAGGCAGTCTGGATCAGATTCACAAAGTGAGGGGTCAGATTTGGATCAAGAAGATAGACGGCTTGATCCGAGATTCCGAAGGTTTGATAAGCGACGGTGTCAGTTAAGTGGAAAAAGGAAGTAATGAGGGGAAGTGACGTATCGGACACTATATTAGAAGGGGACAGAGAGACTATGCCTTTGTCACGAGCAACGTTAATCAAGGAGTAGCCTGATATCTGGAGCAGTGCATTTGAATTCAGTCTTCTGATGTTTTGGAAATCTACGGAAGAATAATGAGGTATTGGACAATGTGATAAAGAAAGAGTGAGTTAATTGGGAAGGTGTGGGAAGAGCCTGTTTTAATCTAAATGTAAATAAATGAGAATTGGCCGTTCCTGCCAGCAACATGCCAGCAGCGTGCTTTGAAGTGAATCCTTTTGAAATGTGTTAAATAAACCCCTTAAAGACATATTTATGTGGATTTTAATGAGCTGAGAGGGGCCAGACAGAACAGATACTATGTGTTCAGGGGAGGGTAATCCCATTTTTGGCTTCAATTATACACTGCCGATGTTATGCTACTCAAAATAAAGATTCTTTAAGGTAAACAATGCCTCAAAGTACTTTTGAAGAGTTTCATCTGTCGGAACCATGACAAAAGACACAAATCAATATATGTGTGTGGGCACCTTTTTTATTTTACTGTATCTAATTTTGTATTTATAGTTTTTTACTTCCCTTGATAAAGGCACTTTTCTTGATTAAAAAAAACCCAACAACTACAAAATGCATAAGGAACCAAAAAGAAGAAAGACTTGTAAGAGTTTTAAGCAAAACAAAAATGTTCAATGCCATTAATGTTCAGTGTAGGTTTGGAGACGGGCGTCCTGTACTTTAAACATCTAGTGGTCATACCACTTAGGAAGGGAACAAGATTGCTGCAGTTTCATTGCTATTGAAAGCAGAGACAGTCAAATTAAGTCCTTTCACTTAAGGAGGAAAGAGCAGATCTCCTGCCTTGTCTTTCCTCCAGAAGAAAGGGTCAATGGCAGTAAAAATGCAGTCACTCTATTTCTGTTTTTCCTGAGTAAATGGCTATCAAGCAAAATACAACAGCCATTATCCCCATCACTGGAAGAAAGAGAAAGTCTCACAATGGCCTCTTTCGTTCATGAAAAGCTATGCCATGGATTGAAAGAAGAAAAATGTGTACATATAGTTATTTCAGTCATGGATCAGCTAATTGGATCTTTGAAAAATAGAGGGTCAGAATTTCAGAACCTTCATTTTCATTTCTCTTAATCAGTAACTACACCAAGGCCACTACATATTAATGTCATTATTTCTACATGATGAAATTTAGAAACTGCTTTATTCTCTGCCTCTGTAACAGAATCCTTCTGAAGTGACCTGAATTAAGTCAATCCCATCAAGCATTTATGTATGACTTGGCATTCCTAAACCCATTAAAAAAGTACAAATCATTGTCTTTCTCCACCTCTATTTATTTTTTCTGTTAAGAAAATGACTAACATGCTTATTTTCTAATCAAAGAGCTGGTTCAGAAGGCATTTCCAACTCACAGTAGTTTTCCAAAAAATGCATAGTATCCGCTGTCCAACTTAATCCAAAAGGTACTTGTGTGTGCATTTAGTTTTTCCTTCTCTCTCTCTCTCTCTCCCTCCCTCCCTCCTTCCCTTCCCCGCCTCTCTCTATGATTTTCTTGCTCTGCTGCACTTGTATAGTCTGTAGATAGTGCTAAATAAATAGCAGAACAAACCTTTATGCTTGTTTATTTACTTTAAATCAATTTTGCAAATATTTCCTTTGGATACATTTCTGTACCCTTTTGCTATAGATTTGGGAGACTTTAATCCTACCAAACAGGAGAATATACTTGAAAATGTTATCAGTGAGAAGGGAGCAAAATATGCTTATAAACATGTCCTTACTTTGAAAATAAAATTTTAAAAGCAACCTAACTTCAAAATCTACAAACTAATATATGTATATGTGTGTGTGTGTGTGTGTGTGTGTGTATGTGTATGTGTGTGCGTGTGACTCATCTATCCTACAAGGTGGCTTAATTGTAGAAACAAGTGAAAAATAGATTAATATAAATCAACATTAAAATAGTTTTAAAATCAGTGCTAAAACCGCACCTATAAGAGCCAAGAAACAAATCAGATGAGCTTCATCAATTCAAAAAAATTCTACTATTCCTGCAAATTTCATCCCTATTTGTTGAGAAGTAAAATGATAGCACTGCACTTTTTTCATGCTAGCTAATAGCAACTAGGACTTATTTCATACATAGAATCCAAAGCAATACCTTAGATTCATACCTAAATTTACAAAAAATGAACACTCCACAGGAAACACTGTATTTTTTCCCTATAAAGCAAATTATTTTATATAGCTGCTCTCTTATAACCAATTCTGAGAAGGTCCTAATCAAAAGATAATGTTTTAAATTAAGCACCAAGACCCATAGAAATATTCCCATTTTTCTTTCATTTTGTTTTTCTGGGCTGGAACTATTACCACTATCTAAATCTTTCTGGTTTTCCTAAAATGTGCAGTTAACATTTATGGAAAGGTTTCTGATTACATTATAAAACCTGACAGTTGGAAAATATAAGAGGGAGAGCGTTTTCCTGGTGCATTTCTAGACCATGTGAAACAATCCACACAATTACTACTTTATTTAGAAGAATATTTAACCTGGAAGCATTAAAGGCTGTCAATATCATGGCTTTGTTAGACTGCTGTAATTCATTTTATGTAGAGCTTCTTTTTTTTTAATAAAAAATTCCTTTATTAAAACAATCAGCATTGTACACAAAATCTTTGTATGCATCAAACTTCATAGCATCTGATATACAACATTACGTATTATTCTTTGTAAACGTCTGGTTTGGTACACATTTTTCACTCCTCTCTTCAACCCTCTATTATACACCTGTTACATTTTTTAATTCTCTATGATCCCTAACAATAGGTCTTGAGGTAGTAGTTAAACCTTAAATATAAGATCATATTAATAATCAGTCATCATATATCACTACATATAGCACTAGGTATTAATCTTTGTAAACGTCTGGTTTAAGCAGTTCAGAAAGTACAGCGGGCCAAAATACAACAGATCATTATTGTCCAATAGCAGAGCTACCGTAGTTCAGGAGAATAAGACCTGTTTTGCAGGATCTGCAGCAGTTGCTGATAAGCAGTTAGACCCAGTAAAAGATTTTGATGTTTACCTATCAAACCTTACACAACTGGGTTTGTGTTAGCTTCAGGGCTGATTTCTCCAAGTAGAATCCACCCACTTTACAAGATCTAGCCATGACCATCCTCTGTGATATCTTTGGAGAAAAGGCCATCTGGGATCCCTAGAAAGACATTCTCAGTAGCAGACTTCTAAGGTCAGGCTAACCTTTATTATTTTGACCTTTAGAAAACTGGTGAAGACAGGAAGATTTTAACCACTACTGTAGGAGCAGCAGTTTCTGTTTTAATGTTTGTTAATTTTTATGGGGCTTTAAGCTCCATATATTGTGAGCCACCTGGAACTGCAGTAGCAAGTGGCATGCACATGTTGGCAATCAAATACATAATAAACATAGGAATGGATTTAGAATGTTATTAACAGGATAAATTTGACTATTTGTTTGTTTTCAATCCCAAATTACAAATTGGGGAAACTGTATGCCACTCAGACTTGATTGATTGGAGTGGCCAATAAGCTATGTAAGGAAGAAAGAATGCAAACTTATTTACTGTTTTAAAAAGAGAGACCCCTTGATATTTTACTCATATCTGCAATGTTGTAGTTAGTCAAATAGAAGATGATAATAGCAAGTTTATAAGCAGATGGTGATGTGATAGCCATGCCTTACTTTTCATTCTTTGTAGCAAGAAGACTGTAGTAATCCATAAATTACTATTTCTCCTAAGCTTTTGCTTCATGTGGTATAATCCAAGGAGAACAAAGTAGACCAAATGTTCCAAACATGAAAAAGCTTAGATTCCCCTTTGAAGTTTATGAACAATTGAAATCAAAGCAGCTGAGTATAATAGTGCTCTTATTTAATTAAAAAAGGGTTTGCATTGTTTATTTAGTTTTCATGCTCTCCACTGCACAACACTTAAGCAATCACATATGACAGAGTGTACAATTATTCTAAAAAAAAAAATCTTGCTTGCTTAGATTGTATTTGCCTCTTGCTTGAACTGCCCTAAACATGAAATTATTATGCTTGTTGTGTCTGGAAGATAAGTATTAGAAGTATGCTATTTATAAAAACAGGAAGGAACCCATATCCATTATCAGATTAAGCTGGTAATAGGGTACTTTTTGAAAATGTTTTCATTTTTGTTTCAGCATTGTAATTATCATGTAATGGAATTTTTTATGTAAAATAATTCACCCAGTCCCTAAATAAAAGCTCTTAACTCACTAGCATATTTAACTTCCAGTATTTCATAAGCTTTTTCTACTTACCATGGTAATGTGGGAATTGGTCTGACAATGTTCTGATTACAAAAGTGTAGAATCGCTTTATCCAGAGTCCTTTCATTTTTTTAGATTCTTTCCCAATTCATCGTTTTTTTAATGTATCCTGGTGTAATTCCCACCATAGGAAATAGTCTATTCATATTTTCTGAGAGCTGTAATCTCTACCCCCGGAAGTTTCTCCAATGCTGTACATATTTAAACAAGAAGCTGGGCTGACTTGCACTGAAACAAGAGCTTGACAACTAATCATATCTTATTGACTTAGAAACAATGTATCTCCCACAGGTCTTCTGCCCATTCTATAGTGTGTGATAAATTTATATTTAGATGGTATATAGCGATAACTAATGGATTGTTTCACCTTGGCATATTCCCTGATATCCTTCCATATGTGGGTTACAACAAAGTTACTAAACAATATAAGAAGATATTAAACTACTGCAGCAGTTTTAAGATTATATCATCTCTTCAATGAATCAAGGGAACCGTAACCTGTTTATTTAAATTATCTTATAGCTATAACCACTGGGTTTTTTCCGGAGAAAATTTTAATACTCTCTTCTCTGCAATTATAGATAGCAGATAAAAAGGAATTTCTGTAGCACTTAGGCAATGTCCTTGAGTTCTGATGAACATGAATTCTTAAAATATTCTTTTCTAATGTGTAAAATCTATGCAGACCTGCACTCTCAATTAATTCACACTCTTTTGGAAAGACTGCTTAGCAATCTTGATCAATGTTGCTTAGATATTTTCTTAAATGACAGATGTCCTAAAATGACCTACTTAACTGCTAATTTGGGGTCTTAACCGAAAAGCTACATCATAGCCACATTTGTTAATAATTCCATGTATTAGGCTATTAAAATGTAATTATATGTTTTGGGATTGTATTTAGGTTGCTTTAACTGAGGGGTGTCAAACTGCCAGCCCATGGGCCGGACGCATCACAAGGAAACCACGCCCACCTCATTGCCGACAATGGGGAAAAAGCTCCGATACGTCGCATGATGTCATGTGATGTCGCGAGTTTGACATATCTGCTTTAACTGATTTTGTGCTGGTCTTGGACCATCTTAAAGAAAGACTAATTGATTGAGATGATTACCATTTTGGAAAATTGGTTGAGATAAATTTCTGGAGGAGAAGGCTAAGAATAAGTATTAATCATATATTCTCCAGACTACTTATTCATTTTCATGGTGTTTTCATTGTCTTTGCTTTTATTGCAAGTCGCTCTGAAGTATAAAGAAGTAAACAAACACACACATGAATATATACATACATATGTACATGCATATGCACACACACACATCAAAATAAATAATAAAAGCCATTTTAATTTAAACTACTCAGTGGTAAATCAAAAGTCAAATACAGGCACGGATCCCAAGATATCTAGCCTTTTTTCATTTATACTGCAATAAGAACAGCAATTTGGTGAAAGAAACAACATAAAAATAATCCTTCCCATTTGAGCAAACAATATGAGATAGAAGTGCTCTCTACATAATGGGGAGGCATTCCTTTGGAGGAGCAATAGGTCTATCCCAGAATATACATAGTGCACCATGTTAGTGAGCTCACTGTTACATTATCACTAGTGTTTCCGCTAGTAACAGAGACTTACATGAACAACTCTGGAAGTTTATCCATTAGACTCTATGTCTCATGAACTTCATGAACTTCAGAAATTCCAATACTCTGAAAAGAAGTCACACAGAAGAAGTATAACTCTGTTTTACATAGTTGCAGAATACATGACATGAAGTCATGGATTCATGTAACAGAAAGACTGACAAAACTTTCTAACAGAAAGGGCAGTCTGATCTAGAGATCCAGAACTATTCAGAGAGGTACTTCCCTTCACTGCCTCTGCGAGGCTTAGGTTTGGATTGCTATCCTGAGTACTGGGCAGGACTTAGTACACTAAAGGGCCTTTACCAGATCTATGCTTTTATGATTCTCCCCTAGTGGTGCCTCTTCTTAATTCCTGAAGCTTCTTTTTAAAAAGAAAGAAATCTTATATCATCAGAAATATTCTCTTGCCATATCAGTGTCAAACTATGGAAATAATGGCTCATTTTAAAGATTTAAGCTAGTGAGATGGGATTCAGCAGTTCTCAGGCTAGACAACACTGTTACGTAAATATTGGGCAAGTATCTCTCACTCTGAAGACTGGGAACAAATGAAATAATATGTTATATATGTTATATAATCACCTCTGGGCTGCTCCCAATCAAAGGATTTTGAATAAGCAAGTTTTACGTTCATAACTTTTATCTTATGTAGCTATGTTGTGTAAATGAGCTTCTGCTGTAAGCAAGGTCCTCCATACAGGATGAAGTGTCGGGAGAGATGAGATTTACCACTATGCTGACATCAGCTCTTGACTTTCATCTGCCAAACTTCCAGCAGTCTTTGGAAGCATAAAATTGTCCAAGCCCATTTGGAACTGTTAGATAATTCTGGAACCCTATCTACATCTGTTAGGGAGTAGGTCAAATCATATCTTAATTTACTGGGGTTTATTTACTATGCATAGGTTTGAACTAAAATATCTACAACAAAGCAATCCAACAGCCTTCAAAAGATGAAGGAATATTAGAGATACTTCAAAGGCAGTAAAAAGTAAAACAGAAGTGAGAATTTTTCTTGAATAGAGCTGAAAAGCAGAACAGTGTCTTGCATTTGCAGGGAGAAACTGTGAAAGGTACTTGTAGCCAGTTTGCCAACCCCAAATTGCTGGATAATTCTTAACTTTCTCCATAATTAGTGGCATTTGCTATACTGTTTTCAAACGGAAACACTGTTGGGCTAGCTTGGCGGATACCGTGGTACTGCTAACTAGGAGCCTCATTTCCACAAGAGGATTTAAATTCTTTAGGACTCTACTTTCATAATTGGGCACACGCAGCTCAATTAGTAACAGTGTATTATCAGATTTAATCTGCATAACATTTGTTATTATTGGACCCTTGTTAGACTTTGCTACAGCAGAAGCATAAAACCAAGAAGCGACGATAAAAAAAGGATAGTGTGGTGTATAGCACTGTAAGCTTTATAAACATCCATACTTTGTTTTCATACAGCAGAATATCTCATTTTCCTCTGGCTTAATGACCTGAGTCATAATGCAATTCCAGATGCAGTGCATAGATAGACAGTACTTCTTAAAAAGAAATCACATGGCTACACTTGCATAAAGACCATATGTGCAATAACAGATTCTTTCTAGATTTCAACACAGCACCTCTTCAGTCAGCATTCAAAACCCTTTTCTCTCTTTTTAATATGTCCTTAACATTTCTCAGTGGAAAACAACACAGCTCAAACATGAACCATATAATTGGAGGGTACAGCATGCACTTTTAATAAAGAAGTTAAATATGTGCTTTACATTGTTAGGCGAGGCACTCAAATAACAGGCGGGCAAGCTGTCTAAGATACATTATAGCTAGGGCTCAAAAAGGAATCTATTTGTTCACATTAGGGAATGCAAATACAAGCCTCTCCAAAGTCACATAATCTCAGCCATTAAATATATTATGGCCTAGAAGGCTGGACAAATTTAAAATTGCTTTTAAAATATTTTCCAATATAATTTACTATAATGCAACATTTTCAGGGAAATAGGTTTCTTTCCCCTTTTTTAAATAATGAGAAATAAATATATATTTTCTGAAGAGCAAAAGTGCCTCCTCATTCATGACAACAAAACATGAGCTTTTAGTGAGAAGACTGTAGCTGAATGTTGCCTGATATGCTAAATGTTGAATGTGCAAAGTGATAGTGCTGGACAGCCTAATACAAGTAAGTCCTCAACTTACAACAGTCCATTTAGTGACTGTTCAAAGTTACAACGGCACTGACAAAAGTGACTTATGATCTTTTTTTCACGCTTACGACTGTTGTAGCATCCCCAGGATCCTGTGATCAAAATTTGGATGCTTGGCAACCGATTTATACTTATGACTGTTTCAGTGTCATGTGATCATCTTTTGTAACCTTCTGGCAGGCAAAATTAATGGGCAAAACAGGTTCGCTTAACAATCATGTTACTAATTTAACAATTGCAGTGATCCATTTAACAAATGTGGCAAGAGAGGTCATAAAATGGAGCAAAATTAATACCTGTCTCACTTAGCAACAGAAAGTTTGGACTCAGTTGTGGTTGTAAGTCGAGGACTACCTGTATAGAAATATAGAGAGTGAGCAGGATAAAATGTGGTTAATAAATAAAGTTTGTAAATAAAATAAACAAATAGCTTAAATTCTATACACATTTACTTGAAGAATGGCCTGATTATATTCTATGGGCTGAATAGAGGTATAACATTGCACAGACTAAGAATTCCTAGATGCTACAGTTTAAATAAGCTGGAAGCTATTTATTTGCTAAGGAATAAATCTCACTTAGAAAAAAGATTAACATGGAACTCTGTCAAATAGATTGAATAAAACAGCAAGAATAATGTTAGCTGAGAACATTGTTTTGAGCAATATGACATTTTAATTACGGACCTTTACCCTTATTATTTTAGAATTACTGATGTTGTAGGACAGATAATTTCCCAACAATAAATCTATCAATATGAACCTAATGCACATTGCAGGTACTCTTACATGCACACACACAATTTAACAATGAGTTTAGTACAGGTCTGGGTCTGTTCTCCATCCCAACGTATAAAAGGGGTTTCTTCTTTTATCCAGGAAAACTGAAAAAGGTGGAAATTGAGGGTGGGGTTTTTTTTGGGGTGGGGAAGCCTTTGCAGTTTGTGAAATGATGTTCCATGTGAAGAATGTGTTAAAGTAAGTTAGCTGGTTGGTCGGAAAGGATTAACTGAAGCTTTCACAAGTAATTATAGCTCATTAGCAGTGTTCCTTGGATATTTTAAATGGTATATACATTTTGATAACAAACGAGTTTTATATTGGAGCAATATAAACCTGAAATATATTAACCAACCAATCAGCCAGCCAACCAACCAAACATTTAACCAGAATTACCTTATTTTGGAGAAGTATGTGTATTGTACATGCATAGTAAGATTTTCTCATGAATCTTTGGCTTGCAACTTCTATGTTCACTTTTTCTCATCTATCTTTGCCTTACACTCTTCTACAAGTTCACTTTTTCAACCTTTCCCTTTTTTCAATTTTTTTTCCTATCCATTGGGCAGTGTTATCTTTCAGATTCCTGAGCTTTCTTACACATTATTTTTTCAGTATAATTAAAGCCAGGATGCATAATGATGATGATTTTATTTTACTAGTAATTGCTACTTGTATTTTTACAAATATCATTCCAGACACTCAGTCTTCAATCTCTTTTTTTTTTTTTTGCATGAGAGCATACTGTTTCAAGTGGGCACTGAATTTGGCTCTCCATAAAAAAATTAGGGAATAATAATCTCATATAATCTTTTTCCCCAATGGACAGAATCTATGATAAGTCTGATTGCCTCTCTTTTTGCATGCCTTAAATCCATTCTGGGTATTTATTTATTTTTTCAATTTATATTTGGGTTGTGAGTATGAAAGGAAAAAGAGATTCCTACTGAATGAGGACAAGTCTAGTACTATAAAGAATAGATATTCACATAGAGTATGTGGTTTTCTTTGGACTCTAGATTCTATTGTATGGGCAGTTCTAAACAGGGAAATATTTTTGAAAACACAGATGTTTTGCTTTTCAAGCATAAATGCAGAATTTATTTCAATGTGGCTGTTTGTTATTTCAAATTGCAATTTATCCCACCAGAACTATATGTGTGCCTTGCAGTAATAGAAAGCCTATTTGCTTTTACTATAGCATCAAGAACTCAACTGCTATAAAAACTTACTGTCTCAGTAATGCTGTCTCAGCACAAAACCGTTTCAAATGGTCTTTATTCTATTATGTTAAATAGATTCTCTTTTAGTGTCATTATCTCATGGCAGATGATTATAGAGGCAATAAGTCAATCATTACTTGTTTTAATTGCTTAAAACTAAAGTATCAGTAATTTTTAAGTAATGAAAATCTAAGGTTAAGGACATTAAATTCATACAAATGGCTTAATACAGTATTTACAATGTGGGAAGACCGTTATATTTTATAAAGCCATTTAGAAAGACAAAAAGAGAAATAAAAAACAAATTTCTCAGGCAGGACTTTTAGAGGTAGTAAAAACAATCACTGACATGTGGCATGAACTTTATGTTACCATGATATTTTTATTTCAAGGTTCAACAGTTATTTGCTATCTGAATTTTTTAGGAGAATTTAGGATATATTGATATCACTGGATTCATATCCATATTTGCAATCTAGTCCAACATTTCAAGTTAAGACTATTACTAATATGACTACAGCCTTGCATTCCTACTTTATAGATTCATTGTTTTTCTCTGTTTTTTTTCTACCTGAATTTTAGTGTTATTTTTTTTAATCTTCCTTGTTATTAAGTTTATGAACTTCAGCTAGCCTAGTAAAACTACTTGTGTCAACATTATCTGGATTTTTCTTTTAACATGATCAACCTGGTTATCCTTTTTGCTTGATCAATAAGGTGATTTTTAAAAATAAGCAAAAATGCAAAACACTAATGATCCATAACCATTTTTTTAAATCTTCAGATAGTCAGAATCATTACACACAATGAGGTTTAAAAACATTTCCTCAAATTATTATTCCATACTTGAATATGTAATTGTTTACTATAACTGTTTCCTCACTGCTTTCTTTTTTTAAAAAATAGTCACTTCATAATAATTTAACCAACCTTTTTCTTCATAGCAACCACATTTGTGCGTGCAATAGATTTGAACTGAATATTTTTCTATACTTTTTATGTTTCAGTTTGATAACAAATAATATACAGAAATAGAGATATGTAGAAAAGGAAAAGTACATTCTACAGAAATCAAATAGATGGAGTTCATGACTTATCTATTTTATTTAAAGATGACTAAAATGCTTCCCAGAGAATCCTTTCTTACATTGTACAAGTCTCCATTTGATGATCAGAAACTCCCTTAGATTCCCACATTTCATTTATAACTCAGAGAAAACCACTTTGAGAGAACTTCTTCCATTAACAGCACAATGGAAATCAAACTTTTCTCATGGCAGCCATAAATTAAAGCAACTAGCCTGATACAAATAGTCCTCAACTTACCACAGTTTGTTTAGTGACCATTCAAAGTTACAATTCAAAGTTACAAGTTATAGTAACTTGTGACATATGATTGTTTGCAGCATTCCCATGGTCATTTCAAATTTCAGAGACTTGTCAACTGACTCATATTTATGATAATTGCAGTGTCCCTGTGTCATGTGATCACCTTTGGCAACCTTCTGACAAGCAAAGTCAATTTGGAAAATAGATTCACTTAACAACCATGTTACTAGCTTAACAACAGTAGTGATTCACTTAACAAATGTCTCATTTAGCAACAAAAATGCTGGGGTCATTTGTGGTCGTAAGTCAATGGCTACCTGTAGCTGGAAGTGACAAAACAAGATTGCCTATGCCATTAAATCTATTATCTGCTTAAAATAATCCCTTATTCTGATGTCTAACTTGTAGGAGTGATATTTGCAATGGTACTATCTTCTGAAACATCCTCACATCCAATCATTTCAATTAAAGATTCTTCCTAGTGAAATCAACATGTTTTGCTAATCGATTTATTGAACTGATCAAACAAAAAAAGTTTCCTTCTTCTGCGACAGCAAATTGTCAGGTAAAAAAGGCAAATTCACTGGTCTCAGAACACTGCATCTTCACCAACAATTAAGAAGCTGTCTTAAATCTCTGAAGCTTTAAAACTATAAACAGCAAAAAGCATATGAAGTATTTTTTTTCTGTTTCAAACTCTCATGAACGGCATCTCTAAAAATAACACATGACATCGTGCTCATCATTTCTCAGTGTAAATTGTGCCTCTGAGAAGATAAAGTGGGATAATTCTGTATGTATCATCACAATCTGTGGAGAGAAGGAGTGAGACAGAAAGATGAAAGACGATAGGAAGGAGGGTAGACAGGCTGTCAGATGGACATACTTGAAGGACAATTAAGATGCACTGCAAACTCTTTTATCTTCTTCATTTACTTATGAAGTTCTGCAATAAATCCATTCAGATCTTCAGGTACTGAGGACATTTGAAAGTTAAAAGTTTCCATTAAAGAGAGAGAGAGAGAGAGAGAGAGAGAGAGAGAGAGAGAGAGAGAGAGAGAGAGAGAGAGAGAGAGAGAGAGAGAGAGAGAGAGAGAGAGAGGAGTCTCTGCTTTCATGGTAAAGTAAACTGTCACTAATGAAGCTTCTTGTGTGGAATTTCAGTGCTGCTTTGTTTATGCGCAAAGGAAATTCAAGAATCTTATGGTTGTCTTTTAATATGTTTAGGTATTACTCATGCTTCTGTGCTACACAAATAAAAACTAAATCTGTACAGTGTACAGCAATACCTGATAGTAATTCAGGTTAAGAGAACAAATAAATAGTTTTCATAAAAAACCAACAGGTTTACAAAAATATACCTACCATCCACAATCTTTCCCACAAACCCCACTCCAGGATTGCTGCCTTCAGAAGGTTGCCTGCTATTTATCCATTGCCTCAATCTTAGCAGATTAAGTGGTTAGATATATTAATAACTACACAACCTGTACCACATTAGGTTATTCTTTCAGGTATATTTCCATATCTAAACAGAGAAACAGAATGATCTCATGTGACCAAAAAAGCATTAGGAACAAGAACAACTTCCAAATTCCTCTTGCCTTCCCCACTGACTTTGCTTGTGAGTTGCTGGCAACGAGCATAAGAAATCTTCCTCAATTTCTTTTGTCCCATTATGTCCCTTTTTGTGTAGTTAAAGGTCATGTCAATGAGAATTTTAGTAATATATAAATACATTAAATAGCAATATAAATTAGATCATTATAATACAGGATCATTAGATCATAATACAATCAAAGGCTTGATAGTTCCCAAAGGTTTTCTGGAAAAGGCAATATTTATCAGCCTATAGTAGGCCACAAGAATGATATTGATCCTTAACAAAATGGGCTGTTCCATAGGAAGCCAGTTGTCACCAAGAATTCCACTTCCTATTATGCATCGTTTGACAGATATTCTTTGGCTATATGGATCAAATGGGTGCAATTAATCTTGGGAAAGTGTTCTGTTATATAGTGCTTTAAAATGGGCAAGCAGAATTTTTAATTGTGCTTGGAAACCTACTGATAAACAGTGTAGCTTCCACAGCAGTAGTGTGATACAGCATAACTGCAACTGATTGACAAAGGCATGAATGACTGTCCTAACTGTTCTAGATAAGAAATAGGACATCTAGTGGACTTTCCTTTGCACTCAGGATAGAGTTGTATAACTGAATATCATTGGCATATTAAGGATACCTTATCCCAAATGAATAAATCATTTTGCCCAAGGGTTTCAAACAGAAAATAAACAGAATAGGAGAAAGGACAGAATAACAGAACAACAACTGAGGGCCTGAACATTTCTAGTCTGCCATCACAGATTAGACAATCCAGGCAGCTAAGACCCACAAGTGATCACAGAGTACTATTGGCAAAGGTATCACCTACAGCAGCTGCCCAAGCAAATAAATCTAGCAGGGTTGCTGTGCTTTAGGTTCCTTATATTAAATAATGCCACTTACTGCGATATTAAAATGCACTTTTAGCAGCACTTGACTCTGGAAAGTGGATCTTCTCCCAAGATCCGGATGACCCTATCTGACATGAACATCTGACTGTTCACCCAGACCTTTGGGGAGGGCAAGTGAAGCCCTCTTTGGATTGTATGGATCTCTTTCTCTTTCATTCTTGGTGTTGTTACCCTTGCCAAAAGGGAAAAAGAAAAGAAAAGAGATTAATAAATAAGCTACGGGATACGGATGGTGACCTACAATGTCACAATGACTTAATGAAAAAAAAATACAAAGGAGTATTATGAGACACTTTATAAGTTGGAGACGGTTTCTAAAGATGTAATTCAGTCTTATTTAAAAGAAGCAAATCTCCCAAAGGTTCCTGAGAATATGCGTCAGAGGTTAAACGAGAATGTTTCAATGATGGAGATTACAGAGGCAATAAAAAAGCAAAAGAAAGATAAAACATCAGGACCTGATGGTCTTCCTGCTGAATTCTATGTAGCATTACAAGATACTATAACTCCAACTTTGAAAGACTTATGTAATGAAGTTCTTACACAGGCAAAAATACCGGATTCATGGACTGAAACTAATATTACTTTGATACCTAAAGAAGATACTGATCATACACTAATTAAAAATTACAGGCCAATATCGTTACTAAATATAGATTACAAATTCTTTGCTGCAATAATGGCAGAAAGAATGAAAAACTTTTTGAATGAATTTATACACCCAGACCAAAATGGTTTCCTACCAAAAAGAAAGATAAAGAACAACTTGAGGATTATTTTAAACGTTTGGAGTACTATGAAATTTATCCAGGGAACCTTGATGCACAAAAATCCTTTGATAACTTAAATTGGCAATATGTGTTTCAACAACTTCAGGAAATGGACTTCGGTGAAAATTTTAACAAAGCAATTCAAGCAATTTATAAGAAGCAAACAGCAAGAATACTTTTAAATGGAGATTACACAGATGGATTTGAGATTAAAAAAGGCACTAGACAGGGATGCCCATTGTTTCCTCTGTTGTTTATTCTTACATTAGAGGTTCTGGCAAGAAATATCAGACAAGATACAGAAATTAAAGGTCTGGATATTAAAGACCAGAAATATAAACTATAGGCATTTATGGATGACTTGGTCTTCATTCTGGAGGAGCCATTGCAAACAGCTGATAAAGTCTTGCAGAAAATTGAGAAATTTGGAGAAGTGGTTGGCCTGAAAATAAACAGGGAAAAGACTAAAGTAATAACAAAAAATTTAACAGACAAACAGAAAAGTCAACTCGCTAATATGACAAATCTTCAAATAGTTAAAAAAGTCAAATATTTGGGTATTTATTTAATGGCTAAATCTTCTACACTAAAAGAAGACAACTATGAGAGATTAATGAAACAAATAAAAATAGACTTGGAAAGATGGGAAAATCTTCAATTATCACTTCTAGGAGGAATAGCAACGGTTAAGATGAACATTTTACCAAAACTAATTTTCCTATTTCAGACAGTACCTATTAAATTTAATAAGAATTTTTTTGATGATTTATATGCAATTATTTTAAGATTTATATGGCAAAAAAAGAAAGCAAGAATCTAATGTAAATTGTTACAAGAAACTAAGGATAGAGGGGGCTTTGGACTTCCAGATTGGAGACTTTACTATCAAGCGGCTATTTTGCTTTGGCTTAAAGAATGGATTGTATTGAGAAATAAAAGATTGCTTTACTTAGAGGGACATGACCTTCAGTTAGGTTGGCATGCTTTTATATGGTACGAGAAGTCTAAAGCACATAAGTACTTTCAAAATCATGCGATAAGAAATGTACTACTTTCGGAATGGGAGAAAATTAAACATAATATATATATATGAAAATACTTGAGTGGCTCTCAACAATGGAAGCATTTGCTTATCCAAATCTGATTAATTATGACAAACTGGTTAATTATAAAGACATTTTAGACAAAGAGGGAAAACCTAAGGACAGGCAAACTTTATAACTACTTGACATGTTGGTCCTATCTGCAAATTCAAACAAGATACGAAAAAGATATAAAATTGACAGGTTTTTACAAAGAACAGACCCTATTAGATAAAATTTTGTTAAAACAGATGATAATTTGATTAGAAAACTCTATAAATTTCTTTTAAACTGGAAGATGGAAGAAGAACAAGTGAAAGAAACAATGATAATATGGGCAAAGAACTTTGGATATTCTATACATTTGGAAGACTGGCAAAAACTTTGGGATAAAAATATTAAGCTTACAAAAATGGTAGCATATAAAGAAAATTTATATAGATGTTTTATAGATGGCATATGACACCAGTTCGCTTAGCAAAAATGTTTAAAAATGTTTCTGATATTTGTTGGAATGTAAACAACAGCCAGGCACTTATTACCATGCCTGGTTAGATATGCCCTATTGCTAAGAAATATTGGTCTAAGATCCATAGATGGTTGGAAAAGATGATGAAACTACAGATAGAATTTAAACCGGAATTGTTTTAGTTAGGAATAATAAGACCTAATTATGGTAAAGAGAAGGACTACTTGATATTGCATGTTTTAACAGCTGCAAGGATAGTATTTGCCTAATTTTGGAAAAATGAGAATTTAACATCTGACCAGATTATAATTACTAAAATTTTAGAGTGTGCAGAAATGGATAGACTAACATTAGAAATGAAAGAAAAAGATGATTCAATTTATTTTAGAACTTGGGAAAAAAATTATCAATGGTTAGATACACGTTAGAACTTGAAGGATTCAATATTTTAGAATAGATAACTGATTTTTAATCGAGTTCTAACTAACATTTTGATGATATGATTATTTTTCCTGATTTACTGATTCTCATTTGTTACTTTTGATTGTTAGGATTTTTTGAGATTTTATTAGTAGTGTTTACTTAATAGATCAACGTATTTGTTTACTAATTGTTTTTAATATGTTATAGTCTAAGCTTTGGTAAAAATGGTTGAATATGATATTTACTCATTGTTATGATCCGGACGGTAGCTTGTTTGTTGAAATATGTGATTGTACCTATCCTTATTTTACCCTAATGCCATATTCCCTTCCCCTTCCCCCTTCCTTCCACCCCTTCCTTTATCATAACTGTATTGTTCCTATTTTTCCTCATCTATATAAACTTAATAAAATTTTGTTAAAAAAAAAGAATAAAGAATTGACAAAGGCATGAATGACTGTCCTAACTGTTCTAGATAAGAAATAGGACATCTAGTGCAGTTTTCTTTGCACTCAGGATAGAGTTGTATAACTGAATATCATTGGCATATTAAGGATACCTTATCCCAAATGAATAAATCATTTTGCCCAAGGGTTTCAAACAGAAAATAAACAGAATAGGAGAAAGGACAGAATAACAGAACAACAACTGAGGGCCTGAGCATTTCTAGTCTGCCATCACAGATTAGACAATCCAGGCAGCTAAGACCCACAAGTGATCACAGAGTACTATTGGCAAAGGTATCACCTACAGCAGCTGCCCAAGCAAATAAATCTAGCAGGGTTGCTGTGCTTTAGGTTCCTTATATTAAATAATGTCACTTATTGGGATATTAAAATGCACTTTTAGCAGCACTGGATCTTCTCCCAAGATCCGGATGACCCTATCTGACATGAACATCTGACTGTTCACCCAGATCTTTGGGGAGGGCAAGTGAATCCCTCTTTGGATTGTATGGATCTCTTTCTCTTTCATTCCAGTCTTGGTGTTGTTACCCTTGCCAACTTCTCTTTTTAATGGTCTATTGCATGGGTGTCAAACTCGCTGTGTCACGTGACATGTCGTGACATATCACGACTTTTATTACATTGCCAAAGGTCAGGTGGGCGTGGGCTCCGCATGATGCAACTGGCCCACGGGCTGGCAGTTTGACATCCCTGGTCTATTGTTATATTTTTCTTGTCTTTAATATTTTATTAGAAACATTATTTAATAATATTAAATGTTATTTAATATTTTAGTGAATATTATTTATTTTTCCTTATTATTAAATTTATTTGCCACCCATCTCATGGTTCAACATTAGTTGAGGGTTTTATCTGAGAGTGAATGTGAGCAATCTTAAGAATAGGTGTTGGACTTCCGGTTTCGGTTCCTGGCATTGCTAGTCGGGCAGGGAGACTTCTCTCCTCGCCGAATAGATTTCCCTCCATCAGAGGACCCTTATATGGGTCCAAAGTCACCCTGGAGGGTGCGACTTCCAACGAGGAGGCTGCGATCCGACAGCGGAGGAGCAGCGGCTCCTCCAGCTTTCTGGACGAAACTCCAAAGGGCCGACGGAGAAGAAGATCGGCCAGTAAAATGACCAATCACCTAGCCGCTTGAGACAGTAAGTCAGACAACATCTAAGCTGTGAATACCCCCATGGTGAGCCCGGGTGAGAACTCTGCAACTTTCCTTTCTATCTTTTGTTTATTTTAATACCTGCAAGAGCCTTTGGAATTATTTCCCTGGCTTGGAAAGACGGCTTCTGCTTTTTTGGGGGAAAGAAGGCGTTTTTAAAATATTGAAATAGACTATACTTTATTTCTATATTTATCTTTCTTGGATACAAAAAAGGAAAAAAGTTGGAAAAGGTTTTTTTCCCTCTTTCCTCTCTCTTGGTAAGAATTGTATTTTTTTCTTCTTCCTATATATTACATTTTAAAGGACAGGAAAAAAAGGAACAGATTGTTTTTTTCAACTCTAGTGGCAAAAGTTTGAGACTGTAAGTTCAGACTATTTTCTTAAAGATGGAACACTGAACTTCAAATATTCTTGGAAAGATAAGCTCTGCAGCTGTGGAAGTTGTGGAGGTGGATGTTGTTTACGTTAAATATAGCCTTCACAAAAGAGACTTGATTTTAAGTATTATCATCTAAAATGGAGCCTCAGCTACAGCTGAATTATGCACTCATACTGGAAAAGATTTATGAGGCCACTCTTGACATATGTGCCACAATAAAAAACTGTACTTTAGAATCAAGATTTAGAGAGTCTACTATATCTGTGCAAACTGATGCCCAGGCTACTTCTGACTATGGTATAAATCCAAATATACCAGAAGAGGAATCTATAGAGATAGAAGAGGAACTATCTCGCTTGACAACCCCTTCATCTGCAACTTAGAGAACCAGAAGAAGCAAAGACTAAGATTTCAAACTGTAAAGCAACAACGCTATAAGAAGAAGACAGAAAGGTTTCTTTTGCAGAGGGAAAGATCTATATTCTCTCAAAGAATCCTACAACTGATAAAAATGGATCCACTGGTTGAAAAGGAAGCGTTACTATGGAAGCCTGTTTGGTACAGAAGAAAACCCAGAATTAGACTGAAAAAGAAATTTAAAATTGTTTAATGGATTAAAAGGCAATACTGGTTTTTTGGAGTGTTTTAAAGATAATGCTAATGTGTGTTTAATTCAGTTTGATGATTTTTCATTGTTTTATGGAAATTTGTTTGATATGGAACTATGAAAGTTAAATTTGGAGTGAAGCTTAATTAACTAAGAGATTTTTGTGTATAGTAATATGATTTGATAAGGTATGATAATTAATTGGATGGATTTTGGAGTTTGCATAATGAATTGAAATGAATTAAGTCAAAGATCATCATAACCAATAAAAATGGGTTTCATGAATTACAAATATATATATAGCTATTTCGAGTTTCTTAACTCTCTTCAGCCAGAACTTACCCTTCTGAGATTCGAACCTGGGCTGTCTGCATGTTAGGCAGTTGTATTAACCTCTAGGCCACAGGCTCCCTCTCACTTTGCCAGCAGTATCAGGGAGGGAAGAGATTTATATCGAGTGTTTCTTTTTAAATTGCACCCTGTAAACCCAAATATGGGAGAAAGAAATCTTTCTTTCTTTTACCTGTTTCAGCTCAACCCAGAGCCATCCGCAGGAACCAATATATATATATGTTTTTAATTTAAATTGCTAACAAAGAATAAGGGAGAACTGGGATAGCTATTTCGAGTTTCTTAACTCTCTTCAGCCAGAACTTACCCTTCTGAGATTCGAACCTGGGCTGTCTGCATGTTAGGCAGTTGTATTAACCTCTAGGCCACAGGCTCCCTCTCACTTTGCCAGCAGTATCAGGGAGGGAAGAGATTTATATCGAGTGTTTCTTTTTAAATTGCACCCTGTAAACCCAAATATGGGAGAAAGAAATCTTTCTTTCTTTTACCTGTTTCGGCTCAACCCACAGCCATCCGCAGGAACAAGTATATATATATATATATATATATATATATATATATATATATATATATATATATATATATATATATATATATATATATATATATATATATATATATATATATATATATATATATATATATATATATATATATATATATATATATATATATATATATATATATATATATATATGTTTTTATTTAAATTGCTAACAAAGAATAAGGGAGAACTGGGATAGCTATTTCGAGTTTCTTAACTCTTCTCAGCCAGAACTTACCCTTCTGAGATTTGAACCTGGGCTGTCTGCATGTTAAGCAGTTGTATTAACCTCTAGACCACAGGCTCTGTCTCACTTTGTTAGCAGTATCAGGGAGGGAAGAGATGTATATCGAGTGTTTCTTTTTAAATTACAGTTTAAATTACAGTTTAAATTACAGTTAATACAATTGCCTATACATACATACATACATACATACATACATACATACATACATACATACATACATACATACATACATACATACATACATATATATATATATATATATATATATATATATATATATATATATATATATATATATATATTGTTGTTTAAAATTGTTGACAAAGAAATAAGGGAATTTCTGATATAGCTATTTCGAGTTTCTTAACTCTCTTCAGTCAGACTCACCCTTCTGGGATTCGAACCTGGGCAGTCTGCATGCTAAGCAGATGCTTTAACCTATTGAGCCACAAGTTCTCTCCCGCTTTGTCAGTAGTCAGGGAGTAAGGATATGTGTCAAGTGTTTATTTTTTAGATTGCACCCTGTAAACCCAAATATGGGAGGAAGGAATCATTCTTTCCTTTTTGCTTGTTTCAGCTCAACCCAGAGCCATCCAGCAAGCACAAATATATATATGTTGTTTAAAATTGTTGACAAAGAAATAAGGGAATTTCTGATATAGCTATTTCGAGTTTCTTAACTCTCTTCAGTCAGACTCACCCTTCTGGGATTCGAACCTGGGCAGTCTGCATGCTAAGCAGATGCTTTAACCTATTGAGCCACAAGTTCTCTCCCGCTTTGTCAGTAGTCAGGGAGTAAGGATATGTGTCAAGTGTTTATTTTTTAGATTGCACCCTGTAAACCCAAATATGGGAGGAAGGAATCATTCTTTCCTTTTTGCTTGTTTCAGCTCAACCCAGAGCCATCCAGCAAGCACAAATATATATATGTTGTTTAAAATTGTTGACAAAGAAATAAGGGAATTTCTGATATAGCTATTTCGAGTTTCTTAACTCTCTTCAGTCAGACTCACCCTTCTGGGATTCGAACCTGGGCAGTCTGCATGCTAAGCAGATGCTTTAACCTATTGAGCCACAAGTTCTCTCCCGCTTTGTCAGTAGTCAGGGAGTAAGGATATGTGTCAAGTGTTTATTTTTTAGATTGCACCCTGTAAACCCAAATATGGGAGGAAGGAATCATTCTTTCCTTTTTGCTTGTTTCAGCTCAACCCAGAGCCATCCAGCAAGCACAAATATATATATGTTGTTTAAAATTGTTGACAAAGAAATAAGGGAATTTCTGATATAGCTATTTCGAGTTTCTTAACTCTCTTCAGTCAGACTCACCCTTCTGGGATTCGAACCTGGGCAGTCTGCATGCTAAGCAGATGCTTTAACCTATTGAGCCACAAGTTCTCTCCCGCTTTGTCAGTAGTCAGGGAGTAAGGATATGTGTCAAGTGTTTATTTTTTAGATTGCACCCTGTAAACCCAAATATGGGAGGAAGGAATCATTCTTTCCTTTTTGCTTGTTTCAGCTCAACCCAGAGCCATCCAGCAAGCACAAATATATACATGTTGTTTAAAATTGTTGACAAAGAAATAAGGGAATTTCTGATATAGCTATTTCGAGTTTCTTAACTCTCTTCAGTCAGACTCACCCTTCTGGGATTCGAACCTGGGCAGTCTGCATGCTAAGCAGATGCTTTAACCTATTGAGCCACAAGTTCTCTCCCGCTTTGTCAGTAGTCAGGGAGTAAGGATATGTGTCAAGTGTTTATTTTTTAGATTGCACCCTGTAAACCCAAATATGGGAGGAAGGAATCATTCTTTCCTTTTTGCTTGTTTCAGCTCAACCCAGAGCCATCCAGCAAGCACAAATATATATATGTTGTTTAAAATTGTTGACAAAGAAATAAGGGAATTTCTGATATAGCTATTTCGAGTTTCTTAACTCTCTTCAGTCAGACTCACCCTTCTGGGATTCGAACCTGGGCAGTCTGCATGCTAAGCAGATGCTTTAACCTATTGAGCCACAAGTTCTCTCCCGCTTTGTCAGTAGTCAGGGAGTAAGGATATGTGTCAAGTGTTTATTTTTTAGATTGCACCCTGTAAACCCAAATATGGGAGGAAGGAATCATTCTTTCCTTTTTGCTTGTTTCAGCTCAACCCAGAGCCATCCAGCAAGCACAAATATATATATGTTGTTTAAAATTGTTGACAAAGAAATAAGGGAATTTCTGATATAGCTATTTCGAGTTTCTTAACTCTCTTCAGTCAGACTCACCCTTCTGGGATTCGAACCTGGGCAGTCTGCATGCTAAGCAGATGCTTTAACCTATTGAGCCACAAGTTCTCTCCCGCTTTGTCAGTAGTCAGGGAGTAAGGATATGTGTCAAGTGTTTATTTTTTAGATTGCACCCTGTAAACCCAAATATGGGAGGAAGGAATCATTCTTTCCTTTTTGCTTGTTTCAGCTCAACCCAGAGCCATCCAGCAAGCACAAATATATATATGTTGTTTAAAATTGTTGACAAAGAAATAAGGGAATTTCTGATATAGCTATTTCGAGTTTCTTAACTCTCTTCAGTCAGACTCACCCTTCTGGGATTCGAACCTGGGCAGTCTGCATGCTAAGCAGATGCTTTAACCTATTGAGCCACAAGTTCTCTCCCGCTTTGTCAGTAGTCAGGGAGTAAGGATATGTGTCAAGTGTTTATTTTTTAGATTGCACCCTGTAAACCCAAATATGGGAGGAAGGAATCATTCTTTCCTTTTTGCTTGTTTCAGCTCAACCCAGAGCCATCCAGCAAGCACAAATATATATATGTTGTTTAAAATTGTTGACAAAGAAATAAGGGAATTTCTGATATAGCTATTTCGAGTTTCTTAACTCTCTTCAGTCAGACTCACCCTTCTGGGATTCGAACCTGGGCAGTCTGCATGCTAAGCAGATGCTTTAACCTATTGAGCCACAAGTTCTCTCCCGCTTTGTCAGTAGTCAGGGAGTAAGGATATGTGTCAAGTGTTTATTTTTTAGATTGCACCCTGTAAACCCAAATATGGGAGGAAGGAATCATTCTTTCCTTTTTGCTTGTTTCAGCTCAACCCAGAGCCATCCAGCAAGCACAAATATATATATGTTGTTTAAAATTGTTGACAAAGAAATAAGGGAATTTCTGATATAGCTATTTCGAGTTTCTTAACTCTCTTCAGTCAGACTCACCCTTCTGGGATTCGAACCTGGGCAGTCTGCATGCTAAGCAGATGCTTTAACCTATTGAGCCACAAGTTCTCTCCCGCTTTGTCAGTAGTCAGGGAGTAAGGATATGTGTCAAGTGTTTATTTTTTAGATTGCACCCTGTAAACCCAAATATGGGAGGAAGGAATCATTCTTTCCTTTTTGCTTGTTTCAGCTCAACCCAGAGCCATCCAGCAAGCACAAATATATATATGTTGTTTAAAATTGTTGACAAAGAAATAAGGGAATTTCTGATATAGCTATTTCGAGTTTCTTAACTCTCTTCAGTCAGACTCACCCTTCTGGGATTCGAACCTGGGCAGTCTGCATGCTAAGCAGATGCTTTAACCTATTGAGCCACAAGTTCTCTCCCGCTTTGTCAGTAGTCAGGGAGTAAGGATATGTGTCAAGTGTTTATTTTTTAGATTGCACCCTGTAAACCCAAATATGGGAGGAAGGAATCATTCTTTCCTTTTTGCTTGTTTCAGCTCAACCCAGAGCCATCCAGCAAGCACAAATATATATATGTTGTTTAAAATTGTTGACAAAGAAATAAGGGAATTTCTGATATAGCTATTTCGAGTTTCTTAACTCTCTTCAGTCAGACTCACCCTTCTGGGATTCGAACCTGGGCAGTCTGCATGCTAAGCAGATGCTTTAACCTATTGAGCCACAAGTTCTCTCCCGCTTTGTCAGTAGTCAGGGAGTAAGGATATGTGTCAAGTGTTTATTTTTTAGATTGCACCCTGTAAACCCAAATATGGGAGGAAGGAATCATTCTTTCCTTTTTGCTTGTTTCAGCTCAACCCAGAGCCATCCAGCAAGCACAAATATATATATGTTGTTTAAAATTGTTGACAAAGAAATAAGGGAATTTCTGATATAGCTATTTCGAGTTTCTTAACTCTCTTCAGTCAGACTCACCCTTCTGGGATTCGAACCTGGGCAGTCTGCATGCTAAGCAGATGCTTTAACCTATTGAGCCACAAGTTCTCTCCCGCTTTGTCAGTAGTCAGGGAGTAAGGATATGTGTCAAGTGTTTATTTTTTAGATTGCACCCTGTAAACCCAAATATGGGAGGAAGGAATCATTCTTTCCTTTTTGCTTGTTTCAGCTCAACCCAGAGCCATCCAGCAAGCACAAATATATATATGTTGTTTAAAATTGTTGACAAAGAAATAAGGGAATTTCTGATATAGCTATTTCGAGTTTCTTAACTCTCTTCAGTCAGACTCACCCTTCTGGGATTCGAACCTGGGCAGTCTGCATGCTAAGCAGATGCTTTAACCTATTGAGCCACAAGTTCTCTCAGTCTGAGAGGTTAAAGGTTAAAGCATCTGCTTAGCATGCAGACTGCCCAGGTTCGAATCCCAGAAGGGTGAGTCTGACTGAAGAGAGTTAAGAAACTCGAAATAGCTATATCAGAAATTCCCTTATTTCTTTGTCAACAATTTTAAACAACATATATATATTTGTGCTTGCTGGATGGCTCTGGGTTGAGCTGAAACAAGCAAAAAGGAAAGAATGATTCCTTCCTCCCATATTTGGGTTTACAGGGTGCAATCTAAAAAATAAACACTTGACACATATCCTTACTCCCTGACTACTGACAAAGCGGGAGAGAACTTGTGGCTCAATAGGTTAAAGCATCTGCTTAGCATGCAGACTGCCCAGGTTCGAATCCCAGAAGGGTGAGTCTGACTGAAGAGAGTTAAGAAACTCGAAATAGCTATATCAGAAATTCCCTTATTTCTTTGTCAACAATTTTAAACAACATATATATATTTGTGCTTGCTGGATGGCTCTGGGTTGAGCTGAAACAAGCAAAAAGGAAAGAATGATTCCTTCCTCCCATATTTGGGTTTACAGGGTGCAATCTAAAAAATAAACACTTGACACATATCCTTACTCCCTGACTACTGACAAAGCGGGAGAGAACTTGTGGCTCAATAGGTTAAAGCATCTGCTTAGCATGCAGACTGCCCAGGTTCGAATCCCAGAAGGGTGAGTCTGACTGAAGAGAGTTAAGAAACTCGAAATAGCTATATCAGAAATTCCCTTATTTCTTTGTCAACAATTTTAAACAACATATATATATTTGTGCTTGCTGGATGGCTCTGGGTTGAGCTGAAACAAGCAAAAAGGAAAGAATGATTCCTTCCTCCCATATTTGGGTTTACAGGGTGCAATCTAAAAAATAAACACTTGACACATATCCTTACTCCCTGACTACTGACAAAGCGGGAGAGAACTTGTGGCTCAATAGGTTAAAGCATCTGCTTAGCATGCAGACTGCCCAGGTTCGAATCCCAGAAGGGTGAGTCTGACTGAAGAGAGTTAAGAAACTCGAAATAGCTATATCAGAAATTCCCTTATTTCTTTGTCAACAATTTTAAACAACATATATATATTTGTGCTTGCTGGATGGCTCTGGGTTGAGCTGAAACAAGCAAAAAGGAAAGAATGATTCCTTCCTCCCATATTTGGGTTTACAGGGTGCAATCTAAAAAATAAACACTTGACACATATCCTTACTCCCTGACTACTGACAAAGCGGGAGAGAACTTGTGGCTCAATAGGTTAAAGCATCTGCTTAGCATGCAGACTGCCCAGGTTCGAATCCCAGAAGGGTGAGTCTGACTGAAGAGAGTTAAGAAACTCGAAATAGCTATATCAGAAATTCCCTTATTTCTTTGTCAACAATTTTAAACAACATATATATATTTGTGCTTGCTGGATGGCTCTGGGTTGAGCTGAAACAAGCAAAAAGGAAAGAATGATTCCTTCCTCCCATATTTGGGTTTACAGGGTGCAATCTAAAAAATAAACACTTGACACATATCCTTACTCCCTGACTACTGACAAAGCGGGAGAGAACTTGTGGCTCAATAGGTTAAAGCATCTGCTTAGCATGCAGACTGCCCAGGTTCGAATCCCAGAAGGGTGAGTCTGACTGAAGAGAGTTAAGAAACTCGAAATAGCTATATCAGAAATTCCCTTATTTCTTTGTCAACAATTTTAAACAACATATATATATTTGTGCTTGCTGGATGGCTCTGGGTTGAGCTGAAACAAGCAAAAAGGAAAGAATGATTCCTTCCTCCCATATTTGGGTTTACAGGGTGCAATCTAAAAAATAAACACTTGACACATATCCTTACTCCCTGACTACTGACAAAGCGGGAGAGAACTTGTGGCTCAATAGGTTAAAGCATCTGCTTAGCATGCAGACTGCCCAGGTTCGAATCCCAGAAGGGTGAGTCTGACTGAAGAGAGTTAAGAAACTCGAAATAGCTATATCAGAAATTCCCTTATTTCTTTGTCAACAATTTTAAACAACATATATATATTTGTGCTTGCTGGATGGCTCTGGGTTGAGCTGAAACAAGCAAAAAGGAAAGAATGATTCCTTCCTCCCATATTTGGGTTTACAGGGTGCAATCTAAAAAATAAACACTTGACACATATCCTTACTCCCTGACTACTGACAAAGCGGGAGAGAACTTGTGGCTCAATAGGTTAAAGCATCTGCTTAGCATGCAGACTGCCCAGGTTCGAATCCCAGAAGGGTGAGTCTGACTGAAGAGAGTTAAGAAACTCGAAATAGCTATATCAGAAATTCCCTTATTTCTTTGTCAACAATTTTAAACAACATATATATATTTGTGCTTGCTGGATGGCTCTGGGTTGAGCTGAAACAAGCAAAAAGGAAAGAATGATTCCTTCCTCCCATATTTGGGTTTACAGGGTGCAATCTAAAAAATAAACACTTGACACATATCCTTACTCCCTGACTACTGACAAAGCGGGAGAGAACTTGTGGCTCAATAGGTTAAAGCATCTGCTTAGCATGCAGACTGCCCAGGTTCGAATCCCAGAAGGGTGAGTCTGACTGAAGAGAGTTAAGAAACTCGAAATAGCTATATCAGAAATTCCCTTATTTCTTTGTCAACAATTTTAAACAACATATATATATTTGTGCTTGCTGGATGGCTCTGGGTTGAGCTGAAACAAGCAAAAAGGAAAGAATGATTCCTTCCTCCCATATTTGGGTTTACAGGGTGCAATCTAAAAAATAAACACTTGACACATATCCTTACTCCCTGACTACTGACAAAGCGGGAGAGAACTTGTGGCTCAATAGGTTAAAGCATCTGCTTAGCATGCAGACTGCCCAGGTTCGAATCCCAGAAGGGTGAGTCTGACTGAAGAGAGTTAAGAAACTCGAAATAGCTATATCAGAAATTCCCTTATTTCTTTGTCAACAATTTTAAACAACATATATATATTTGTGCTTGCTGGATGGCTCTGGGTTGAGCTGAAACAAGCAAAAAGGAAAGAATGATTCCTTCCTCCCATATTTGGGTTTACAGGGTGCAATCTAAAAAATAAACACTTGACACATATCCTTACTCCCTGACTACTGACAAAGCGGGAGAGAACTTGTGGCTCAATAGGTTAAAGCATCTGCTTAGCATGCAGACTGCCCAGGTTCGAATCCCAGAAGGGTGAGTCTGACTGAAGAGAGTTAAGAAACTCGAAATAGCTATATCAGAAATTCCCTTATTTCTTTGTCAACAATTTTAAACAACATATATATATTTGTGCTTGCTGGATGGCTCTGGGTTGAGCTGAAACAAGCAAAAAGGAAAGAATGATTCCTTCCTCCCATATTTGGGTTTACAGGGTGCAATCTAAAAAATAAACACTTGACACATATCCTTACTCCCTGACTACTGACAAAGCGGGAGAGAACTTGTGGCTCAATAGGTTAAAGCATCTGCTTAGCATGCAGACTGCCCAGGTTCGAATCCCAGAAGGGTGAGTCTGACTGAAGAGAGTTAAGAAACTCGAAATAGCTATATCAGAAATTCCCTTATTTCTTTGTCAACAATTTTAAACAACATATATATATTTGTGCTTGCTGGATGGCTCTGGGTTGAGCTGAAACAAGCAAAAAGGAAAGAATGATTCCTTCCTCCCATATTTGGGTTTACAGGGTGCAATCTAAAAAATAAACACTTGACACATATCCTTACTCCCTGACTACTGACAAAGCGGGAGAGAACTTGTGGCTCAATAGGTTAAAGCATCTGCTTAGCATGCAGACTGCCCAGGTTCGAATCCCAGAAGGGTGAGTCTGACTGAAGAGAGTTAAGAAACTCGAAATAGCTATATCAGAAATTCCCTTATTTCTTTGTCAACAATTTTAAACAACATATATATATTTGTGCTTGCTGGATGGCTCTGGGTTGAGCTGAAACAAGCAAAAAGGAAAGAATGATTCCTTCCTCCCATATTTGGGTTTACAGGGTGCAATCTAAAAAATAAACACTTGACACATATCCTTACTCCCTGACTACTGACAAAGCGGGAGAGAACTTGTGGCTCAATAGGTTAAAGCATCTGCTTAGCATGCAGACTGCCCAGGTTCGAATCCCAGAAGGGTGAGTCTGACTGAAGAGAGTTAAGAAACTCGAAATAGCTATATCAGAAATTCCCTTATTTCTTTGTCAACAATTTTAAACAACATATATATATTTGTGCTTGCTGGATGGCTCTGGGTTGAGCTGAAACAAGCAAAAAGGAAAGAATGATTCCTTCCTCCCATATTTGGGTTTACAGGGTGCAATCTAAAAAATAAACACTTGACACATATCCTTACTCCCTGACTACTGACAAAGCGGGAGAGAACTTGTGGCTCAATAGGTTAAAGCATCTGCTTAGCATGCAGACTGCCCAGGTTCGAATCCCAGAAGGGTGAGTCTGACTGAAGAGAGTTAAGAAACTCGAAATAGCTATATCAGAAATTCCCTTATTTCTTTGTCAACAATTTTAAACAACATATATATATTTGTGCTTGCTGGATGGCTCTGGGTTGAGCTGAAACAAGCAAAAAGGAAAGAATGATTCCTTCCTCCCATATTTGGGTTTACAGGGTGCAATCTAAAAAATAAACACTTGACACATATCCTTACTCCCTGACTACTGACAAAGCGGGAGAGAACTTGTGGCTCAATAGGTTAAAGCATCTGCTTAGCATGCAGACTGCCCAGGTTCGAATCCCAGAAGGGTGAGTCTGACTGAAGAGAGTTAAGAAACTCGAAATAGCTATATCAGAAATTCCCTTATTTCTTTGTCAACAATTTTAAACAACATATATATATTTGTGCTTGCTGGATGGCTCTGGGTTGAGCTGAAACAAGCAAAAAGGAAAGAATGATTCCTTCCTCCCATATTTGGGTTTACAGGGTGCAATCTAAAAAATAAACACTTGACACATATCCTTACTCCCTGACTACTGACAAAGCGGGAGAGAACTTGTGGCTCAATAGGTTAAAGCATCTGCTTAGCATGCAGACTGCCCAGGTTCGAATCCCAGAAGGGTGAGTCTGACTGAAGAGAGTTAAGAAACTCGAAATAGCTATATCAGAAATTCCCTTATTTCTTTGTCAACAATTTTAAACAACATATATATATTTGTGCTTGCTGGATGGCTCTGGGTTGAGCTGAAACAAGCAAAAAGGAAAGAATGATTCCTTCCTCCCATATTTGGGTTTACAGGGTGCAATCTAAAAAATAAACACTTGACACATATCCTTACTCCCTGACTACTGACAAAGCGGGAGAGAACTTGTGGCTCAATAGGTTAAAGCATCTGCTTAGCATGCAGACTGCCCAGGTTCGAATCCCAGAAGGGTGAGTCTGACTGAAGAGAGTTAAGAAACTCGAAATAGCTATATCAGAAATTCCCTTATTTCTTTGTCAACAATTTTAAACAACATATATATATTTGTGCTTGCTGGATGGCTCTGGGTTGAGCTGAAACAAGCAAAAAGGAAAGAATGATTCCTTCCTCCCATATTTGGGTTTACAGGGTGCAATCTAAAAAATAAACACTTGACACATATCCTTACTCCCTGACTACTGACAAAGCGGGAGAGAACTTGTGGCTCAATAGGTTAAAGCATCTGCTTAGCATGCAGACTGCCCAGGTTCGAATCCCAGAAGGGTGAGTCTGACTGAAGAGAGTTAAGAAACTCGAAATAGCTATATCAGAAATTCCCTTATTTCTTTGTCAACAATTTTAAACAACATATATATATTTGTGCTTGCTGGATGGCTCTGGGTTGAGCTGAAACAAGCAAAAAGGAAAGAATGATTCCTTCCTCCCATATTTGGGTTTACAGGGTGCAATCTAAAAAATAAACACTTGACACATATCCTTACTCCCTGACTACTGACAAAGCGGGAGAGAACTTGTGGCTCAATAGGTTAAAGCATCTGCTTAGCATGCAGACTGCCCAGGTTCGAATCCCAGAAGGGTGAGTCTGACTGAAGAGAGTTAAGAAACTCGAAATAGCTATATCAGAAATTCCCTTATTTCTTTGTCAACAATTTTAAACAACATATATATATTTGTGCTTGCTGGATGGCTCTGGGTTGAGCTGAAACAAGCAAAAAGGAAAGAATGATTCCTTCCTCCCATATTTGGGTTTACAGGGTGCAATCTAAAAAATAAACACTTGACACATATCCTTACTCCCTGACTACTGACAAAGCGGGAGAGAACTTGTGGCTCAATAGGTTAAAGCATCTGCTTAGCATGCAGACTGCCCAGGTTCGAATCCCAGAAGGGTGAGTCTGACTGAAGAGAGTTAAGAAACTCGAAATAGCTATATCAGAAATTCCCTTATTTCTTTGTCAACAATTTTAAACAACATATATATATTTGTGCTTGCTGGATGGCTCTGGGTTGAGCTGAAACAAGCAAAAAGGAAAGAATGATTCCTTCCTCCCATATTTGGGTTTACAGGGTGCAATCTAAAAAATAAACACTTGACACATATCCTTACTCCCTGACTACTGACAAAGCGGGAGAGAACTTGTGGCTCAATAGGTTAAAGCATCTGCTTAGCATGCAGACTGCCCAGGTTCGAATCCCAGAAGGGTGAGTCTGACTGAAGAGAGTTAAGAAACTCGAAATAGCTATATCAGAAATTCCCTTATTTCTTTGTCAACAATTTTAAACAACATATATATATTTGTGCTTGCTGGATGGCTCTGGGTTGAGCTGAAACAAGCAAAAAGGAAAGAATGATTCCTTCCTCCCATATTTGGGTTTACAGGGTGCAATCTAAAAAATAAACACTTGACACATATCCTTACTCCCTGACTACTGACAAAGCGGGAGAGAACTTGTGGCTCAATAGGTTAAAGCATCTGCTTAGCATGCAGACTGCCCAGGTTCGAATCCCAGAAGGGTGAGTCTGACTGAAGAGAGTTAAGAAACTCGAAATAGCTATATCAGAAATTCCCTTATTTCTTTGTCAACAATTTTAAACAACATATATATATTTGTGCTTGCTGGATGGCTCTGGGTTGAGCTGAAACAAGCAAAAAGGAAAGAATGATTCCTTCCTCCCATATTTGGGTTTACAGGGTGCAATCTAAAAAATAAACACTTGACACATATCCTTACTCCCTGACTACTGACAAAGCGGGAGAGAACTTGTGGCTCAATAGGTTAAAGCATCTGCTTAGCATGCAGACTGCCCAGGTTCGAATCCCAGAAGGGTGAGTCTGACTGAAGAGAGTTAAGAAACTCGAAATAGCTATATCAGAAATTCCCTTATTTCTTTGTCAACAATTTTAAACAACATATATATATTTGTGCTTGCTGGATGGCTCTGGGTTGAGCTGAAACAAGCAAAAAGGAAAGAATGATTCCTTCCTCCCATATTTGGGTTTACAGGGTGCAATCTAAAAAATAAACACTTGACACATATCCTTACTCCCTGACTACTGACAAAGCGGGAGAGAACTTGTGGCTCAATAGGTTAAAGCATCTGCTTAGCATGCAGACTGCCCAGGTTCGAATCCCAGAAGGGTGAGTCTGACTGAAGAGAGTTAAGAAACTCGAAATAGCTATATCAGAAATTCCCTTATTTCTTTGTCAACAATTTTAAACAACATATATATATTTGTGCTTGCTGGATGGCTCTGGGTTGAGCTCCTTATCTCCTGACGTACTGACAGAAGGGGCTGGGGAGAGAACTTGTGGCTGCAGATAGGTTAAGAGGCATCTGCTTAGGGCATGCATGACTGCCCCAGTTTCGAATCCCAGAAGGGTGAGTCTGACTGAAGGAGAGGTTAAGAAACTCGAAAGTAGCTATATCAGAAATTTCCCTTTATTTCTTTGTCAACAATTTTTAAAGCAGACATTATATATTTGTGCTTTGCTGGATGAGGGGGGGGGGGGGGGGGGGGTGTGGGGGGGGGGGGGGGGGGGGGGGGGGGGGGGGGGCTCTTGGGTTGAGCTGAAACAGAGCAAAAGGAAGAGAATGATTCCTGTCCTTCCCATATTTTGGGGTTTACAGGGGGCTAATCTAAAAAATAAACACTTGACACATATCCTTACTCCCTGACTACTGACAAAGCGGGAGAGAACTTGTGGCTCAATAGGTTAAAGCATCTGCTTAGCATGCAGACTGCCCAGGTTCGAATCCCAGAAGGGTGAGTCTGACTGAAGAGAGTTAAGAAACTCGAAATAGCTATATCAGAAATTCCCTTATTTCTTTGTCAACAATTTTAAACAACATATATATATTTGTGCTTGCTGGATGGCTCTGGGTTGAGCTGAAACAAGCAAAAAGGAAAGAATGATTCCTTCCTCCCATATTTGGGTTTACAGGGTGCAATCTAAAAAATAAACACTTGACACATATCCTTACTCCCTGACTACTGACAAAGCGGGAGAGAACTTGTGGCTCAATAGGTTAAAGCATCTGCTTAGCATGCAGACTGCCCAGGTTCGAATCCCAGAAGGGTGAGTCTGACTGAAGAGAGTTAAGAAACTCGAAATAGCTATATCAGAAATTCCCTTATTTCTTTGTCAACAATTTTAAACAACATATATATATTTGTGCTTGCTGGATGGCTCTGGGTTGAGCTGAAACAAGCAAAAAGGAAAGAATGATTCCTTCCTCCCATATTTGGGTTTACAGGGTGCAATCTAAAAAATAAACACTTGACACATATCCTTACTCCCTGACTACTGACAAAGCGGGAGAGAACTTGTGGCTCAATAGGTTAAAGCATCTGCTTAGCATGCAGACTGCCCAGGTTCGAATCCCAGAAGGGTGAGTCTGACTGAAGAGAGTTAAGAAACTCGAAATAGCTATATCAGAAATTCCCTTATTTCTTTGTCAACAATTTTAAACAACATATATATATTTGTGCTTGCTGGATGGCTCTGGGTTGAGCTGAAACAAGCAAAAAGGAAAGAATGATTCCTTCCTCCCATATTTGGGTTTACAGGGTGCAATCTAAAAAATAAACACTTGACACATATCCTTACTCCCTGACTACTGACAAAGCGGGAGAGAACTTGTGGCTCAATAGGTTAAAGCATCTGCTTAGCATGCAGACTGCCCAGGTTCGAATCCCAGAAGGGTGAGTCTGACTGAAGAGAGTTAAGAAACTCGAAATAGCTATATCAGAAATTCCCTTATTTCTTTGTCAACAATTTTAAACAACATATATATATTTGTGCTTGCTGGATGGCTCTGGGTTGAGCTGAAACAAGCAAAAAGGAAAGAATGATTCCTTCCTCCCATATTTGGGTTTACAGGGTGCAATCTAAAAAATAAACACTTGACACATATCCTTACTCCCTGACTACTGACAAAGCGGGAGAGAACTTGTGGCTCAATAGGTTAAAGCATCTGCTTAGCATGCAGACTGCCCAGGTTCGAATCCCAGAAGGGTGAGTCTGACTGAAGAGAGTTAAGAAACTCGAAATAGCTATATCAGAAATTCCCTTATTTCTTTGTCAACAATTTTAAACAACATATATATATTTGTGCTTGCTGGATGGCTCTGGGTTGAGCTGAAACAAGCAAAAAGGAAAGAATGATTCCTTCCTCCCATATTTGGGTTTACAGGGTGCAATCTAAAAAATAAACACTTGACACATATCCTTACTCCCTGACTACTGACAAAGCGGGAGAGAACTTGTGGCTCAATAGGTTAAAGCATCTGCTTAGCATGCAGACTGCCCAGGTTCGAATCCCAGAAGGGTGAGTCTGACTGAAGAGAGTTAAGAAACTCGAAATAGCTATATCAGAAATTCCCTTATTTCTTTGTCAACAATTTTAAACAACATATATATATTTGTGCTTGCTGGATGGCTCTGGGTTGAGCTGAAACAAGCAAAAAGGAAAGAATGATTCCTTCCTCCCATATTTGGGTTTACAGGGTGCAATCTAAAAAATAAACACTTGACACATATCCTTACTCCCTGACTACTGACAAAGCGGGAGAGAACTTGTGGCTCAATAGGTTAAAGCATCTGCTTAGCATGCAGACTGCCCAGGTTCGAATCCCAGAAGGGTGAGTCTGACTGAAGAGAGTTAAGAAACTCGAAATAGCTATATCAGAAATTCCCTTATTTCTTTGTCAACAATTTTAAACAACATATATATATTTGTGCTTGCTGGATGGCTCTGGGTTGAGCTGAAACAAGCAAAAAGGAAAGAATGATTCCTTCCTCCCATATTTGGGTTTACAGGGTGCAATCTAAAAAATAAACACTTGACACATATCCTTACTCCCTGACTACTGACAAAGCGGGAGAGAACTTGTGGCTCAATAGGTTAAAGCATCTGCTTAGCATGCAGACTGCCCAGGTTCGAATCCCAGAAGGGTGAGTCTGACTGAAGAGAGTTAAGAAACTCGAAATAGCTATATCAGAAATTCCCTTATTTCTTTGTCAACAATTTTAAACAACATATATATATTTGTGCTTGCTGGATGGCTCTGGGTTGAGCTGAAACAAGCAAAAAGGAAAGAATGATTCCTTCCTCCCATATTTGGGTTTACAGGGTGCAATCTAAAAAATAAACACTTGACACATATCCTTACTCCCTGACTACTGACAAAGCGGGAGAGAACTTGTGGCTCAATAGGTTAAAGCATCTGCTTAGCATGCAGACTGCCCAGGTTCGAATCCCAGAAGGGTGAGTCTGACTGAAGAGAGTTAAGAAACTCGAAATAGCTATATCAGAAATTCCCTTATTTCTTTGTCAACAATTTTAAACAACATATATATATTTGTGCTTGCTGGATGGCTCTGGGTTGAGCTGAAACAAGCAAAAAGGAAAGAATGATTCCTTCCTCCCATATTTGGGTTTACAGGGTGCAATCTAAAAAATAAACACTTGACACATATCCTTACTCCCTGACTACTGACAAAGCGGGAGAGAACTTGTGGCTCAATAGGTTAAAGCATCTGCTTAGCATGCAGACTGCCCAGGTTCGAATCCCAGAAGGGTGAGTCTGACTGAAGAGAGTTAAGAAACTCGAAATAGCTATATCAGAAATTCCCTTATTTCTTTGTCAACAATTTTAAACAACATATATATATTTGTGCTTGCTGGATGGCTCTGGGTTGAGCTGAAACAAGCAAAAAGGAAAGAATGATTCCTTCCTCCCATATTTGGGTTTACAGGGTGCAATCTAAAAAATAAACACTTGACACATATCCTTACTCCCTGACTACTGACAAAGCGGGAGAGAACTTGTGGCTCAATAGGTTAAAGCATCTGCTTAGCATGCAGACTGCCCAGGTTCGAATCCCAGAAGGGTGAGTCTGACTGAAGAGAGTTAAGAAACTCGAAATAGCTATATCAGAAATTCCCTTATTTCTTTGTCAACAATTTTAAACAACATATATATATTTGTGCTTGCTGGATGGCTCTGGGTTGAGCTGAAACAAGCAAAAAGGAAAGAATGATTCCTTCCTCCCATATTTGGGTTTACAGGGTGCAATCTAAAAAATAAACACTTGACACATATCCTTACTCCCTGACTACTGACAAAGCGGGAGAGAACTTGTGGCTCAATAGGTTAAAGCATCTGCTTAGCATGCAGACTGCCCAGGTTCGAATCCCAGAAGGGTGAGTCTGACTGAAGAGAGTTAAGAAACTCGAAATAGCTATATCAGAAATTCCCTTATTTCTTTGTCAACAATTTTAAACAACATATATATATTTGTGCTTGCTGGATGGCTCTGGGTTGAGCTGAAACAAGCAAAAAGGAAAGAATGATTCCTTCCTCCCATATTTGGGTTTACAGGGTGCAATCTAAAAAATAAACACTTGACACATATCCTTACTCCCTGACTACTGACAAAGCGGGAGAGAACTTGTGGCTCAATAGGTTAAAGCATCTGCTTAGCATGCAGACTGCCCAGGTTCGAATCCCAGAAGGGTGAGTCTGACTGAAGAGAGTTAAGAAACTCGAAATAGCTATATCAGAAATTCCCTTATTTCTTTGTCAACAATTTTAAACAACATATATATATTTGTGCTTGCTGGATGGCTCTGGGTTGAGCTGAAACAAGCAAAAAGGAAAGAATGATTCCTTCCTCCCATATTTGGGTTTACAGGGTGCAATCTAAAAAATAAACACTTGACACATATCCTTACTCCCTGACTACTGACAAAGCGGGAGAGAACTTGTGGCTCAATAGGTTAAAGCATCTGCTTAGCATGCAGACTGCCCAGGTTCGAATCCCAGAAGGGTGAGTCTGACTGAAGAGAGTTAAGAAACTCGAAATAGCTATATCAGAAATTCCCTTATTTCTTTGTCAACAATTTTAAACAACATATATATATTTGTGCTTGCTGGATGGCTCTGGGTTGAGCTGAAACAAGCAAAAAGGAAAGAATGATTCCTTCCTCCCATATTTGGGTTTACAGGGTGCAATCTAAAAAATAAACACTTGACACATATCCTTACTCCCTGACTACTGACAAAGCGGGAGAGAACTTGTGGCTCAATAGGTTAAAGCATCTGCTTAGCATGCAGACTGCCCAGGTTCGAATCCCAGAAGGGTGAGTCTGACTGAAGAGAGTTAAGAAACTCGAAATAGCTATATCAGAAATTCCCTTATTTCTTTGTCAACAATTTTAAACAACATATATATATTTGTGCTTGCTGGATGGCTCTGGGTTGAGCTGAAACAAGCAAAAAGGAAAGAATGATTCCTTCCTCCCATATTTGGGTTTACAGGGTGCAATCTAAAAAATAAACACTTGACACATATCCTTACTCCCTGACTACTGACAAAGCGGGAGAGAACTTGTGGCTCAATAGGTTAAAGCATCTGCTTAGCATGCAGACTGCCCAGGTTCGAATCCCAGAAGGGTGAGTCTGACTGAAGAGAGTTAAGAAACTCGAAATAGCTATATCAGAAATTCCCTTATTTCTTTGTCAACAATTTTAAACAACATATATATATTTGTGCTTGCTGGATGGCTCTGGGTTGAGCTGAAACAAGCAAAAAGGAAAGAATGATTCCTTCCTCCCATATTTGGGTTTACAGGGTGCAATCTAAAAAATAAACACTTGACACATATCCTTACTCCCTGACTACTGACAAAGCGGGAGAGAACTTGTGGCTCAATAGGTTAAAGCATCTGCTTAGCATGCAGACTGCCCAGGTTCGAATCCCAGAAGGGTGAGTCTGACTGAAGAGAGTTAAGAAACTCGAAATAGCTATATCAGAAATTCCCTTATTTCTTTGTCAACAATTTTAAACAACATATATATATTTGTGCTTGCTGGATGGCTCTGGGTTGAGCTGAAACAAGCAAAAAGGAAAGAATGATTCCTTCCTCCCATATTTGGGTTTACAGGGTGCAATCTAAAAAATAAACACTTGACACATATCCTTACTCCCTGACTACTGACAAAGCGGGAGAGAACTTGTGGCTCAATAGGTTAAAGCATCTGCTTAGCATGCAGACTGCCCAGGTTCGAATCCCAGAAGGGTGAGTCTGACTGAAGAGAGTTAAGAAACTCGAAATAGCTATATCAGAAATTCCCTTATTTCTTTGTCAACAATTTTAAACAACATATATATATTTGTGCTTGCTGGATGGCTCTGGGTTGAGCTGAAACAAGCAAAAAGGAAAGAATGATTCCTTCCTCCCATATTTGGGTTTACAGGGTGCAATCTAAAAAATAAACACTTGACACATATCCTTACTCCCTGACTACTGACAAAGCGGGAGAGAACTTGTGGCTCAATAGGTTAAAGCATCTGCTTAGCATGCAGACTGCCCAGGTTCGAATCCCAGAAGGGTGAGTCTGACTGAAGAGAGTTAAGAAACTCGAAATAGCTATATCAGAAATTCCCTTATTTCTTTGTCAACAATTTTAAACAACATATATATATTTGTGCTTGCTGGATGGCTCTGGGTTGAGCTGAAACAAGCAAAAAGGAAAGAATGATTCCTTCCTCCCATATTTGGGTTTACAGGGTGCAATCTAAAAAATAAACACTTGACACATATCCTTACTCCCTGACTACTGACAAAGCGGGAGAGAACTTGTGGCTCAATAGGTTAAAGCATCTGCTTAGCATGCAGACTGCCCAGGTTCGAATCCCAGAAGGGTGAGTCTGACTGAAGAGAGTTAAGAAACTCGAAATAGCTATATCAGAAATTCCCTTATTTCTTTGTCAACAATTTTAAACAACATATATATATTTGTGCTTGCTGGATGGCTCTGGGTTGAGCTGAAACAAGCAAAAAGGAAAGAATGATTCCTTCCTCCCATATTTGGGTTTACAGGGTGCAATCTAAAAAATAAACACTTGACACATATCCTTACTCCCTGACTACTGACAAAGCGGGAGAGAACTTGTGGCTCAATAGGTTAAAGCATCTGCTTAGCATGCAGACTGCCCAGGTTCGAATCCCAGAAGGGTGAGTCTGACTGAAGAGAGTTAAGAAACTCGAAATAGCTATATCAGAAATTCCCTTATTTCTTTGTCAACAATTTTAAACAACATATATATATTTGTGCTTGCTGGATGGCTCTGGGTTGAGCTGAAACAAGCAAAAAGGAAAGAATGATTCCTTCCTCCCATATTTGGGTTTACAGGGTGCAATCTAAAAAATAAACACTTGACACATATCCTTACTCCCTGACTACTGACAAAGCGGGAGAGAACTTGTGGCTCAATAGGTTAAAGCATCTGCTTAGCATGCAGACTGCCCAGGTTCGAATCCCAGAAGGGTGAGTCTGACTGAAGAGAGTTAAGAAACTCGAAATAGCTATATCAGAAATTCCCTTATTTCTTTGTCAACAATTTTAAACAACATATATATATTTGTGCTTGCTGGATGGCTCTGGGTTGAGCTGAAACAAGCAAAAAGGAAAGAATGATTCCTTCCTCCCATATTTGGGTTTACAGGGTGCAATCTAAAAAATAAACACTTGACACATATCCTTACTCCCTGACTACTGACAAAGCGGGAGAGAACTTGTGGCTCAATAGGTTAAAGCATCTGCTTAGCATGCAGACTGCCCAGGTTCGAATCCCAGAAGGGTGAGTCTGACTGAAGAGAGTTAAGAAACTCGAAATAGCTATATCAGAAATTCCCTTATTTCTTTGTCAACAATTTTAAACAACATGTATATATTTGTGCTTGCTGGATGGCTCTGGGTTGAGCTGAAACAAGCAAAAAGGAAAGAATGATTCCTTCCTCCCATATTTGGGTTTACAGGGTGCAATCTAAAAAATAAACACTTGACACATATCCTTACTCCCTGACTACTGACAAAGCGGGAGAGAACTTGTGGCTCAATAGGTTAAAGCATCTGCTTAGCATGCAGACTGCCCAGGTTCGAATCCCAGAAGGGTGAGTCTGACTGAAGAGAGTTAAGAAACTCGAAATAGCTATATCAGAAATTCCCTTATTTCTTTGTCAACAATTTTAAACAACATATATATATTTGTGCTTGCTGGATGGCTCTGGGTTGAGCTGAAACAAGCAAAAAGGAAAGAATGATTCCTTCCTCCCATATTTGGGTTTACAGGGTGCAATCTAAAAAATAAACACTTGACACATATCCTTACTCCCTGACTACTGACAAAGCGGGAGAGAACTTGTGGCTCAATAGGTTAAAGCATCTGCTTAGCATGCAGACTGCCCAGGTTCGAATCCCAGAAGGGTGAGTCTGACTGAAGAGAGTTAAGAAACTCGAAATAGCTATATCAGAAATTCCCTTATTTCTTTGTCAACAATTTTAAACAACATGTATATATTTGTGCTTGCTGGATGGCTCTGGGTTGAGCTGAAACAAGCAAAAAGGAAAGAATGATTCCTTCCTCCCATATTTGGGTTTACAGGGTGCAATCTAAAAAATAAACACTTGACACATATCCTTACTCCCTGACTACTGACAAAGCGGGAGAGAACTTGTGGCTCAATAGGTTAAAGCATCTGCTTAGCATGCAGACTGCCCAGGTTCGAATCCCAGAAGGGTGAGTCTGACTGAAGAGAGTTAAGAAACTCGAAATAGCTATATCAGAAATTCCCTTATTTCTTTGTCAACAATTTTAAACAACATATATATATTTGTGCTTGCTGGATGGCTCTGGGTTGAGCTGAAACAAGCAAAAAGGAAAGAATGATTCCTTCCTCCCATATTTGGGTTTACAGGGTGCAATCTAAAAAATAAACACTTGACACATATCCTTACTCCCTGACTACTGACAAAGCGGGAGAGAACTTGTGGCTCAATAGGTTAAAGCATCTGCTTAGCATGCAGACTGCCCAGGTTCGAATCCCAGAAGGGTGAGTCTGACTGAAGAGAGTTAAGAAACTCGAAATAGCTATATCAGAAATTCCCTTATTTCTTTGTCAACAATTTTAAACAACATATATATATTTGTGCTTGCTGGATGGCTCTGGGTTGAGCTGAAACAAGCAAAAAGGAAAGAATGATTCCTTCCTCCCATATTTGGGTTTACAGGGTGCAATCTAAAAAATAAACACTTGACACATATCCTTACTCCCTGACTACTGACAAAGCGGGAGAGAACTTGTGGCTCAATAGGTTAAAGCATCTGCTTAGCATGCAGACTGCCCAGGTTCGAATCCCAGAAGGGTGAGTCTGACTGAAGAGAGTTAAGAAACTCGAAATAGCTATATCAGAAATTCCCTTATTTCTTTGTCAACAATTTTAAACAACATATATATATTTGTGCTTGCTGGATGGCTCTGGGTTGAGCTGAAACAAGCAAAAAGGAAAGAATGATTCCTTCCTCCCATATTTGGGTTTACAGGGTGCAATCTAAAAAATAAACACTTGACACATATCCTTACTCCCTGACTACTGACAAAGCGGGAGAGAACTTGTGGCTCAATAGGTTAAAGCATCTGCTTAGCATGCAGACTGCCCAGGTTCGAATCCCAGAAGGGTGAGTCTGACTGAAGAGAGTTAAGAAACTCGAAATAGCTATATCAGAAATTCCCTTATTTCTTTGTCAACAATTTTAAACAACATATATATATTTGTGCTTGCTGGATGGCTCTGGGTTGAGCTGAAACAAGCAAAAAGGAAAGAATGATTCCTTCCTCCCATATTTGGGTTTACAGGGTGCAATCTAAAAAATAAACACTTGACACATATCCTTACTCCCTGACTACTGACAAAGCGGGAGAGAACTTGTGGCTCAATAGGTTAAAGCATCTGCTTAGCATGCAGACTGCCCAGGTTCGAATCCCAGAAGGGTGAGTCTGACTGAAGAGAGTTAAGAAACTCGAAATAGCTATATCAGAAATTCCCTTATTTCTTTGTCAACAATTTTAAACAACATGTATATATTTGTGCTTGCTGGATGGCTCTGGGTTGAGCTGAAACAAGCAAAAAGGAAAGAATGATTCCTTCCTCCCATATTTGGGTTTACAGGGTGCAATCTAAAAAATAAACACTTGACACATATCCTTACTCTCTGACTACTGACAAAGCGGGAGAGAACTTGTGGCTCAATAGGTTAAAGCATCTGCTTAGCATGCAGACTGCCCAGGTTCGAATCCCAGAAGGGTGAGTCTGACTGAAGAGAGTTAAGAAACTCGAAATAGCTATATCAGAAATTCCCTTATTTCTTTGTCAACAATTTTAAACAACATATATATATTTGTGCTTGCTGGATGGCTCTGGGTTGAGCTGAAACAAGCAAAAAGGAAAGAATGATTCCTTCCTCCCATATTTGGGTTTACAGGGTGCAATCTAAAAAATAAACACTTGACACATATCCTTACTCCCTGACTACTGACAAAGCGGGAGAGAACTTGTGGCTCAATAGGTTAAAGCATCTGCTTAGCATGCAGACTGCCCAGGTTCGAATCCCAGAAGGGTGAGTCTGACTGAAGAGAGTTAAGAAACTCGAAATAGCTATATCAGAAATTCCCTTATTTCTTTGTCAACAATTTTAAACAACATATATATATTTGTGCTTGCTGGATGGCTCTGGGTTGAGCTGAAACAAGCAAAAAGGAAAGAATGATTCCTTCCTCCCATATTTGGGTTTACAGGGTGCAATCTAAAAAATAAACACTTGACACATATCCTTACTCCCTGACTACTGACAAAGCGGGAGAGAACTTGTGGCTCAATAGGTTAAAGCATCTGCTTAGCATGCAGACTGCCCAGGTTCGAATCCCAGAAGGGTGAGTCTGACTGAAGAGAGTTAAGAAACTCGAAATAGCTATATCAGAAATTCCCTTATTTCTTTGTCAACAATTTTAAACAACATATATATATTTGTGCTTGCTGGATGGCTCTGGGTTGAGCTGAAACAAGCAAAAAGGAAAGAATGATTCCTTCCTCCCATATTTGGGTTTACAGGGTGCAATCTAAAAAATAAACACTTGACACATATCCTTACTCCCTGACTACTGACAAAGCGGGAGAGAACTTGTGGCTCAATAGGTTAAAGCATCTGCTTAGCATGCAGACTGCCCAGGTTCGAATCCCAGAAGGGTGAGTCTGACTGAAGAGAGTTAAGAAACTCGAAATAGCTATATCAGAAATTCCCTTATTTCTTTGTCAACAATTTTAAACAACATATATATATTTGTGCTTGCTGGATGGCTCTGGGTTGAGCTGAAACAAGCAAAAAGGAAAGAATGATTCCTTCCTCCCATATTTGGGTTTACAGGGTGCAATCTAAAAAATAAACACTTGACACATATCCTTACTCCCTGACTACTGACAAAGCGGGAGAGAACTTGTGGCTCAATAGGTTAAAGCATCTGCTTAGCATGCAGACTGCCCAGGTTCGAATCCCAGAAGGGTGAGTCTGACTGAAGAGAGTTAAGAAACTCGAAATAGCTATATCAGAAATTCCCTTATTTCTTTGTCAACAATTTTAAACAACATATATATATTTGTGCTTGCTGGATGGCTCTGGGTTGAGCTGAAACAAGCAAAAAGGAAAGAATGATTCCTTCCTCCCATATTTGGGTTTACAGGGTGCAATCTAAAAAATAAACACTTGACACATATCCTTACTCCCTGACTACTGACAAAGCGGGAGAGAACTTGTGGCTCAATAGGTTAAAGCATCTGCTTAGCATGCAGACTGCCCAGGTTCGAATCCCAGAAGGGTGAGTCTGACTGAAGAGAGTTAAGAAACTCGAAATAGCTATATCAGAAATTCCCTTATTTCTTTGTCAACAATTTTAAACAACATATATATATTTGTGCTTGCTGGATGGCTCTGGGTTGAGCTGAAACAAGCAAAAAGGAAAGAATGATTCCTTCCTCCCATATTTGGGTTTACAGGGTGCAATCTAAAAAATAAACACTTGACACATATCCTTACTCCCTGACTACTGACAAAGCGGGAGAGAACTTGTGGCTCAATAGGTTAAAGCATCTGCTTAGCATGCAGACTGCCCAGGTTCGAATCCCAGAAGGGTGAGTCTGACTGAAGAGAGTTAAGAAACTCGAAATAGCTATATCAGAAATTCCCTTATTTCTTTGTCAACAATTTTAAACAACATATATATATTTGTGCTTGCTGGATGGCTCTGGGTTGAGCTGAAACAAGCAAAAAGGAAAGAATGATTCCTTCCTCCCATATTTGGGTTTACAGGGTGCAATCTAAAAAATAAACACTTGACACATATCCTTACTCCCTGACTACTGACAAAGCGGGAGAGAACTTGTGGCTCAATAGGTTAAAGCATCTGCTTAGCATGCAGACTGCCCAGGTTCGAATCCCAGAAGGGTGAGTCTGACTGAAGAGAGTTAAGAAACTCGAAATAGCTATATCAGAAATTCCCTTATTTCTTTGTCAACAATTTTAAACAACATATATATATTTGTGCTTGCTGGATGGCTCTGGGTTGAGCTGAAACAAGCAAAAAGGAAAGAATGATTCCTTCCTCCCATATTTGGGTTTACAGGGTGCAATCTAAAAAATAAACACTTGACACATATCCTTACTCCCTGACTACTGACAAAGCGGGAGAGAACTTGTGGCTCAATAGGTTAAAGCATCTGCTTAGCATGCAGACTGCCCAGGTTCGAATCCCAGAAGGGTGAGTCTGACTGAAGAGAGTTAAGAAACTCGAAATAGCTATATCAGAAATTCCCTTATTTCTTTGTCAACAATTTTAAACAACATATATATATTTGTGCTTGCTGGATGGCTCTGGGTTGAGCTGAAACAAGCAAAAAGGAAAGAATGATTCCTTCCTCCCATATTTGGGTTTACAGGGTGCAATCTAAAAAATAAACACTTGACACATATCCTTACTCCCTGACTACTGACAAAGCGGGAGAGAACTTGTGGCTCAATAGGTTAAAGCATCTGCTTAGCATGCAGACTGCCCAGGTTCGAATCCCAGAAGGGTGAGTCTGACTGAAGAGAGTTAAGAAACTCGAAATAGCTATATCAGAAATTCCCTTATTTCTTTGTCAACAATTTTAAACAACATATATATATTTGTGCTTGCTGGATGGCTCTGGGTTGAGCTGAAACAAGCAAAAAGGAAAGAATGATTCCTTCCTCCCATATTTGGGTTTACAGGGTGCAATCTAAAAAATAAACACTTGACACATATCCTTACTCCCTGACTACTGACAAAGCGGGAGAGAACTTGTGGCTCAATAGGTTAAAGCATCTGCTTAGCATGCAGACTGCCCAGGTTCGAATCCCAGAAGGGTGAGTCTGACTGAAGAGAGTTAAGAAACTCGAAATAGCTATATCAGAAATTCCCTTATTTCTTTGTCAACAATTTTAAACAACATATATATATTTGTGCTTGCTGGATGGCTCTGGGTTGAGCTGAAACAAGCAAAAAGGAAAGAATGATTCCTTCCTCCCATATTTGGGTTTACAGGGTGCAATCTAAAAAATAAACACTTGACACATATATATATATATATATATATATATATATATATATATATATATATATATATATATATATATATATATATATATATATATATATATATATATATATATATATATATATATATATATATATATATATATATATATATATATATATATATATATATATATATATATATATATATATATATATATATATATATATATATATATATATATATATATATATATATATATATATATATATATCAGTTGTTAATTGAAATGTCAGTCACAGAGGCAAAGTAAGGATCAGCCAGGGGATAGTTAATGTTAGGTTACCACTACCACTATATATGTATATATGTAGGTCTTTGGTTCTTCGGGTTTTCTCCCACGTAGAATTTGAAGTGTCTTGGCGACGTTTCGACGAAGTCTCATTCGTCATCTTCAGGCTGGTGCTTTCGGCTTCTGCTTCTAGGAGCAATGTGAGATTTTAGCTGTTTCTTCCTTTTAACTGCCAGTGGGGGTTTGAACTGATTGGCTGGGAGCTCAGCTGTGTTCTGATTGTGTGGAGGTGTGTTCTGATTGGTTAGGGGCTTGGCTGTGCTCTGATTGGATGGGGGGTTGGCTGTGCTCTGATTGGCTGGGGGAGTGTTCTGTTTGGGTGGGGGCTTTGTTGTGCTCACGTTAGTCAGTGTTACAAGGGGATTAGAGATGGTGGACTGTATAGCTGTTTGGCTTTGCATTTCTGGTCGTGCCTCATCTTCATGGTGGGTGTCAGTTTGCTTCATGTATGGATTGGAGGGGTTTAAGGTGGCTTATGATGCAGCTGTGGTCTGGCTTCTGGTTTGTGGTCGTGCCTCCTCATCAGTGTGGGTTTGGGTTTGCTTTTTGCCTGGATGTATGGTGGTGACATCCTGTGTGGTTTTTGTGAGTGTAGGTCTGGTGTCATTCCCCATGCTATGGACTCGTCTGTCAATAAGGGCGGGTTTCCAAATGGCTGGTAGGCGGGAGGTATCATCTCGTTTGTTCATGCTGTGTGGGCGTTTTTCTATCTCGATGGCTTCTCTGATTATTCTGTTATTAAAGTGTTCAGTTTTGGTGATAGTTCTGGTCTTTTTGAAATCAATTTCATGTCCTGTGGCTTTGAGGTGTTGGACCAGGGAAGAAGTTGGTTCCTCTTTTTTGACTTAGTTTTTGTGTTCTTCAATGCGTGCACTTATTCTTCTGTTGGTTTGTCCAATGTATGTGGTGGAGCAGGCAGTACATGGGATTTCATATACTCCTTGATTTTCTAATTCAATTTTGTCTTTAGGGTTTCTTAGGATGGTGGATATTTTTCTGTTTGTGCAGAATGCTGTTTTGATATTATGTTTGTGAAGGATCTTGCTGATCCTGTCTGTGGTGCCTTTTATGTATGGGAGGAGGGCTTTGCCGTTTTCTTGTTCTCTGTCTTGGATTTTAGTACCAGTTTCTTTTTGGATTAAGTTGGAAATCTTATTTCTTTGGAATTCGTTGGATGTAAGTACATTAGTGAGAGTGTGTAGTTTGGTTTTTAGGTGTTGTTCGTCAGCTAGGCATTTGGTTCTTGAGATGAGTGTCTTGGCTACAGAGTTGATCTGTTCTGGGTGGTGGTGTGAGAGTGCGTGCAGATAGCGGTTTGTGTGTGTTTTCTTCTGGTAGATGGTGTGTCCTAGGGACCCATTGGATTTCTTGTAGACTAAGACATCCAGGAAGGGAAGTTCGTTATTAGCTTCTGTTTTCATGGTGAACTGTATTTTGGGGTGTAGGCTGTTGAGGTGTGTGAGGAAGTTGTCCAGTTTTTCTTTCCCATGTGGCCAGATTACGAAGGGGTCATCTACGTATCTGAGCCAGAGTTTGGGTTTGTGATCAGATTTTTCTAGGGCTTGGGTTTCAAAGTGTTCCATGTAGAGGTTTGCAATGACAGGTGAGAGGGGTGATCCCATGGGTGCTCCTTCTATTTGTTTGTATTTTTGTCCGTTATAGATGAAGTATGTGTTGGATAGACAGTGGTTGGTCAGATCTAGGATATGTTTGGGGGGGGTTATATTTGTTTTGGATAGCTGTTAAGGCTTCTTTGATTGGCACTTGAGTGAAGAGGGATATGACATCGAAGCTAACAAGTAGGTTGCTGGGCTGTAAGTTTTGTTTCTTTATGATCTCTATGAACTGGAATGAGTTTTTTACGTGTGAGGTGATGGATTCTGCATAGGGCTGTAGTTGTTTGGCGAGAAATTTGGCTAGGTTTTGTAGAGGTGAGCCTATGGAGCTGACTATGGGTCTAAATGGGGTTCCTTCTTTGTGTATCTTGGGGAGACCATAGAGCTTAGGGCATCTGGATGATTTCTCTCTGGGAATGATTCTTTGCTGGATCTCTTCGCTAATGGGGGAGGCTTTTATTTTGGATCTAGTGGTTTTTTCCAGGTAGGTGGTGGGATCTGTGTTTAGGGGTTTGTATGTGGAGTCTTGGAGTAGGTTGGTTAATTTGGTTTGGTAGTCAGATGTATTCATGACCACCGTGGCGTTGCCCTTGTCTGCTGGTAGGATTATTATGCTGGTGTCTTGTTTCAGGTTAAGTAGTGCTGTCTGCTCCTCTTTGGGTAAGTTGCTTTTGGGTGGCTTGCTGGTGCAGAGTATGTTGGTGATTTCGAGTCTGATTCTGTTAGCATCGTCGGGGTTGATTTTGGTCAGGCTGGTTTCAACTCTGCATATAATGGTTTCAGTGGGGATGTGTTTGGGAGCGACTGCAAAGTTGAATCCTTTGAAAAGGACATTGGTTTCGGCTTTGGTGAGGATCCTATCTGAGATGTTATGCACTGTTTGTTTCATGTGTGGCTGTGAGGGAGGAGGGGTTTGTTTCTGGTGTTCTTGTAGTCTTCGGAGTTTGTTGGTGTGTGTGTCTGTCTTGAGGGTGGTCTGTGTTTCGGCTCTCCAGACGGCGAGTTGTTTGGATTTGTCCCAAAGTGCGGGGTGGATCTTGTTGCTGAGTTTGAGGTGAAGTGTGAGGAGATCTTTGTTGATTCGGTCTAGGAGGAATATTTTTGTGATTTTTTTGCAATATATATATATATATATATATATATATATAGAATTTGAAGTGTCTTGTCAATGTTTCGATGAAGTCTCATTCGTCATCTTCAAGCTGGTGCTTTTGGCTTCATGCTTCTAGGAGCAATGTGTGACTGTAGCTGTTTCTTCCTTTTAACTGCCAGTGGGGGTTTGAACTGATTGGCTGGGAGCTCGGCTGTGTTCTGATTGGGTGGAGGTGTGTTCTGATTGGTTAGTGGGTTGGCTGTGCTCTGATTGGCTGGGGGAGTGTTCTGTTTGGGTGGGGGCTTTGTTGTGCTCAGGTTAGTCTGAGTTACAGGGGGATTAGAGATGGTGAGCTGCATAGCTGTTTGGCTTCGTGTTTGTGGTCGTGCCTCATCTTCATGGTGGGTGTCAGTTTGCTTCATGTATGGATTGGAGGGGTTTAAGGTCATTAATGATGCAGCTGTGGTCTGGCTTCTGGTGTGTGGTCATGCCTCATCATCGTGGGTTTGGGTTTGCTTTTTGTGGTGGAGACATCCTGTGTGGTTTTCGTGAGTTTAGGTCTGGTGTCATTCTTTGTGTTATGGACTCGTTTGTCAATAAGGACGGGTTTCCAAATGGCTGGTAGGTCGGAGGTATCATCTCGTTTGTTCATGCTGTGTGGGCATTTTTCTATCTCGATGGCTTCTCTGATTATTCTGTTATTAAAGTGTTCAATTTTGGCGATAGTTCTGGTCTTTTTGAAATCAATTTCATGTCCTTTGGCTTTAAGGTGTTGGACCAGAGAAGAAGTTGGTTCCTCTTTTTTGACTGAGTTTTTGTGTTCTTCAATGCATGCACTTATTCTTCTGTTGGTTTGTCCAATGTATGTGGTGGGGCAGGCAGTACATGGGATTTCATATACTCCTTGAGTATATACAAGGGTGGGTTTCCAAATGGCTGGTAGGCGGGAGGTATCATCTCGTTTGTTCATGCTATCTCGATGGCTTCTCTGATTATTCTGTTATTAAAGTGTTCAGTTTTGGCAATAGTTCTGGTCTTGCAAAAACTGAACGCTTTAATAACAGAGAAGCCATCAAGATAGAAAAACGCCCTCACAGCATGAACAAATGAGATGATACCTCCCGCCTACCAGCCATTTGGAATCCCGACCTTATTGACAAATGAGTCAATGAATGGGACTTCATCGAAACGTCACCAAGACACTTCAAATTCTACATGGGAGAAAACCCGAAGAACCAAAGACCTACACACACATAAGGATAAACTTTTAAAACAGGTTTAGTAGTAATAGAAATATAGGCAATGTTGGATACATGGATTGTCTTAAGGATAATGATTTATATATGTGTGTGTGTGTGTGTGTTCAATCTAGTTTGATGATTTTTCATTGTTTTATCGAAACTTGTCTGATATGGAAATATGAAATTTAAATTTAGAGTGAAACTTAACCAATTAAGAGACTTTTGTGTATAGTGATATGATTTGATAAGTTATGATAATTAATTGGATGGAATTTGGACTTTGTGTAATGAATTGAAATGAATTAACTCAAAGACCACCATAATCAATAAAAATGGGCTTTATTAAGGGAATATATATATATATATATATATATATATATATATATATATATATATATATATATATATATATATATATATATATATATATATATATATATATATATATATATATATATATATATATATATATATATATATATATATGTGTGTGTGTCAAGTGGTTATTTTTTAGATTGCACCCTGTAAACCCAAATATGGGAGGAAGAAATCATTCTTTCCTTTGCTTGTTTCAGCTCAACCCAGAGCCATCTGCAAGCACAAATATATATATGTTGTTTAAAATTGTTAACAAAGAAATAAGGGATTTCTGAGATAGCTATTTCGAGTTATTTACCTCTCTTCAGTCAGAATTCACCCTTTCTGGGATTCGAACCTGGGCAGTCTGCATGCTAGGCAGAAGCTTTAGCCTCAAGCCACAGGCTCTGTCCCACTTTGTTAGTAGTCAGGGAGTGGATATGTGTGTCAAGTGGTTATTTTTTAGATTGCACCCTGTAAACCCAAATATGGGAGGAAGAAATCATTCTTTCCTTTGCTTGTTTCAGCTCAACCCAGAGCCATCTGCAAGCACAAATATATATATGTTGTTTAAAATTGTTAACAAAGAAATAAGGGATTTCTGAGATAGCTATTTCGAGTTATTTACCTCTCTTCAGTCAGAATTCACCCTTTCTGGGATTCGAACCTGGGCAGTCTGCATGCTAGGCAGAAGCTTTAGCCTCAAGCCACAGGCTCTGTCCCACTTTGTTAGTAGTCAGGGAGTGGATATGTGTGTCAAGTGGTTATTTTTTAGATTGCACCCTGTAAACCCAAATATGGGAGGAAGAAATCATTCTTTCCTTTGCTTGTTTCAGCTCAACCCAGAGCCATCTGCAAGCACAAATATATATATGTTGTTTAAAATTGTTAACAAAGAAATAAGGGATTTCTGAGATAGCTATTTCGAGTTATTTACCTCTCTTCAGTCAGAATTCACCCTTTCTGGGATTCGAACCTGGGCAGTCTGCATGCTAGGCAGAAGCTTTAGCCTCAAGCCACAGGCTCTGTCCCACTTTGTTAGTAGTCAGGGAGTGGATATGTGTGTCAAGTGGTTATTTTTTAGATTGCACCCTGTAAACCCAAATATGGGAGGAAGAAATCATTCTTTCCTTTGCTTGTTTCAGCTCAACCCAGAGCCATCTGCAAGCACAAATATATATATGTTGTTTAAAATTGTTAACAAAGAAATAAGGGATTTCTGAGATAGCTATTTCGAGTTATTTACCTCTCTTCAGTCAGAATTCACCCTTTCTGGGATTCGAACCTGGGCAGTCTGCATGCTAGGCAGAAGCTTTAGCCTCAAGCCACAGGCTCTGTCCCACTTTGTTAGTAGTCAGGGAGTGGATATGTGTGTCAAGTGGTTATTTTTTAGATTGCACCCTGTAAACCCAAATATGGGAGGAAGAAATCATTCTTTCCTTTGCTTGTTTCAGCTCAACCCAGAGCCATCTGCAAGCACAAATATATATATGTTGTTTAAAATTGTTAACAAAGAAATAAGGGATTTCTGAGATAGCTATTTCGAGTTATTTACCTCTCTTCAGTCAGAATTCACCCTTTCTGGGATTCGAACCTGGGCAGTCTGCATGCTAGGCAGAAGCTTTAGCCTCAAGCCACAGGCTCTGTCCCACTTTGTTAGTAGTCAGGGAGTGGATATGTGTGTCAAGTGGTTATTTTTTAGATTGCACCCTGTAAACCCAAATATGGGAGGAAGAAATCATTCTTTCCTTTGCTTGTTTCAGCTCAACCCAGAGCCATCTGCAAGCACAAATATATATATGTTGTTTAAAATATATATATATATATATGGCTATATAATTATAAGTCATTTATCAGTGGAAGAAGAAATAATTAAGATTGATGATAAAAAGAGGGTTGAGAGAGAGTAAGAGTCTGAATATACATGGAAGAGACATTTGAAATGTTAATCTGTTGATACAAATAATATATGACTATGGTAAATTGAAACTGACAAAGTTTTAAAACAGGTTTAGTAATAATAGAAATTTATGATAGAAATGGAATACATCAAATTTATTATGTTTTTTGAGGGAAATAGAGAGATGAAAGTGAATGTATTAAGTTGAGCTGTTTATGTGTGTTTTGATTTTGGAATCTTTGTTTACCCAATCACCACGGTGTGTTTTAAGTACTCTTTGTTAAAATTATAAAACCAATAAAATATTTTTCAAAAAAAAAAAGAATAGGTGTTCATAATTTCCGATGCTCTGAAATGGCCTCTAGAAGGGGCAGATATTTGTTTATTTAATAAATTGTTTGATACAGTTATCATTATTTCATTAATCACATTTTCATGGCTGCCCATCCAACCCAAAAACATAAAACATTCTTTTAACACATTCCAGGACTCTAATAAATTAACATCCTGGCCTCTGTGTCTTCAGGTTTTCACAATCTTTAAGAAGGCCAATCGTGTGGGAGCCACTGATATCTGAAACAAATGGAAGAAAGGAAAGAATAAAAAACAACTCTCAGGTTCAATTTAGTTAAAACAGCTTAAAACACTGATGCTGTATCTAAATGGAGAGGAGAACCATTCAAAATGACATATGCTCCCTGGGGGAGAGTTTTAGAGCCAGAGAATCAGACAGCAGCCCTATGATACTTCTATCTTATTTCCCAATAGACATTGCTTGGAGTTATTGGAAGATGCAAAAGGCTTCTGTGAAAGTCACTGTAAGTGGGAAGGCAAAAATTCATATGGAAGAAAGCAAGCTTCCAGAAATCTAAATCATAAACCACATTGAGGGTAATTTGAGTCAGGTTCAGAAAAGGGTTGCAAGACAGTTTAGTTGTGAGTCACTTGTCCTTAACTGACAATCGGAGCCCTTACATTTTCCTGGACTTCCCAGTAAAGAGAACCTAAAGAACCTAAAGTTGCCCTGAGACTCAGATTGTCACAGATGTGTTCCCAAATCAATCCATGATTGTCCTGTTAGGCAGAATTATTAAACTGCAATCCATTTGACAAAGAACAGTGAATGCACTTGGATAATATAATGTTATACTAACTTCCCTTCAGGGATAGCTCCAGATTAAGGGGGAAAGTAGCTTCTAAAAATAGTTGCATCTAACTTACATCCTATCCCCATTTAGTTGGAATTTGCTCTCCATTTTTTTATGTATTGGAATTTTAAATAAAGTGATACGTCTTTTCTGGAATGTCTAAATATGATGTACAACCAACAATAAACTACAGTACAAAAGCAATATAAAAGACACAGAAATGATGCTTAAAACAATATTGTCAGTATAAACTGGGAAGAAAAGGTGCCCATCATTTTTCAGAGATATAACTTTTCTCTCTTTTTCCAGAAGCAATATTCATAATACAAATAGTGCTCACATAAATTTGGGAATATTAGCTCAACGGTAATGCCTCATCCAAAACATGCACACAGACACACAGAGAGGGAGAGGGAGAGAGAGAGAGAGAGAACAGTTGAGAATTGTAATCCAATAAGTATGACCATTAAGTGAAATCAACACTGATGTCCATTCTTATTACCATTTCATCTGTTTTGGCAATCTTTGTAAAAGAAATGACATATTGTTAAGACACCTCCCTCTTTATTTTCTTCTTACACTCTGTATTCTGCTCATTTAAATCTATGCATGATATTATTTGGCCTTTTCTAAGAGTTCAGCAAAGCCATTCAGCTCCACAGTCAACCACTGTGATTAGTTTGAATATACCGAAGATGGACAGCTGATCACAGTGCCAAGCAGATTAAAGGAAGCATCTTCTGTGATATCTCAGAGAAATATATTAGATTAAAATTCAAATACTTTCCCATGACAGATTGTTACAAAAATGGGAAATGGCACAAACAATCCATTGCACTAACATTTTTTTCCCTCTGAGAGAAAAGGAGAGGGAGGCAGGAGGGAGGGAGGGAAGGAGAGAGAAAGAGAGAGAGAGAGAGAGAGAGAGAGAGAGAGAGAGAGAGAGAGAGAGAGAGAGAGAGAGAGAGAGAGAGAGAGAGAGAGAGAGAGAGAGAACATTCCCTATGGAACTTTGAGGAAATAAAGCTCATTCTATTTCATATTGACAAGTGGCAGTGTAATTTAAATATAGTATTATGAATTCAAATTAGATATCAACTATTCGTCAGCTAGATTGCAGGCATAACAATAAGATGCCTTTTTCACATTTGCATCATTTTTCATGAAGATAGATTTATGGTCATCTTGCAAAATTTTTTTTTTTTTTTAATAATTTTTTTATTAAAATTTTTTATAAAAAACTTTTAACAATTATAACATAGTAACCTATTAACTCAACTGAAAACAAACAAATTACATAATAAAAATAAACAATACAAAGAACTGCTCGGAACCCCCCTCCAGAACACCCTCCACCAGCCCACTCCTCTTGTATTTTCGCTCCTCCTCCTCGCCATCCAAAACACTAGCTGCAATTCTACCGAGCATCCTACAAAAATTATCTAATCCCTAAGCCCCCAACTACAGTTGAGAAACATAAGCTAACGTATATTATCTCCCTCCCCCCTCCCCCCCCCCCGACTTCCCAGAATGAATACAGGGTAAAAACACAAGAAACCTCACTAAACTACTATATTAAACTATTTAACTATATATCAAATCTAATTCTTTCAACTGATATTTCTTTTGCATATAATCAATCCATTTCTTCCAGTCCATCAAAAACGTTTCATTTGAGTGGTTCTTCAGGTATGCCGAAATCTTGGCCATCTCCACAAGATGGGTAACTTTTAATGTCCATTCTTCAATAGATGGTATTTCAGATGACTTCCAATATTGTCCCACCAACAGTCTTGCAGCAGTAATCAAGTTCAAAATCAGCTTAGTCTCTGTGGTGGAACAATCCTTTGTAATACCCAACAAAAACAACTGTGGTACAAACTCAATACGCTTTTTCAAAATATTTTGAAGAATCCACCATATTTTTATCCAAAAAGCCTTAATTTTTTTGCAAGACCACCAAATGTGAAAGTAAGTAGCGTCCATAGAGTCACATCGCCAACATTTGGGTTGCAAATTTGGATACATAAACGATAATTTTTTGGGATCTAAATGCCATCTGTAAAACATTTTATAAAAATTTTCTCTTAGATGCTGAGCTTGTGTAAATTTAACATTTTTCACCCATATTCTTTTCCAAGTTTCCATCATAATTGGGTGGCCGAAGTTACCTTCCCATTTAATCATACAGTCTTTAATTAATTCAGTTCCAGAATCAATTTCAATTAAAGCATCATATATTCTTTTAATATGCATCTTTCTTTGATCTCTAATTTGTATAATTAATTTTTCATCATCCTTTAAAGAAAAACCCATCTTGACATCTTTTTGCCATCTGGCTTGAAGTTGTGCATGATAAAACCAATTATGAGCTATACCTTCCTCCCTTAATTTATCTAATGATTTCAGTTCTATGCTATTCCCTTCTTTATTTAAAAGTTTATCATAGGGCACCACGTCTTGAATTTGTTGTATACCTATACTCTGTATTGCGTGTCTAGGAACTGTCCATAAAGGAATTTTACCATTTAACTTATAATAATACTTTTTCCAGACTCGCAAGACAGAGTTTCTTATTATATGTTCTTTAAAACTCCTATCCAATTTTTTGTCATAAACTAAATACGCGTGGAGCCCATATACTAACCCATATCCTTCTATATTTAATATTCTTTCATTTGTTAAGTTAATCCAATCACTTATAACCACTAGAACTGCTGCATAATAATATAATTTAAAATTAGGCACTTTCAAACCACCTCTCTCTCTTGTGTCTTGAATAATTTTAAATTTAACCCTTGGTTTCTTGCCATCCCAAATGAATTTGTTTATACCTTTCTGCCATTCATCGAGATTTCCATCCTTTTTAAGTATTGGTAACATTTGAAATAAAAATAAAAATTTCGGCAATACATTCATTTTAATAGCGGCTATTCTGCCCAACATGGATAATTGTAGTTTTTTCCAATTCTCCAATTCTTTTTGTACTTTACACCATAAAAGTTCATAATTATTCTTATATAATTTACCATTTGAAGCTTCTATATAAATTCCTAAATATTTAACTTTTTTAACTATCTCGCATCCCGTTATTCTTTCCAAATCTTGTTTTAATTTGTTATCAACATTTTTAACCAACATCTTTGTCTTGGATAAATTTAGTTTAAAACCTGAAACTTTTCCATAATTTTGAATAATTTCCATCAAACTCTGAACCGATTGTATTGGCTGAGTTAGCGTCACAAGTAAGTCGTCTGCAAAGGCACATAATCTATAATCATGTTGTCTAATTTGTACCCCCCTTAATTCCTCTGATGCTCTAATCCTATTCAATAGTACCTCTAAGGTTAAAACAAACAATAAAGGGGATAAGGGACAACCCTGCCTAGTACCCTTTTCTATATTAAATGAATCTGTTAATTGTCCATTCACTATAATCTGTCCTGTTTGTTTCTGATATATAGCTGATATAGAATTAATAAACTGGTCCCCCATTCCCATCCTTACCACAAGCCTTTGCAGAAACGTCCAATTCAGTCTATCAAAAGCTTTTTCTGCATCTAAAAACATTAAAACAGCTGGTACTTGGATATGTTTATCCAAATATTCCAATATGTTAACAAGTTGTCTAACATTGGTTTTCATCTGTCTCCCTTGTAAAAAACCAGTTTGATCCGGGTGAATCCTCTGTGTCAAAACTGTCATTAATCTATTAGCCAAAATTTTGGCAAAAATCTTATAATCCGTATTCAACAAGGAAATAGGTCTAAAATTTTCTACTTGAACATTATCTTTACCCTCTTTAGGAATCAAACATACATTAGCCGTTTTCCAGGAGGGTGGAACCCGACCACCCTCTTGTATATTCACAAATAACTCCCTCATATGTTCCACCATTTCCTCCTGTAAACACCTATAATAAATCGTGGTAAAACCATCAGTACCTGGAGATTTTCCCAATTTCAATTGCTTAATTGCATCAATAATTTCTTCTGGCCTAATCAAAGCATTTAATCTATCTCTTTGTTCCAAAGTAATTTCGGAAACATTTTGATTTTGTAAAAAGGCATCTATCTCTTTCTCTTGAACTTTTTCTTCAGCATACAATTTGGTGTAGAACTCTAGAAAAGCCTTCTTAATAGTTTCTTGATGAAATACTTCTTGCCCTTTATATTCAACCTTCTCAATTAAACGGGATTTTTGTTTTTTCCTTAATGTATAAGCCAACCATCTGCCAGGTTTATTAGCATTAAAAAAAGTATTATGTTTAGCATATTGTATATTCCTGGCAACCTGGTCGGTCATCAAAATATCAAATTGTTTCCGTAAAACCTTTATCCCTTCTTTAATGTCACTATCATCTGGTTTATCAATTAATAATAACTCTTTCTTTCTTATTTCCGCTTCTAAAACTCGCCTCTTTTCCTCCTGTTTACGTCTATGCCTAGCATTCAGTTCAATTAATATTCCACGCATATGGGCCTTACTAGAGTCCCACACCACTTCTATTGGTAAACCTACATTCTTGTTTAACCTAAAAAATTCCTTGATAGCCTTTTTACATTCTTGCACATACATTTCATAATTAAACAGATTTTCATTAAGTCTCCAGGATCTACGTAAAAATTGGCCAGACCTTAATTCCATCATAACTGGATTGTGGTCAGACAATACATTAGGTAGAATTTTAACTTTCTTTAAATTTAACATAAAATCACTAGTAGTTAAAATAAAATCAATTCTAGAAAATGATTGATGTCTGTCAGAGAAAAAAGTAAACTCTTGATCCCTACCATGTCTTTCTCTCCAAATATCAAACAAATTAAAATCATCTTTAATATCAAAGAAAGATTTAGGTAAAATTGAACGCGATTGAGAAACTAATGAAATCTTTTTCTTGTCCAAACCAGCATCAAGGATTCCATTCCAGTCTCCCATTAAAATACAAGATCTATAGTCCAACTCTAATAACTTTTTGTGTAATGATTTATAAAACATGCCTTGTTTTTGGTTTGGAGCATATATACCCATCAAGAGAACTTTCTTCCCATCCAGTAAAATTTCTATAGCTAAAAATCTACCTTGAGTATCTGCTTCTAATAACTTAGCTTTTATATTATTTTTAACATAAATAACAATTCCATTTTTTTTATCTAAAGATGATGCCACAAAGTGTGTACCCAGCTTATTATTAATCAAGTATTTCTGGTCTGAAAATCTAATGTGAGTTTCTTGTAGACATATTACATCATTTTTACATTGCTTCAAATAATGAAATATCTTCTTCCTTTTTTGTGGAGAATTTAAACCATTAACATTCCTCGTCAAATACTTATTTGACATGGCCTTTACGTGAAAGCTTCTGCAAAGACCATTCCACTTCTTCCTGCCTCTTGGGTCTTGCTCCCATGGCTTCCATAGATGTCAGATCAGTTTGCTTGGTTTGAGTTGGTTGTGTTTTTTCTCTTTGTTCAATAGCTTTAGTAGGTTCCCGTACACGCCTTGGATCTTTAGGCTTGTCTAGTGCCAAAGGTTGAAAGATATCATTTGACTGCACTGGTTGCTCAACTGCTTTATCCAAAAGAACCGATGAAATTAGTCGAGGTTGTTGAAGTTCCGCAGATTGCAATAATTCTAGGTCTTTAACCAACATTGCCCCCTTAGGTTTTGGGGAGGTAGATCTATCAGCCATCAATATATTCTCAAAGAAATCTTTCGCTTTAGCTACAGTAAACAAACGGTATCTTTTATTTTTGAAAAGTAAAGAAAGTCCAGTTGGTACCTCCCATCTATATTGTATTTCTCTTCTTTTAAGCTCCTCCGTCAAAAAGGCGTAATCTTTCCTTGATCTCAACATCTTAGGAGGTATCTCTTTCAAAACCTGTACATCTTGACCAGCAACACTCAGTTGTTTATTATAGGCTATAGATAGAACCCAATTTCTATATTTTCTTGTATTAAAATATATCACAATATCTCTAGGCAAATTCCTCTGTGCTGCAATGCGTGAGTTCACTCTGAACAGTCGTTCAATCTGCCAGGCCACATTCTCAACTGAATCATCCAAAAATTTTGCTAAAGCTTCAGAAAAAGTTTTTCTTAAATCTTCTTGGTTCTCATTTAATACATCTCTAAATCCCCTAATTCTAACCGCAAACTGCATCTGATGATATTGTGTCAAAGTAGCTTGATCTTGAACATCGCTTCTAATTTCTTCTAATTTTTCTTCAAAATGTTGCTCAGCATTCTCTAATTTCTCTTCAACAACAATAGTATAGTCCCAAACACCCTTGATAGCGTCTACAATATCTTCTCTCATCTCCTGATTAGAGGCTTCTATCATAGCTTTAAAGTCTTTTTTCTGCTCAACCATCTTTTCCTCTATTTTCACATCAAATTTATCTTCCAATTTATCAAACCTATCATTAAAAAAAGATATTACATCTGTTAAAGCCGACTGTAGATCTTTCACTGTAAGCATTTGTGAGGACTGTGCAGGTTCTTGAGATTCTAAAGGAGCAGACTGTGATTTGACAAGCTGTCCTGGAGAGGGCATAGCCGCCTTAGCAGCTGCCTTTTGTCTTGTAGTCATAATTGAAACAAAGAAAGAGAAACTAAAAAAAAAAAAAATTTTTTTTCCACTTCCGCCCTTCTCAAGTTCTTTTTTTAAAAAGTCCAATTATTTTATAATTTAGTAAAAAAATCAATAAATAAATCAAGTCCAAATAGTCTCTCAAACAAGTCTTGAAAAGAAAAGAAAAAAAGTTCCGTTTCAATTTCTCAGTGGAATAAACACTTTCATCTTTCACTTTCACTCAGCAGAAAAAGCAAACGCCATCTTAAAAAGGTTATGTTGATTCAAAAAAGTTTGTAGATACAAAGGCAGAAACAAAGTAACAATATACTTGCAGTACTCAGAAGGCTCCTGTATCCATTCCGTCTGAATAAAGCCTTTATTATTCTTCCTGAAAGAACAGAGGCGGTCGCAACGTCTAATTCTGTCAGCCGACAGAAGCGTTTCTGAACAGGAGCTTTTCAAGAGCCTGGGGAGCACACCTTCTCTGCCCCTGAAAATTTAATCCAGGGGTCTTGGAAGGGCTCAACCCGGCTCTTAATGCTCTACTCCCCCTCTTTGCCCGAGGGGGAGTTTTTCCGCCGCAACAAACAGCTGGTCATCTTGCAAAATTTGTCAGCTAAGTAACATGTTATTTTGAATATCCCGCCCCATTTTCAGCTGTAAATTAATCTATGACTTTCATTTTTTTTTAAAAAATGCAGTACCAAAGCTATACTTTCTTCTTTCTGTGATTTCTACTAGTGGAGGAAGAGTTCTTATATTCTTTTGAAACTGAATCTGTCAGAATGCAAACAAATGTGAATGGAATCTTGTCTAAGTTAAAATCATGTTGATTTCAGTGGAATTAGCCGTACACTTAAACTCTCCTCACTTTATTCAAATAAAATTAGAAGTGATTACTTCTGATTAGACTATCTAATAAAAAGAGATATTGATATCAGAAGCAGCTATTCCTGTTCATGCTTATATGCATATAAATGTGTCTTTTATTCTAGAAGTAAATCAATCTGCCAACATGCGCAAATATTTTACTATCTGTATTATCTGGACAGTGTTTGACAACAGCTGCAATGTTCAATATATTTCAGACAATGAATATTTTATAATAACAGTTGAATTATTTTGAAAATGTTACATTCTGTTAAAAACAATTTGAGATATCAGAAGCATGCATAATAGCATATAAGGGCTTTTGGGAGTTTCAATTTAGAAATTTAATTTGAAGTTGATTTTACTAAATTTTTATTAAATCAAAATATTGAGCTGGAAAATAAACTGAATAATCAAATCAATTGCCTAAAAATTGATTTGTGAGTTTTACAAAGGCTTTGTAAAAAGAAAGCTTTTATAAATTGTTTCAGAAAATTAAGCTGAGCAGACTAATGCTTTAAGCTGAAGGTTCAAATCAAAAACAACTCAACTTTATCAATAAAACCAAATTGTTAAATTATGTAAAATCAATTATCTGAATTGGATTCATTATTCAAAATGGATCAGGGCCAATCTGTATATGTCTAGAAACCATACCCTACTTTCTCTATTGGGTTTAAGAAAAATATTTAAGCCAGTATATTGCTTTTTCAATCTGATAAAAAAGAAAACACAATAATTCTATTACTATAAGAGAAACTTTGTTTCTTGGATGATATGTCAGTGAGGAAGACAGCACTGAGCTACTATTAGGAATCACCATTAATAATTGGTGTTTGTTTTCTATAAATGTAAAAGAATTGCATATCTAATTCATTGTTCATCCAATCTGATCACTACAATTTATCAAAGAAAATCACACAAAGCTGGGGTCAGCATTGTAAAATAAGAGAGGTATAGAAAGAAATCTCTTTATGGCAATATTCAGACCAAGTGAAGCCCTTTATTTGTACAGTATTGATTATAGGATGTGTATGCCCTGACTGATCACAAATATAACATTTCCTATAACAACAAAAAGCAACAAAAATAAAATAAACTATCACCTTTTTAATTAGCCACTGATATACTGTAAACTGTATATGGACATTTCATGATAATTTAAAAATGTTGTTAAGTCTTAAAATATATTTAAGTATTAAAATAATTTTAAATTTTAAAATGCTTTCTCAGAATTTATGACTTATCTTCAGGTTTTGAAACAATAAAGCATATTTATTTTCACAACAGTCCTTTCTCAATCTCTATCCAAGTATCAGGAGTGTCTGTAGAAAACAATCCCATGGTCTGTTTGGAGACTATGTTCCTCATCTATCCTTCAAGAGAAGTCACCATCCAATCCAGAAAAATGGAGAAGCTTTGTCTTTTTACTAGATCATTTTGTTTGGAGAAAGACATTGCCCTTTCTATTGTAAATAGATACTGAGTTGCCTGACCATAAAAGAAGAAATCATGAGGTTTTCCCTTCCTCCTTTATTATCAGATTGCTGCATTTTTATTTTATTTTATTTTATTATTTATTTTATTTTATTATTTTATTTTATTTTTTGTTTATTATTATTTTATTTATTTTTTATTTTATTATTTTATTTTATTTTATTTTATTTTATTTTATTTTATTTTATTTTATTTTATTTTATTTTATTTTATTTTATTTTATTTTATTTTATTTTATTTTATTTTATTTTATTTTATTTTATTTTATTTTATTTTATTTTATTTTATTTTATTTTATTTTATTTTATTTTATTTTATTATTTTATTTGTTCTCACAGAACATCTTTGTGGGAAGATCAAAATCATGTGAAGTGTTAATACCACTTTACAATGCCTTGATAAGGCCACACTTGGAATACTGCATCCAGTTTTGGTCACCACGATGTAAAAAAGATGTCAAGACTCTAGAAAGAGTACAGAGAACAGCAACAAAAATAATTAGGGGACTGGAGGCTAAAACATATAAGGAATGGTTGCTGGAATTGGATATATCTAGTTTATTGAAGAGAAGGACGAGGGGTGACATGATAGCTGTGTTCCAATATCTCAGGGGTTGCCACAAAGAAGAGGGAGTCAAGCTATTCTCCAAAGCACCTGAAGGCAGGACAAGAAGCAATGGATGGAAACTAACCAAAGAGAGAAGCAACCTAGAACTAAGGAGAAATTTCCTGACAGAACAATTAATCAGTGGAACAACCTGCCTCTAGAAGCTGTGAATGCTGCAACACTGGAAGTCTTTAAGAAGAGATTAGACAGCCATTTGTCTGAAATGGTATATGGTTTCCTCCTGAGCAGGACTAGATGACCTCCAAGGTCCCCTCCAACATCATCATCATCATCATCATCATCATCATCATCATCATCATCATCATCATCATCATCATCATCATCATCATCATTATTATTATTATTATTATTATTATTATTATTATTATTATTATTATTATTATTATTATTTTGGAAAGGGAAGTGCTTCTATCTGAATAATGATGTCATGAAATATTCCTAGAGGCAATCTGGTCTCTTGACAAGAAGCCATTTCCTAGTTCTGCTACTGTGCCACCGTGCCGCTTGTATTTCTTCTTGGACATCTTGACTTTTCCTCCTATTCTTAATATTTCTCACAAATATAAGTTTTGAACACCCTATCTTTGATTGATGTTCCACATAGACCTAAGTGGCTTATTTCTCATTTATCACTGCTATTCTGATTTCTTTAGATGCCTCCTATTTTCTCTTTCTTTGAAATTACTTTTGATTGTGGTCTCAGTATCTATATTAAATGAAACAAAACACACACACACACACAGTCATTTCAATATGATGGGTTCAAGAACCAATTTGGTGTACTGATTAAGGGACCAGGCTAGAAACCAGGAGACTGTGATTTCTAGTCCTACATTAGGTATGAAAGCCAGCTTGGTGATCTTGGGTCAGTCACTTTCTCTCAGCCCATCTTATTTCACAGTGGTGTTGTTGTGGGGAAAATAAGAAAAGAATAAGAAGAGGAAGGAAAATAATAATAATAAGAAGAAAATAAAAAGAGAAAGGAGTATTAGGTATGTTTGCTGCCTTGAGTTATTATAAAAATAATGAAGGCAGGATTTTAAAAAAAATCGGTGTGAGTCGGAAAGAAGCTATAGAGGTTAGTCTTCAGTAGCAGAATATAAATCACCAAATAGTTAAAAAAGAAAAAAGAAAACAAACAGACATTGTTAAATTGGAACTAGCATGAATGAGCTGACAACTCATCTAGAGCTTTATATAATTTGCTACTTTATATAATATATTGATTACCATATATACAAAAGAGATTTGTGATTTCCTTTGTAGTTCTTAGTCACGCATAATATGTGTGATGTTTACAACTATAAAAAGAAAATAAGCAAATGTAAGCTTTTTTTTTGTTTCCCCCAACAAATACATAGAAATACAGTCATTTTGTTATTATTAATGCATCTTTACTTATTGAAGTGTGAAATAGGCAATAGTGGTTGGAGTGTGCCTATTAAATTAAACTTTGAGATCAGAATTTATAAACAGGTTTGTCTTTTGATTTATAGTTCAATTGTAACAGTATACATTGCTAGGTGCCCTAATTTGGTCTGTCAAAATTGAAATATCTAACCAATGATTTTTAAACCCTTATAGAGTATATCAGAGTAAGCTGTGCAATAATGATAATAATAATAAATTATGGTTGGTCGCATAGTCAACCAGATGTTTAGGTTAGATTTGGCATTTTTATCCATGTAGTGAGTCTTTCTGTTATTATTACTTTTTAGATTTAATATAGCTGCCCTCTCTATGTTGCCAACACAGTGACTGACAGGGTATTCAGATTAATTTACACAAAATACATTAAATATTTACAAAAGAGTGCTTCACTACACACTAAAGTACTAGATATTATAACCTGCTTTGTTTTTAGAAATCTGTTTCCTGCACAATTTCTTTTAAAGAAGCTTATGATATATTTTTATGAGTTTAAAATTCAGATTGGTTATCTATAATGCTAGGCATTGTAGGAAATTTCTGCACTAGCAATTTATAACATTTTAGAGAGCTATTCAGCCATTGCTGTAATGATATAAAGTCTGTATTCGTTACTGGTAAAGGAGCATGTTGATTTCTGAATGGCATTGGAAGACAGTATCAATCACTATTGTGGAAATAGCTGAAATTCTGCTTTGAACTGTTTGTATGTCATGAGTTTTGGACTGCAATATTGTGTATTGGGTTTTATTGTTGCTCTTTTGTCATTTGATGTAAAGCCTTTCACCAATTATAAATATGGTTCAGAAGTGAGAACCATGACTGAAAGGGAGTTTTTGTTCTCTTCCACTTCAACTTGACAGCTGTCTGCATCCATGAAAAACTATGAATTCATAAAAAAAAATATTTCAGTATACTACCGTATACTTATGGTTCTTTAAATTTTAGTAATATAAAAATACAGTTTTTAATGAATGACTTTATACATATTACTGAAATTTAAAGAACCATAAGTATATAGAAGTATGCTGAAAGATTTTTAATTTTATCAATAAGAAATAGATGCTGAGAAATCATTTTTGCAATACTATACTGTTTATGATAATCCATGTTTACTTGAAACTTATGTTTCATTCTCTTTAATATTGTTATAGTAATTAAGTGTACAATATCTAACTAACATAAAAGAATGGAAATATCATTTTAGAAAATGAAATAAGATGTGTCTGTTAGTTGGAATATGCTTAGCATTGACTTGGGAAGCTTGCTGTTTGAACAAAATATATGTTTTACATTTTCTGCCAAAATTAACAGAACAGTTTAACCAGTGGAACAACTTGCCTTCAGGGTCCTCCAGTCCAACCCCCTGCTCAAGCAGGAGACCCCACACCAGTCTGGACAAATTGCTGTCCAGAATCTCCTCCCAAAAGCCTACAGAGATAAAATATTCACAACCCCTAAGGGCAAGCTGTTCCACTGGTTAATTGCTCTCACTGTGAGAAAATTTATTCTTAATTCTAGGTTGCTTCCCTCCTTGATTAGTTTCCATTCATTGCTTCTTGTCCTGCCCGCAGGTGCTTTGGAGATTAGGTTGATCCCCTCAGCTATTGACTGTAATGGTTTATTCTACAGAAGATTGATGTCTCCTCTTCACCAGAATCTGCTTCTGTAACTGAAGTTCAAGCAAAGCTATGGGAAGCAAGACAAGAAACAATGGATGGAAACCAGTCAAGGGGAAAAGCAACCCAGAACCGAAGAAAAACCTCCCAACAGCTAGAACAATCAACCAATGGAAGAGCACACCCCAGAAACCATGAGTGCTCCATCACTGGAAATCTTCAAGAAAAGACTGGACAGCAAGCCATCTTAAATGGCAAAATCAACTCAAAATTAACTCATAGATAAAACAAAATTGAGTTTCTACACTCACATCTGTAATTATAATCATAATATATTTCATAAGACATTCTGCAATCAAATTATCAGATAGTTTTAGAGGTAGTACTTTGACTTATGACCAGAATTGGACCAGAATTTTGATCACTGAGTGAAGCAGTAGTTAAGTGAGAAGTCATGCAACTGCTTTGCTCCATGACTACAATTCCTGCACTTCTGATTGTAGTTTCTAAGCAATCCTACGCAGTGGTGGGATTCAGCCGGTTTGCACCAGTTCAGTAGAAATGGTAGCTAAATTTTGCTGCATTTAGCAGCAAACTGGCTGAATCCCACCACTGGTATAGGGTCTCCTGCTTGAGCAGGGGGCTGGACTTCTATTCTATTCTATTCTATTCTATTCTATTCTATTCTATTCTATTCTATTCTATTCTATTCTATTCTATTCTATTCTATTCTATTCTATTCTATTCTATTCTATTCTATTCTATTCTATTCTATTCTATTCTAATGTAATTTTTATAATAATAAAGAAAAAACTATTGCATCTATGTCAGGTCTATGCCCAAAGATATTAGTGAGATCTAACCAATTCCAGCTCATTATTTGCTTACACCCAATATCAGTGCTTTTTTTCTTTAAAAAAAAAAGGTGCCAGAACTCACACACATCATACAAACCCCCTTGCCTATCCTACAAGGTCCCATCCCAAAAAGGTGCCGGAAATCTATTCTGGGTGTTCTATGAGAAAAAAGCCCTGCCTAATACATAGAATCTTGCCAGATTAAAACTACAAGCTTTTAACCTAATAGATATACTTAGGGAGATTCTAGGGTGTGGCTACTCTGAAGTCTTTTCTCCCTCTCCCATCCAGTCCAGGATGGTACAGTCTTTTGCACTGGTCTCCTTTCTAGAATGTACTGCCTCCTTCCTGGGAAGCTACATTGTTACTGCCAATATTCTACTTTTTTATTAAACTTGTATGCCATCCATCTTCCCCTGCACCCCTTCTTCAGCTGCACATTCCATCACACACTGCTACTTGAGAAGAATTGAACTGACATAAATTAAATAATTAATTTACGTAAATTCATTTATCATAACAAGGAAAATGTATGGTTGAATTTAAGATTCTTTATGAATGACAATAAAAATGAATTCTAATATGCCACTTAAGAACATTATTGCAATGTTACTTCTAATGCAAAAATTATCTTGCTCATCTAATAGTTAGTGGCACAGAATTATAAGAGCCAAATTAGATATTGGGAAGGAATTTTACTCCTTTTCAATTAAATAAATGTATCTTCAATTCAATATTTATCTTATTTTCAAAAGCCAAAGACATTTTTTTCAGAAGTACAGATTAAAATTAATATTTCTTTCATTCAAGGTCACTGATCATTGTGCTTAAGGAATAATATGAAGTATGATTACATTAGCCTCCCTCCTTCCCTTCCTCCCTCCCTCCCTCCCTTCCTTTATTTCTTCCTTCCAAGTTTCCTCTGGAAACTTTTAAAACTCTAGTATGAAGATTCACGAAATAAAAAGTATATAGAATGCCTTTTGATTGCCAGAATTATGCTATTTATTAGCAATAGCAATAACACTTAGACTTACATACTGCTTCATAATGCTTTACAACACTGTGTTTTACAAAATCAGCATATTGCCCAACAATTTGGATCCTCATTTTATTGATCCCAAAAGGATGGAAGGCTGAGTCAACCTTGAACTAGTCAGGATCAAACTCCTGGCAATGGGTAAAGTTAGCCTGCAATATTGCTTTATAACCACTGCACCACCATGTCTTTTTGGTTATGCTTGATGTTATATATTGTTGATGCATGCTCATATATAGGCTTACAGATAGCATAGATCAATGCTTCAAGTTTCTCCCAATAAAGTTAAGAAAATGTAGTTCATATGAGATAAAAATGCATTTAAAATTATTGTAATTTGTTGTGATAAATGTCCATTTCTCCTTTAAGAAATCCTTTCTCCTTCTCTGCCTGGATGGGCTTCCCTTTTCCCTCCCTTACAGGCTGTCAGCTGATAGCTGTACTAGGGGGGTGGAGGAAAAAGCAGGGAAAAGTTTCGTTTCTTGAAAAATACGTCATGCTTTCAAAGTGTATGTTTTAACTATCTGTGTAATGTAATTGGCTGTAAATCAGTAAGGTGACAATTTGTGGGAAGAAACCTTTGATGTGGAATAAAAGGAGATGCCTGGCTTCTGCCGAGGCCTTCCATCCCGACAGAAACTCAGGTCTCTGTCATTAATCATGGTTGCCGGGACGCCACGGACACACTTTCACAACAAGTGGTGACCCCGACGTGATAACCCTGAGAGGTTATACGTCCCTGGACCCTCATACTTACCGCCCAGACGTGGCCAAGCGCGCTTCATCAGTTCATCGCTGGACGAGGACTGATCCCTCGTAAGTATGGGTGGAGATCTCTCAAAGGTGCAAGAAACACATTTGGGTGAACTTACAGAGATAACCAGGAAGAATTATGTTTATTTTACTGCGAAGAAGCTGACATCAGGAGATTTAAGATCTCTCCTTGAATTTATTTGGAAACACATTCCTTTCTATCCTGAATCAGGCTGCCTTAAAGTTGAAACCTGGAAGAAAGTGGGGGAGGTTTTGCACACAAATTCTAGGGCCCCCGCTTCTATTTTAGCATCTTGGAGAATAGTGTTAAAAGCCTTGGAGACACAGGAGCAGCTCCTACTAAAAATATTACTGAATCCATTGAATTATAATGAAGTTCAACTTCTTCCCCCTGCCAGTGAAACTCCAGTAACAATTAAAAATCACAGCAAGGTTTTTCCTAGCAATGTTGAGTTGTGTGATCCTCCAGCTCTGACCAAAACAAGTAATTTTATTCAGGAAATGTTACAGAATGATTATGAAATAGCTGAATTGAATGCTGAGGAAATGACAAGTTTATACCCTGTAACTGTGGGCATGGATGCAGAAATTGATAATGGATTTGCTCACAAAATGATTCCAGCAGATTGGAAGGCATTAATGCAAATGATTTTAACACCTGCACAGTATGCAGTTTGGGACTCCCAGTATCGTATTCAAGCTATTCAGAGATGCACTGCTCAATTAGTGCCAGACCAAATGTATGGCTCTGGACAGTTCACTGCTGTTGAACAACAGTGAGATGCTATTCCAGATGCAGCTATACATGGTGTAATTTTACAGGCTGTTTTTGCTGCTTTAAAGGTAGTAGATGAGAGTGGAAAATTTGGCAAAAGTTTTACTCAAATTAAACAGGGAACTACTGAGCCCTATGATGAATTTATAAATACACTAAAAGATAGTATTGATAAAGAAATTGCTAATGAATTAGCTACAAAAGAGATTTTGATGAAATTGGCTGTTGAGAATGCTAATGCAGACTTCAAAAGAGTTTTGCAACCCTTAATTGGCACTGGTAAAAAGACACTTGCACCTACATTGGTTCAACTACAACAATATTTAGGAAATATTAATTGGTTAAGGCCATATATAGGTCTTTCTACCTCGACTCTTTCTCCCTTATTCATGGCATTAAAAGGCCTCAAAAATCCCACAGATGTTGTGACACTGACCTCCGACCAGCTATTGGTCGTTGAGAAAGTCCAAACAGCCCTCAACAACCAGTGGACTGATTGGTGTGTTGACAATCACTCTGTGCATTTAAATGTGATTTTTGATCGACCACCCACAGTGGCAATTACTCAATCTAAAAAGCCTTCAAGAAATTGTTTTCACTCCAGCTATGACTTTGGCTGAAATTACACATCGTGGCCACACGATGGTGCCAGATTTTTGGAATTGAATTTGCAATTATTTTTATCCCATTTTCCTTAAAATTGTGGAAAACTTTGATTCAAAATAATTTGGTTTTGCAATTATTGATTGGTGATTGGCCTGGTCAGTTTTTTTTTGTCATTTTTCAGCAGATCCATGATTTTTGGCCATAAAAATTTACTTTTTGCTTATATCTCTCCTAGTTTGGATGAGACTTTGTTGACACTATTTTTGACACTGCAAAAATTTATTGAGACAAGATATTGTCCTTATTTTATTGCACATATCCGAAGTCATCAAAATTTTCCAGGAATTCTCAGTGAAGGGAATTCCCAGGCGGATATGGCAACACACACGTTATGACTATGCAACAATTTACTCCCTGGGATAGTCATCGCTATTTTCATCAAAACGCCAAGGCTTTGGCTAAACAATTTGGCATAACCCCCGGGGAGGCAACAGCTATCATTCAACAGTGCCCCAACTGTTCACAAGGACTGTCTATTCCAATGGGTGTGAATCCCCGTGGACTTGAGGCATGTCAAATTTGGCAAATGGATGTTACCCAATATGCATCTTTTAGTCTGTGGACATATATACATGTGACTATTGATACATATTTTGGGTTCATCCTTGCTACTCCACAGTGTGGAGAGGCAACTAAACATGTCATCAATCATTGTATTCAAACTTTTAGCACTCTGGGTACTCCTAAAGAATTAAAAACTGATAATGGATCCGCATATTGTAGTCACGCCTTTGCTCAGTTCTGCAATCGGTGGGACATTATTCATAAATTTGGCATTCCTTACAATTCACAGGGGCAAACAGTAGTGGAACGGGCCAATTCCACTCTTAAGCACATGCTTGACAAATTAAAAAAATGGGGAAAATACCCCCGGACTACCTGGAGTGCAAAATCATCTTAATTTGGCTTTATATACTCTCAATTTCTTAAACCACCTGGCACAACACCTAATACAGCTGCGAGCAGGCATTTTTCTCCCCTTCCAGATGCAGCAACCACGGTTCGACCGCTAGTTTGGTATCATAAACTACCAGACCCCCAATGGAAAGGACCAGCTGAACTTATTACCTGGGGTCGTGGAAATGCTGCAGTGCAACATGAAGGCAATACGATATGGGTTCCTGGCTGCAATATTCGCCCTTACAGTGTACAGCCAAAAGATAGCAAAGACTCTGGTGAGCCCAAAGTGGATGGACAATAATTTTGGAAGGACAATAAAAAGTTAGTGCCTTAACAAACCATACTGACTGCTGGACGTGTATGATGTCACCATAGGATGCCAGTCAAAGACTTTTTTTAAGTTGGACTTCCTTTGAACAACACTGGAGCTAGCAAAAGTTTTGTAAATATTAATGAGGCAGGACATTATACGCTGCCACTTAGGTTTTATTATGTAGATTTTGTATTAGTGTGTTTTAATTTTTCTAAGGAAATTATTCTTTTAAGTATATATCTCTCTTGTAATATCACCTTAAATGTGCCTGATCATTGTGATCAAAGTAATAACAAAGTGTATGCAAAATGTGAGGATGGAGAGTACAATGCAAGTGTATTGGGTTTGTAGCTATTTTAATGGCGCACGGAATTGGACTGCAGCCAATGACAGTGACGGCCGTTGAAATGCTTAATGAAGAACAAGGACAAACCCCTCCACCAATATCCGGAGATCATAAGCATTGGGGATATTTGGAATGCATTCTGGTTTTGGTTACCAAAAATTTTCAATGGTTAAGAAATTTGATAAGTATTATTTTGTATTGTTATATTATTCCATTGTGGATGCTTTTATATACAATGTTTGCCTGATATTTTTGCTATGATGAAATCTTTTATACCAAAGAAAAAATTGTCTCAACAAGTGAACATTAGTCAACAAGGATTCGAGCGGATGCCAATGGATAAACAGCCACCTCAGTTGGATGAAATCAAATACATGGACTGAAAGCCTTTGCTTCTAAACAAAAACAAAAAGGGATGAGATGTTGTGATAAATGTCCATTTCTCCTTTAAGAAATCCTTTCTCCTTCTCTGCCTGGATGGGCTTCCCTTTTTCCTCCCTTACAGGCTGTCAGCTGATAGCTGTACTAGGGGGGTGGAGGAAAAAGCAGGGAAAAGTTTCGTTTCTTGAAAAATACGTCATGCTTTCAAAGTGTATGTTTTAACTATCTGTGTAATGTAATTGGCTGTAAATCAGTAAGGTGACAATTTGTGGGAAGAAACCTTTGATGTGGAATAAAAGGAGATGCCTGGCTTCTGCCGAGGCCTTCCATCCCGACAGAAACTCAGGTCTCTGTCATTAATCATGGTTGCCGGGACGCCACGGACACACTTTCGCAACAGTAATTATGTTGACATAACTCCAACTACAAATATGATAAAAATGTCTTCCAGGCAATTTTTGCACTTTGGGTTTTATTTGCTTAGTAAAGTGGTAAAGTTTAGCTTTGAAAATCTTCCAGAGCCCCTACTGTGCACCCTAAGTCAGAACTATTGTCATGGGTTTTTTTAATTGTTTTTAATGACATGAGGTACATTCGAGTTACAATTCTGATAGCAAATTTTAAACTTGCTGCTAAAATTCTAGGTTTGAGTTAAATATCTAGAATCTGAGGAAAATTAGTGATACTACAACAAAGCTGGCACCATTTCTGAAATGTTATACTAGGATTATGCATCAGATGTTTACTTCACAGTCCTTTAAGCATCTTTTTTTCCCTTCAAATATCTATTCTAAGTCCTCTAGTCTAGTCCTCGTGTTCTGTATCGGATTTATTATAGCTTGGCTTTTAACATCACATAGACCCAAAATTGTCACTTAAATACTGAATTGTCACCTCCCTCTGATCTTGCATTTCCAGATGACTGATATTTCTATGTAAATAATTGATAGTATCTCAAATGTTATTTTTAAGGACATTTTAATTTCCTCCCTCCTAATTACTTCTCCATTTGAATGGTAGATAACATTTGTTTTATTTGATTTCTATAGCTGCCTATCTCAGTAAATGACTCTGGATGGCTTACAATTTAAAACAGATATTACTATTAAATTTTTAAGAAACATTATAAAACAATAAAAACAGTAAAAAAAACATTAAAAACAGCAGAAAACATTAAAATGTCTAATTCAAAGTACACACAAGGGCAAGATATCTGTTAACAAGGGGAATGAACAGAGGAAAAGGAAATGCTTTGTAAATGTAGCTTTTCTTCAAGTTATAAAATCCCTTGATCTGCTTCTAGCAGAAAAGTCAAAGTGTCCTTTAGATTCTGATCCATGAAAAATCTAAGAGATAACTTCTATTTCCATTGTGGGAGCTCTTTAACATTATTTTAATAACAGTTTGAGTCCTTGTAAAGGATGGTTAGTAGGTGAGTGCACCTTTTATATCCACTGGAAATATAATGTAGAGACATGATCCATTATCCAAAGAGACATACTCTTCAGGGCAAAACTTGATGGCCATATTAAAGTGCTTTCCTTTAGTCCTTGAGCCAGCAGAAAAGCATGACAGTGCAAATTCTACTGCCCTAATTGCCAATTGCTATTCTGCCAAAAGATTCAGACTGGTGATTGGTGCTGCCCTTACTGATTTAATGCAGACCAAGTCAAAAGAAGGCATTGGTGCATATGCCTGGCTTTATTGCTATTCTCATTAAACTGGAAGTAAGTGTCGGACCTGGCACAATTTAAATCTCTAAATAGACATGATTCTTGGCTCCATTTGTTGAGAAAAGTGTAGTTTATTAGAAATGAAATATATTGCTGTAGTGCAAAGACAGAATTGAAATTTACACATCAAAATCCCTCAGTTCTACTTTTCCCTCCCTTAAATGTCTCTCATTGCCCACCCCAGTGTAACCAACCAGGTTCAGGCAAGATGTTTCCCAGTCCAAACATAGTTTGGTATGTGGTTCCCTCCTTTTTCAAGCTGGGTGACCTGGAGACAGCATCTTGAGGAAATGCAGCACTTACTTTCATTTCCTGAAGCATTCCCCATCCATTCCCCTTCCCCACAGTTCTTGGCAGTCTGTCACTGCACAGCAGTGAAGCACAAGCAAGCATAAGGTGGCAGCTGACGATGGGGGTGAGGATGGGAAAACTACCAATCATCATTTTTCCTAACGAATTGGGGGGATTACATGAGTGTAAATCATGTTTGGAAATGCATATTTAGCCACCTCTGAAGTTGCCCAATTAACAGATTGCAGGTATGAAGGTGAACTTTACCTGTGGCATTTATGAATATCAGTCCAATCATATTATTCCTCAACAAAACTTCTAAAAGTGCTAAAATAGATTGGGTAACATAAGGGCTACAGGACTAAGCAGGAAAGATCAAGTAAACTCCATACTCAAGTAATGCTGACAGAGGATGGCAGTGATTCTAATGAATGACTAAGGCCTTTAGTTTTGGCATCACTCAAAAGTAATAAAGTGATAAAGGAGGAAGGGACCCCTAATAATCAGAATATTGAAGAGATAGAAGCAGTTCCAAATGGATCCCATAGTTGTGTTAACTGTTGAAACTAATGAAAATAGGAATCGAGATTAATAGCACTGCAGCCAATGGCTGTTTAGTTTCCTCAGATCTCCAATCTGATATAAGTCCTTTTTTATTTATTTTTTTATTTGAAGTCTTCAAATAGAACTCTGGAGCAGTATGACTATTACAACATATATTTGTGTTATATATATATAATGAAATGAAGAGAAAGTAACCCATTTTAAAACAATACATTGCCCGTGGTAAGTAAAACATAAGAGTGAAAATGTTCTTATAAGTTAACCGTATGTTCATGAAACCATTTTCAGAATTGTTTGGATTTAGATCTGCTGCTGGCTTTGGTTTTAATATCACTTTCAAGGGAGCAAAGATCCTATTTCCAGAAAATGTTTAATAGTGAAATGTACGTTGGCATTGCGTATGGTCATCTGTTGGCAATGAAGTGCCTGATTTAACTGGAAGAGTTTGCTAAGTCTTATTTAATCAGGGCATACAAACACCAAATTCTCCCCAATTAGATTAAATAGCCTGCAATTGTTCAGTAAACCCAGATCCTGCACTTACCAGGGCCTTGCAGTCCTCCTTTTCCTCCTCTGATTTGTGCATTTTCTTTGAAGATTTGAGAAAGTGGTAATTGAATTCTTTAACTTTCAGAATGAAAAGTGGGGGGGGGACTAGCAAGGGAGCTTTGTCAGCTCATTTGATGTCTGGAGGCTATTGTACCCATTTTTAAAACCTGATCAAAATTCAGGCTAGCTGTTTGTTACTAAATTATGTATCTCTGAAGCATAAGCGTGTTGGTTTTGAAAGTTACAAATTAGTGTATTTCCATACAGCCTGAGAGAATGAGTTTCATATCTATGGAAGAAAAAAAAAGGTATTATCCTGTAATAAAGAAAGTTTCTATATCTTCTCTCCCAAAAAAACCAAAACCTTTCACAAAATCTCCACTTTGTCACAATAAATTACTTACTTTTACTTACTCACATCCTTACAAAATCCAATCACCTCTTTTTTATTCTATGTAATAAAAGTTATTTTTATAGCACTGTTCCCGTTTGTTATACACTTTAAAAATGATCTTCCTCTTGTGAAGCAGTGTAATTGCCATCCCCATACCTGTTGTATATTTCAGATCTAAAATGGCTACATCATCTTCCAACAAGCAGTGCCAGACTGCCAGCTGCCACAGAATTAAATTTGAGTTGCAGTTACAGGAATTCTCAGCAATGGCTCTTAACGATTGAAGTCCTGCATTAATATAAAACCCATTCAGAACTGGATTTTCTAATCTCAAAATAGATGGGCATAGAAATGCAACTTTATTAATTTTATAAATTAAGTTTAATTTAATAATTCAGGTTACAGCCTGATAGAATGGCACATGCTTATATGCAAAGGATCACAATTTGTATCGTTATAGTATTAACTAATCCTTATAATCTTAAATGTTAAGTGAAGTTAGAAAAAACACACATCTATTTCACTTTGAATATTTGCTTTGTTTCTCTTTTTTTTCCAGTTGCACATTTCTGGTATTGTTACTTACTAATGTCACAAAATCGCTATTTGTGAATGTATTCTAATATTCATGGATTTACTGTATATACAGTTTTTCAGAGTGGGTTTGTTTATTTTAAGCATATTTTTCTTACCACGAAATGTTATAAGCACATTACTTTCTTTTTTAATATATATGTGTGTGTGTGTGTGTGTGTGTGTGTGTGTGTGTTTTCTGAGGTTTTTGCGGGTGTTTGTATTTAGGTCTTTGGTTATTCGGGTTTTCTCCCATGTAAAATTGGAAGTGTCTTGGCGACGTTTCGACGAAGTCTCATTCGTCATCTTCAGGCTGGTGTTTTCGGCTTTGTGCTTCTAGGAGCAATGTGTGATCATAGCTGTTTCTTCCTTTTAACTGCCAGTGGGGGTATGAACTGATTGGGTGGGAGCTTGGCTGTGTTCTGATTGGGTGGAGGTGTGTTCTGATTGATTAGGGGCTTGGCTGTGCTCTGATTGGATGGGGGAGTGTTCTGTTTGGGTGGGGGCTTTGTTGTGCTCAGGTTAGTCTGAGTTACAGGAGAATTTGAGATGGTGAGCTGAGTTGCTGTTGTTTGGCTTCGTGTTCGTGGTCATGCCCCTTCTTCAACAAGAACTCAGTCAAAAAAGAGGAACCAACGTCTTCCCTGGTCCAACACCTTAAAGCCACAGTACATGAAATTGACTTTAAAAAGACCAAAACTATCACCAAAACTGAACACTTTAATAACAGAATAATCAGACAAGCCATCGAGATAGAAAAATGCCCTCACAGCATGAATAAATGAGTTGATACCTCCCGCTTACCAGCCATTTGGAAACCTGCCCTTATTGACAAACGAGTCCCTAACACAAAGAATGACACCAGACCCACACTCACGAAAACCACACAGGATGTCACCACCCCACATTCATGCAAAAAGCAAACTCAAACCCACACCGATGATGAGGCACGACCACAAACCAGAAGCCAGACCACAGCTGCATCATTAGCCACTTTAAACCCCTCCAGTCCATACATGAAGCAAACTGACACCCACCCTGAAGATGAGACACGACCATGAACGCGATGCCAAACAACAGCAACGCAGCTCACCATCTCAAATCCCTTGCGACTCAGACTAACCTGAGCACAACAATGCCCCCACCCAAACAGAACACTCCCCCATCCAATCAGAGCACAGTCAACCTCCCATCCAATCAGAGCACAGCCAAGCCCCTAACCAATCAGAACACACCTCCACCCAATCAGAACACAGCCAAGCTCCCACCCAATCAGTTCATACCCCCACTGGCAGTTAAAAGGAAGAAACAGCTACAATCACACATTGCTCCTAGAAGCACGAAGCCGAAAACACCAGCCTGAAGATGACGAATGGGACTTCGTCGAAATGTCACCAAGACACTTCTAATTTTATGCGGGAGAAAATCCAAATAAATATATTTACAATAACAATCTTTAGTGCTTCATGAACGGTGTGTTGTCTGGGTTCATATATTTAAAATAATCAATGATAATTAATTTCTACAATTAATCAATATGTTGGTAAGTGTTTAATCATATAATATTCCATCAGGTAACTACGTATTTGACACTTATGTGTCAGCTACAACTTTGTAACAATTATTAAGCAATGGCATTAGCGAGTATTTAGAAAACAATGAATTCCTTGGCAAGAAGCAACTTTGGTTTTATGAGGAACAAATCATACTCTTTTTTTGATAGAATAAGCAGATTTCAGTTTAGACATCAGGACAAATATCCTATTGGTAAGTGCTGTTCGGAAAAGGAACAGATCGTTTCCCATTCTCCATTTTTGGGACTGTTTAAACAGTATCTGAAGGATAATATCCTATCTCTAAGGGATATTGTCTAGGATTATTGGACTGGACTGACCATTAGACTAATGATCTTGAAGGTTAAATTCCACCCTTACTTTCTCTCATTTTATGGCTTCATATTCCTAAGTGTTATTTTGGTATTTTAGATTTCTCTGCAATTTTTGTGTATTGGTCCATGACAAGAAAGAAGATTCCCCCCCCCCCCCCGTGTGTGTGTGTGCTTCAGACTTTCCAGAATTCTGCAAAGGCTCCAGATTGCCTGTTCACCTTTTTAGGCTTTCTTCAAATTGCAAAATTGTGGAATTTCCTCATTATATTGCTATACTTGCTTTTCGGAAGAGAATATTTAACAAGCCCTTTTTAGATCTTAAAAACATGAAAAGGAGAATAACTTCATATGAAGTGCCTTATTAGATGTTTGTTTGGAAAATTGAGCAGCTTTATTTCTTGCAAACTATCCTTTATTTTACAAAAAAAAGCTTTTAAAGCAATTTCAAAGCTCTTACTCTGAACATGGTTAAAGTGCTGCGTTTGAAATACAATCTCTTTCAAGCAAGTGGTTTTTTTTTTCCCTTACAAGTCCAAACTTTGCTGAATTTTTGTATTGTGTCTTTGGCTCATTTGGTGCTATCTCCATGGTTACTTGTTTACAAGGTTAGGCTAAGGCTAGGTTCTTCTTCTGTTACTGCCTTGATATTATGTGGCCACTTGAATATGGACAGGAGTCTTAACGATTCACACTCTTTTATGCAGGTCAAATTGGAACAAAACTATGTGGACACTGAGCTTTAAAAATGCAATTCTTCCACTAGATAATTCAAACTGCCATCCAACCAGGATCATCAATTATTTCTCCCTTCCACATTTCAGAGCAAGAAATGAATATTAGCGGCATATCTTGAGAAATAAGTAGTGCATAAGTGGTTATGCCTTTCTGAGGCAATAATTATTATTATTAGCTTGCATGTGTGCGTACATATATTAGGCAATATAATTGAAGCAGCCTAACAACATCACCGGGTCGGGATAAATGTAAGAGGTGTTTCAAAGCGTAAACTAAATCACAGTCTTTTGTGCTCTGAAAATTGACAGTAATAATAATATTTAGCACTTTTACATCTGCTTGAAATATTCTGAGGAAAAGGACTCACGTTCTTCATTGAGTCGGCACTCAAAATTTAATAGCATTTTGAATAAAAATGTATAGAAGGGAAAGGACTAGCTTTTAGGCAATGTTTTCTATTAATTTGAGAAAGATGTAGGGATTTGCTATTTTTATTTTTCATTGGCAGATGGTTCCATTTGGAAAATCATGACTTCCATGGAGCTCTTCACCCAGGCTAGAAGGCATACATAAAGTAATGGTTGAGGAAAGTGTAATTAAATCTGGATTCAATTCCTGATGATATCTACAGCTTTAATGCAAATTTTTGTGATTTTTATAATAGTCTCTTTCTTGTTGTGCATCTATTCACATAAAGTAACAAAAGGAATGCAGGAATTGTATAACCTCAGAAAATGAACACTTGCTATTATAATGAAAAAGGTTTTTTACATTATTTACTAACACTCCTTGTTATTTATCCCTTAACTTGAGACACTGTTTTTCCCTAACTGTCCTATAAAATTACCTGTAATCTAGTATAGTTTCCTTTTTTCCCCTTTTCATTAGTCATCCTATTATACTATTAGATAGTTATCTTCGTTTTCAGAAACTATATTTTTAATTTCATCTGAATTATTTTGTGCTTTTTTTGCTTTTAATGTGTGATGAAGAGACAGCAATAACATTTTGAGAATGCATGGGTTGAGATGCATATAAAATATACAAAAATCCAGTACAGTTCAGCTGGAGAAAGAAGATGAATCACTCTCCTAGAATTTGTATCCAAAACATTTGCATTCATGTATTGGATTTCTATTTATGCTGTAAGCCGCCCTGAGTTCCCGGAATAGGGCGGCATAGAAATTTAATAAATAATAATAATAATTAGATCAGCGGTTCTCAACCTTGGCAACTTTAAGACTTGTGGACTTCAACTCCCAGAATTCCTCAGCCAGCAAAGCTGGCTGAGGAATTCTGGGAGTTGAAGTCCACAAGTCTTAAAGTTGCCAAGGTTGAGAACCCCTGTATTAGATGGTCTTCTATAATCTTCTCTGCAGTGACCTGCCTATAATTATTAGAAGAATCTTTCTACCTTCAAAGCAGAATAGACTCTTAGAACCGGCACAAGAGTGAAATTATTTGTAATCTGGTGTATTTGTTTTCATGTCTCAAGTACAAAAGAAAACAGAGGAAAACATATCAAAACTATTGTTCACGCAAGACTACAGCAAGGGAGAGTGAAACCTTTGCTTGCCATTTTTTATTCATGCCTTACATGTTTCATTGATAGTATTATAATTTCTTTGTTCATTGTTGTGAGCCTCCTAGACTTATTGAGAGTTGGATGGTACACAGGTCAAATTATTAACAACACCTTCATGGATATCCCCTTCTCATGGGGGAGGTGGAAGTAGTGGAGGATAGAATAGGTGTCTGGAATTGAAAAATATGGACTTCTCAACATTCCAAGTGACTCATTATCATTCTTATTATTTTTTATTCCTATGATGTGACTTTCAGTAATTTTGAAGAAAAGAAATCTAAACAGCAAAAAATAAATAAAATAAAAATGCTAATAAAATATCATATTTGCTTTATATGAATGATCTGAAGCATTTGGAAAATTCAGAAATTGAAATCTACTCATTAACAAATAAGACTTTTTAATACAGATACAGCAATGAAATTGCTACAGTGGCAATAAATCAGGGTAAACTCATGAAAAATAACAGAACTGAAATGTCAAATGACCCAGCCATCAGAAGCCATCAGAATGAAGCCTATAAATATCTGTATTTTTTATATTTGGTTAACAACAAGCATAGACAGGTTAAAAATGTGATTTGTAAAGAATAAATCCAAAGATTCAGAAAAGTGCTAATGGCAATATTGGTGAAAATACTGTCAAAACCATCAATACATGAGCCATATCTGTGATACAATACATTACTGGAACAAGCTGAATTGGGAAGTTTGAACCACACACATACAAACACCCAAGAAAACTAATGACTTTTTACTAAGCATTATATGTGTGTAGTGATATTGATAGATTATATCTGCCATACAGAAAAGGAGGCAGAGTTCAAGTAAAACAAGAAGAAAAGTATGTTTCCATTGTGCCATTGACCTTTGCATAAACTTCTGATATTTCTACTCCAATTAGTTCTAGTCACCTGATTGTCCAGTCAAAGTGGCAAAGAGTTGAATGCCTTCTTGTAATTAGTCCAAGCTACATTCAGGTTGGCCTTCCTTCTCTTACAGGTTTCCAGGATCATCTTTTCAGTTAGGAGCTGATCGTTAGTGCCTCTGGTGTTTGGGCTTTTATCTTTCTGCTCAGATGGTAAAAGACTGTTTTCAACTAGATGATGTTGGATTGCATCAGCTACCTCACCAGTTAACAATTTGAAAGCTGTTAAAAAAGCGGGTAATTGGCCTGTGGTTACCTGGTCCTGCCTTTTTTTGTTGGGTCTCTCATTATCAAGTTTCCCAGATGTTAGGCAATCTTCAAATTTTCCTCTTTGCAGTATGTTGTTAAACTGTTTAGCAATGAATGGGTGCAGACCAGCCAGATGTTTCAACCTAAAACAGTGAAGTTTATCTTTACTTGGTGCTGACCAAGTCTTTTCTCTGCTGTTAGCATATTTATTTTTATTTATTTTTTATTCTGATGTACCTACTTTAGCCAGACTTTATTCTGATTGTATTTCTTTGGGCTGTCCAGAACTGGTGTGTTTGTTCTTTGTCAAGTGTTGACTGATTATTGCAGTGTCTTCATTGTTGGATTAATAGAAATATTTCTGATTTGATTGAAATTGGAGATTCTGCCTATAGTGTGCAATTTGAACTTCATACCTGATGATCTTCTTGGACATAGCTGTTATTTGCTGCTTTATTGTTTCCAATGCTTCATTTTCATTATTTCATTATTTCTAGGTGATATTTCTTGATCAGAAATTCCCATTCTTCTGTTTATTTTCTTTCATCTGTTCCAGTTTGATTGTATCTGATCATAGGAAATTGATCTTATTTTTCAGTCTGATCTGTTGATGCATTATTTGGCCTGTTGTCTGTCAACGCTGCTAACATCGGATGTTCTTGCTTTGACAACAGATGGAAATGCAGCCATTTTTCGCTATTGCTTTTAGAGTTAGTTGATGCTAGGAAGAGGAATGTAGATGAGAGTCCAGCTAGTCATAACAATAATAACTTAACCATGGGAACCCAAGTCATTGGGCCCAGAGTTGATAGAGTTTTGGCAAGTTGGAGAGCTGGAGGGAAAGCCTGTGCTTCAAGCTAATTGGGAATGTGATTTATGACTGTTTATTGAAGGAGGGAATTATGCTTTGTTACTTTGTATCCAGGGGAGGGGAATTTAGTTTTTGGTTTCGACTATGTAGTGCTGATACTTTGTTTCTCGAATAATAGATTCTTTAAGGTAAACAATGCCTCAAAGTTCTTTTGAAGAGTTTCATCTGTCGGAACCATGACATTGTCTTGTTAATTTTGCATTTTAGTATTTAGTTATGACTTCATTGATTGCACAGAGAATTTAGGCCTATAGGATACCAGCTCTGGGAGAATGACTTTCAAGACATACTTACCAAAATGACAGATATAACTTGCCATTTCTTATATCTCTTATTTATTTATTCGGATTTGTATGCCGCTCCTCTCCGAAGACTCGGAGCGGCTTACAACATATATATATATAAACAATTGAACAAATCCGAACAACATTAAAAATACAAACCCCATACATACTCATCAATCACACCACAATCAACAATCATCCCCAGGTCTGCCGGCAGAGGTAGGTTTTTAAATTCTTTCGGAAGGCCAGGAGGGTCGGAGAAATGCGGACTTCAGGAGGTAGTTGGTTCCAGAGGGTGGGCGCCGCAACAGAGAAAGCCCTCCCCCTAGGGCCCGCCAAACGACATTGTTTCGTTGACGGGACCTGGAGGAGGCCGACCCTGTGCGCTCTCACCGGTCGTAGAGAAGTATGTGGCAGAAGGCGGTCCCTTAAGTATCCTGGTCCCAAGCCATGAAGGGCTTTATAGGTAATAACCAACACCTTGAATTGGGCTCGGAGACCAGTAGGCAACCAATGCAGCGTGCGGAGAGTTGATGAAATGTGGGCACAACGAGGAAGACCCACAACTGCTCGCGCAGCTGCATTTTGCACTAATTGTAGTCTCCGAACACTCTTCAAGGGTAGCCCCATGTAGAGAGCGTTGCAGTAGTTGATCCTCGAGGTGACAAGGGCATGTGTGACTGTGAGGAGTTACTCCCGATCCAAGTAAGGACGCAACTGGTGCACCAGGCGAACCTGGGCAAATGCCCCCCTCGCCACTGCCGACAAATGATGATCCAATGTCAGCTGTGGATCAAGGAGGACTCCCAAGTTGCGAACCTTCTCTGAGGGGTTTATAGATTCACCCCCCAGGGTAATCGAAGGACAGATAGAAGTGTCCTTGGGAGGCATCACCCACAGCCACTCTGTCTTATCGGGGTTGAGCCTTAATCTGTTAACACCCATCCAAACCCTCACAGCCTCCAGACACCAGCACATCACCTCAACCGCTTCACTGATATGGCCAGGAGTGGAAATGTACAGCTGAGTATCATCAGCGTACTGATGGTATCTCACTCCGTGGCAGTGGATGATCTCACCCAGTGGCTTCATGTAAATGTTAAAAAGTAGGGGGGAGAGAACCGACCCCTGAGGCACCCCACATGGGAGTAACCTAGAGGTGGACCTTCGATCCCCCACAAACACCGACTGCGATCGACCAGTGAGATAGGAGGAGAACCACCGCAATACGGTGTCCCCCACTCCCAATCCCTCCAGCCGGCGCAGAAGGATACCGTGGTCAATGGTATCGAACGCCGCTGAGAGGTCAAGAAGCACCAGGACAGAGGACTGGCCTCTATCCCGGGCTCGCCAGAGATCATCCATCAGAGCGACCAAAGCAGTTTCGGTGCTGTAGCCGGGCCTGAATCTCTTCATAGAAGGCCCACTCTAAATGCAACTACCTATAAGAAAACTACCTACTTGAAGTTATCATATTCATTTTCAGATGAATAACAGAGGAAAAAACAAAACCCTTATTTTCAAGTGAAGCAAAATAGAGATTCTGCAACATGCCTGACATGGTGCTGAAAAAGGTGAAGCTGAAGATTTATGAACATGACTTGGATTTTGAAAAGGGACAAACTCTTCTACCTGTATCAGCTATGCCTGGAACCCAAATATGCTTTTTCAAAGAGGCAACTGGGCTTTCTTGGTTTTTTTTCTTTGAAAGCTTCTTGGATGAGATGTGAAACATTTTCAAAGAAAAAAGAAAAAAAGAAAGCCCAGTTCCCTTTTGGAAAAAGTACCTTTGGGACAACCATGACTTATATGATTGAGAATCTCCATAGAAACATCCTTTCTGATTGCAGATCATACAATTTATCCCTAGACAATGAATATGTCTCAGCCAAAGGATACATTTCACATTGCCTATTATTCATGGGGATAGAAAATTAATGTATATCACAAAATTAGGAACACAATTTGGACTCATGGGCTTCCATATTTGTAAATATCCATTTCCCCCCAAATCTGATATCAATTCTGCATTAATTAAGAAAAAACCAAGTCATAATGAAGAATGTGTGTAATTACTATGACTAATAGGTACCTCCTTTCAAAGGCATAGCAATTTTTAAAAAAGAGGAAAAGAAGATAATCTCATTCTCCATAAATTAAATACTTCATAAAGACTCTACAAGTAATATTCCTATTTGTCTTTAATGAACACATTATAGTTGCTTCCAGATTTGTTAATTTGATAATCACTTTGCATTTTGGATTATTAATTTCTTTCCTGCAAAGAATTCAAGAATTCAAAAGCCTCTCTCTCTCTCTCTCTCTCTCTCTCTCTCTCTCTCTCTCTCTCTCTCTCTCTCTCTCTCTCTCTCTCTCTCTCTCTCTCTCTCTCTCTCTCTCTCTCTCTCTCTCTGTACTGGAAGTGCAAACAAATAGCAAAAGAAAATGGGTTTTGGTCCCCTGATGCACTGCCTGACAGCTGACTCTGCATAGCACAATGAACAAGACATGCATCATTTGAGAAGAGCAGCAAAATGTCAGTTGGGGCTATCAATATAGTGAATAGGATGCGATAACCTTTAAATACATATAAACAATGTGTCCCAACATATTATACTTTCCTATTCCCTCCAGAAAGAAATATTTCTTTCCCAGCTTCACATTCAGCGGTGGAAGAAATAAAACCAACTAACCATAGATTAATTATTTAACCTGCAAGGGGGGAATAAAATTTATTTAAAAGGTGTGTCTAAAAGAATGGGTAAGGCAAATACATAATGTGCATCTGCTGGTTTGTGGTTTATTTGTTTCCTTTTTAATTCAAGAATCTCAGTAGGAGTAATCCATCTGTTCCAGAAAGAGTTATCTACATTACTGAGTTTCAGTTCAAGAGGCAAGATTCAATAGGAGTCATCTGCTAATAACTTTTCATCCGCTTTGCTATTAAAATGTCACTAGAGAATACTACTGTGAAAGTTCCATACACATTTAGCTTAAGGCGAAAATATCCACCTAAAGAAGATATGGATTCTAGACTTCAGCATTTACAACATGTGTATTTATGTTATTTTCCACTCATACTAAAGTTTAGTTTAGTTTAATCAAATTTATATGCCGCCCTTCTCATAAGACCCAGGGCGGCTCACAACAACAATACAATAAAAAAATTTAAAAATTAATTGCATTCACACAACATACAAACACAATCAGCTAACAGTCGCTGATGGAGGGACACTCCTAGGGCCCAGGGGCAGAGCACAGCTCATATGCCCCAAGCCTGTCGGCATAGATGCGTCTTCAGCATTTTATCCAAGCAATTTATCTAAGTAGTGCTACAGAATTAATATTCAAAACAGTTTAAACTAATAAAAAATACATGGGAGATTCAATTGTAGGTCCCTTTGGTGATCTTTTTTAGGCCCAAAGATTATTTAGAATTAATGTTATAATCAAGTGGATTGTAATATTAAACAAAATGCTTCTTACTGGAAGTTCTTGGAAAAAAAAGAGCCAAATCAAATGCAAAGTAAGACGTGGTTAGTATTTAAATGGGAAATTCTGCCAAAATCCTACAGAGCTCTATGCTACACTTGGAAGCCAACAGAGCATCCCAGAAGGCATTGCCTAACCACTTGTTAACCCCCCCTCCCAAAAAATCCACCTACATAATTATGTCCATATAGTGACCAAGAACCAAGCTTAATTTAAGGGAATTGTTGCCTTTAGTTTTAGTATAGAATATGTGACATATTTTTCTCCATTTTGAAATACTACATGCTAAAATGCCCATCAGAACATAATTTGTTTTAGCTTGCCAGATGGGTAGGCTCTTGTCATTTAAACCCATTGCCACCATGATCATTTGAAATAATGAAGCTAATTTCTAAAAACAGAAGTTTGCCAAATGAATAAATAAACAAACCATATGCTTTACATTCAACTTTATGTGGATAAATTCCCACTGTGATAGGATTTTCTCTTCATTTTCCCCCTCACAGATCTGTTCCAGGAAACTGCAGAATTATTTCCCTAGTAATGTCCATTGCACTTGCAGAGAGGATAATCAGATTTGTTTTATTTTATTTATTAAACCAATTTATCACAAACAAAGGCAAATATATGTGAGATCCAATCTCGGTCAGTCACCGGAACTGAGGTTTAGTCTTTTGAGCTTTTGGACTCATGCTGGAGCCCATCCTCAAGGAACTTCTCTCTACTGGAATATAGAATGCTTCCTTTTCGGAATGTATAGTTTGTTTTTTTATTAAATTTATATGCAGTTCATCTCACTGTTACAGCAATCCTGGTGGGTTATTGAATGATAAAAAGAAAAAAAAAATAGATAATACAAAATATTTAAAATTAGAAACACTAAATCAAAAAAAAAACTAATAACCAAGAGGATGGTTGACACAGGAGTGGGGATCTTCTCTGTACTCTGGCAGCCACTCGCAGCCTAGAATGCCCCTATTGGGGGCTTTGGTCCACTGGCGGAGCCAAGGTTTGAGACTCCACCAGAAGGCCTTCCTATATTTTCCTATATCTGCAGAGTGAAGCTGGCCTGGTACAGAGTATGGAGAAATTATGTTGCTGTAAGATATTAATACAATTGACATCATTACATAATTAGGTGTGTGTTTGTGTGTTTTATATCTGAACCTCAATTCTTAAACTATTTCAAATCTTCCTTTTATCATGCATGATCTATCTCTTTTTGTCTACAAGCATGACCAGATAAAGGATATATAAAAAAACCTTTCTATAGTTTTGTTAAATACCATAACACAAGCTTCTTTTGGACAGTTTGTTTGACATGAGTTTCCATTGTTCCTGTTTAATCTTATTAGATACACTCATCTACAAGTTCTAAAAATATATGACAAGTTTCTAATTATACTCTATTATCTTGTTCCAAACAGAATTATAAATATGCCTCTAGAGAATAGTGAAAGCAAAAGTAATTGTCTACAAATCACAGAGAATTTTAAGCTGGCCATAACTTTGATGCTTGTAAACTACTTCTTCCATTTAACTGACTTCAGATCTATCCAAAAATTACTGACAAATTACTGGAATCATTTAGTATAATTATAGACATATTGTAGAATTAATTTTGAATTAATTATATAACATTTATACTGATAAAAATGAACTTTGATTCTTGCTTACAGTGAAAGAAAATACGTTTACCTCCATGCTTTAGATCAATGGGACATGAATGGGATAGGCTGTTTCAAGAAGGCCAGCGAACTAATTACACATTTGCCTTAAGTGTTAGAGCATGTGCATGTTTGGGACGCAAGCTTATATGTCTTTTGCCTTTTGCATTTATGTTTGTTTTTTGATTGTACTTTTGTTGTTTCATATTGGTTTGTATTGTTAGCCACCCAGAGCTTTTTGCTTAGGATAGATAGGCATCTAAATATTCTAAATACCAAGAGAAGAGAATATTTGTAGCTCAATGTTGAATTGTGGAATCCATGGTGCTTTTGAGCTTTTTTGTTCTCTTGTAGATGTTTCACTACCCAACTAGGTAACATCATCAGTACTAGTCACTTTCTGAATAAATAAGTATTTGTCTGTTAAATAACTATTCCTTCAAGTTACAGTGACAAAAAAAATTCCAACATTCTGTTCTTTTAAAATTTCATAGGGATTTTTGAGTTTCATTTCAAAAATGTTTTAGAGGGAGGACATCTTCAATCTAATCTACTTTATTATCTAGCTTTTGCATTTATTATTAGTGCCAACCTTAAGATTTACATTGCATAGGGAATAGCCACCACTCAGCAGTAGAGATTCCAGGCCCAGTCTCAATTCTCTCCAAGTAAAGGAGGGCCAGGAAAAACTTGACATGAAAAGTTTCTGCTTAAAATTTAAGATTTGGTGATATAATCTAAGAAGAGCAAAAATAAATCTATCAATGGGATCAGCCATATTGGATTTAATTTTCACTGACAGAGATGAAATAATAGAAGGTGTTGAAGCTACAGGAACCTGGGAGGGGGAGTGATCATACAATATTGGAATTCAACATTATGCAAGCACAATCAATAGAACAAAGTCAAACTGGAGTCTTGGACTTTAAGAGAACTAATTTCAATAAACTTAGAGAGAGCTTGGGAAGGACTCCATGGATGACAATCCTCAAGGAGAAAACAACCCACAAAGCTTGGGAAACTTTGAGATTATAAAAGCCCAGTCTAGCACAATACCAGTGAAAAAGAAAAATAAGAGCTCTCAAAAGAAATTAACATGACTGCATAAGGAAGTCTCTGATAAATTGAAAGACAAAGGACAAGTATAAAAAGTGGAAAGAGGGGCACATAACTAAGGCAGGATATCAGCAAATAGCCTGTGCCTGCAAAAAAATAAAGTGAGGAAAGCTAAGGCTCAAAATGAACTAAAAGTCAAATAATAATAATAATAAAGCTTCTTTCAACATGTAAAAAACAAGGAAAAAGTCAAGGAAAAGATTGGTCCATTAATGGGAGAAAGTAGCAAGAAGGTGACAAGCAATAGGGAGAAAGCAGAACTGCTTAAATGTAAATCTGTCTTTACACAAAAGGAAAAAACAGCCCAACCTATCAAAAACAGTGCAATAAAAAACAGATTAATAATACAAGTTAAAATAGGCAAGAAAATGGTGAGCATCTGTCCACCCTAGATGAATTCATATCAGCAGGACCAGATGGATTACACCCAAGGTTCTGAAGCAAATGGCAGACATGATCTCAGAACCACTGAACTGTATCTTTCAAAGATCCTGGAGCACCCATCTCATTATCCAGAGTGACTTAGTTCAATTGTTCAGAAGCTAAGTTTATGGAAATTTACATGGATGCTGACTTATGGTTTTTGTGCCATAGCGCACAGCTGCGGGATTGCAGAGTTCCATATCTCATGGCTGATTTCGGCCTTCCAGGGGACCCTAAATGGGTCTGAAGTTGCCAGAGAGGTGATGAAGAAAGAGGTGTGCCTTGATGATCACAGAATGACAGCAGTCATTCCGTTCAATCTGGGGGAAGCCCTCTAACCCGACAGGAGAAACGCTAGCTGCACACGAGCATCTAGCCCAAGCTACTTGCAGCTGAAGTCCAAGAGCATGAATCAGAACAACGGTGACAATGTGCTTGAAACTGGTGAAAGTATTGATCTTCTCTCCTCTCCTCTATAACTAAGTTCTTGGGAAAGACCCCCAAAGTAAGAAAACCTCTAAAAGTGAAGGGAGGGGACTACACCCCCACTCCTTCATAGACAGAAGTGACAAATTAACCTTTAAGAGGGAAAGAAATATACTGAAATCAAAGTCAAAATGTTACAGTCTAGATAAATCTAGAAATTAAAAAAAACTAAGATTATGCTAAGATTATACCTTAAAGGGTTTTGATGAAATTATAAAAATAGTAATAAATAATAATAATTTTTGTCTGAAAAAGCTGGAAAACAAACAACTACTGACACCTAGTGGAGAACTAGAATATAGAACATTAAAAACACTGACTCAGAAATTGGCAAGACACCCAGAAACAAAGAATAATCTGTTCCCTTGAACTTTAATAACCCTCAGAAGACAACTGGGTGGGAACAAAGAAAGAATACACACTGGGCCAGCCATAAGATTAAAAAGTGTCTGAAGGAAAAGAAATACTCTGACTGTTGTCTAAACTCAAGAATTGTTTGCAGAAAAAGAAAAACTTTGACTGTGGGCTAATCCTTTAGAGGGGAATTTACAGGAAGGATTCAAGGTGGCTAAATATACTGAATCACAATTTTGATTGGTTGACAACTGACCCCTGAATAAAAGAACTGTTATAAAATACTTATTTTACTGATGCCTTGACAATTGGAAATACAATGGATTATAAACACTATATATAAAGATAAGAACTATACAAAATTGGCTGTTTGGATTCTGAGTTTGGCTGGTTTGATAAATCTAATTATAGAAACTATGGCACTGAGGAAGGACTATTTGAAAGGGGGAGACAACATGGATATTGCATACATAAAAATGACAGAAAACCACATTTAATACTTATTCCTGAAGGACCTAGCCTGGAATATCAAAGACCTCCAGAAGCAACATTTCAGATAAGACAAATATTTTCCAGGAGGAAATGTATGTAATGCTATGACAGATACAAACAACAATAAATTCAAACCATGAAGAGATCAAAAACAACTTTGATGATATAAATGACCACACAAACCCTCTAATCAAACCCACAATCAAAAAACACTCCGAAAATGATGGTAAAAAATGTAGAAACAAATCAGATAACAGAACATAAACTAGAAGAAAATTACTTAATTAGCAATGCTACAAATGAAGAGAATTATAATTTAACACAAATAGGAAAAAACCTACAAGACCTTAACATAACAATAAAAATGAAAAAAATATTTTATTCATCAGAATGTCAAAATAAAACTGAGTATAAGAAAGAAGATTTAACAAAATGGACTATAAAACTGCCAGGAGAACCATTAGAGTTCAGGAGACAAAAGGCATATATTCTATGCATCCTGTCTTCTCCACTCCCAGCAATACTTACAAAAAAATACAAGAACTTCCTGGCAAGTGGAATAAATCAAATTGAAAAGCTATTTGGCAAAAGAAGAAGGCCAGAGACAGATTCAAGAGATTTGACTCACCCTACCAGATGGAGTATTACATGATCAAACACTTGTATACGGTTAAAAGAACAGGTAACTTTGGATATAAAGGGGCCTTACAATAAGAGGGATAAGATATATAAGTATTACAGTATTTTTCATAATATATAAAATGTAAAAATATTGGGATGATGTATGTGAATGAAAAGTGTGAAACTTAAATGTAAATTAAGTTGAAGAGAATTAGGACTAAGGAATTACTGAAATACTGAGGGGAAATTATGCTTAAGTAAGAACTTTGAAAATAGGATATAGAGTGATTTAAGAAATTAACTTTTACAAATTTAAGTGAAATATAAACTGATCAGAAAAGATGTTATAGGTAGATGTCATAAGATAGATAAGCAGTATAGTATTTTTATAATGCATAAAATATGAAATATGGGATTGTTTATCTAAATGGAAAATCTGTATATTTATATAATTAATATTTAGAAAATTATGACTGATAAGAATTATTTAAATATTAAGGGGAAATAAAGCTTAAATAAGAATTATGGAAATAGGATATATGTTGAACTAATAAGATGATTTTTTATAAAAACAACACAAGTTGATAAGAAAAAATGTCCTACATGGATGTTATTATTATTTGTACAAAAATGAAAAAATGTTTATATTTAACAATTTATGCATTGAAAATATTAAGAAATAGATTTGAGTAAGATTGAAGAAGGAGAATACTATTAGGAGAAGGGAAGATCAAAGAAATATACTATTAATTAATATACCAATTATGGAATTACATAAAATAATTATTATTGTCTGCTAATTAACTATTATTGATTTTTTTTTCAAAATATATAACAAGACAACACATTGTACACTAGGCACTAGGGCTTGTTATTGTAAAAAAAAATCAATAAAACATTTCTTAAAAAAAGGAAATTTACACGGATGCTGTATTATCCACATGTATTTTTGTTAGTGTTATATTTCCAGTGAAATAATTTCTCACCAAGATATCTGCCAGCTGATTAAAATCCACGTTATTTAAATTTCTATATCATTCTCTTGTTTTCACAGTCTTTTCTATTAAAGTCTGTTTTTTATAACCCAATTTGGACCCGACCTTCCTAGCTCTAATTTTTACTAAGCAGTTCTTGTGTTTTCTTATAAAATGAAGCTTTTTTAAAAAAACAAAAAACACAAAACCATAACCATGAACACTATACTTGCAACATACTGTGATAATGGGTAGGAAACAGATGATTCTACTTCTAACAGACTGCTCAGGGAGCTGAAATTTACAACTTTTTCACCACTTTCTAAAAGCAAACTTGAGCTAATCTTCTACTTGGCAAAATATGAAATTTAATTACTATCTTGCTACTATGATAGGTTTTGTTTTGTTTTCCAAGAGTTCTGTGGAATGTGCCTAACCTAATTATGATTATATTTTCTGAAAAATGTACTGTTCCTACAAGATTAGAAACCTAAACCATCTCTTCACTGAATGAACCTAATTAAACCATAGCCCAGTTAAATTTATCACTGAAATTCAAGAATGCCTTCTTTTCAGAGTAGCAGGGTAGTAATAATAACAATTTCCAAAACTTCTTCATATTTTTAATTATTATAAAATGTAATTTATTTTACTATTATTGTTTTCTGGCCTTTTTAGTTTAACTAAAATCAATATTTGTTTTCCTAAAAGAGAGTTCTTTAACCTGATTTTCCTCCATTTTCTCATCTAGATTTTTTTCAGCCATTGTCATATTTTACTCTAAATGAAGATCCTTATAGTTAAAATGACAATGACTCTCCTATGTTTGAGGTTTGCCCTTTTCAAAATAAACACATTAAATATTTAGTGTTTATTTTCTCTAATAATTTTCTACTGTCAGTGAGTGTGTACATTTGTTGCAATCTGTTTCCATTTGTAAAATGGATTGGGGTCATCTTCATGTATCACTAAACACAACCCAAAGTTGACTAGTAATTCTGCCCTCATGATGGAGTCTTTCTTTCATGCTCAACTCACTGAACATACAATTTATGTTACTTACCTTTACGTACCTCTCCTACTATTCTTTTCCCTCTGTTTTTGGTGTAATTTTTGTCATGGACACAATCTAGGATGCTTATCATCATTCATAAGATAATGCTGGGATCTGCACAGATCCTGTTGTCCACTAGAATATACTGTAGAAACATATTCTACCTTCCACTTATGAAACATTACTGTCCATGGCCATTTTGATCTGGATTGCAGGAGAGACCAGACACTTAAGTTCCACAGATGTCCAAAATCTATCTATAGATTTAGGCTGACTAAATCTACATAATGGTACTGTCTGATCCCAAATTCTTTGATTTCTGCCTTGTTAGTTCTAACTTTCATATCATGTCTTTCTATTCCTTGTTTCCCCAACTCTCATGAACTTGAAGCATCAAGAATTCTTTCCTTCCAGCCATAAATTACACCATTCATTGGCTGGCATTAACAAGCACCTCCTTGTGTGCATATCTCTTCATCCCTTCTTTCTGTTCAGGGCACAGGTGATAGAAAAATTTCCAGTTCTTCTGTTACATTCAGAAAGTTTGTAAAGTTACTGAAGTTTCCATTTATCTTTCTCCCACTGAATGAAAGAAGAAAGGGAAGGGGGTTTTAAGTTTAGAAAGAATTTCCATTTCTAATTGGATTGTAGTAAAAGAAAATTCTTTTTTCATCTCCTCTTGGAGGGAAGGAGGGAAACTCTAAGTCAACAACATATTCAGCAGCAATTTCTTCTAGTTCAAAACTTTCCCCAACTCCCATAGTTCTTTCATTCAGAATTTGAATAATTGCTCTTTCCCCTCTCTCAACTTCTTTGCACCTCAGAGTTAGCGCATTGATACCAAATGCACAATGGATAGTCAGTTTGGATGTTTGGGTCTGTGTTGGTAGGGCAAATGGAACTGCCAGAGAAGTCATGAAGCCTGGAAATTATCATCTACAGTAGTTCCTAGAAACTCCCAGGCTAACTTTTCCAATGAATTAAACATTTTAGTTTGCCATATGGTAGAGAACGATGAAAATATGTTCCCTCTCAGATTTCTCCTTTTTGTCTACTGAATGAGAGGGGTATAATGGGTCAGAGATATGGTTTGCATAAGAAGCAAATGAGGTAGTCCAGATTGGAACATAGAATCCTAAGGCTGGAAAAGACCAGGACCATCCTGGTCAAATAGTTGTCCAGTCTATTTTTGCAAAACATAGTGATGGAGCGACCACAAGTCCAGAAGACAATATATTCCATTGATTAATTGTTCTTACTATCAGAAAAAAAAAATCTTATTTCTAGCTTGGAAGCTTTAAGAAGCTTCCACTCATTACTTCTTGTCCTGCTTTCTCATGCTTTGGAGAATAAATTAAGCCCCTCTTGTCTTTGGCAGCCCTTCAAGTACTGGAAGACAGTTATTATGTCCCCTCTAATCCAATAGACTAGTCACTAGACATATCTTCAATAGGCTAGACATATCTAGCTCCCTCATCTGTTTATCATATGATTTAGCCTTCATACTCTTTATTATCTTTGTTGCTTTTCTCTGCACACTTTTCAGGGTTTCCACATCATTTTTTTTTTGTATTGTGATGATAAGAACTGTATGAAGTATTCCAAATGTGCCTTCACTAGTATAGTATAAAGCAGTATTATCACTTCTCATGATCTTGATGTTATCCCTCTGTTGATGCAGCCTAGGACTTCACTGCCTTTTTTGCAGCTGCAGCATGTTGCTGGCTCATACTTAAATAGTGGTCCATGAGGATACCTAGAGCTCTCATACTGCTGATCCAGGTACCATCTATTCTGTATGTATTCATTTGATTTTTATTTTTATTTTTTTGCATTAGTGCAGGATCTTACTTTTCTCACCACTGAATTGTATCTTGTTGGATAAGGCCCAATGCTCAAGTCTGTCAAATTTCTTCTAAATCTTGAGTTTATCCTCAAAAGTGTTAACAATTGCCTCTGGCTTGGTGTTATCTGCAAATTTGATGAGTTCTATCCTCTCATCTAGATCATTTTTGAAGATGTTGGTCTTAAGACAGAACCTTGAGATACCCCAATTTATGCTTCCTTCCTTATAGATGTAGTTTCATTAAGGACTATAGACTGAATGCAGTTGGTTAGTCAATTGCAAATCTATCTAGTGGTGGTTCTATCTATCCTACAGTTTTCTATCTTATCAAGAAATAGGCTGTGGTCTACTTTATCAAATACCTTACTAAAGTCTAACTATACTATATCCACAGCATTTTGCTGGTCCGCTAATTTAGTCATTTTACTAAGAAGAATATAAGATTTGGAATGATCTATTTTTTCAAACCCATAATAGTAGAATATCAGGTATGGTTTCATTATAATTGGAGGCTTCAGGCAAAAAGAGACAGGATTGCTTTGTATAAGGACAGGAAACTGTCTAGTAATCTTGATAGTTAACATTTTAGGCTATTGTATGGAGGGGAGAAGCTTTGTGGAAAGTCAAAGACAATCTTCAGAGTACTAGTGATGATGATTAGGAGGGTTACCAAATGTCTTGGTGCAACGCAGTTGTTCTTTGATGAGATGTGTGATTTGAAGTTTTTGAAGAAAACAGGAAATATTTCAATGAGGAAGGGTCAGAGAGTATTTAGGCTATAGATGGTAGTTGGTCATCATGAATGATATAAAATGGTATAAATGGTAATATTTGAATAAAAGTGAATCCAATGAGGAGTTATCTAGGCCAGTTATCTTCCTGTTATTTCCTACATCAATGAAGGTACTCCTCCATGGGGTTTTCTCCTTTTTTCACCATTTCTTTGTAATGTGCAAGAAACAGGAGAAGCTGAGAAAGAGCCTAAAATGAAAGTTTGCCCCTGCCTGAAAAGAGATAGGTAGGTAGGCTTCAGTTCTGGAAAATACTGTAAAGCAATAAGTAGGTCATCTCAGAGGCACCGGAAAGGCTACAACATAGGAGTCATCTTTGACAAAATGTCAAATGCCACCAAATGGCATTTAAGGCTATGACACATTATAGATCAGTAATAAATCCAAGATGACCATGTTCAAAATGTCCTGCATGGAGAGTAGGGGATAGAGTCACCTGGAGACTTGGTAGTGTGACAAATATGATACAGGCATTGATATCTTCTGAATTGTGAGGCTCCCGAATTTACTCCAAAACATCCAGCTGGCTGAGGCAGAACTGAAAACTCTTTCATTACAGAAAGAAGATATATGGTATAGCTATGTATTGTGATACAGTGCTTCTCATTCACTAGAAAAAGGGGAGTATGAGTCTGAAAGATTTCCTAAAGGAGAAGCCCATGAAAATTGTATTCCTTTCTTGCTAAAGGTAGAGCTAGCTGGGGATGGAAGGGTCAGTATTCCACAGGCTGTATCAAGGATGGAAAGCAGGGAATTCAGAAGTAGTGTTCATAGAATATGAAATAGTTTGGTATATGAAGAAAAGCATCTTATTTTCTGATCTGGGAATATAGGAAATATGAACGTTAAAGAATAAGATAATTTTTCCTATATGATCTAGTCAATTTGATAAATCAATGAAAAGTCTGCAAACATTCCAGTTTCTTATTGTCAGTTTTATATTTTTGATATCATGTTCAGACTTCCAGGAAAATACATCAGTGCTGGAATACTTTTTTTTAATAAGCAACAATGGATAATTACATTATAATTAGAAAGGAAGGAAGGAAGGAAGGAAGGAAGGAAGGAAGGAAGGAAGGAAGGAAGGAAGGAAGGAAGGAATATATGCATTTACTGCTATTGTTATTATTAATTTATCACATTGCTTTAATTGTTGAGATATTTTGCCATAGTTTTCTCATGTACAATATAGTTAATCAAAATGGAGTGACATAGAAATGTTAAATAATGTCATTAGCTTTTGTTTACATCATAATAATTTAAAGTAATATTACTGCCACAGAATGAATTGTTGTATATACCATAATTGTTGTATATACCATAATCTACATTGTGAGCTAGTCAAAGATGTAGAGTTGCCTTAATTATATATGATCAAAGGGATGGAAGGAGAGAGAAACCGCTATTTCATAAATTCAGTCCTTCAATTACAAGACAAATATAATGTTATTATTAAAGCTAATCACGCAACAAACAGTTTCTGAACAATTTGAATGTTAATCTTCTTAATCTACTGTTATTATTTTCCTGGGTCCATCACTCAAACTGAATGTGTTTGCACACCCATACACACTTTACCTTATGATAAGATTTTGTTTTAAGCAATATGTAGTAATTACATGAGAACATGCAGACCATGAGTTGAGTTGTTTTATACTTGTAGAGTTTAACAACAATTTATTAAATGATACCATTTGTATTTTACAAAGCTATTGGAAGAGTTACAACAATTATTTAATCAGAAACTTCCAGAAATATTTTAGTAATAATTGGAAATAATTAGAAATTCATATCTAGATTTCACTTTATTTAGAAGAGAAATCACAGTAAATATGAATACCCTCCAGACAATGCTTAGAAGGGGAAGAGTCAATACTATTGCAGATGCTTTTATAGGTAATCATAGTTAATTCTACGACTCTAGAACACAGAACAATATCACTAACAAAAAGGTTCTCCTAATATTAAACCAATTTCAAATCAGTGGTTTCAGCTGGTTATACACTATATAATTCAGAGTTCTGGTGAAATCAATCAATGCTGTCGATAGCTAGAGAGTATCTGTCCATCAGCCTGATGCCTCTGTTCTGACAGGCATTTATTCCAAAACTGTATTCTTAGAATGTCAAACCCACCTGTATCCTTGAAATGCTAAACAATGTTTTGTCTAAGTATATAAACAAACAATAACATAGAGACATGAGTGACATTCGTGCTTATGCACTCAATCCTCTGTTGTGTGAGATTTTGCATCTTTGGGTTTATTTGTTCCCGATAAAGGACACTAAATCTTAATACCTAGTGTGGATCCTTCTGCATCAATATTTGTGCAATTAATTCTACCCAGACAAACCAACAACCCACATCTATAAATATTTACCATACCTTTTCCTCAGCCTGGAGAAATAAACAGAAACTTTGTTTGTGTGGTGTGTATGTGTATATACCCACACAAACACACACAAATTGCACACCTATACTTGTCATGACTTTTTTATAATCTATATTTCTTGCAATATTAGACTTTTTAACTATTTGAGAAAAATAATATTGCAGCACTGTGTAAGAACTCCTTGGCACTTTAACTGTAGACTAGAAAGAAAATGTGAAAACAGACTGTCTCTGTGTGTATATGTGTGCGTGTGAGACTCTGCATCTATGTTTTTCCCAAAGATGCTTTTTCAAAAGGCAACTGGACTTTGATGTTCTTTGAAGACATTTTGCTTCAAAGCTTCTTCAGTTCTGACTGAATGGTGGAAGATGGATGGATTTATATTCCTTGTAGTCATCTGGTTGCTAGCACTCTTTCTAAGAGTTATTGAGTCCACTTGGAGATTTATCTGTGTTCTCAGGGTCACCTGAAAAAAAGTGCAAATGGGTATGGAACTTTCTTGGAACTGCTGAAAGGACTGTGTTGTATACAGGAGATATGTGATGTATCCCTTCCATCCCCATTCAATCGGAACTGAAGAAGCGTCTCAAATGAGAAGCAAAACATCTTCAAGGAAAAACAAAGTCCAGTCACCTTTTGAAAAAGCACCTTTGGAATAATCATGACCTGGATGACTTAGAATCTCCATAGACACGCATCTGTATTTGTTTCCTTATATTCATTCTGAAGAATGAGAGGGAACAAATTTTGCCTATTCTTAGAACTACTTTAATTTTTTTACCATTTTGAAGATTGCATAATCACAAATATCCCCTCTGTGGGCTTTCTAGATTTTAAATTTTACTGTGATAAAAGCTGGAAATATAAGAAAATGCTAAAGCAGCATCACAGGACCATAGGTAATCCTATAAAACAGCTCTCGTCTGTGTTTTCCTTCCATTGCACAGAACTGTATCATTAGCTCGAGTCTTTTGGATACTCAGTTGCTTACTCTTTTCTTTTCAAGAGACTAAAGCAGTCATTCCCTGAGAGAAGACAGAGCACAAAGGCTCATTGAGATCATCCATCTTAAGCATACTTAATTCTTTTGCTCAGTGAAAGTGGACAATTTTTACCTTTTCAAGAATTCCCTAATTCTTCTGAATCACTCTCAAGACAGCCCGAAAAAGAGTAGGTCATGATCCTTCAAGCTGCTGTCAGTTTTCCAAAAGCATAGAATTTGGTCTATCCATGTGTCTGCCTCCCAACTGCCAGTGCACTGTGTTTTTATCCACTGATGAGACACCGCAATAACTACTCTGTTCTACCTTTGTGGGAGAATGCCCTTCAGTGATCAGTGAAACAGGTATAAAAAATGAAGGCTATAAAGTAGAATGAAAGTTAGTTCATCAATATCTACAAATAAATGGTGTCCCAATTGTGCTGCTTTCCCTGGAGGGAAACTCATTTCATTAATGGTTACAAGACATAGAATTCAGTGCAAGCTACATCAAGGTGAATGGGTTGTCCCTTTCTCCATGGTAAAATTATGTTCATCCCTGTAGCCAAGTTGCAGTTTGGTCAACAGATATTAAAGTTCATCAGTGCAGTGTCATATAATTCTGATTTTAAAATTAGCAGTACAGATACATTTGTCAAATTTCATTTTAGCCACTACATAGGTTAATATATCATTCTAACCATTACATAGGTTAATAAAATGGTAGGATGGATGGGTTGACAGACATATCAGTACACAGGTTCAACATGCTAAATTAGAGCACATCAAAACAATTCTGGGTTATTTTTTTTAACAATTTCTATGTGGAATCAGTGATTCCAGTTTTTATGGATGCAATTTAAAACTTCAGAAGGCTTTACTTCTTATAACAAATGGGCAATGTAAATCAGCATTCCTTATATATATGTACTGGGCAAAAGAAACAGCCCTGAGGAACAGGAGGAAGAGCCACATCCAAAATAACAGTCAGTTAAAAGAAAATCTAGTCTGGAGCAGAAATATAAGTTGAGTAAGTGTCTCAGATTTGACCCTCCCCGATTCTCATGAAGATGGAGAGATGGCAGAAGCATAATCAGACTTGAAAGATTCAATAATTTTAATCTAATAATAAAAATAGTATTAGCTTTCATAACTTTGGTTTTCTAGTCTGGCCTATTTTGAAGCACTGACAATATGCTTTAGCCCTCAACTCTGCCATAAATCACATCTATAGTTGAACTTTTAATATTTGATATGAAACTACATTAGTCCACTTCATGTACTCAAAGTTAAATGGAGAAGAGGTGCTTTTTCAAGAGGCAACTGGACTTTCTTGTTTTTCTTTAAAGCAAGAACGGGATAAACTGAGCCTGGTTTGTTCTCCATCTTTTAAGTGGTCACAAACTACTAGCAAAAGTGGCATTTGATCACAAGGCAAGAAGGCATGGAGAAATGTTTCCCCTTTTGCATTTGAGCATCCAAGAAGGACAGGAAAGAAGAAAGGAAAGAGGAAAGACAAAGAAAAAAGAAGGAAAGAGGGGAAGAGAATAAGAAAGGAAAAAGAAGGAAAGAAGGGGAAGGAAGAAAGGAGAATAAAGAGGGAAGGAAAAAGGAGAAAAGGGAAGAAGAAAGGGAGGGAGGGGATTACAATGAGAGAGAGGGAGGGTCTGAGGGAAGTGCTGTCTTGGCATTTGGCCACCAGCAGCCCTGCTGCTTTTTTTGCCATCCCCTTGTCTCCTCATCTTGGTCTCTCCTGTTGGTCTCTCATCCTATTGCTGAGGATACTTTAGTTACAAAGCCAGGTTTCCTCATATGGAGAGAGAGTAGGCCTCCCTCTGACCCACATACTTTGCCCTCCCACACACATCATGGCCAAGGAGAGCAAGAACAGCAGCAGCAGCTTCGAGGAGAAGATAAGCGCAGCAGGGCACCCTCTTGGGATAGCAGGGCTGGGCTGGGCTATGGGGTCCCTGGGAGCTCAAGGACAGGCTGGATCCCCCCAGCCCTGTCCAGATCACACAGGTGCCCCCCAACAAACACAAGCGATGTTGAGTTGGCCATGCCCAACCTGACCACACCCACCCTGACCATGCCCACCTGGCCCCTCGTGGTCAACCACAACCCTGATGTGGCACTCAGTGAAATTGAGTTTGACACCCCTGTTCCAGAGTCTCTTTTTTTAACATCATGATAACCAAAAATGGATGCAATATTCCAAGTGTGGTTTTACCAAGACATTATACTGATACATATAATTATAGATCAGTGTCATCTATAGTGGTAAAAAATAACAGAGACCTCCTATGCTCTATTTTGGATTTTCTCTGAATTAGCTAAGGGGTTGGATTAGCTGTACTGCTGTCTCTGATTGTACTATACATAGCAATCAAAGAAAAAAATCATCAAGGAGCTTGTTAGAATGGCTGATGAAGTCAGGCTTGGCTTAGAAGTGACTTCTACTTCTGATTCACCAGAAGGGTATCATATGTTTTCACTTATCTAACTTAGTGAGGTTTTTTTGTGTAATATATTTTATTGATTTTTTAAAAAACATAAATAACTTAATAATTGGTGAACAGTATGTTGTCTGGGTTACATTTGTAAAACAATCACTAACAATTGATTTCTATAATTCATAATCACATAATAGTTTTAGTTGATTTCCTCTTTTCCCAAAAAACCCTCTTTTGCAAACATTAAGTTAATACAATTCTTATTGTTTTGATAGATAACAATTAAATATATATTTTCCCAATAATAATCACATCAATATAATATTTCTTTTCTATCCAATCATTCTGGTTGCCTTATCATAGATCCTGTTACAGTCCTTATTTTAATTTGTTTCTCCCACCAAATTCTAGATATTCTTACTGGTTAAGATTTTCTCAAAAATTAATTACATTTAAGAATTTAACTCTATTTTTCCATATGAAACATCTCACACTTTTACATTTCTTAAAAAATAGATAAAACGGTAGAAAAAAAGAAACAAAAGCAAGAGTAAAGAAGTATATAAAATAACATACTACTTAAAATATATATCCCTCCTAAGCTAATATGTATTTATTTCCTAAATTTCTTATTCTTTTTAACCATAATTAAAAATATGTTTAATCTTTAAACATTCCATTTAATACATCTAGTCATCTAGTCCTTTAACTCTTATTCAAAACATTTTATCCATTATAGTTTTCTTAAATTCAATCACATTTAAATATCTAAAATATTTCTTTTATCTAAGTCATTTCAACTTTTCTATATTACTCATATCAAGAAAGAGAACAAAAAAGGGAAAAAAGCATACTATATTATATTTAAAGAATTCATCCCTCTTAGAGTGACATATATATTCCAAAACTTTTCTATTTCTTTAACCATATTCAAACAAATATTTCGTTTTTAAATATTCTCTCTGGTAAGTCCCATCATCTATTTTCTTAGTTTCCACTTTAGTCTTTTTCTTTTGCCCAGTGTCTTTCTTAATCAATTTATTTTGCTAAATCAAAACGCTTTTCCGTATGTTCGTAAATGTTGCTGTAGATATAAAAAGTAAATCAGGAGAAGTGTCTTTGTATGGGACTTCTGTCTTTCCTTGTTTGTTGAAAATATTTTCTTTTTCTCCACTTCTCTTATCATTTCCTTTCTCTCCAAAGTTCCTGACATCTCTACAGTGCATTTTATCCAGTCTGCTTTCTTGTCCTCAGATTTATTTTGTAGTCTTAAAGGATAAGTTGTTTTTTCCAATTCTTGTGAATTTTTTCCCACTTGGATTAAATCATGTTTCCTTGTTTTGTTAAATTCCATTTTTAAGTCTGTATTCTCAATTCTATATCCATTTATCTGTTTTATCTGCTTCTTCTCTGTTGTTGTTTTCTGGATTTTTTTGTTGTTGTAGAGTTATCTTGAAAATAGATTGATTTATATTTTCAAAGTTGTTTTGGATTTCTTTGTGGTTTAAAGTCATTGTTGTTTGAATTAGTTGCAGTAAACTATATATCTCATCCGGTGACATATTTATGTTTTCTTGATATGTTCTTTCTACATGTCTCTGATCCATGATAGCCAAGAATTTGAGTTTTCCTCTTCCTTTCTTTGCTCTGTAAATAGTTTTAGAGTCCCAATTAGAAAGATATTTGTAATCCAAATAGTTCAAAAAAGATTTTTTCCCTAAAATTTATAATTCCTTCTTTGTTTACAGCCCAGATTATCTTTTTTCCCCACAGCTGTTCTTTGTTGTTAAAGCTTTGAAGGTCACAGACACATATTAGCTTTTCCCAGATTTTGCCAAGTCTTATATTAAAGTCACAGCTGTCATGTCTTCATCTGCCACTAGGTGTCAGCAACTATTTGTTTTTCAATTTCCAAAATGAACAATTATCTTTGAAATGAGAGTCTTAACCATTAAAACAATTTTAGATTTATCCAGATTTAAGTTTTAAGTTTCAGGTTTTATATTTATTTCACTTCCATATATTTTGATCCTCCCTAAAAACATTAATTTGCTGTTTCTGTTATTATAAGGGTGGGGCAGAAATTCCCCTCCTTCCCTTTGGAGGTATTTTGCTTCTTGGGGATTTTTTCTAGAAAATTAAATGTAAAATAGAAAAGAGAAGATCAAATTCCTCACCCAGTTTCAAGCACGCTGTTCACAGTTGTGCTGGTTAGTGCTTTTGGATTTTGGTTGCAAGTAGCTTGGGCTGGTTGATGTCATACAGCCAGCCTTTCTCATTTTGGGTTAGAAGCTTTCCCCAAGTCTAATGGAACATCTGCCATCATTCCAGAATCGCTGGAGAACCCTTCTTTCTTCGTCACCTCTCCAGGGTGACTTAGACTCATTTAGGGTCCCCAGGCAGAGTAAAATTAGCCATAGGGGTGCAGAGAATCCGCAAGTCCGCGACCGGTCACTACTGCACAAAACCAGAAGTCCTAACTTAGTGAGTTTTCTATGCTAACCTAATACAAACCATACTATCTTACTTACTTTACTTTATTTTGACTTATATGCCGCCGTTCTCCTCAGACTCAGCAAATAATACAAGTACAAAATATAAATTAGTTAAAATAATAATATACAATATAAAAAAACAATAAAACTATACCCACTCATACAACATACAGTCCCAATCAAAGGTCCAGGGGCAGAGTGCAGCTCACAAGCCCCAAGCCTGTCTGCATAGATATGTTTTTAAAAGTTTTCAGAAAGCTAGGAGGGAAGGAGCAGTACGAACCTCTGAGGGAAGTTGATTCCAGAGGGCTGGGGCTGCAACAGAGAAGGCCCTAGCCCTAGGTCCCGCCAAACGGCATTGTCCAACAGACGGGACCCGTAGGAGGCCAACCCTATGTGCCCTAACCGGTCGCTGGGATTCATGAGGCAGAAGACGGTCCCGCAAGTATCCTGGCCCATTGCCATATAGGGCTTTATAGGTCATAACCAACACTTTGAATTGTGTTCGGAGACCAATTGGCTTACAATAGAGTCAGTGGAAATATCTTTTCTCATATTGTCAGTGAAATAATCAACTCCTTCATGTGAAGAAGTGAATTGCTTTATACTGAGTTATAAAGAATAGCATATACTGCACTAGCTTGATGAGTTTCCATTACAGAAAAGATTAACAGTATTGGAGACATGCCAAATGTTGATCATCAGATAATAATTTGTTAAACTTATAATAAAAGGGAATGGAATATAGGGCATCCATGTATCTAAGAGAATCTATATGAAAAGTCTAGAGAACTATGTAAATGGGTACAAGCTAATATGTGGATACAAATGTACATTCAATTATTAATCAGGGCTGGCAGCAATACATTTTCAGCTGTCTTGTTCTCAAGCCATTCTCCTCTCTTGATAATGCCCAAACATTTAATTACCCACTGTAATTACAGGGAGCCTTGAAAGTTACATGATAACCATAATAAATTTCAGTCATGTGATTTATTTTCTTCTCATTGACTAATCACCCCTCCCCTTTACTATTCTATGTTTATTTTCTATTTATAGTCTGAGTGTACACTTAGCCAACCTTCCTGAGCTCAGAAGCAAAGCAAGGTTATGCCTAGTTCAGGGGTCGGCAAGCTGAAACACTGAATGAGCCACTTGGACCCATTTTCCTCACAAAAGAAAAAACTGGGAGCCGCATAATGTGCGCGCTCATGCACACAGAACAGGGGGCTTGATTAAAGAGTGGAGCCTAAGGCGACACTCGCATCGGCTCTGCACCCGTCCAGCTCCATCCTGGCTTCTCCTCCTTCAGAAAAGACTGCTCTCCCCCCACCCACGCTCTCCCTCTCTGGGACTTTCTTCTTTCCGCCTTTTCACATGAAGGTTCCCAGGGAGCGGAGGAGGAGGCCGACGGGGAGAAAGTGCTGCTGTGGCAAATCTTCTGAGGTGGCAGCAAATGGCCGCTCAGGCTCACCTATTTCAGCCTGCTGTGGGAGGCTGGAGTTGAGGCTTATGGCTCACACTGGGAGGAGTGCTCGGAAAAGAGAGGATGAGAACTGGAAAGTGGTAGAAAGGACATCTTCCACCTCTCTGGGGTTCTTTCGCTGGGAAGGCAAGGAAGCAGCAGTTCTGCTCCACAGGAGGTGGGAGCAGGCAGCCTCTCCTTCAAGCTACATCAAGTCAGTGACTCAAGGAGCGAAGCGAGGTCTCAGTCCCTGGAATGTCAACTTTGCAAAAGAGGGAGGCGGTGGTGGGATTAAAATAAAACGTGGGGGGGAGGTTGAGGAAACCCAGCAGACACCTCCATCAGAGGCCGAGCAAGAAAGGCAAGATCGGGGAGAGGAAGAAAGCTTTCAGGGCTTGCCCAGCAGGCAGCTGCTCCCCACTCTCAGAAATCACTGTGGCAGGCAGAGAGGAGAAACCAGGATTGGAGGAGCAGAAGTCAACACTGCCAAAGAGCAGGAAGGAAAGGAAAAGTGGGGGTCTTTAAATAGTTACACCCACTTTCCCCCTTTTTTCCAGACATCCACGTGTGTATGGGTGTCAGGTTTTGAAGCCTCTGTTTAAGTCTGTTCATGTGCACAGACATAGGCTGACTCCTCCTCATCTCCTGCCCTTGCTGCATCTCCTGTGGAGACACATTTGCATCTCTGGGTCTCTCTGCCATTCAAAGCCATACCGCAGCTCGATCCTTGAAGCCGTTTCAATCGGCCATTGCCAAGTGTCCCCATGGAAGTCAATGGACAGCGTGACTGAGATAGGCAGCGGCCCCAACTCTGGTCCGGGGAAACGAGAGTGGAGCGGTGCTGCCTATTTCAGTCACACGGAAGAACAGCCATGTAAACAGCACTGGGACTCCGTGCTGCCTGGCCTTGCCCTCCGCCCATCTAATGTAGCCGCGGCAGACCGCAGTGGGAGCTGGTGCCACGCAGGCCGCTGGCTCTGGCTGCAATGCTGTAGCACTCTGCCTGAGCAACCGCTGCCAGCCCCTCTGCCAGCCCTCCCCTTCTCCCCGAGCACCCCTCTTGCCTCAGCACCCGCCCAAGCCACCCAGTGGGCAGCAGGAGGAACAAGGGGAGGAGAAGGGCAAGGAAGCCACCGTCGCCGCCCCAGCCGGGACTCTGTGCTGCCTGGCCTCACCCTCCACCCATCTGATGTAGCCGTGGTGGGCCGCGGCAGGGGCTTGTGCTGCACAGGGCGCTGGCCCTGGCCACAATGCTGCAGCTGCTCTGCTTGACCAGCCCCTTTGCCAACCTGGCTGCTCCCTCCAGGCACCCTTCTTGCCCCAGCACCCGCCCGGGCGGCCTGGGGGCCAACAGGAGGAAGAAGGGGAGGAGGAGGAGGAGGAGGAAGCCACCGCCGCCCCAGCCAGGACTCCGCATTGCCCAGTCTCACCTTCCACCCATCTGATCTTGCAGCTGCTCTGCCTGACCGACCCCTGCCAGCCCCTCTACTGGCCTAGCTGGCTCCCCGGGTGCCCTTCTTACCCCAGCACCCCAAGCTGCCTGCAGAACAGCAGGAGGAAGAAGGGGAGGAGATGGAGGAGGAGGAGGAGGAGGGCAAGGAAGCCGCCGCTGCCGCTGAGCCCCAGGAAGAGGCTCTCTTCTCCTATCATTGCTGCATCTCCCTCTTCCTTCCCGGCAGCCAGGACTCTGACGTGCCTTCCCGGCCAGTGGGGCCAATGGTCGCACTGGCTGGGGATCACAGGGGCTACTCTCTCTTGGGCCATGGTTTGCAGGAGGGCTGCTCCCAGTGGAGATCCTGGGGCTTCCCTGCATGCTCCACGGCCACGTGTTCCTCAGACTGGGCCAGCTCGGGAAAGGGACTTCCGGGCTGCGCTTCTCCCAGGGGGTGGGGTGGGGCACCTGGGCGCAGGGCCAATCAGAAGCCCTGCAAGGGTGCAAGTCTGCATGAGAGAGAGGGAAGGGAAGTGCAAGTGCCTCTCTCTCTCTCTCTCTCTGTCTCTCTCTGTCTCTCTCTGTCTCTCTCTGTCTGTCTGTCTCTCTCTCTCTCTCTCTCTCTCTCTCTCTCTCTCTCTCTCTCTCTCTCTCTCTCTCTCTCTCTCTCTCTCTCTCTGTGCAAATGGCAGAGGAGGCTCCAGAGCTGCATGTGATGGCTCAAAGAGCCATATGCGGCTCTGGAGCTACGGGTTGCCGACCCATGGCCTAGTTAGTGTTTGGCTGGGAGACAATAGTTACAGGAGCTGAAAGACAATAACCACAGAATTTACTTTCAAAAGTAAAAAGAAATTCCCATTATTCCAACAATTTACAATAATTATTAAGCCTACTTGAGATTATAATTATGGTAGACTATCTGTTCTGTTCACCAGTATTGTAGTCTTACAGTCCTTGTCTTAAAGTATGTAGGTCCTTTTGTACTGTGAGTAGCTATATATACAAAAAATCCCCTTCTAACCCCTATGGGTGGTATGTATCTTCCTCAGTCTCAAGTCTTCTATTGGTGTGAGAGTTATGCACAGTAACTGTTCCTAGTACTGCAATTCTGATGCTATTCATGGGATGTGTTGGAGCTACTCTCCCTGTTTGGGAGTCACAACCCGCAGTGGTCCCATCACCAGTGGGACCACCTCGGCCTTTACTGTCATTGTACTACATAGTCAAGTATCATGGAAATCAAGAGATTCAGGCAGTTCAAATTAGTATAAAAATCTATTGCAAACTTAAGCTCTCCATAAGAATTTGAGCTACTAACAGTCAAGGGAAATGAGCAAGAATTAAGAAGGCATTCAAAATGGATTTAGATCTTCTATGGGCACACAGGGACTCACGACTTATAATGCATTTGATCCCTCTGTCTGGCTCAGTATGGTAATCTCCTACATACATTCTTTCTAATTCCTCCTTCAGGCCTTGACACTTCTTCAGCTACTATATACTATTTCTTCCTAGTGTTGCTGTCACTTGGCATTGCTGCATCTATCACCACTACTATCTTCTAGTCCTTATCTACTGCCATGATGTCTGGTTGATTGGCCAGTATTTGACTGCATCTTATACCCTGCCACTGTGCATTGGGTTGTTTCTGAGGAGTCTCTGCAAAGTCTGCATCTTGGGTTGTGCCCAGTGTGGTAGAGCCCTACTTCTATGAATCTGGTGCTTAGGGCCTGTTCTTGTGCTGCCCTGATCAGTTCCTCAGTGCTGCCTTTTAATTCAGCCCTTTTCAGTCACTGGGAGGATTTTCCCAGTATCTCATTTTTTTGCTAGTATATCCCATGCAGGGTGTTGTCTTGTCATGGCACTTCCTCTGCTTGATCTTCCTTCCATGTACCCTGCTGTTTCAGGTATTTGTTCAGCATCACATCTTTGGGTGCCATCTTATTGATATATTCCTGCATGCTCTGGGTTTCATCCAGGATAGAAACTTTGACACTCACCAGACCTTGACCACCCTCTTTCCAACTGGTGTACAGTCTCTGAGTGTTGGACTTGGGGTGGAAATCTCTGTACATTTTGAGGAGCTTCCTTGGCCAGCTCACTCTATTGACATGGTATCTGATCCCTGGCAGGGTGTTATGTGTTGATGTTAGTTTCTGTTCTTCTCTTTGAGCTAACTGTTCGGGATCTGATTTCCTGAAATATCCTTTGGTGATAATTAGATGATGTTATTTTTCTTTCCTCCTCATTGTGGTTCCTAAGTGACTGTAGAATACCAAGATATGTTTATTACATAGCCTGCTAGTAGTTCAACTCTACCTATTGTCTCTCTTTACTACCATGTCCAAATGACATTCCATGTTTTCACTATAGAACTGTGTTAGATACACACAAACACACACACACTACACATACATATATAGAATGGTCCATGGGTAAATGTGTGTGTCTATTGGATACAAGAATAACCATCCTGAAATACCAAGAGCTAATTTTGTTTGAGAAGCACATTTTCCCCCATCATATTTTTATGCCAATTTCATGTCCTTTTGTGCTTTTAAAATCTTTAAAGTGTATTATGACAAAGAAAAATTAGAGGTTTGAATTATGGACATGGTGATTCTCTAATACAATACTTTTCCCCCCTTATTTTCTTCTCTCATTGATTGAGTGCTATTGTTTCTCAACTGCTGCTGATTACCAGGGATGTCGATCTTTAGCCCAACTAAAAGGTTTTCCCTGACTTATAAACTGCACAAAATTATGTACTGTGACTGGCTTTATAAAATTAATATCAGTACATTATTCTCGCACTGTCACTAAAAATTATAATTGGGGAGTTTTAAAGAAAAGCTTCCAATCATAAAGTTCAGTAACTTCATTGTTCACATATTTTGAACTCGGCTGCTAAGCATACACAGATAGAGATGGTTTTTGGTAAGATAAGCAAAACACAGAAGGCCCATTTGTTTTAGTGATTATGCTTTCAAAAAGTGAGGAAAAATGCATATACCTGACAAGATGATCATAGTTGTAGCCTACAGAAAACACTGAACCATGCAGGGGCTTATGAATTGTGCTATTTTTTTATAACTTCAAGTCAAATAGCACCCTGAGGGGTATATGAAATACCACAGAAAGACATCCTATCTGTCAGTAAAAAGTAATGACCTAGACTAGCTAAGAGAAGACTAACTAGACACTACTCATAATTTTATAAAAATGACTTTCTTGCCATAAGCTTTTGCAGGCATCAGCTTCAAGAATCTTGTGCTGGTTCAGCTAATGGAAGCATTCAGGACTCACTGCTTCTAGCAATGAGAAGCTATTCAGAAAACATTTACTTGGTACCCTAGAAAAGCAAGATAGTAAACCAAATCTTTTTTTTTAAGGCATATACTTCTTTCTACATGATGATGAGATTTTTAATGCATTATTAATAATATAAACATTATTAGTTCTTCTGCCAGGGTTGATAAAGATAGGGAGATGGAGATTTGACAAAACCCATTCAATGACTTGTTGTCTTGCACTGAATACCTAACTTATAAATAAGATGTGTCAGTACAAAGGAGAAGTGGAAACTCATGCAGAACATACAAAAATGCCCTATGGGAATATTTGCAATTACAATGGATTAATCAAAACGGTTGTTTTCAGTTGAATTAGGTTAATCAACTTATCAACTTACAATGTGAAAGCAAAGAATAGCAACCACTACTTTTTATTTCTGTTAAGCATAAAATTAACGGAACCTTGTTTTTATAAACATTTGGACTAAAGTATTCTTGTGGCATGCATATAGATTATGATTTTTAAAAAGTTACTTTTATTGTGTGTTTGACTATAGAAATCTAAAAACCATGCCAAGTACAATTAACCTTTCACTTAATTGAATATTCATTCTGTCATTTTGAAATGCACACAACATCATGTCTGCATAGACATCATAATTCAGGATTGGTTTAATCTATCATCCAGCTATTATTCAACTATCTATCATCTCAATACTAAAAGAAAAATAGATTATGTTTCCTTTGCAAATTTAGAGGAAAAATCTATAAAATGCTTTATAGTATTTTTAGAATACTCTGATAAGCAAACTGTTAGGAATTTAATATACTGAGATGGATGGATGGATGGATGGATGGATGGATGGATGGATGGATGGATGGATGGATGGATGGATGGGTGGGTGGATGGATGGGTGAGTGGGTGGGTGGGTAGGTGGATGATTGATAGACAGACAGACAGACAGATGTGTATGTGTGTGAGAGAAAGAGCAAGTGAGTGAGTGAAAGCTGGAGGGAGGGAGAGAGAGAAGAAAGATTATAAATAGATACGCCTGAGTATCTATTTTTCTTGAGTCTAGTGATGACTTGGACAAATCCAGGTATTTTTCTTGGCAGCATTTTTAAATGTGGTTGGATTTGCCTTCATTCTAGGGCTGAGAGAGAGAGTGATTGGCCAAGGTTACCAACATGCCTTTATGACTGAAGTAGGACTAAAACTCATGTTCTTCATTCCTTTAGCAATTAGACCAACTTTTCAGGGATGCTTAATATTAATCCATTAATTATTTAAAGTATTGTATAATACTTTTAAGTATTATAAAATATTGTATGATTGCAAGGCAAATAAAAGGAATGTGTAGTATTAACTAAAAAGACAATCTAATGCAACTTCTACTATATTTATTTATTTATTTATTTATTTTATTAGATTTCTATGCCGCCCTATTCCAGGAACTCAGGGCAGCTCACAACATGGATACAACATGTAGAAATCTAGAAATTAAAATACATTATAAAGAACCCGTTAATTAAAACCAATCACCCAAAACAGACATGCAAACATACATACACTGGCTGGGGCCAGGTGTTAACTGCCCCAGGCCTGTCGGCAAAGATGGGTCTTTAATAATTTGCGAAAGGCAGAGAGGGTGGGGGCAGTACGGATCTCCGGGGGGAGTTGATTCCAGAGGGCCGGGGCCGCAACAGAGACAGACAGACAGGCGACACTGTCTGGCTGACGGGACCTGGAGAAGGCCGACTCTGTGGGCCCTAACCAGTCGCTGGGTTTCATGGGGCAGCAGACAGTCCCATAAGTAACCTTAATTAAAAGATTTCAATCAAAATGTGTCAAGATACGACTGGAAAAGTATGCAATGGCAAAAGTGGTGAAATATGTGTGATGACTGTAATGACACCAGTCCTTTTGCAATTGCATTTTATGTAAGTCACGGGTGTGAGTTGTGAAGTCATGGTGGACTCTCTCTCTCTCTCTCTCTTTCTCTCTCTATCTCTCTCTCTCTCACACACACACATGCACACAAATGGATAGCTATGGAGATGGATATTTGTTTTGTTAGTTCCTATTTCAAGTTATAACTTTAGAAATTGGGAGATTGTTTTTTATGCAAAGTTTTATTTTTTCAGCATGACTTTATTTTTAAGAGATCTTTGACTTGCAGCCCAAGTCTTGATAAGACTAAAGGTCTTATCAAGATGATCATCAACAATGCTTTGTAAATATTCTTTGACTAGAATATGCATTTTTAAGTCTATGTGAGAAAAATGAGACACAAAGAATTGAGTCACTACTTACTCAATATTTTCTTCATTCTTCTTCTCCCTTAGTTCATTTTTCATTTCAAGAAACATATTATGGCCATTTCCATATTTTCATTTCCAATGAGGTATAAACACAACTGCTTCATGTTTTTTTTTAGGGGGAGAGTGACCCAACTTTCCCATTGGAAGAACTAGTGATTCCCTTTTGTTCAGTTCAGGAAAAATTGATCAAAGTTTCAGGATACTTCCCTTCCTTCCTTCCTTCCTTCTTTACTTCCTTCTTTCTTTACTTCCTCCCTAGTCTTTCCCTCCATCTCTCCCTCTTATCCATCCATCCATCCATCCATCCATCCATCCATCCATCCATCTATCCATGGAGAAGCAGAAGAGTTAAGTCCTGCAGGATTTTGTTGAAACTCATGGTAGGATGATATTTACAGCATTCCAAGAAAGCATAGATGAATATAATTCAGGTTCACCTTAAAACAGTTGCTGAAGTTTTGGAAGAATAAAACAGGGGTGGTATGGAGCTACACTTAATGCTAAATTACCTTTAGGTCCTAGAATCACCACATAAACTTGATGTATCTGATACTGTTAGAATTTCTAATTCATTTAATTTAATGTTTTTATTCACACTTCATTCTATACTATTGGTACTTGAATTTAAAAATTGAAAAGCATCCTGTAAATATATTAAATAAATTAAAAGGTTTCACTGTTCAATACTTATGAAGTAGAACACACTTGGAATGCTTTTAAATGAGAAATAAAAACAGTTTCTCAATATTGAGTAAAAGAAGTTGACAAAATCTATGTTCAAGAGTTAAATTTATAATGGATGTTGGAAATATTCAGATATCTATTGAATTTAGTGACTACTGTTCCTTTCTTTTTAAAATTTCTACCACTGCAATGGTGACATTTTCACCCTTGACCAATTTTGCAATAGAGTCTTAACACCCTGAAAAAAAACCCCCAAACTGATAGTTTTACAGCTCTGCTAGTCAGTTCACTGGGTTTTCAAGACAGTAATTGGTGCAACCTTGGAAATAATGACACAATGTAGGATCTTACAGTATTCTCCTGATAACGTTTGTGTACAATAAAAACAGTGGGTTTGTCAACGTAGTTTGATCTAATGTCTTGTCTTTTCATGGTGAAGGAAAGAGTAGGAGGCTAACTATTCAGGATGAACTACTTTGGTTTCTATGTCCAATCTCTGATTATTACTTTTTCTGCCTAAACGTTCCTTAGCAGGAAATTCCTATACCATTCTTCATTTCTTCACTGTTTATAAAATGTGTTACCATTTTTCAATTACAACTATAATATATTTAATTGATTATTTACATGTGTAAATAATTAATTACTTGCAATTTTTTTTTACAAAACATGAAAGTTTCATCAGGATGACACAAACACTACAATGTCATAATGCAGGTTCTCCCTCTCCTTATATAGAGGTTATAATTACTTTTTATTGTAATAAGAGCTTTTATTGTGATATCACAATACTCATTTAATCTGTTGCTTAACATAGTGCTATGTTGTTAGATATTAAGGAAGAGACATAATTTTTTTCCATCTCTATTAAATTTAGTAAATAATAAACTTGCCTAAAGTCCCAATGGTAGAAAAATTTAATTCACTTAAATTTTAGTTTGTTGAAACAATTAATTTATAATCTGATTTAATCTAAATCTGGGTGTCCATTGGAATCAAGCAGAAGGTATTGTGAGGAGTTGAATGGTTTGAAAAACAGCCTTAACCTTTGGTGCTTGGTCTGAATAAAGTTGCAGGGTTTACCTGTGTTCTATACTGTCTTTGTGTCAATTCTTCTCATTTTCTTTTCTAAAAGGGAAACAAAATGCTGATGATGCCTTATAAACTTTTATATTGTTTAGGGTCAAGGTTGCCTGACCAATCTCTTCTTCCATTTCCTCTATCCATCTACTCTGACATCATCTCAGTAAATTCATTTCAGTGACTTGGGATGAAGCTTTCTCTATCACTGCCTCAGTAATAATGTTTGCCTCTCAAAAGCACTAAAGGGCTTTAGGCAGTCTGTTATTTATTTATATTTAAATTTTTGTTGTATTATTTGAATTATTTTTAGTATCCTTTGTTTTATATCCTTTCATCTGTCTACAACATTGGGAGATGCTGGCCAGCAACAAATAAATAAGTCCTTCCTTTCAGATTATTTGGTGATTTTAACGGAAACATTTCTAAAACATGCATTTCTGTATGTGTTTCTTTGTATATATATATATATATATATAATATATATATATATATATAAATATTTGGGTTTTTTTGCCTTTTGTGGAATTTTTTTTAAAATTTAATTTTATTTTCTAATTTAAGAAAAAATCACTACTTTAAAAATAAACTCAAATTCCTGCTATTGTTCAAATTCAGCTGCAGATAAATATAATAATTTTATGTAACATAATAATTTGAGGGATGCCCTCCCTCAAATGTGTTTGTCAGATATTAAAAATAAGTGTCATCACAGGTAAAACTGTCTCCTCTCAGTCTGAAAGCACATTGATAATCTACTTTTTTTTTGTTATTGTAGATTGCATTTACAATTCAAATCATGGCAAGCTGGCCAAAGGATAATTCATAAATGTTTCAAACTCTATGGGCTTTCTTCCATACTCCTGCTTTTGAATTTTACATCCAACTGTTTTCAGGGATTATTTTGTATTATTACATTTTATATAGAGCATAATAAGCTAATATTTTTATTCTGACATGCTTATCTGTTTTCACTTGATCATGCTGCAGAATAACCCCTGTAGACTAATACTGTTTGGGAAATGAATTTGTAAGATTCCAAGCCCCTATTTAAAAAGACGTATTTGCATAATATTTAGTTAAATCCCCAATGGACACAGTAAGACCTTGACTTTGTTTGCAGATGCTATCTTGAATTCATAAACAGTTATATTAATGCTTTAAGATACATTTTAAAGAAGATTCTATATTCTCTGAGTAGAATCTAAAAGTGAAGCATCATGGGAAGCTTTACAAGGAAGATTTATTTCATGCACCACTATTAATCTCATTTTTATTTTACTTGCATCAATAACTCTGGGCAGAATCTGATATAAATTATTATGAAAGGCATATCGTTTTTGAAGAATCTCTACATCTTCTGCACCAGTTATCCACAAATGGAATTAACAGCTAGACTTTTTGGTTCATTTGCTAATACACAGATAATAAATAATATTATCACCACCTTTCAATTTGTATATGTATATGTTTCTATATGTAAAGAAGGCAAAACAGTTTTAGCTTCTCTTATTTTTTTGTTTCTTCCAGACATTTCTTTTTTACATTTAACCGTCCAAAACAATACTGTTTAATTCTTTTTACATTGCAAGAAGTGAAGAAGAAGCTGGAGAAAGAATAGTCAGGAGAAAGATGTATTTAACCTTAGAAAGGTACACAGTGGTGAGATTCAAATATGTGAACAACTGGTTCTCTGTGAGGATGCTGCTTCCAGAAGTCCATTCTGGGCCTGGGCAACAAAAAATTAGCTACCAGTTCTGCTGAAGTGGTGCAAACCAACTGAATCCCGCCACTGTGGGTACATTAAATCTCTGTTAAAAAGAGATAAGTATGAAGTGCATATGAAACAAATGATAAATATGAGATAAGACTCCAATTTCAAACCTTTATAGATTGTAATGTTAAAAGAAAGACAGTTTATCTAGCACAAATAAGTAGATGATATTTGAGGTTGTAAAACTTTATAACCACAAAGAACAGGCCATGTAAATTACATCCTGCTTTTTCTTAGCAACAGATCTGTTTAATTCTAGAGAATTCACACGTTATTAAACTTGTGAAATTTGAATTGGTTCCAATTAGGGTGGCTTTGGAAATGTTTGTAATGGACCATTGTAGATACCTTTAACCATTGTATGCTTTGGAGAGAGAGAGAGAGAGAAAGAGAGAGAGAGAGAGAGAGAGAGAGAGAGAGAGAGAGAGAGAGAGAGAGAGAGAGAGAGAGAGAGAGAGAGAGAGAGAGAGAGAGAGAGAGAGAGAGAGATGATAATTCAATGTTACCTGAAATTACACATGAGTCTACCAATCCATAATATCTGGCTACCAAGATGGATTGGACTCAAGCATCCATTCTTGTTTTGCAAAGCAAATGCAACCAATGGGAGACAGAAAGAGAGGTAAGGAAGAATACAGTTCCATGGACAAAATCTATTGTGTTAATGGATGCCAGACTTAGAAGCCACCTAAAATTAGGGTGGAGTGCATCCTGAGTTAAAATTGGTTTCTACTTCCAAAAGTACAACTTTTTTTCAGGCTGAGACATATTGCTTTTGAAAATGGGTTAGACTTTGCTCTCTGAAAGGTGGCTAGGACAACAACAACAATAATGTAATTTAATTGAATACTAATTAAAAATTAATTGCTTTATCCCTTCCCAACTTTTTAATTAAACTAGTTGCTTAGTTTAAATACATTTTAAGTAATTCTTCAGTTCATACTTTCTGTCAGCATATACATGCATCTTTGTGCTATATGATGTGTCTCAGTACATGAACATGATAATTGTCTATTGTTGTACTTTAATGGGTCCGTAATGTATAAGAGTTCAATGGCTTTGGAGAGCGCACAATATAAGAAAACATTTTTGCTTCCACAAACACGTATCCAATAAATCTTTCATTTATCCAGTTATTATTATCAACTGATTTAAGTGAATAAAACTGATTAAACCAGAAGCTGTTTGAAATCTGATCTAAATAGTTTTAGTGTTATTTACAACTGGTTCGGCTATATTTAGTGTATATGACTATTGTTTTCAATACTCTCTACTAAGATTTTTCTTTCATGCATAAATGTTTCCATATTTAGCTATCAGTATTGGATTAAGACATATGTAATATCATGAGCATACTATAGAAGCTGTCATTGTTTGTTTGACTGTTTAACATATACAATAGTGTTATGCAGTTATCTAATTCATGCACATGATACAATCTATAATCTGACCATATGCAAGACTGCTGTGAGGTTTTAATGAAGACAGAATTGGGTTAAAACAAGAATGTGATGTGTCCTTGATTTTACTCTAATATTTGAACAATAACTCTTGACTACGCTCCTGGTTTTTATGTTTTCTCTTCTCTCAGGTCAGCTTCACTAGGATTGAACTACTCAGCTGTAGTATCTAGGGAGATACGGAGAATGTCCAGTCTGATTTCCTCTTTGATCATTTTTTTCTGTACATTACTTTTCTCACTGTGCTTTCTAACTCCAACCACAATGTTGTGACATTGCAGTAGTCTAACAAACAAAGACAGTGCAGGTACAGTTAACTTTTTCACCAATGTAATGTCTGTATAGAGTCTAAAAATAGGACTAAATCTAAGGTTAATGTTTAACAAAGTCAAAGAAAAACCAGACATTTAGGACTCCAAAAGTAACTGTTAAAGCCCAATTAATCTCCAACCTCTTAAGAAGGTAAAATGTGAATGCAACTTCAGTGTTACTTGTCACTAGAAATAATTACTTTTATGGTCCATGCTTCATTTAGAAACACGTTTAAAACAGTAATGGTTAAATGTTGGACAAGGACAGAACAAATCTAATTTAAACAGTACACAGTCATGAAAGGTATTCATGACCTTGGATCAGCAACTATCACTCAGATTAATTTACCTCAAAGCCTGCTTCTAAGAATAAAATATAGAAGAATCATTGGATGAAAAGCATAAGAAAAGAGCAACCCATAGCCTTCATATCATAATACACAGTTAGCAATACAAAGAATAGTTGGTTGTATCCAAGTATCATGAAGTTAGCATGAAATAATAATGATAGAAAAATAACCAAATGATGCCAAAAACTGGGAATGCTGAACAACTGAATGAGTAGAAAAATATTGAAACTGAACATAATTGTGTCTCTGGGATGCTTCCAGCACCAGTATAAACATGGTTTCTTTGAGTTGCCTGTAGGACATATTTATGATTCTGTGAAGTTAGAGAAATCTTGCCATAACTTCATAGAATCCTTAAACAACCTCAGAAGTATGGCATCAATCAAAATGGGATGACTCACAGTTTTTATTAACTACACAATTCAAATAAATAGAATTAGAAGAAATGAGGTCAGCCATCCAATGCAGTTTAGATATCTGATACCTACCAACATTTGTTAAGGATAATTCCACCCTGGATCTAGGATGCAGGTTCTTTTATGTAGCTGGATGGTCTCCTGTCATTGCCAGTCTTCTTTCTTGCTTTATTTCACTGTTTCAGAGTTCTGACTAAGCCAATAAAATAATTCTTAAATTGCCTCAGTCTCCATTAAAACAGAAATAGGTTTATGGGAACACTGATAGGGATGCATCTACGTATGCATATGTCTTTATTTCTCTGTCTGTTTATTCTATTGCCTATCGCTGTTCCTAAATTAAGTAAACAGAAGAGATGTCATCTAAATAGCCAGAATAGCCTGTTCACCTATTTTCTACTCAGCCAATTAACCAGTTATTTTCCTATTCAGTTTTTCCTAAAACAGGCAGTTGGCTTATTCAATAAAGTATGGTGAAAATATCAAAAGAAGTTGAGGGAAACTTATAAAGAGATTTTAACTTGGTCTGGATAACATTTTGGATAAGCATACACACATGATCATGCAGGGAAGTTCAAACAGTGTCTTCTCTAGATGGGCAGAGGCCAAAATCACTTCCACCTGAACATGAGAATTGCGTTCTTGCAAAGTAAACAAAAGTTGCCAAAATTTCTTGATAATAATAGTTGATCCTCTCCACTTATATATATTTAATATTTATAAAAAAGATTTCCCTGCCAATATTTGCTTTTGTTCTTTGACCAGTAAAAATCATTTGAGATAAGTTGGGCAGAGAGTGACTGGTCCAAATACACCCAGGAAGCATCTGCAACTGATGGTAAAACCTGGATCTTCCAGATGCCAGTCCAACATCGTATCTGCTTCACCACACTTATTCTCACTTAACTTCTCAGTTTATCCCAGATAGATTCTGCTATCCATAAATTTAATACTTTTCCTTCCAGTCAAGAACTTGAAACTTATTATTTAATGAATAAATAAAAAATAATTAATTCAATAGTATACAAGAACTCAATTTGAATCAACACAAATTTGTACACAGAATGAAAAAAGGGAAGAGAAACCTATGTTTTTAATATAACTAAATACATTTACTGAATTATCCATAAAACTGAATGACAGAAAGTCAGGTTCATATGAAATGACAAGAAGCTGCCACTAATGTTACTGTGTTGTTCTTAAGAATTGCTTGCAAAGTTTGGAGGAAAAGTAAAAATATTCTATAAGAAAAGGTTTATTGGTGTTGAAAAGAAAACATCAAGTTCATTTTCAAGATCCTACAATGACAATTTTAAATGGAAAAAAATGTTCCCCTTTTGGAATATTTTTACTAGTAAAAATTACATTGAAACATTGTTTATTATTTTGTTTAAAGTGCATCTGCAAATCAATCTAAAGAGAAGGAAATGGGATGAGAATACATGATTGTAGAATAACAGCCTGTTAACATTGTCTCACCTCCAATGAATATTTCTTGCAACCTTATCCAAGATTGTATATTGCTGTTGGGTATATATTTCCTTGTCTGCTTTCTTCATTGTTCTTTAAAGAAACTTTCCCTGGTGCATTAGACAAAATGGTTTTTTGCAATCTTAATGAAAACAATACATCATTTATGAAGAATATTCCAGTAAGATCTTGGATATCTCACATCTCCATGATTGTTTAATTTGTCAAACATTGCTAGGAAATTTTAGACTCAACTATTTATCTCATACATCTTCTCTGGAACATATCCAAGCAAGGGCAGATCATTAGGGCTACAATAGAATCAAGGGCTTTGTATGTGTGTGTTTTGAGAGGCATTTGATTTGACTAGTACATAGGTCAAACAATCTCATTTTACTTTCTTTCTGATCAGTGTTCTCAGAACTGGAATATAAATCAGGTGTGGGGGGTTGTGTTAGTTGACACAGATTACTTTTTCTCCCTCCTCTCCCCCTTTCCATTTCCCTTCAAGATATGCTACTGTGACTATCAAATAGATTTATGAGGCATTTTACATACAAGCAAAAATGAGAAGAAACATTTCAAACGGTACAAACACTTCAGTGTTTTTAGTTGCTAGACAGTTTCATTTAGGAAAAAAATTGTTACTTCGTAATTACCTTTTAAAAGTAATCAAAACATTTATAAAACTGTGTTTGGAAATAATTCATAGTCTTGTTCTTTGAAGGTGGTTTTTAAGCCAAATTTAAGGATAAACATCACAGTATACATTAACTGATAACTGACTGGTCACTAATTAGGAACTTGGCTTTTACATACAGAGTATAAATTAAGTGAAGGCATCTGCAGAGGGTTTGGTGTGAGTTATGTGAGGTATAGGGTGTTTCTTTAATTGGTCAATAACAGATGTGTGGACTTCGGTTTCTAAAACTTCAAACAATAGCAGTGCTGGCTGAAAAAGTCTGTGGATCAAAATCCAAACATCTGCAAGCTACCCAGCTCAGAAAAGACTGCCAAAAACCATAGTGGCCAGGAAATACATCAATAAAAGACTAAGAGTCATTGTAATCAATAGAATGGTGTTATTTCTTGTTCATTTTCTTGGTTGTAGCTGTCCTTTTTGATCAATCAAAATGTAGAATGACAGCTACTGAAGATAAGTGCCATATAGCTATGAAAGACCATTCATTGGAAAGGAAGTTGTGAGGGATACTGTTGACAGGACAAGCTGTACCAGTTTCTGTCAGAACAGTCCCAATTTGTGCACACAACTATCATTTTTTTTAGTGCTCATACCTTCTTCAATTCCCATGCAAGGGAAGGTTGTAGCTGAACAGGTGAATATTAGTAATTGTGTGTCCATGTGTATGTCTGTGTCACACTTTGTCAATTTTAATTAATAAAATTTTATAAGTTAATGTGGACTATCTGTGTGACATATGTTGGTAACAATACATATAATTATTACGGATGCAATAATAATGCATTAGGTTCAATGCTTTCCCAACATTAAAAAATATATTTGAGAAACAATGAGGATATGTTTTTCTAGTACAATCCATATTTAAAGTTCACCTAGAAGATGGAAGTTTCCATTGAACTTTGGAAATTATCACTATAGTACCAAGTGAAGAGAAAATAATATTACATATTCTGCATAAAAATGGACAACTGTAAGTGCAGAATAACAATAGTGCATTTTAGATTAAATGGAGGTTAAAAAGCTCTAACCCCTGGTTTTTGCATTATGCTTCAGCTTGCCCTTATGAACCCATGACATTTGTGAAGGGAAAGTACTTTATGATTTCAAAATACAGAAACTGGGGAGAAAATTAGTATCTCATAGAATTCACATCAACATTTTATCATTTTCTTTGTCTGGTAAGACAAAGAAGCAGCTTGTTCTCCATGTTCAATGTTTCCATTAGGAACATCAGCATTTTAATCATTTATTTATGGGTATTTGTGGCTGTCCTAATTCTACTGATATAACATAATAATCCTGAGAATACTCCATTTTCTATTCCTTACTTGCATTGGCTGTGTACATATTTGTTTCTATCTGTCCAAAGGAAAAATTCTCTATAATTGGTAATGCCTTGCAGATTTTCAGTTGGTTATTTAGGTCCTAAAAACTAATAATGTAATTCCAAGGCATAGCTTTGCCTAAATAGGAATAGAGGGGAAATTTTGAGATGGGATGATGGCTTCAGTCTCAGGGACATGATAGCATATGGAAAGGACAATGTTTTTTTTTTTTAAGGGGGAGTTGTTAATTTTGTTTTTAAAAATCCATTAAAGCTATTTCAGGGCTTACATTACAGCTTTTATTGCTATTGTGCTTCAAAATGGTTGGAAAGTGAGCAGCAAACTTTTGTACTTGTGTGCTGTCAGTTTTCTAGGTTAATCTGTAGCAAAGTAGAGCCATATCTTTTGAAGTCTAGAAGCTCCAAGTGTAAGCATCAAACGCTGTAGAAAGAGAAGGCCTGGTGTCATTGTCCAGACAGGGAAAAAGTTGGTAAAGTAGTTTTTCCCTTGTTCCCATATTTTTCTGGACAAGCCAAGTTACATCTGTCAGTCCCATGCTGCTTCTCCCACAAAGCAGAGCCCTCCAAAGTCAGCAGTAGTGTTGTCTGACCCAACAGTCAGAAGAATAGGGAAAAAGAAAACTGACTCCAGCTGGAGAATGGCCTTAAAGGATAAATGCTACCCAAAAGAGGGCTTAAGACTGCAAAGATGCTTACGCTGAAACCAAGTCTAATGCAGAATAAAATAACTGTCTTGAATGATTTTAGAGATTAATAGTTTGTAGCTACCTGAACTTTTCTTTTGACTTTCTTTTTTGCAATATTGCTGTCTAGTGGAAGTTCCCTATGTATCACAAGCCTTGTCTTCTTTTTCCAGAAGTAGTTAGCTGTGCTGAGATATAATAGACACACAATTTCATCAGTAGAACTGAAATAAAATTAGTATCTTTCATTTTAGATGAAATAAGGGTGGATTCTCCTTTGTCATTTCCTTTGGACTATAAAATTCTTCTCCCTCCTCTACTGTACCTTCATTTAAATACTGTAAGATTAAGGAATCTTTCATCTTCAGATGCTACTAAACTTCATTTCCCAGTATCCCTTTCCAGAAGCTGTAATCCAGCAGTTTTAGAGGATCATCACTTTCCAACTCTTCCTTAAATAATTTTAGATAATTTATTCAAGTTGTCCTACAAGAGATTTATTTTCCTTACAAGAGCAGTTTTGACTCTCTTGTGATTAACATTATTAGGATTGTATCTTCAATCTGTTTTTTCAAAGTAGCCTAGTTGCAAGTATTAGCTTCTAGCATAAGGACTGTGTATATAAGTATATGTCCATGTGCATGTATGTGGATACAAACACTCATATATTTATATGAATGATCTTGGTCATCTTTCTATTGTTCCATAGAAATATACTGGTAAGACTTTTAATTTATTGATGACCCTGTACTTTTTCCATTCATAAATTTGATATTAAAATATGCAACATGGTTTCTAAGTGGAATTATCTATGATGACTCCCATAGTAAATGTGAATTTTCATCATTATAGCAGTGTTTGCTCTTAACATGTACTTGCTGCAATTTTATGCTAGGAAGGAAGGAAGGAAGGAAGGAAGGAAGGAAGGAAGGAAGGAAGGAAGGAAGGAAGGAAGGAAGGAAAGTTCAAAAGGTTATATTTTGTAGAAACTCCTAAAGATGGTGTCAACCCTACTGCGCATCTTTCTCTCAAGTCAACGTTATCACTGAAAACATTTTGACAGTTTACTCATTTTACTTGTAAACATTGCCTTAATATAAAGACAGTAGGGCATTCGTTCTTAGTACATGAAAGTTTTATAGGAGCCATGGTGATGCAGTAGAATGCAGTATTGCAGACCAATTCTGCTGACTGGCAGCAGTTCGATTCTCACCGGCTCAAGGTTGATTCAGCCTTCTATCCTTCCAAGGTTAGTAAAAGGAGGACCCAAATTGCTTGGGGAAAATATGCTGACTCTGTAAATTGCTTAGAGAGGACTGTAAAGCATTGTGAACAGTATATAGGTCTAAGTGGTATTGCTATTGCTATATGATTTTTTTTCCAGTGACATTTATTCATTTCTTTCCAATTAACAGAAAATTGGCACCAATTCTATTATTAAAGGCTGTCCCCCAGTCTAGCAAACACCGGCAATACCAACAAATATAATACATATAAATCTTTTGATTGTGTTCTTTGCTGAATAATTCATCTGACAATAATAATGATGTGGCAAACATATGTTAGCCTCAAGCAACTTTTGAGGACTTGCTTGTTTAAGATAATTCTATGGATATCTGAGCATATATAGCTTCTTTTCTAGCAATCTCCCAATGAAATTGCAAGCAGTCATTTTTTTACAGAATCAGGGTTGAAATGCAGTAAAGACCTTTTTGGGCTGCTGGGACTTGCCACTTTCCTGAGTTAGAACACTACTGTTTCATTAGGGCAGATGGAAGGCAAAGAACTACATGTGTACCTCATCTAGTAAGGAATTTCTACTTGGCCTTACTGTGCAACAGCTGGGTCTTATTTTGCTTTTGAGAGCAACCGATTCATAATTATTACATGTTTGCATATTAGATAAAATAAGTGTGGTTTAGAAAAGAAAATAAGCTATTTTAAATTCTGCATGTGTGGTGGCCTTTTAGAAAATATCTTTTTTTCTAAACCAACCAGATGTCACAACTATGTGTGATATTCATTTGCAGTAGGTACCATTATTTATTCTTATCTCATAGAACTCCCAGGAAAGATCAGAGAAAAATGCTGTAAATATTATAACATTTTCTGAATCAATCAAATAATAACCCTTCTTTTTTAAAAAAAAAAATCAGTATGTATTTTTCAATGGAGTGGCAGGGAATCCTTGTCTCTTTATAGATTGCTGAACTAAAACTAACAGCATCTTATATTTTTCCAATTTAGCAAGATCAGGGAGGAGGAAATGTTTTCTTTTTTTATTTTTTTATAAATTTTTTTTATTAAGTATATCAAAAAATACTAATGTAGATACTGGAAGCAAAACTTGTAAACACTCAATAAGAATTTTATTGTTTCTTTCAGAGATCACATTAAGAAATTGGTAATATTTAGACATTTGGGTGAATATTCAATAGTTGGTCAAGGAAAATGGAAATATTTTTTTTAAATTCATCCAATGTTGTAGAGCCATGACAACCTTCATGAAGACAAACAGAATCCTTTACCACTAATAACATTTTATAATCAAATTCTTATAGTTCTTTTTAATATATGTCTTACTGGTAGACAATAGTAAGAAAGCAGCCAAGCACACAATAAAAGTTCACTTGTACAAGTAATAATGCTTGCTAATATTTGCACCATTGTGGAAAAAACTATAACCATTTTAGATAATATGCAAGACATTTAACCAGGTACTTACCATATCATAATTTCTAGTACTTTCAGTGGCTTTTTTTTACAGAGATGCAAATGCATTACTTTTTGGGTTTTGAGGCTTGATATACATCTCCATCTCCATTTGTACTGAAATTGAAGACGTAATAAGTAAAAAAATTGCTAACACCAATCAATCAATTACACTGCTGAAAAGTGGCCATTTTGCCCTCAAATTTCAGCCATTGGTTTTGGGAGTGTGTCTGAGGGCTACGAAATGCAAACAGGTAGTCTGCTTCTGTGTTTGAATATTTCTGTGTTTGTGTGTGACTTCTAGTCAATGTTGATTCCTGGTAACTCTGCAGTTCATTCCATACAGCATTAACCTTGTGAACTCTCAGGCTTCCTTCTTCCATTATATATTCAAGATTGACAGTATTTAGTATTTATTTGTTATGTATATGTAGGGGTGTGGGCCTATACATATGTTCTACATAGTATGTTTAGGTGTGTATCATGTATGTGTTTCACTTTGAGAGCAGGCAACTAAATTTCATCTTTGATGTGTGCCATGGTGCCCACAGTAAAAAAAAATGACAATAAAGCTTATCTCATCTCATCTCATCTCATCTTATCTTACCTTATCTTATCTTATCTTATCTTATCTTATCTTATCTTATGTATGTGTAGGGGTGTGGGTCTATACATATGTTGTATATAGTATGTTTAGGTGTGTGTCATGTGTGTGTTTCACTTTGAGAGCGGGCAACTAAATTTTATTTTTGATGTGTGCCTTTGTGCCCACAGTAAAAAATGACAATAAAGGTTGCCCTGCCTTGCCTTTCCTTTCCTTTGCCTTGCTTGCCTTTCCTTTGCCTTTCCTTTCCTTGCCTTTCCTTGCCTTTGCCTTGCCTTTCTTGTTCCCTATGGTTGACAGGGAGTAATTGGGCCAAAGTCACCCAGCTGGCTTTATGTTTAAGGCAGGACTAGAACTCACACTCTCCTGGTTTCTAGCCTGATATCTAATCTGAACAGTTCTCTTATTAGTTAAATTATAAGCTAAGATACTCCTCTTCTGTTGCACTTCTTAGAAACAGAATGGTGAATCAATGAAAAATCCATAGTCCGCTGGGCAAGCTGCAAGGGAGAAAAAGTGAAAAAAATATTTGCCTATGAAATCCTTCACATACGTTCCAGATTTTAAAGGATAATGAAATTCCCTGGTTTGGTAGAACTCTTTAAGGTTAAAAGCAAAATAAAAATATACATGTAGCTGTATTTCATTCTCCAATAGAACATTAGATGATAAAAAGTGCATATTATAAACTGATGAATGCATGTAAGAAATATAATTTTAAAAATAATGCAAGGTGAAAGGCATGGATAACTTCTTTCTTGTCTGATTATTAATTGATTTAAATCAGAAATTAACCCTTATATTTTGAATCCATTACAGCAGTGGAATTTAACACACATTCTTTCATGATGCAAGGGGAAAACAACGACACATTTTTTTTCTACCTCTGTTCTATTTTCAGCTTCTCTCAAAGTGGGTTAAAAAAATAATAAGGTCATCAGATTTACAAAGAGAAAGAACAAAGTGAATGTCAAAATCTGGGTGCACAACTTAGTCCTATGTTGTTCTTGCTTCCTTTATAAAAAGGAACATCTTGTATTTCTATTTGATATTTTATGTTGCATATAATTAAATGCTTTTCCAAGATCTAACAGTTTTGACTTTTTAAAAGAAGACTTTACAATGAGAAGCTACAGTCTGAAAAGTTGTAAAACAATATTTCTATTATACAATATCAAGGGTTGTTTTTCTTGCAATAGTGGAATTATTAAATGCAACATTAAGTTCCTTATTTTGCTTGGGTGTCTTCTTTCTTCACTTTGTAAATTGTAAATAATCAACCAAAATATTAGCAAAGTGCAGAAAAGGGCCATGCTAAACAATTCACAGACTATTATATGTCTTCTCACTTACATAATTAAAAATGCCTATTTATATTTCTTAATAAAAAAAACATTTTTGGGAAGCCATATAGTGATACATGCTTTGTAACCGTATTATTGTGTAAGCCACAGAGTCACTGTATTAGTGAAATGGGCAGTCTAGAAATTTAATAAATAGGTTATGAGCTTTTCTATATTTGACTCTGATATTGAATATAATATTTTATATTTTGGTAGATCAATAAAATTAATTATTGTAAAGAGTAAGTATTCATTTACTCAAGGCAGCACTGGGAAATCTGAAACTTCCAGATTCCTAACATCTCAGCTATTATAGTTAACAGAGGGGGATTCTGGAAGTTGTAGTAAAGAAACATCTCTGTTTGTGCCATAAAATCTCAGTGATTGACCTGATATGAATGAAATTTAGGCTGCACAACTCAAAGGGCTGTTTGATGGCAGCAAACAGAGAGAAAACAGTAAATATCTAACATTCACTGTAAAACATTCAGAGTCTCAGCCCACAACATGATAACAGCTGCATAGTATGCACATGTGCACATTACCAGTGAACATGTCATTAATATCACTATAAGCATTCCTCATACATTTATGCATAAATGTATTATCCACTCAACTTTATTATTATGCAACTTTATCTCACTTTCTTCTCACTATTGAAGAATTCACTAAGCATTTCATTATTTCTCAAGTATTATTTACTTCCAATAGTTCTTATCATAGCCAACAACAATTTTTCAATTCTATATTTGTATGAAACTCAAACTTATTCATTTTGTCATTCTGGTTCACTGAATCAATGAATGCACAGTAATCTTTTGCTCGGTGACCTGCAAAAGTGAGAAGCAAAATATCTGGTTAACTTAAAAATGTACTGTACTTTACAAGATTTACTCACATTTCATACCCTTTTGGATTCTGCTAAACTCTTTCATAGGCATACTTACGCACAATCTTCTATAGTTTTGACATTCAGTTTTGCTAACTTTTCCTTTATATTGGTAAAGAATCAGACGGGGATTGTCTTTACACAAATATACTAAAAATGTTGTAACTTATAGTAATATTTTAAGATTTCTCCATTTTCACAGTCTCATAATGGTGTATATCTATGTGTATGTATGTATGTATGTATGTATGTATGTATGTATGTATGTATGTATGTATGTATGTATGTGGAGGTATATGTGTGTGTGAATACATTTACGGCTTCCTTTTCATCATCATTTTTAATGGACATTAGCATTTATAACATTTCAATTCCATAAAGTCAATTCAGTAGGAGGATGAGGAACATGCTTCAATCTTTTTTATATATATAAAAAGTTTTTTTATTTATAATACAGTTAAAAACAAGGATGGACATAATGTGACATTCCAAAATAAATATTCCTAACAGTTTGTTCCTCCTGATACATATAATTAATACATAATTCTTGATCTCTATATAAACATATTCTTCTATACAATACAGTTATATATACAGTTAATGCTAATTTAAAACCCAAGCAGTTCTCCTTGATTCACACCAGTGATAAAATTTGTCCCAGATCTCGAAATAGTCTGATTCTATCTTATCCTTCATTTTCATTGTGAGCCTATCCATTTCAGCACACGATAACATTTTATATATAATCTCTTCTTCTGTTGGAATTCCTTTATTCCTCCAGTTTTGATGCTTCAATCTTTGAAGGAAGCATTTCTCACTCACCCCCAACACACCAGGAAATCTACAGTAATGCTTCTTTGCTTCTAAATGGGAGTTGTGACCAGGTGATCCAAGTAACATTCCTCTTAAAGGTGCATTTGCACAGCCCACATCCATGTAAAAAGGGATGGAGCTTGAATTGCTCATTTATGCCTTCCATTTTGAAATCCTTGAATCATAGATTTATTGATCATAGAATTCAAGCATGACTGTATGTTTTCAGCCAATCGCTTCTATAATTCAGCTTAAACTTGACTATTACATTAAACTGACTGGAAGTCAATACAAGAAAATTTAAAAATTGCTGTACAAATTTATTCAAGAAATTTTAATAGATGTGTAAAACAGGAGAAGGGTAAAACACAAATCAGATATCATGATTTAGGAATAAACAGAAAAAGAAGCACAATGTCAAACACTGGCAATTTTTCTTCCCACATGAATAGCTGATTTTTAAGTTATCATAAAAGTGACAGTTATTGTCTCGGTACCGCTGCTTTAATTGCTGATCAGTAAGTCTTGGAGGAACTTCATATTATACTTCAGGGGATCTAGTCTTTGGATAAGGGATGATGTTCTTCTGGAGATTTGTTGCTCTGTTCCCTGCACCTTTTACAAATGGTTTTACAGAACATCTCATGAGTCACTCCTCTTTCTAAGAAAGAATCATCTAGAAGAGTTATGACAGTATCTTTCCTCATATTTATTATTAGTACAAAATTTTTTGTTCTAGAGGATGTGTTGTTTGTTTCTTCTGTACCTTCCAGTACACAGTTATAGTAACAAGTGTTATTTCCACTCCTGCCACAGTGACTTAGACAGCAGAAAGTCAATGGAAAGAAAAAGGTATAAAACCTATGAGAAATAGCACAAAATGGAAAGTGACAGCCAGTATATGCTAATGCTCTATAACAAAAAAAAAATGGTTCAGGAAAAAAAATGTCACCAGTATAGCATTAGGCAATAAATGTCTTAGCAAATCATAAGCAGAACAATTTCAACATTTTATCAAGACGAAGCTTTGTATTTTTTGCTAACCAATATCTACTTAAGCAAAAACAACTCTACCCTTTTCTACCATCTGATTATGAAAAATGTGAGTAATATTCTGTGTGTGTGTGTGTGTGTGTGTGTGTGTGTGTGTGTGTGTGTGAGAGAGAGAGAGAGAGAGAGAGAGAGAGAGAGAGAGAGAGAGAGAGAGAGAATATGCCTGGGTGTATGCATGTATTAATAGAAGAACATGTAACATTTAGAAACCATCATACTTAAAGACTCTGAGACTTGCTGTCATGAGAGACTGCTCAACCTTTATATATGGCATTTGCAATTAGCAGAATCATTTGTGCTCCACAGTCCCCACTTTAAAACAAAAGGCTTGTGAACAGGAATTCAAGTTCTCCTCCCTTTCTTCCATCTGCTGAACCAGAAAGAAATGGGGAAGAGTGCTTGCTGAAGAAAATGAAAAAAGAAAATTGTCACAGCAACTCTTTTACTTCTTCAATCAACCCCATGGTTAAGTTTTTAATGCTTCATGCTGTAATAATTAATTTTATTACTGCGATAGTGAGGACAAAATATTTTTTTCATGTTGCAAAATTGTTTGAGTGGCAGACAGAATTTAATCAATTAAATATTTTCAGCCACTTACTTCATATTTCATCATGCATTGAACAGATTTTAGAAAGCCGTCAACCCATGTCCTTATTACATCCTTGAGACTAGATAACTATGACATCAGATAGTGATAACCTTAATGTGTTAATCAGAAAACAATTCCTATTCACTGTCTGATTTTAGTCAGACAGTTTTTAATAGTACCCCATTCAAATATAGGGCTCTTCAAAAATCAATTTTCATTATTAGTACAGATTAAGTAAAAATTTGAAAGACCTTCAGTCTTGTGAATAGTGCAAGGCTAAAGGAAATAGTGAGTGGCACATTGTAGTAAAATTCAGCTCTGAATTTTGAAGGCAAATTGAAGAAACCAGTTCAATCAAATCTTTAAACCAAATCAAACTAGAAAATAGAATCAAATTATCAAGTTGAACTAAGAGGCTCTAAAATGAATCAACTATATTTAGACATTCAGATCAAATCAAATCATTCTGAATCAGTCGATTGGACTGTAGAACAGAATTAGACCATTTTTTGCTTGATATTCACAGGACTAGTAGGTACACATGGAAGCCTAACCTGTACATTCATGACTATCCTCACAAATACAAAGGGAAATGTAGCTATTGAAATGTATTCACATTCTGGAAGCCAAAACGTGTTTTCATAAGATACGAAAGATACAAAAATCTTAATGGAAACTGTTAACTTTCCTGGGTTTGGGAGAGTTCAAAACTGTGAAACATTAACATCCACTCCATGCACAAAGTGCTATATACAAAGAACTAAGAATGAATTCATATACAACAGAAAATACAGCATTGTATTTGATAAGGACTCAAGTAATAGAAAATTAAATGCATGTGTGATTATGGATCATTTATGTTAAGATATACCAGGGCTTGCTTGCTTTGAAATATCTTGAATTATTTGTGCAGCAAGCCAGACTTTACTGTTTAGTCACCCTGACAGTAATTTTACCATAGAGAAATGTCTGTATATTAATCAGTCTGTGTCTTGCTTTGTTGGATTTTCTGCAATTAGTGTTACAGCAATTTAAGTTCCAGTGTTATCCAAAGGATAGATACAACATAGTTCTCTCCTCAATCCCTATACTTTTGCATAACTATTTTTTTATATTGTGGGTGGAACAATTGTCAACAGTAATAAGAAGTAATCTGATATGTATATTTTCAAAAGGTAACCAATTCAAATCTGTAATGTGTGCGTATGTCACAATAAGGTGAAAACAGAAAAGCAATTTCTTCTTCTGCTTGGTATAATTGAGTGTCAAAACACTCTAATATTTTTGCTTTTTCTTAAAACCATGTTAGAAGTGGGAGAAAAATTGACTATAGTGCTCAAAATTTGTGTGACACAGAAGAGCAAAGAACCAAATCCCTGTAACACAATGTGTAAAAACAGGATTTGTGCACTCTGTTATACATTTTTCACTTTCTACTTGACCTACGACTGACTAGTACCCTATCTAATTTCCCTCTAAGATATATTTCTCTGTTGCTGATCTTAGTTTTATGATTCATTTCTCTGTGTTTGAAACTCTGTTTTACATAATGTGACACATAAATTGCACACTGGTGTCAAAATTGCCCGTCTCTGTGAATGAGACTATTTTAATCTTCTGAGTTTTACTATCTGTTAAAATCTGTTTGAATATAAGCATTTTTGTTACTGCTTGACATTTATGACAAAACTACTTTACAGTGTGGTAACTATGTATAGCCAGACATACAGTATGACAAAGACATGTGCTTAAACCACATGCAACATTGGGGGGGGGGGAAATGACCATAGTTGTAGAATATACATTGTGGTCTTTGTTGTTCACATATACTTTAAAGATCTATGGCGAGGTTCAAAGTTCTAACTAGAAATCTGATATGTTGTTCAGGAGCTTATAAAACTAAAATCACCCTGGAGAATATGTGAGTTTGACTAGAGGAAGCCAGCTGGAAAAAAGACTGTTTTAATTCTTTGATCTTCATGTTTTTCAAAGTCAAAATGTATTCCTCTAAACATAAAGAAAATGCATATAAATGAAGACCTCTGTCCTCCCCTTCCCTCCCTTATATTGAGGAAATTTCTTTTGAGCTGAAAAATTAGTGTACAATTTCTTTCTTTCCTTATTTCCCTTATTCCTGTGTTATTAGACTAAGTGAATTTTTTTTATTGGGAGGGCTGATTTTTAAAAAAGCAGACACACACACACACACACATACACATACACAGGGACAAATTTACATTTATCTCCTGTATTATAAGCAATCTGATTGTAGATATTTTCAATGCATTACAAAATTTTGATAAGCATTACTTCACTAACGTGGACTTGTATCAAAGTTATGAGACACACTAAACCCTGATCAGTTAGGTAAATAAGTTTCTTGATTCAGCACTAGTTAAGCATCTCCTCTTTTCTCTTTTGCCTGCTTACTTTCATGTCTAAAAATCTAAATTCTGCAATAATGTTGGCAGGAGAGAGAGAGAGAGAGACAGACAGACAGACTGACAGACAGACAGAGAGGGAGGGAGGGAGGAAGAGAGAGAGAGAGAGAGAGAGAGAGAGAGAGAGAGAGAGAGAGAGAGAGAGAGAGAGAGAGATATCAGCAGAGCACAATAAGAGCAGCAGCAAAATTTATATAAAACACTAAATGCAGCACAAATCACAAACAGAAAGTAAAGAATATATAAAAACAAGCATTTGCCCTGCACCACCCCATCCCACTCCCCAAAGTCTCTGTAAAACAGTGCTGGAAAAAAAGCTAAGAAAATTCCAACGATTACTAGATAGCTACAGCTAAATCTTAGTTGATAAAACTGTTACAATATCAGATTCTATGGTAATCATAAAATAAAACAAAATCAATGGTATATAAATAACAAATAGCTGTTTTGCTACTTGTTGGCAGAAGCGAAGCAAGTCAGAATTTGCAGGGGAGTTGCAGTCTCTCTGTTTTAGATTTTCTGCTACTTTGAAAAGGAAAGATTCCTCTGAACTGAACAGCTCCTATCCTTGAGAACATTCTCCAATCCATTATTCAACTTTTAATTAGGAGTGCCCCAAAACATTTTGCAGATAGTAGTTTGTTTTGAGTCTAGGGAGGTGGTTGTGTTTTCTCCCTCTTAAGAGTGAATTTTGGGGCTGCTACTAAATGTTGGAATGGTAATACTAATAGACTTTCTGATCCCCTCCTGTTTTATTCATACAAGGTCACAAAAAGAAATACAGTTCTAAACGATATTTTATATATATATCTGTGCAAAAGACATTTGTTTTAAAATCCATTGCCAACTCTATTTAATCTTAAAAAGGCTGGAAATAATAAACTTTGCATGTTGAATTGTATAATGCTTCCAACCTAAGTGCTTGATGCATGACAAAAAAATAAAAATAAATCAAACCCTGGGATTTTTATGAGCAAGAAAAGCCAATCATCGCAAGATTTAAAATTACAGGGAACATTCTGCATGAAGCTTCAATCCATCAAGTAGTCTCTGAAAAATGAGGTAATTTCCCTCAATAATTTGCATATTAATAGCTAATTCAATATTACAAAGCAAAGTCCAGTTGCACATTAATTGCAGAAGCAATGCACAATTTCCTGATTAATGTTTCATGCCTAATATTCCTCCATGCTTTGTGAGATGCTAAATAACAACATGGACAATCAATCTAAAGAAACCAGAAGAGTGAGACAAGGAATGAGCTTAACTCTCCTAAATCACTGATTGAACATCCATAGAGCCATGTTGTTGCAATGCCTTTGCAGTGTATTTTAATGTTTTAAAGCAATTGTCTTATCAATAACAGTTGGAGCAACATGGAGCAAAAAGACTGAGAATCAATCTCTGATTGTATAATCATTCGTCTAGGGAAGGGATTTCTATTGGAAGATGGATTTTTAATGCTAATTCTAGTATTTCTATTGCTCATTGGAAGTCAAGTTCACTGAAGAAGTTAATCCATTTTTACTAAATATTTTCATTTCTATATGCCAGATGTATTACCAAAATATTTATATGAATATATCTTTGATATATTATTATTATATATCATCACACCATTGTCATCTATTAGTGACCACTTAGATTTTTCTCCACAATGATCTATCCCTAACCAGGTTTTCTAACCATTGACCATACCTTGTTGCTGACCATCTTCTTCTTCTCTTTGCTAAAAAATATGTTCTGGTGCCTGGGTAAATTATCAAATACTTATTTTTTGAAAACGTAGTCAGTAAACAAGATGGTATCACAGACTATCTTTCTTTTATGTTTAGGAAGTAACTTAAAATGATGCACTTGGTTGATCTCTATCAAAAGATCAAAGGAACTTGACACAAAGCTTCCCAGCTCACTGTGAAGAAAGAACAAAGCAAACTGAGCACATGAAGTCCAATATATAAAGCTGACCTAATATATGAAACCAGAGCACCTTTACAACTTAAGATTAAGATGACTTTCTAAATTTGCAACACACTTATTTATATGCTTACTTAATTACTTAATTACATAGTTACTTACTATGGCTCAATTCTGCTCAGTTCCAAAAAACCCAAGGCAGATTCTGAGCCATATAGGGTTTAAAGGTGATAACCAGCACCTTGAATTTCATACAAAAACATATTAACAGCGAATGCAACTTCCATCACAGTGGTGTCACATGTCCCATATCTATCTGGGTCACCATAGGCTACACCACCAGGTGTTCATTGATAGCCCCAGATATAACAAATTATAATAGTCTAATTATAGGGTGACAAGGGTATGACTGAATAATGTCCAACAATTATAATACATGATGCCACATAACAATGAGTTTTGGGAAGCTATGCTTATCATGTCTGTCTGTCTGTCTGTCTGTCTGTCTATCATCGATTTATCATCTATCTCAGATATTTTGCTTCAATACTATAAACCACCAAGAGTATTGGGACTGCATCACTAATCATTTAAATGAATAAATATATAAAGACCACGCTAGCCCTGTTTTGTGTGTGTGTGTGATTGAGTGTGCATGTTTGTATATGGATTGTCCTCCCAGTGGGATTTTGGCAAGCATACATGAGCCTGCAAGGCAATGTCTATATTAGAGATACCAGCCTGAAGAAAATAGAGGTTATATGCTTCCAATAAAATTGGTATTTGGTTGTGTTTCTGATAAGTAATGGATCATTAGCAGTGAACTTTCAATATCACATCATGCAATGAAGACTGAAAATTTATTTTAGGCCATCTATATTATTAAAATATATTATTTTAAAACCAAATTGCCCACAGACATGATAACAGAAATCAGTAAGGGAAGTCAACTTGCATAAATCTATCTGGTGGTGATCATGGCATATGAGAAATTGTGACTTGGACTATAGATAAGCTAAAATAAATATAATAAAGCAATAGGTGCTTCAGGTGCAGTCCCTCAAAATTTGGAGCAACATTTGAACACAATCAGCATTATCAAAATCACCATCAATCAATTGCAAATGACAGCTTTACTTGGAACAGTTTACATTCTGTAATGATACCTTTAACACACTCAAACAACATCTGCCTATGCCAACTCCTTGGAAAGGAATTGATAGGTGGATTAAAAAAATGTTAAATCCAGTATAAACATCTGGCTGACTGTGTGACCAACCATAATAATAAACCTGCATTCCATCCTAATCTCAACAACTGTGATCTGATTTATAAGATGTATAATATGATATGATTTCATATCAAAGCATATGATATAAAATGACACTGAAGTCTGGAAGGAGTATTATGGAAATCTGTGTGGGAATAATGAATGTTGAAGAGTAGAATTTATGCTATGAAAGTTATAAAAGAAGATGAAATGAACATTATAAATGCATCATAACTTGTTTATCACATGTACACAGGGTACATTTTTGGTTGATGATGCGAGGAATGTCACTATTGCTTCCTTATGCAAAGGTAGGAAAAATGAATACAGAAACTTCAATGGTGTTAGTTTATTAAGAGTGTCTGGCAAGGTGTTTGGCAGATTTCTGATGAAAAGTGTATTAGAAGTGACAATGAGAAAAATACAGGAAGTGCAGTGTGGCTCTATATATGGCTGGATAACATCCCTGATTCTTTCACTCTAGCTCATTATTAAGAAATATATAAATGTGAGAAAGTGAATTTTACATTGTTGTTTTGGATAAAGCATATAATAAAGTGAATAGGTTTGAATTATGCATTGCTTTGTGTGAAGGTAGAGTTGACATTTTGCTATTGAATGCTACAAAAGCAGTATAAGATGGAAGTAATTATGTATGAAAACAAATGGAATGCTCTGTGAGTAGCTCAATAATGAAAAGATAGTAAGAGAAGAATGTGTGATGTCTCTGACTGCCTTTAAGAATAAATGTACAGAGAACGCTTATAGTGATATTAGCAATGTGTTTATTAGGTGCACAAATGTGAATTATTTTTGTATGCAAATGATGCCATGCTATTGTCTAAAAACATTAACAATGTAATTAAAATTACCTAATATGATATAACTGAAAATTAATATATCAAAAATGATGACAGGATGGGTACATTGATTCCAAATAATACAAAATGAAGGACTTTCAAGTGGGTAGGCCATATAAAGAAAATGAATGAGGACACAACTACAAGACACATATGTGAAGGAGAGATCCAGAGGAAGAACATTAAGAAAGTCATATTAGATAATGCTGATGACATTTGCAAAATGAGAGGGATCAGACATTGAAAAAAACAAAATACATGAAGTATGGTAGAAGCAAGTGCAGTTTGCAAGAAGTGAAGGATTTGGAGAGATATAATTAATTCCGTTGATCTAATCAAGATTTTTTTTTCTTATCTCATGCCTAACTATTGGTTTATTATTTTTATTCCATTTCCTGCATGCCGTATAATGTTCCCTACCCCTGAAATGGATTGTAATATATTGCAATTGGCAAGTCAAGTGGGAAGAAGAAAGAATAGTAGAAGCAGCTGAAGAAAATTAAAATATAATAAAATATGCATGCATTCTTTCAGCACACATGGGAGAAAGATTTCTTGTTTACATGAAAAAATATGTATAAATATAAGCAATGCAAGTTAGCCATCAACTATGGTTTTATATATAAAATCAGGTTCAGAACAAAATGAAACTATCAAAGAACAGATATTTGAAACTTTTGGATCCTCCACCAGGCCAAGGTGAATTCAGCTGATGATTTGCTTGGCTGATTCACAAATTAATTAATTGATGTTGGGAATCGTAGCAAGCACCTGCCACTAAGAAGGGGAGCAGATTTTGCTATTCTTTACTAGCAAAGAAATTTGGCTTGGCAAAGTATATATAGAGGTAATGGATATGAATTGCTTCTTCTGTACATTTATGAATAGGCAAAAAAAGAGACACTTCATTTCTGTTAATGTGATTTTTGTACCATTGGCTAAAGAAACTTGTGATGTTTCTAAATGTCTGGAAAAATCTTGTCCATTATTGTTTGAAACATCTCCTCAATGCATTCAGTTAAAAGACAAAATCAGTTTGAAATGGGATTAATTTTGCTACATATAGAACAGAGATGGACAACCTTTTGGTAGCCAGAGGCTCACTCTGCTGATGTTTGAAGAGACTAAGAGTAACAGAGAATTTAGCCATGATGCCAAATAGGCAAGGCCATATCAGATATGGACTGCAAGAATCCAGAGAACTAAGAGACATCAGGAAAAAATGTGTGTGTTCTATATGTCTTTGCTGCTGTCTAGTGGCCATCAAGATCATTCTAGTTCAGATTTGTTTACTGTATCCAATAGCAATAGCATTTAGACTTAGACTGTACCATAGTGCTTTACAAAAGTCTCTGAGTGGTTTACAATGTCATCCTATTGTCCTCCAACAATCTGGGTCCTCATTTTACCAATCTTGGAAGGATGGAAGGCTGAGTCAATCTTGTGTCAGTCAGGATCAAACTCCTAGCTATTGACAAGAGTTAGCCTTCAAATCTGCATTCTAACTACTGGGCCACCATGGCTCATAGTTTTAGGTGAAGCTAATATTTGTTTGATGTTGTATGTGTTTTGGCATGAGATAAGGTTTTTGTTGGCTTTGTTTCACAATTCACAATATAATTTTCTCCATTTTTTCACTCAAAAATAGTAGTTTATTGGATTTTGTGTTTGTGTGTGTGTGTGTGTGTGTGTGTGTGTGTACTTGCACTACTGAAGTTCAGCAACTGAGAGTGAGTAGATTTTAGGCTGTCCCAAAAAGAGATTAAGGTTGCTATAAGGATAGCATGAGTGATTTGAGAAGACAGCCTTTCATAGAATAGAATTTCATATGATTTCATGCATATTGGGGAAGCTTCTTTCTTCTCTTTCTCAAGGTCCAGGTTTTCTTTCTTTCTGTTCAGAAAACTACCACTGAGGAGCTCTGCACAAATGGAAAGATGATCAAAGTTTAGATAGACAGGCACATGGATAATTCAATTAGTCATGACTTCTCCATCACTTTAGTTATCAAATTTAAGATCATTTGATTCATTTTCCAATAATCTTCTGGGTAATCTAAGGATTTTAATTCTGGGCAACATATAGATCATTGATACTCTTTCTAAATAATAAATAGAATAATTCTTATCAGTATTATAAGAAAATATTTATTAGAATTAAGTTTAGTGGTATTCAAGGTAGGTGGTAGATATAAAGGTAAGCTATTTAAGATAAACCTATAATTCAGATTTGTCATAAGGATCTGAATTGATTCCAGTATTTGTCATAAGGATCTGAATTGATTCCAGTATTTTGGAATAGTACTATAATAATAATAATACAAAGAAACAGTGGGCCATGTTGTTAGCTGCTTCAGAGATTCACTGAAAACAACAGCAACACAAAGTAGCAAGAATGGTCCATTGGAAATTTAAAAGAAATACAATTTGCCTATAAGCAAGAACTGGTGTGACTACAAAATAGAGAAAGTGGTAGAAAATGAAAAAAACTAAAGTGGTCTGGGACTTTAGAATTCAAACAGACAAGTATCTGCCACACAACACCCAGACTAACAATTGTTGATAAAAAGACAAAAAAGACTGAATAATGGATGTTGCAGCACCTAGAGACAACAGAAGAGAAAGAGAAACAACTGGAAAAAAATCACAAAATACAAAGATCTGCAAAGAAAACTAGATGTCTATGGTAGAAGCAAGCAAAGATAGTCCCAGAAGTAATAGGTGCCTTGGCTGAAATCCCAAGACATCTGGGGCATCACTTGAACACCATTGGCATTAACAAAATCCCCATCAGTCAATTACAAAAGGCACCTTTATTTGGAATAGTTTATATCCTGTGGTGATACCTTTCACATCATCAAACAACAACAGCTGCCTATCCCACGCCCTTGTGGAGAACTCAGTAGGTGGATAAAAATGCCAAAACCAGTTTAAACATCTAGCTAACTGTGATCAACGATAATATGTCTTTTATGCAAATGGTTAAATTTTATTATCAAGATAATTTTATTAAATCTACCCTATTCCAAAGGGTAGACATATTTAGAATCATTTGTTTAGTAAAGGCAGATGTTTGGTTTTTTCCCTCCCCAAAAAAACAATTTTTATTAGTTTTCTATTTTACACCAACACAGCTTGAGAACCCATGCGGAGATGTGGTGATCAATTTTTTTTAAAAAAAAACAATAACATAATAGATATATACACAATATTTCTTTAAAATTTCCCTCTCTATCTATATAGGATATCATAATCAAATTAATATGTTTTCAGATAAATTCATTCATTACTATATCTAACCATCAACTCCATTAATCAATAAAAAAATCAATCTATAGAGCCCAATACTTTTTCACATATTTAAACTTAAACTTAAAAAACTCTCCATTTATTTAAAATATTATACTCAGATTAATACATTTCTATAACCAATTCATTCACTAATATATCGCTACCTCCAGGTTAAATAGCTAAAGATAAACTAACATTATCTATCTATTTATATTGTTATAGACTCATTAAAACATTTCTAAAACAAGTTTTCATTGAATATATCGCTCTATATAAATTTCATTAATCAATAAAAATTTACAAAAACTCATTGTTTATCCCAAAGATCCTGTTTATGCTTTCTTAATTTTACAAATATTTAATCTTAGATTAACATGTTCATTTACTATTCAGGTGCCCCAAGTATGTTCTTATTTAAACATTATTAACTCCAAAACTAAATTCTTCTCTTTCTCACCAATATTCTATTCTTTTTCAATACTTCTCCAAATTTCCAATGATTAATGCCATCATTTCCCATATTTCAGTCCTTTTCTTATTATACCATCTCTAGTATTAAAAACATATAAAGCTCTTTTAACCCAGTCCACATCAATCTGGGTCGCTATGAAACCTTTACCACATTACTATAATCAAATTTAATATTTATATCTTATTCTGGGTTTCTTTCTATTCCAAATAGGTTTCCATAATCGGGCCTCCACCTGCCACAGTATACACACCAAAAAAGAAGCTCCCATTGTGCATTTTGTTAAGTTAGTATAAAAGTTATAGCTAATCTGAGTAACTCGTGGCAGAACATCATTTCCCCTTTCTTTTAAAATTGTATAAATTTCAATTAAAATCCTTTTTTATATCATCCTTTTTGATCAAATTTTGCTCTTCTTCCAGTAATTTTTTCTCTATCACAAAGCCAAATGGTGTCTGCAAACCAGCTTGTCCTTCTGAAATAAGATCCTCCATTTCCTTATCATAAGTCATTTGTCCATTGGTATCAAGTCTTTTTTCCAATCTCAATTGATAATCCAACTGTGACTTTACTTCTTTCAACTCAGTAAGCAGAGAACAAAACTCTTGAGCATAAACTAGGGTTTCACTTAAACCTTGTGCTCTGCCTTGCCGATACAAAGAGATCTCCTTTGTGCAAGCAACTATCTTCTCTGTATTTTCCAAAATCCTGTCCAAAATATACTTATAAGTAAAATCCAAATCGGTTTCCTCCATTTTTATCATTTTTAAAATCCTTATCCTTTTGAGGGAGACTATATTTGAAAAACAATCACTCAATATCCATCTCCACCCAGCTTCTCCATCTTTTTCCTTTATACAAAATGAAAGCCTTCCAAGCGAAGAAAAAATGGCAAATACAATGAATAGTTTTATCAGAAAATGTCCCTCGGAAAATAATCAAGGTTATTCAGATATTCAATCTTTCCAGACACCATAAAAGTAAAAAAAATATTCTCCAAATATTATAAAAAAACTTTCTTGAGGCTCCCCAATATCCAGAAATAGAATTAACCATTAAAACAAAAATAGATTTAATCCTTTGAGCTTCTCTTCCCCCATTTAGAACACCGCTTCACCAGAAAACGGAGTAATTCCAAGAAAAAAAGAACTTTTCACAGGCAAAAAGAAAATAGAGGTAAAAGGAAAGGCTCACCAAGTCTTCCACGATGGGTCTATTTGCTTAAGTGATCTTGTGGCTTGCGGTTGGCACAGCTAAATGATCGGCCATTTTACTGGCCGATCTTTAACCCCATCAGCCCAAAGGAGATACTCTGTGCACAGAGGACACCACCACTTCTCTGCAATTACCCGAGAAGCCTCCAGAGCGACTTTTCGACCCTCTCAGTGGTCTACTGCCAGGGGAAACTCGGTCGGCAAAGGGACAACTGCTGCGAACCGGAACTGGAACCCCCAGATGTTTGGTTTTTGTGGATGGAAGTTACACTTAACATTATATATACATTATATATCATATATTATATAAAGCCATGTTCTGTCGACAGCCTCCTCAATGCCCTTCAGAAGTATGAACCTGATCTTCCAGTGTTCATAGAATTGGTCCACAGATTGAGACAGCATTTCAACTAAAGGTACTATTTACTTTGACAGCATTCTCTAATATATAGATTCAAGATTAAAGGTTACCTGAAAACAAATCTCTGGAATTAAAATGTAATATATTGAGTTACAGACAGCAAAAGACTTCCAGTGGTTCATCTTTTAGCACTTGAATCTGCAACTCAAGTTTTGTCATCATCAAACTAGCACAATTTTCAGAAGCTACTTTGATGAATGTTCTAAACTCTATAATCATATAGATATATTCTTAGTCTTTTAGTTTTCAGGCTCAGTTTTTTGTGAATCCTAATGGAATCCTAAGGATTGAAATACAATAGATATTATTTCCTCTCTAGTTGTAACAGTTACATGCACACACACATGCCCAAACAGATACTTGTATTTTTTTTTTAAAAAAAACCCTCTATCTTTTAGTCACCTTATTGTCAGATGAGATATTTCCAACCTACCAGCCAAGTAGTTATGTTCCCTTTCTTTAACTGCTCCTTCAATCTGGCATTCAAAAGATTCCTTTAATAGCATCTTTTAGAGAAGGATCAATATTTTAAATATAGTTTGCAATTTTTAAAAAAAAGTTCCCTATATTAAAAGAATATTGTCCTAATCCACAATCATTTTATTATAAGACATTGGAAGGTATTGGGAGTTATATACTAAAAAAAATACCAGCAAGAAGCAGTAAAATGAATAAGAGAGGAGTAAAATTACTACTGGCTTGCAAGCATTTCAATCTGTTACAGACAGCCTTTCAAGCTGATGTTGAGCCTTGGTTTTAATGAACACTGCTCAAAAGTGCCTGCAGCTAATGCTATAAGCACTTTTTCCTATTCTCACCAATGAATCTACTTAGAAAATGGTGGTATACAGCACAACAGGACCCAGGCATTCCAAGTTCAATGTTTCCCTGCATTATAGTTGCTTTATGTTGTCATTATTTGATTCAAACTGAAAAAAAAAGAACCAGGGGAAATAAATATTCCCTTTCATTAATGATCAGTGCTTTGAATTTCACCAACCTCAATGCCCAGATAGTGCCTGTAAAAGTATATTTACAAAAATAGTTTGCCCTATTTGGCTATTTCATCTATACACCTTTCTTCAAAATTAATAACCATCATCATATATATTATATGCAGGTCAAAAATAAAAAAAATGTAGAGCAGACTGAATTTCCTACTGTGTGAATCTCTCAGAAGGTGATATATTATGTCTTACTCTCCAAGTTTTGCCTACTCCTTCGAGGATAACTTTAAATGCCAGATAAGAGAATTTTTATAATATAAAAAGGTCGTGTGGCATTGGTGACCAATGTTTTTCCAAACAGCTAGATATCTTCCATTATCTCAAAGGTATTTTTTTTCTTCAGAAGGCAACTGGACTGCTTTTTCCTTGAGGAAGAAGAAGAAAATATTTTGTTTCTCATCCAAGAAGCTTCACCAGTTCTGATGGCAGGGGATGGAAGGATAGCTACTGACAATTGAGACTGGATGGTGGAGGGATGAAAGCATAGGTTCTGATAGGATGTTGGGGGGAGAAATGGAAGGATTGTATTTCTTTGTAATCATGTAGTTATTAACACTCTCTCTATATATGACTGCAAAGAAATACATAGGGGAAAAAACTTTGAGAAAACTGGATGACTGAGAATCTGCACGGACATATTTCCCATTAGATTGTATTAATTACTACAGAAGAAGAAGACGGAAGAAGAAGAAAAAGATACAGTTGTTCGAATACTTACTTAGTTACAGTCCTGATGTGGAAAATGAGAAGAATTTTGAATTAGCATGCCTAATGTTGATGAAATCTCTTACCTATAAAAATATATTGGAACTCCACACTTTCTCATCGCTGTTATAAAACTGTTCTCAATAGTTGTATTTGTGCAATTTAGAAATAACAAAATAACATAGAAAAGATATTCCTTTGGAATCATCAGAACAAATTGGGGAGGTTTATGAAGTCTATATAATTTTCATAAAAAAGAGGTTGAGTCATGAATTCTGGGACTTTACTCCATCTCTTGGTTATGTACTGTATAGACTTGGGGAATTTTCTTCATCCTATAACCTCCCAATTTGCTCTTTCATGGAATAGTATTTTCTTGGTGAAAAGTACAATATTTGTACTCTTTGTACTCAACCATTCTACTCAGTAACCAGAGTAACTCATAGAGATAAAATGGGAGGAAATCTCTAGAGGAAAAGTGAAATTGAAATGTAATAAGTAAATAAGATTTGCCTACAATCAGCATATGTGTGGGGTTGAGAAAGAAGTGCCAGCTGGGTGATTTCGGGCCATTCAGTCTCTCTCAGCCCAGTTCAAACAGGGTTGTTGTGAGGATGATAGAAAGATGAATAAGAATTGGTTATGTTCACCACTTTGAGTTATTTGTAAAGTGAATAAAGACAGCATAAAGTTTTAGCAAATAAATAAATAACACATAAAATATATTATGTTTTATTATCTAGAGCCAGTTTGGTCTCATGGCTAAAGGCACAAATTTAGAAAGTGGGAGACCGGGAGTTCAAGTCCTGAAAACTAGATTGATGACTTTGGGCCAGTCACTTTTTCTCAGCCCAACCCACCTCACAGGGTTGTTGTTGTGGAAGAATAGTGGGGGGAAGTAGGTAAGATATGTTAGCCTTTGTTATATCTGGGTCAGAATGGGACATTTTTATTTTCGCTTGGAGCTATGATCCCTATACCCTGCAGTGCCAGAAAAAGTTTTCTTTTCCTTTTTTTGATAAATGTTTGGTATGGAGTGGTTAAGAGATAAAATGGATGCAATTTGAGGTATCAGTTTATCCACAAATACTATAAAAATGGAAAAGAATATCAGACTTGCTGGCTATAGGGCTACAAATAGGATGCTAGTTCTCCAACCTTGATTTAAATAGACAGAAACCTCCCGACTGTCCAGCAGATGTTTGGCTTAGATTAATTACATAGTTTCAATGGGATATAGAGGAGTGAGAAACCTTTTACAATATGGAGCATGAAATTCCAAGAAAGCATAGTGGGAGCTTCACCTTATCAGGAATAGGCTCTCTTCTTAATTGTACTTGTACATAGAGCCTTATTAATGTGCTAGAAATTATATATCAGAACTGTATAATTATCCATCACTGACCTTTTTCATATGCTCAAACCTACATACTAGATCTGTGTTAAGTAGATATACTTATGAAAATGTGCCACAATTATCCTTTTGGAGGAGGTAAGCAAGATGACTGTCCTTGTTGAGATATTATGCATCACTTCAGATCCCTCATCCAGCAGTTCTAGTAGCCAGAAAAAGGCACATGTGTTTCACAAACACAAGAAGCCTTCTCCAGATATTAAAACTATCAGATAAGGTGCTCAAAATCAAATGAAATGAAGCAATCCAGCTGCTTCATGGGTAAAACCAGGGATCTTGCTTTCTATGCAGCTTCAAAGGAATATTTTAGATCATTATCATGAAATACCCTGAGTAAATGTGGATTTCTTATGGAACGAGGAGCATTTGGAATTAAAATCTCGATGAACTAGTTTTTCTTTTACTTTTTTTCTCAATGAAAATGAGAGATAAAAAAGCCAAGGACAACATCATCTCAATCTAACCCTCACCTACTGCACCTCTGATCTTTTAATTGAACTGAAAGATCAGCAAATAACCCCCGCCAATAATATTGCTTTAATATTCCAGAGAAAAAAAACATAAACTGTTACCTACCGGTGAACTTGCTTTATTCCTCCCACCTTTCTGATCATCATAAACTGAGAATAGTTTTAGATAATCTTCACAATATGATCCAGAGTAGATTCTGAGGATGCTCCCCAGCAAGGTAATATATGTGATGTTTCTTTGGAAAAGAATTCACAAAACAGGTTCTTCTAGATCTTCTAGACCAAATTTGAACTGTGGGTTGGCATCTTTGTCTAAGGATTGAATCTTTTATCCACAAATACTGAAATTCCTAATCTTCTTCAGTCATTCAAATATAGCAATTATAAACAGAAAATGCTTATTCCACTCTCATGTTCCTCATACTTGCTGTTTTTACCCAAGGAGGCCAGTTTATTCTTTCTACTCTGAGTATATATAAAGCCAAAACCCTGGCCCAAACTCTTTATGGAATTCCCATATGGATACGAGGATTGTATTGAAAGAACCCAGACTGTTTTTCTTAGGAAACTTCTGGGCCTTCCTCCCTGTGTTGGATTTGCTTCGATGTACCTGGAACTGGGCATTCGTTCAGTCGAATGCATGGCATGGATTAACACCTTTAAATGGTGGTTTCAGGTGCTCTTTTCAGCAGTCCCTGGTAGCTACCTCTCCTTGGTATTTGCTGACTCTCATACTTCTCATTGGGAGATGGAGCTGACGAAGAAACTCCACTTGCTAGGATTTATGGGGGATGTTCTGAGAGATTATGGTCTCAAGGACACCCAGTTTAGGGTAGTCCAACGGCTTGTGGACACAGATTTGCAATATTTAAGAGCCAGAGCCAACAAAACCTGCTCCCCTTTGATCTTCAGCCATTCTAATAATTATGGATTGAGGATGGCTTCATATTTCCATACTCTAACCATCCCCAAGTATAGAAGAGTCTTTTCCCTAGCCCGTTTCAATGTCTTACCCTCAGCACTACTCGATGGGCGATTCAAGAGGCTCCTGTTTAGTGAGCGACTATGCCCCTGTGATAGGGCTGAAGTTGAAACTGTGGAGCATGTCTTATCATACTGCCCTATGTATAACACAGCCAGAATTAAATTATTGTCTTTCCTTGGAATTGATCCCTCTGGTTCTAATGTTAGTAATTTGGTCTTATATTGTCTAGGGGATGGTTCCTCCTATATTACTTCTCAGGTTTCTAAATTTCTATTAAGAGCTGTAACTATTAGAGGAGAACGTTGTAATTCCCTTTAGCCAAGGCTTCTGGTTTTAACTGTCTGTGATAGTATTTTTCTTGTGTTTTCTTTTGTTGCACTTGTATTTTGGTCTGTGACTGCAAATAAAAAAATATTATTATTATACTTGATGTTTGTTACTAGTACTATGGAACTGATCTGAAGAAGAATTGCTGTATCTCAGTACAGCACAATATCCAACCATTTGGGAAGTTCAGTTCCTGTGAATTATTATAATGATGCATCTTTATTTAAAATCTTTCTGCAGAACACTCCGTTGCTCTCTCCCTCTCCCTCATCCATAATCTGTCTGTCTGTCTGTCTGTCTGTCTGTCATTAGATACAGATTGGCATTACTGATTATGTCATTAAGAGACTGTCTTATAATCTGGCACAATAGTAGAATTTCTTCTGCAAAAAAAATTCAATAAATTATACCAGAGTGATCATATTGTAAAAATGAGGGCATGGAGCAGTTAATTCTATGAAGTAAATTAAAGGTGTAAGACTTCTCAGAAGAAACAGTATTAATATTTCATTAGAAATAAATTGTAAAATAAATAGATTAAAGTATTACAATTGTGAGGTACTGATGCTTTACAAAAACTGCCCCATTTGAAAACACGCACACACAGGAGATTTTTTTCATAAATACAACACAAAACAGAAAGCCCCCTTTTTAAAAAAAATGGAAAAAATAAAATGTATTTTGGATCATATACATTGGGAAGCATAAAAAATTGATTTTTTTTTTCACTGAATGGCAGCTCAAGGTGTTAGAGTTCAACAACTGATTCAGCTCTGTGTTCAGATGCAATGTAGTAATGAATGACTCCCTGAACAAATAGAAAAAAGCAGAAAAAGCTAAGCCTTCATTATCAGGTTGGGTGAATGATGGAACTTAACTGTAACAAAGAGACACCATCTAAGATATTGATAGGACATTTCAATGTTAAAAATATCATAATTCAGTGCTATTGCAGCCATTCCAGGATCCTGAAAAATATAATAGCCAATACACACACACAGAGAGAGAGACATGGAGTCAGGCAAAAGCAACAAGAACCACTTGTGAAGTGTCTCCAAAGTATTTCATTGCCAGTCAACTATGTTACAAAAATCTTGCCAGACTGATTGCATTTCCTTGGGAATGGCAAGATAAGGCTTCAAGGTTTCTGGGGGAGATCTGGTTCATGCTGCTTACTACTGTGCAAGGACTCTAAACCCGATCCCTCTTTTCCTCTCCCTCCAGTCTAGCTGGAGATTCCAACATAAATACACAAACAAACATACATACACATTAAGAAATAATATCAATTAAATGTAAGCTTAAAGAAAATATAACTACAAACTATAAACAAGCATATTTGCTCTCAATATCATGAAAATGGATCCCCATTGGAAATATTTCCCATTAATTGGGAAACTTCTATATCACATGAACATATCTAATAACATGGGCGCTGAGAACTTAGAGACATACAAGTTCCAAGATTCTATCAATATGACCAAAAACAAATCAAAATAAAATAGAGTTGTCAGGTGACTTAGTACAGAAAACCTCTATGAACAGTAATATTTTCACAGATATTCTAAAATAACAATTATAAACAGCTAATTGGCTAGAATTATGCATTTCAATTCTTACCTCCCTTAAGGAACATCTGACATTCATCAAAAAGTTTTCTAGGCTTAATAGATCTTCAAAGGGTCCATCAGTTTGCTGAAGACTGAAGGAAAACACTTCTTCAATGCTTCTTCATGATGTAACATTGCCTCTTTATTTCTAAGAGGAAACCAAATGGTCCACATTGATTTGCTTGCTCTGCTGCTTTCTTCTCCTCTGAACTTGTAGTAGCTTTAAGGTTCCAGTTAACTTTCAACCTCTTGGCACTAACTTACCTGAGACAACAATCTGGCACAAAGTATCTCATCAAAGCAAATGGTGTCATCTCTTTACCTTGACAAAGCACACCATATTTTCTCTGTGGTGTGACATTCCACATCAATGGAATGAAGGTATATTCTTGGTGCATAATGCTGGAGAATTCTCACTCCAGTCAAGAGTGAGAGATGTCTTACCCTTGCTATGTTTTTTTTTTTAAATGGAAAGTTTCCAAGAAGCATTTTTGCACCAAGACAGTGTCATGACATTCTCAGTGCAAAAGTTAAAAAGGGGAATTTTAAGCAAAATGGAATCAGCAAGATCTCTGCCTATGATTTGCATACCAAAAGCAAAGAAGTCAAATAGGAATAAACCAGTTATTCCAATCTGGTTGACTGAGAACTCAGTAAATTGAGAAAGGCTGAGATAATCAGCTATATATCTGAGGAAGGTGCTCTTTGCTCATCTAAATGAAACCTCCTGTTTCTAGATCTTACTGTCAATACATATTGACCTCCACTTCATTAGAAGGTTTATATTTCATTCAACCAAGTACATTACTTAGATGTGGAATTTGGCTCTCTTTTTTTTAACCAAGGAAAACAGACTGAAAATCTGCTGGCACAATTATGTACTCAGATAATAAGACTAAGGCTGCTGATTAGTTGATTTATGCACTTATATTTTGTACCTCTCCAATTTAGCAGTTTAGACAGGAGCTCAGTCATATGTGCTGCAGTTATCCCACAAACTTATTGAATTTTTTGTTACTGAAGATTTTTGAATAAGCAGCACATTCTAAATTGACAATAACAAATAAAGCAAACAAGAAAAGAAAGAACAAACAAAAATATGTATTCCACAAACCTTTATTTTAGGGTTTCATAAATATACATATTTTCTTCTTTCCAACCACCTCATTCTGAGGCTTAAATTATCTCTATTGCTTGGTTAAGCTGAACTAAAAGTATTTCTGTACTTTTTCTTTTTGAATGTAGACTCCATCCATTTATCAGTTTACAATGAAGCTCTCCATTCAGTTATGTATAATTCTCAGTGATTCTATGGATCACAGAAATGCTTAATAATTTATTTATCTTTTTTTAAAAAATATTTTTATTGTTTTTTTAATTTTAACAGAAAAGAAAAAAAATACTCAAATCTAATCATAATGTTAAAATAAACAATCATCCATAAACACAACACAACATAGATACATATTTCAATACAACTCAACTGAAAATAATCATAGACCAGCTTTACCAAACAGTTGACATTGCTCAGAACCCCCACCACCACATCCCCCTAACCCTAACCTCCCCTCACTTACCAACTATCTACCTACTTCTCCCCCCTTCTCTATCTCCATCTTACTAATCCACCAATCTATCCCTACCTTTCCCCCTTCTTATCTACTTACATCAGCCCTCACTCCTCCTTCCTCTTTCCATCAGATGTGGTGCCCAGAGGCCACCCAAGCAACCCCTTAATAACAATAATTAACTATTCCACCCCAATTACAGTTGAGAAAGCATAAAATATAAAATATAAACTTATAAATCCTCCCTAACCCCCCCCCCGGACTTCCCAGAGTGAATACAGGGTATAATAAAGGAAAACCCGCTACATCAAACAAAATTATAATATAATCCTAACAAGAATTTAAAAATATACTACATACAATCTCTACCTTACATTTCTCAATTCTAATACATATCTAATCCCAAACAGATCACCTTGTTAAGAATAACAATTTTCATTTACATATCTAATCCATCAATCTAAGTCAAACTTTAAAACACTTCAATTCATTGAGAGGTTACATAGAATCACCAACAATTAAATTTAATATATATCTTCCAATAATCAACCTCTTTTAACATAAAGAATCATTTCAGACCCTTGATAATATATATCTTCCAATAATCAACCTCTTTTAACATAAACAATCATTTCAAACCCTTAATGATCAAATAAGAGAGAAAAAATCCATCCTTTTAGAAAAATAAACACGTAATATCAGTAAACCCCTCAATTCAAAAAGTATATTCTTAATCAATTTAGTATAGCATCCATTAAACATCCTCTCTTCGTTTAAATCTTCCCTTCAACCTTCTTTCATACCTCTTACTCATAAACTTAGTATTATAATCAACCCATAAACTTAGATTGCCCTTAGTATCTTACATATAATTTAAATTTCAATTTTCAAGCGGTTTCTGGGCTTTCCCATCTATCAAATAGACCCCATAACAAATATACTAATTACACCATTTCTAGCTTGCATTCCTTCAACCATCAAATCACATAATACATATCCACCCATCTGTAATATCAACCCTTAAATCATTTCAGTCCATATACATTCTTCCATTACTCATCTTCTCTTACACTTTGTTCATAATCTTGAACCTTGAATCAATCCATACTTTTAACTTGTCCTTCAGTCGAATTCGGGGTTTTTTCCTTTGCCAGACAGATCTCGAAAACAGAGCCTCCCTTCCAAGTAATAAGTCTCTCTTTTTTCCTTGCAGTATTTTTTGAATCCATAGAAACCATCTTGACCTAGGCATTATTCCTCTATTTCTCTTAACCATAAAATTTCGTTGCAATAACATTTCAAATCTCTGTCTTTGTTTATCCTGATCTTCAAAACCATAATTAAGTTGCTTCTTAAACTTGATCAGTCTCTCATTTTTCCCAGTTAAATCCTCTTCTTGCTGCTTCCTATCTTGAAACAAATCCTCTTCCTCCCCAATACAATCAATCCATTTCCCTTTGTCCTCTTTATTCTGAATACTGTCCTCTTCTTGTATGGGTTGTTTTATAAAATACTCAACAATCGATTGCAAATCACTTTCATTTGGAGGAGAGAATCTGGTTAATATTCCTGTAGCAAATTCTTTCAGTACTGCATGCAATTCCTCTTTAAATCCTCTAATTCTGACAGCAAACTGCATCTGGTGGAATTGTGTCATAATAGCCTGGTCCTGTACATCCTCAATCTGTGGCTCAACATCTTCCAATTTTTCTTCAACTCCAATAGTATAGTTCCATAATCCTTTAATGGCTTCAACAATATCTTCTCTCATCTCTAAATTACGAGCATCTGACATAGCTTTAAAATCTTTTTTCTGTTCTGCCATCTTTTCTTCCAGCTTATCCTCCAGTTTATCCAACCTGTCATTAACTGAGGATAATGTAACATTCACTGAAGATAATGCAACAGTTAATGCAGTCTGTAAATCTTTCATTGTAAACATTTCTGGAGGAGGCTGTATAGGCTCTTGAGATTCTAAAGTAGCAGATTGTATTTGTATAGTCATAGTTAAAAAAAAGGGAAAAAGAAAAAAGAAAAAAAAGAAAGATTTTTAAAGTTGCCAATTCCTCCCTTCTCAATTTCTTTTAAAATCCAATTTGCGTTATAGTTTAGTAAATAATTCAATTCTAAATAGTCTCTCAGGCATCACTTCAGAAAGAGAAGAGAAAATTCAGTTTCATTTTCCCGTAGATTCATCACTTTCACTTTCTTCACTTTCACTGAGTACAAAGAACAATCGCCATTTTGAAAGGATTATGTTGATTCAAAAGATTTTTATAAGTACAAAAGCAGAAACAAAGTAGCAAAATACTTGCGATACTCAAAGGACTCCTGTATTCACTCCGTCTGTATAAAATCCTTATTATTCTCTCTTAAAAGCAGAGGCGGTCGCGACGTCTATTTCTGTCAACCGACAGAAGCGTCTCTGGGCAGGAGCATTTCAAGTGCCTAGGGAGCACACCTTCTCTGCCCCTGAAAATTTTTTCAGGGACCTTAGAAGGGCTCAACCTTGCTCTTGAGGCTCTACACCTCTTCTTTGCCCGAAGAGGGGATTTTCCACCGCACCAAACAGCTGATGGGCGCTGTTGTTAGCGGCTTTACAAACCCAGAGAACGGAGCCTCACAGTAGAGACTCCAGCGACGCCGGCGGAGCCACCGGAAGTGAATATAATTTATTTATCACCACAACAACCAATGTTAGACAACTTCTTAATGTATTGAATATTTGGATAAACATATTCAAGTGCCGGCAGTTTTAATGTTTTTAGATGCAGAAAAAGCCTTTGATAGATTGAATTGGACATTTCTGCAAAGGCTTGTGGTAATGATGGGAATGGGGGACCAGTTTATTAATTCTATATCAGCTATATACCAGAAACAAACAGGGCAGATTATAGTGAATGGACAATTAACAGACTCATTTAATATTGAGAAGGGTACTAGGCAGGGTTGTCCCTTATCCCCTTTATTGTTTGTTTTAACTTTAGAGGTTTTATTGAATAGGATTAGAGCATCAGAGGAATTAAAGGGAGTACAAATTAGACAACATGATTATAGATTATGTGCCTTTGCAGATGATCTACTAGTGACATTGACTCAGCCAATACAATCGGCCCAGAGGTTGATGGAGATTATTCGAAATTATGGAAGAGTATCAGGTTTTAAATTAAATATATCCAAGACAAAGATGTTGGTTAAAAATTTAGATCATAAACTGAAACAAGATTTGGAAAGAATAACGGGCTGTGAGATAGTTAAAAAAGTTAAATACTTAGGAATTTATATAGAAGCTTCAAATGGGAAATTATATAAGAATAATTATGAATTTTTATGGAATAAGGTACAAAAAGAACTGGAGAATTGGAAAAAATTACAATTATCTATGTTAGGCAGGATAGCCGCAATTAAAATGAACGTATTGCCGAAATTTTTATTTTTGTTTCAAATGTTGCCAATACTTAAAAAGGGATTTTGTTCTATAGTGATAATGGTGTTTGTAATATTAAAGTGTAGTGGTGATAAAGAGATAATGCTCTAAGTTTATTTTAAGGCCACTTCTGTAAATCTAATTGTTTTTCCTATTTATTGTTGTTGTGGTGATAATAATTTATTTATCACCACAACAACAATAAATAGGAAAAACAATTAGATTTACAGAAGTGGCCTTAAAATAAACTTAGAGCATTATCTCTTTATCACCACTACACTTTAATACTACAAACACCATTATCACTATAGAACAAAATCCCTCATCTAGCTTGACCATTTCACAGGTGCCATTAAGATCAGATAATACAAGTGAAATTAGAGTTTTTACAAATTTAAAGGATGAAAGAGTAATGTGAAGTTCTGAAGGATGGGAGAAACAAAAGTCACTTCTCCTTTTATTCATCCTAAAGATATCCCAAAATACAACAGGCTGGATTATTACAATCTGACAGTTAGTAATGTATATTTTACTATGACCAAGGTGTCTCCATAAAGAACAATACCCAAGAGTCATAAAATGTGTTTATAGTCCATGAAGCCATTTGGCCAACTTACAACTATGACATTCTTGAGAAAAGTAAGATAAGCAATTTACAAGTTGGAGCTGAGAATTATTTATCTAAAATGCATCTTTCCTACCATTTTTTATAAAAATTCTTTAGTACTTCAAATTATATATTTAAACAGCGTACTCTAAGATACTTACTATAGTACTGATTTATATTACTCAGGCTGAATCCCTAGTCAGCAATGGAGCCACCTCTAACCCTGAACAATGGAGAAGCTTGGGAGAATACTGTGGCCAATAGTGTTAAAGTGATTAAATAATAACAACATGATTGAGTTGCATCATTTGTCTTTCTTGATTTTTTTTTAAAAAGTATTCCAGCTGGAAATCTAGATACAAGAATAGATTATCATGGGACTACATAATTTGTTTCCTTTAAAAGTGCTGGAACTGGACTATAGTTACTCTAATATTCAAAGGAGGTGGATAAGAATACATGCATATATATGCAGTTGGACAGAAATCTCCAAGCATCATGTCTACAGACTCCAGGTTCCATAGCTGACACTGAAGTATTATCGCCAGAAAGTATACTGTATCTCTATCTAATATGAATCAGTCTCATGGAGACAAAGTATATTTTTATGTGTGTGTGAATAGTGTGGAAACTATGGGTCACAAACAACTTCTTTCATAAGAAGTTAGAAAGGAACAACACATACCCCGTGTTTCCCCGAAAGCAAGACAGCGTCTTATTTTCTTTTTATCCCCAAAACCCCCACTGCGTCTTGCTTTCTGGGTGCGGCTTATATTGGAGCCGGCTTTGGCACACGTGCGCGGAGTCCGCCACAATCCCCTCTCGAATCCCCGAGCCTCTCCAGCCGCGCGCCGGGCCAGCAGGCTGTGCAGGGAGAGCCGCCACCGCGGGCGAGGCTGGCTCGCCAAGCTCGGAGGGAAGGAGGCTCCCTCGCTTGCTCCGCACAGCCCCGCCGCCCTCTCGGCCCAGCGCGATGGGAAGCGGCGGGGCGAAGTAGCGGGCGTCGGCTGCCGCGGGGGAAGGAGCCGGTGGAGGCGATGGGGCTGGTGTGGGGGGAGCAGAATCCAGAGCTTTGCGTCACTCCCCTCCCCTCCCTTCCCCGCCCCGCCTGGAGCCCAGCGCTGCACCTTGGCAAGTCACATCACGTGCGGCGGCGGCGGCGCCTTTAGCCCTTAAACCGGAGCGGCGTTGGTACCAACGGCGGGCAGGGGCAGTCTCTCTCTGCCGGAGTCCCCCCTCCCTCCCCGCCTCTCTCTCTCCCCCTCCCGTGGCCGCAGAGGCGGGCAGCGCAGCCCGGCTTTCTCCCCTTCCCTTCCCTTCCCTTCTCTCTCCCTCCTCTCTCTCTTTCACCCTTCCTCCTCTTCCTTCTTCCCCTTCGCCGCAATTCAGAGCGCAGGCCAATTGCTCCCCCCGCCGCCGCCCCCGGAGCCCTTTTCTGCCCCTGCCGAAGAAGGCGGCCAGCCGGAGCCGGGAAGGGACGGAGCTCGCTCTCTCTCTCTCTTCTCTCTAGTTTCTCTCTCTCTCTCTTTCCCCCCACCCCCGTCTTCTTTCTCCGCCCCCCCACCTCGCTCCCGGACGCCCTTCCTCCCTCGCAACTTAGGATCGCCGCGGGGGAGGCGCGCCAACTCCGGCTCCTTCGCGGGCTCCTCTATTGTGCCGCGATGCGGCGGGCGAAGGGCTTCCCCGGATCGACCCCGGCCGCCTGCCGCCGCCTCCTCTTCTCCGCCTCTCGCTGCTGCAGCTTCGGTTGCAACGGGCCGGCCACGAGGCCAGCAGCAGCAGCAAGAGGCGGAGAAGAGGAGGCGGCGGCAGGCGGCGGGGGTCGATCCGGGGAAGCCCTTCGCCCACCGCATCGTGGCACAATAGAGGAGCCCGCGAGGGAGCCGGAGTTGGCGCGCCTCCCCCGCGGCGATCCTAAGTTGCGAGGGAGGAAGGGCGTCCGGGAGCGAGGTGGGGGGGCGGAGAAAGAAGACGGGGGTGGGGGGGAAAGAGAGAGAGAGAGAAACTAGAGAGAAGAGAGAGAGCGAGCTCCATCCCTTCCCGGCTCCGGCTGGCCGCGCCCGCCCGCTGTGAGCCGCCCGCCCGCCCGCGTACCTCGTCGGCGGCTGCCCGGGGAGCCGGACCGGGACAGGCTCCCCGCGCACGGGCTGGGGAAAGACCCGTTCGAGGCCCACCTGGCCACGCCCGCCCGCCCGCCCTCTCGCTCCCCCGGGCACGCCGCCCCCGCTCACCGGGCCTGGCGGCTCTTGCGGGGCAGCAGCGGCAGCGGCGGCGGCAGCACCTGAAGCTTCCTTGGGCCGCGACGCCGTCTCCATGCCGACCAGGAGCCCCGCCCCTCAGGTTGCCTACGGAAAGCGCGTGGCGCCCGGCGCCACAGCAAAGAAGGACGCGACGACGGGAGGCCCCGAGCCCTTTCATCATCTCTGCAGGACGGCTCCTTTGACGCCTTCGCCGCGGGCCCAGGCTCCGCCCCAGCACGGGCGAGCGTCGGGCCGCCCCGGAGGAAGGAGCCGTCGCGGTCCTGTCCTCAGGCGCTCTCCGGCGGGAGCGAGAGGACGCCCGGCTAGTGCGGATGACAGGTGCATCGGATTGGGCGGAACGCGCGCTGGGGTTTGCCAGTGTGGCGCTGGTGAGGCCGAGGGGATTTGCGGTAAAGGCTGGACGGACTCTACGCTGTAAGGAAGAGGGCTTAGCTTGCGCGGGGAGGTCCGGCTGTCCCCCTCGGCGTCTCTTCCCCACCTCCTTCCCTGCTCCCTCGGCCCCGCTTTCCTGCCCCATGAATCTTTCTGGTCCCCTCGCCCGCTCCCCTTTCCCCGCGTCAAGCGGCTTGTCCGGGTGAGGCGGGCGGCGGCGGGCGGCGGGCAGTGGGCGGCGGCGGCGGCGGCTCTCCCTGCGCAGCCTGCTAGCCCGGCGCGCAGTTGGAGAGGCTCAGGGCTCAGCTTGCGCGGGGAGGCAGCGCGGAAGCAATACCCCCGTGTTTCCCCGAAAGCAAGATAGACGTCTTACGTTCGGGGTACGGCTTATATTAGCCGACCCCCCAGAAACCCCCAATACGTCTGACAATCGGGGGTGTATTACTATCGGGGAAACACGATATATACATACATACATATATACATGAACACAAACTTAATTGGCATGTTTTGTAAATGTGCTAATATTAGTATCAATGTTCACTGTTCAGAAGCAGCAACACTAGATATGACATGAATGATGCAATTAAAAACAATGTGATAAAAAGAGGAAGGAAGGTATAGAGCAGGGGTCTTCAAACTCAGTCCTTTTATGACTCATGGACTTCAACTCCCAGAATTCCATGCTGGCTGAGGAATTCTGGGAGTTGAAGTCCATGAGTCATAAAAGGGCCGACTTTGAAGATCCCTGGTATAGAGAATGTTTTTGTTAATTTATTCTTTTAGAAAGACTTTTTTTTTCTTTCCGATGCTAGTAGCAGCCATGATGCAATCAGAATCTACTTTGTAGGCACAGGACTAAAGCCAATATACATTGGCCAGATCAGATAACTTATGGCTCTTGGATTAGATTAGATTAGATTAGATTAGATTAGATTAGATTAGATTGGGTGTTCCATACACCCTTCTGGTGGAATGAGCTGCTGCATATATGCAGTTCAGGTCTGCAAAGACTGAGACAAACCAGGCTTATATGAGTTTGTTTTGTACAGAATCAACTCTCATTGTGTGTGGGAGAGGGGGAAAGGGGAATAAAAAGCTGAATCTGATTCTTTTTCTCCTGTTATTAAAATGAACAAATCAGTAGTATCACCTACATAGATTGATTCTTCAAGACAAGGCCTGGATTTCAAATCAGGAATAACTATGCAAAAAAAAAAAAAAAACCCCACCCTTCTGCTGCTTTTTGGTGATTGTATTGCTTCATTTAAATACTGTTCAAAAGAAAAAAGTATGATTGCTCTGATATTCCCATTCTCGACCATCTCTGCCAAATACCTGGTTCATTTTTTTGGTGAAGCTATCAAGTCTAGCAAAAGCCAGACAGCTGACCAATGTCTCTGGTGGCCCCAATTCAACAAGCTGTGCTTGGGATAACAATTCTTCCCTGAGGATTAGGCCTTGTCCAACAATAACTTTGAATGCCTTTTCTCATCTCAAGAGACAATGACAAACTCTTATTTACCCCTTTATAAACAAATAAGTAGTTGTATGTTATTTTTATTTTTACAACAAGCATTTTCATTAACAAAAATACCCTAAAAAAAGGGAATAACTTTGCGGTACTCTTCTTGTGCCTCCACTTATCAAACATTTGTCTCTGGAGTCTGGACAGGAAAAATTAATCCAACACACCTAAAACATGCTCTCAGAACTCTGATTAGTAATATTTATAAGCATGCAAATTAAGATTACAATACAAGAATTCCAAGAATAGCTTACTTTCAAATAAAGCATAAGTATATAAGCGATTTAGGATGGCTTAGGTGAACAGGGCTGGAAACTGTCACTTTTTAAAGTCAAGGCTTGCTTGCATTGGGTTCTGTTGGTAAGTGCTATTCGATTTATCAGTGTGAGAAACAGCTTTCATGCTTTTAAAACATGAAAAAGCTAATCAAAAGCTAAAAACAGAAACAGTGACACTGATAATAAAAAGCAATAAAAAAACCCTCTGGAAAACAAGTATATCCTTTAAGAAAAAATGTTACTTTTGTTGTGCTCATCTGTGATATATCCCAGTGCTCAGAAATAATCAAAATGTGCTCTGCTGTTTTTCCCATACTGTCCACTCCATTGTTACTTGGTCAAAAGACTCCAGATTCTGTGATTAAAATGTATGACACTCAACAGATTCCTGGAACTCTGTTATAGTAACACAATAGCAAAGACTAAACCCTCAAGACTTTGATCTTTCTTTTTATGTATTAGTATTTACCATTCAATAAATCATGCTGTTTATTGCAGTTCAACAGTGACTGCACCCACTGTTATTTAACTACTCCAAATAATGTATTCTCATCTCTGTTGCATTACTGTTTCTACCAAGGCTAATGATTTCCTGATTTCCACATGCCACTGAGCTGGCAGTAACAAATGATGTTGCTCTCTTCTGCATGTTGCAAGTACTTTAAATTATATTTTACATACTCATTTAAAGGATCATTAGCTAAGTTAATAACTTTGCTATTCAGGAACATCATGCATGTTGGCAAAGGATTGGCTTGCTCACTTGTGTTCTCTAGTAACTTACAACGCAATCTTCCATTCTAAAGTACATATTTTAAATTTTCACTGGTTTCCAGTTCTGTTGAGATCTCCTTCTATTATTGACTAAAACTTAATAAGTTCTTAGTTATTTTTTTTATAAATATATAAAATTGCTTCAGAGTATAGATTCTAGAAACATAGTCTTGGTAACATGAAACAAACAGCTGTCCCCCCAAAAAAATCAATTTTGCAAAACATGGAAAGGTTTTCATATCCTGGTTGACTACAAGTTAAACATGAGGTAATAGTGTCACACAACTGCTAAAAACAACAACTCAGATGTTATATTAAGATATATTAATAGAAACACAGAGTCTAAATAATAGGATTTAAATCTTCCACTCTATTTTGTCCTGGTCAAATCTTATTTGAAGCATTTTGTCCAGTATTGGAAACTACCATTCAAAAAAGATGCCTGATAAATTGGAACAGATTCAGAGCAGGGTTTACAGGATGGTGAAGTCTTTAGAAACCAATCCCTATGTTTAAATATCGGGATATATTTAGTCTATAGAAAAGACAACTGATGATGGATATGAAGCAGTTGTCCAGAAGAGGGAGTTGAGTTGCAATATGTTCTACTGACATAGAGGCAGGACCAAAACTAATTAACTAAGAGGGGGAGATTCTGGTTATATATCAGAGTAAACTATATGAACTGCCTGAAAACTAGTTGATATACAACAAGGGTCCCCAATCCCGGGCCATGGACCAGTACTGGTCCATGGCCTGTTAGGAATCAGGACACACAGCCAGAGATGAACAATGGATAAGTCAGTGAAGCTTCATCTGTCTTTGCAGCTGCTCCCCAGCGCTAGCATCACTGCCTCATCTCCACCTTAGATCATCAGGCATTAGATTCTCACAGGAGAATGAACCCTACTATAAACTGCATATGCAAGGGATCTAGGTTGCACACTTCTCCCTCCTGGTCTGCTGAAAAGTTATCTTCCACAAAATTGATCCCTGGTGCCCAAAACATTGAAGAACTCTGATAAATGATATAAGTTCTTATTTGAAATGAATCCTCAAATAGATCTATCAGAGATGCTTCATTGCCTCTTTCAGTGAATAAAACTGGACCATACTGTTAAGTTCTGGGTTCGAGTGCAATGTTAACAACACATGGCAACCTTGAAGAGTTCTTTATTCTTACACCCAACAACTAACAAAAGTAAACAGTCTTCTTTTAAAGGCGAATGGACCCAGACTACAGCAAACAATGTAACTAATTTCTTGCCTTGCGCATGCACGCAAGGCTGGCGCCACTCAGTCTGGTCCCGGGCAGACACCGTTGTGCACATGCGCACAAGGGTAGCGCCAACCAGTCTGGTCCCGGGCAGCTTTTGGAATGCCCGGGACCAATGCAACGCCCCGAGCCTGCTTTTGCAGGCTCAGGACACAACACCCCTCCCCAATAGATGGAACATATACTTTACACACACAGGTGTACCTTCACAGGCAGGAGTGTTACACATTCCATTAATCAAATGCAATGAGTTGGAACTTTGAGTCTGCCTTCAGAAAAACCCTTCATTTTTAGTAATGTCTGAACATTACCGAAATCAAAAAATTGTACAGCATTCTATCCGAATGCTTCCTGTCTTCAGGTCCTCCTGAACTATCCTATTGACTTGACAGCAACTTCACAAATTCTTGAAGATGTTTGGGTGGACACTTGGCCCACTGTGACCTTCTAAGGCCAGAAGGGATTGCCTGGCCCACCTGCTTGCCTACCAGGCAAGGCAGGCCATGGCGTTGCTGTCTCAAATTTCCAGGTGACCCTGGTGAGGGTGCCTGGCCTACCTGCTCCCCTACCAGGCTAGGCAGGCCAGGACTTTGTGCCCAGAACACCTGGTTGACCCACCCATCTGCTGGCTGGCTGGACCCTCTAAGTCCAGACCAGCATACTTTGGAGGGGTGGCAGTCCCCGGATCCACAATGGATCCTTCTTGGGAACACTGTCTATCGAATCCAAGGCCAGCAGATGGAGATTGCTTAGTCACGGCAGTACCCCAGTACCCCATGGTCCCCAAGCGTATGCCCAAGGTGTCAGAGTCAGGAGTTGCTTCCCTGGCAACCCCCCTTGTTGATGACCTCCTTTTGGGTGCAATTGCGGAATTGGACAAGCGCTCCTGTTGGAATTCTTCTTCTCTTTCAGTTTGTGTATTGTTTGGATACCCCCAGTCAGTCTCCCTGTCTGGAGCACTATCTGTATGTGTGAATACTGTGGATACCCCCGGTGTGACTCCCTGTCTGGAGTGATGATGGATGAGTGGGATGACCCCCTATCCCAAGAATTCCTGTCAGGAGCACTTGTGGAACCCTGTGGTGACCAGTGAAAACTGATCCCCAGAATACATGTTATAGTCCTCCTCCGCCCCCAGAGCAAAGCCAGGAGCAGAAGGGTGAGACTTCAGTCTCTAACAGAGTTGGTCTATGTGCCTGCACAGAACGCAGCCATCTTCCAAAGTCACTTCATATGACAAAGGCCCCGAGACCTTGCAGACCACAGCTGTGACCCAGAGATGAACAGGCCCATAGTTCCTTGCCCAAACCAGATCGCCCACCTGGAGTCTCCTAGGTGTCCATGGTTGTGATACCTGTGAAGCCACCCAGTCAGGGTGCAGCCTATCCAGTTTAGTGATGAGGCGGCGAGCCCAGTGAAGTTCAGCTGGGCTCTTCCCTGTGGCAGTGCATGGTATGGTGCGATGTGCAAGAAGGAAATCTGCTAACCTGTGATGCCAGTTACCATAAGTCAATTTCTTGAGGGCATTTTTGGTTGTGCGCACCATCCTCTCTGCCAGTCCGTTGGAAGATGAATGAAAGGGAGCCAAAGTTGCATGGCAGATCATGTTGGCCTGGAGAAAAACCTGGAACTCAGAAGAGGTAAATTGAGAGCCATTATCTGAAACCAGAACATCTGGAAGACCGTGTGATGCAAAAATACCTCTCAACACTTGGATAGTCCTGGCAGTGGTAGTGGAGGAAACAGGAACAACCTCTAGGCACTTGGAATGGCTGTCAACAACAACCAGGAAGAATTGCCCCTGAAAGGGCCCAGCGTAATCTATATGTACCCTAGACCATGGGGTTTGTGTTTCATCCCACCTATGTACAGGGGCCTGAGGCATTTGAGGCCTAGACTGTTGGCACACTTGCCACCCTTGCACCTTAGCCTCGATGGCTTTATCGAATCCAGGCCTCCAAAGATGGCTGCGTGCAAGTGCTTTCATATTGATTATACCAGGATGTCCCTAATGCAGAGAGATCAAGATTCTAGACCTCAATGAGGCTGGGATCAGTACCCTGCTTCCCCATAAAAGGCAACCCTTAAAGGTGGACAACTCATGCTTCTTGAGCCAGAAGCTGTGGAACTCAGTATCAGGGCACTTGTCAGGCCATCCTGACAGCACCCATGTCAGCACGCGTGTAAGCATGTGATCAGTGGCAGTTTCTGCAGCCACATCCCTAGCATTGAGGGGAGACTCGGGCAACTCCTGGATGGACAGAATGTTAACAGCTGGAGCATGATCTGGTTCTACTTGGTTCAGGTGTAGTCTGCTCAGGCCATCAGCATGGCCCATTTTTTCCCCAGGTTTGTGAACTAATGTACAGTCATATGCTGACAGGAAAATGGACCATCTCAGCATACGAGGAGAAATAATGTGTGGGGTCTGTTTAGTAGTGGTAAACAAACCCAGCAGAGGCTTATGGTCAGTAAAGACTGTGAAGTGGTGGCCATATAAGAAATCATGAAATTTCTTAATGCCAGCCACTATGGCCAAGGCTTCTCTGTCAATTTGAGCATAATTTCGCTCTGCAGAAGACAGAGTCCTTGAATAATAGGCCACAGGGACCTGTGTCCCATCAGCCTTCAGATCGCTAAGTACCGCTCCCATTCCATAAGGAGATGCATCGCATGCAATGCAAACAGGCAGTTGCTCATTGAAATGCACTAAAATAACGTTAGAAGTGAGCAAGGCTTTAACCTCATTGAAATTCTTTTCATGGAGTTTAGTCCACTGCCAAGGAGTCTGCTTGTCTAAGAGCCTGTGTAGTGGCTCTGCTACTGCAGCTTTATGTGGGAGAAATGCATGGTAAAAATTTAATAGCCCCAAGAAGGCTTGCAGCTCACTCTTAGACTTAGGGCTTGGGGCCTGCTGGATAGCTTGCAATTTAGCTTCAGCAGGGTGAATGCCTTGGGCATTTATCCTGAATCCTAAGAAATCAATAAAAGTAACTCCTATCTTACATTTATCCTTCTTTAGTTTAAGGCCTGCTTTTCGAAAACGAATCAAGACAGCCCTTAATCTCTCTGCTAAATTTTGAGATGACTCTCCGGCAAAGTATGGACAGATCCCAGGAATACCTCGAAGTGTGCTCTCATGACACTTTGGAATATGCCAGGGGTTACATTGACCCCAAATTTCAGTCTCTTGACCTTGAAGGCCCCCCTGTGAGTTACAATGGTCTGGGCCTCTGCGGCTGCCTCATCAACAGGTAGCTGTTGATAGGCTTATGCCAGGTCCAACTTTTGCAAAAATATGCCCCCCCTTGAGGGAGGCCAAAATGTGACTTACCACAAGTACTGGATAAGCGTGCTGTTGTAGCACCTTATTCAGTGTGCACTTGTAATCAGCACATATACGTATGTCCCCATTAGCCTTTAGAGGCGTTACTATGGGGGTCTCCCATGGACTTGTGTCCACAGGTTCCAGAATGTCCTGCTGGAGCAATTTGTCCAGCTCAGCATCAATCTTACCCTTGAGGGCAAAAGGTACCCTCCTAGGTTTAACCCTGATTGGTGTGATGTTTGGGTCTAACCTTAGCGAAATGGGAGGCCCCTTGTAGGATCCTAACTCTGAACTAAACAATCAAGTCCAATAAGACTTGTACGTTCACCCCCAACAACCACCACATCTAGGGGACCCTCAAAATCCTTATGTTGTACTTTAAGGGTGCCTCCCCCTTAACACATACCATAGAATTCTGAAAATCTGTAAGAATTAGATTGGATGGCCTGAGTTTAACTCGAAGGCCACTGCTGCTGCATATCCTTTTGAAGGTATTAATGGAGATAATGGAAAGAGTGGACCCAGGGTCCAACTCCATTGATAAGGGAACCCCTTGCAATCTTAAATTAATGGACAGTTTCTTCTTAAGGAGCTTATGTGTACCTGTTCTCAAAATACTCCTGCGCGATGCGCAGAAGCCCACCCTATGTTGTCTGGGGACCCTGGTACCTTTCAGATGCAATTCTTCATGAGGTTGGACCTTCTGGTGACCCAAACAGATGGATCCTATGTGGCCTTGCCTGCCACATGCTCTGCAGATGGCAGAACGGAACTTGCAGTCAGCTCGCTTATGGCGACCTCCACACCCGAAGCATTGAAGAAATGCTGGGGCCTTTTCTGGACGTTCCTTCTGCCTCCTTTCAGTTGGCTGGTAAAGTCTATTTACCTCTTCTTCAGGATCCTCATCCGATCCTTCTCGAGCGTCCTCTTGATTGACTGCAGCTGTCTCTGTAGTGTTCCTGGTGAGCCGTAAGGTCTTCACAGCCCCACCTGCTGCTTCTTCAGTGTCACCTCTCTTAATGCATCTTGGAAAGAGACTTCTTCCTTAGCAAAGATCTTCTGCTGCAAGTCTTTGTTCCTTAGGCCACAAACAAATCTATCTCACAGCCTCTCTTCCAGATCTTTGAACTCACAAGGCCTGGCTGCTTTTCTTAAAGCTGCAATAAAGTCTGTAGCAGATTCAACCTGCCTCTGGTCCCTTTGATTAAACATGTGTCTCCAAGAAATGACAGACAACTTTGGCTGGAAATGTTCTTTCAACAGCTTCTTCAAGTCAGTATAATTCACTAACTCCAGAGGTGCAGGGGCCACCAGGTTCTCTGCAATTTCAAAAGCTTCCTGACCACAAACACATAACAGAGTTGCAGCCTTCAAGCCATCCTCTCTAATCTGGTTTACTCTGCAATAGTTTTCTACCCTGGCTACATAAGAATTCCATCTTTTTGGATGTGAGACATCAAAGTCAGACAAATGACCTATCATGGCCATTCTTAGTTGTAATCTTTACTACTTGCTCCTCTGCACTCTTCTAAGGGAAATGGTCTTGTAGCCAAACTCACCCTCCAGAGACTCTGTACTGGCAGGCTGGAACGCTGATTTAGACGCCAACTTCCCTCTGCAGGACTTCTTGGTAAGTCCTCAAGACTTCTCCATTCAATTGCAAATGGATCCCACCTTTGTCGCCAGTGTTAAATTCTGGGTTTGAGTGCAATGATGACAACACATGGCAACCTTGAAGAGTTCTTTATTCTTACACCCAACAACTAACAAAAGTAAACAGTCTTCTTTTAAAGGCGAATGGACCCGGACTACAGCAAACAATGTAACTAACTTCTTGCCTTGCACATGTGTGCAAGGCTGGCGCCATTCAGTCTAGTCCCGGGCAGCCAGCATTGTGCACATGCACACAAGGCTGGCGCCCACCAGTCTGGTCCCGGGCAGTTTTTGGAATGCCCGGGACCAATGCAACGTCCCGAGCCTGCTTTTGTAGGCTCAGGACACAACACATACAATCTCAATAATCATTTTCAACTTTATTGTTTATGTATTCCATTTATTTATCTGCTATTAAAATTGCAAATGCAACTGATGATTTGGTGGGAAGGGATTAAGAGGAGTTCATATTCTTGGAGAGAGAGAGAGAGAGAGAGAGAGAGAGAGAGAGAGAGAGAGAGAGAGAGAGAGAGAGAGAGAGATCAAAGGCAACAGGTAGTCCATTTTCTTTCCATTAATGCTGCACTAGATAGCTGATAACTGTTATCTTTGATAATGGAGACTGTCCCCAAAAAAGATAAATGAAAAAGGGAAAACTCCCAGTAAGCTTGCTGAAAATGGGCATCAGATCTGAAGCAGTTTTGAGCAGCTTGTTGTTTTTCCATCTCAACAATCTTGATCCACATTCAGTTATGGGATTCAGCTGGTTCACAATGGTTCAGCAGAACTGGTAGCTAAATTTTGCTGCATTCAGAGAACCAGCTGGTTTTCAGAAGTCCAGTCTAGGCCTCAGAGGCCTGGAAGAGGCCTCTCAGGCCTAGAATAGCCTACTGGAAGTGTATGGATGCCACTTCCGGAAGTCCGTTCTAGGCCTCGGAGGCCCAGGCCTGCATCAAATAAGAGAACTGGTTGTTCAGGTATTTGAATTCCACCACTGTCTACTGCTTCCATGCTGTCATTAGCAGTAAAGAATTTACTATGTTTTTTATTATTGATCAGCTGCAAAATAATTAGATAAAGGAGGAGGGGGTTACAGAGGTAAATCTGTTGATGTCCTGGAGAAATAACCTGGTGTCTTTTATAAGACATCTCTTTATATGCCTCACTATACCACTTTAGAGTTTCTTAAGCTAAAACAAAACTGTTATAGAGATTCCTTCTTTTTCCCAGCCAAGTAAATAACAGGTTCAACACATTACTCTTATTCGATGCAGGCTTGTCTCTATAGCAAGAAAATCAATTATTTAAATGTAACCCTGGGCCATCATTGCTCCTTTTTCTCCCTCTAAGCTACTGCTTTCTATAGGCTTCAAAGCCAAGGCCTGGCAGCTCACTAGAGTTGCTACATAATCAGAACAATTAACAGATCAATGGCTTGAATTTAATTAAAAATCATTCTTATTAATCAAAATTGATCATCTGGTCTTCTTTGGTTCAATTATTGGAGAGAGAACTGCCCTCCCCAGCTATTACACGTATTCATATGTGTGTGGGGTCTGACTTCTCAATATTACAAGCTGAATAAATTATCAGATATACTTTTAATTCCGTGTATTTCTCAGATGTATTCTTTTGTTCATATTCAGATCTGGTGCATTGATGAATTTCTGACTAAATTTAATGGGAAGTGTTTTTATCAGTTTATCCATAATTAATTAATACTAAAGAAATATACCTGAAGAAAGTAAACATCTCTCTTTCTCAATTATACTAATTTTCTAAGTTGGTTCATGTGTCACCTGCTAAATGTTATGTCACTTCCTGCCCAGCTGAAGAAACAATAGTAGCTAAACAATCAAAATGAAAATGGGACAAATGGTTCCTCTCAGCTAAGAAAATTCAGATGATTTTCTGACCACTGAAAATCCTCTGAGACAAGTCATTCTTGATAATGTATTAGAGCTGCTTTGCCCAAAAATATCTTTTTATGAATTGGATCATTAAGAGAAAAAGTAGACTAACGGGTATGATTTATGTGTAATTATAAAGTCTTTCTTCTTTCTCTTGGGCATTTGTAGTTGAACATCTGGGCCAGCTTTAATCTTCTCTTTTACTTTTACTTTCTCTAGTACTTTTACTACTTTACTCCCTTTGGTCCATTCCCCTTCCCCTTAATTGCTATTTATTAGCACTAATTACTAATTTTCATTGTTCACTGTGCATGTTGCCTACAGTAGTTGTTAGTGCTCTCCCTTGCCTTTTTTTTTTACAAATAATGTGACAATGTGAAATGCAGAACAATTAGTGTTTATTCTAATTATATCTCTTGAAAGAATAATTCTTTTTTTATCCAGTGTTGCCTTCAAAGATCTAGCAAGATTTGCCATTGTTGAGTAAAATACTTGTAGACATTATCCTATTCTTAATCCTTTTCAGAAGTTGCTGAATAGCCAGGTTTAATCATAAACCACATTACTGTTTTAGAACTTTTTCTCATACATAGCTATTAAACCGAGTTATAGAAGGCTATAAAAGTAGGTTCATAGTAAGTTATTAAATACTGCAAAGATAAAATAAGATATAAAATAATAGAATCAATGAAATATTTTTATTTGTATTTAATGAGCCTGGAATAGGTGGCTTCTGTAAATGTGTGTATATTTGTGTGTATAAGAACTTGACCACACACATATCATATACACATTTACAAAATTTCCATCTGCCAGTTACAAAAGGCTACACTGCTTGAAGATATATAGTAAGCCTATACATTATGATATCCTAGGAGAGTTCTTGGTATAACTCAATGCATATGAAGACTAACACCAGGTAAAGAACTCGAAGCTGTGATTTCACATTTTTATGTCTATAATAATAGCTTTAGTTCCATGAATTCTGATTTCTTGCTCTACTTTCAGGTCCTTCTTATACAGAAAACCCTTAGAATACCTATGAAATATAGACACTATACGTCCACCCCAGTTATGACAAAAAGACTATCTATCTATCTATCTATCTATCTATCTATCTATCTATCTATCTATCTATCTATCTATCTATCTATCTATCTATCTATCTATCTATCTATCTATCTATCTATCTAACTTCTATGCCACCCATCTTATTACAACAATAAAGACCCTGAATTTATAGTTCACTTAAAATTTAATTGACCAAGATAGAGAAGAAGGGAGCAAAGTGCACATGGGGAGGAGGTAAGATCTGTCTAATCCATTAATCACCTCCAGGATGTCAGTCATCCATTGGGCCCCTGGGCCGCCTAGCAGAGCCAGGTTTTCAAGCCTTTCAGAAGGCAAAAGAATGGGTGTGGCATGATGTTCCAGAGGGCAGGTGCCATAATAGAAAAGGCTCTTCTTCTGGACCGAGCCAACCAAAATTTGACTATCCACAGCATGCCTATTCTGCTGGCACTGATAGGGTGGACTAAAACCATTGGGGTAAATTGGTTCCTTAAACAACCTGGACCCTCGCCATGAAGTTCTTTAAAGGTGATAACCAACATCTTGACTTGGACCCAGAACTGAACTGGCAACTAGTGCAGCTCATTGAACAGTGGTATAACATGGGGAACCCCTGGACCCCCAAGAATTGCCTGTGCGGCTGCTCTCTGTACCAGCTAAAGCTTCAGGGACGGTTACATTTATTCATGGCTATTGACTAAGGCTGAGTGGTGCTGTTCAACTGCATGCTGCTGAAATAAAATCATGTTTCATAGATGTAGTCCTCCAAAATATCATTATTTCCCACAGCACCTAATTTTTTTAAATAGCCAACTTGTCATCTAAGACCTGACTTCATTTAATCCTGCTTTGCTTGCAATCTGATGGTATCACAGAAAAAGCTGGTATTGCTCCAGGCAAACTTTGTTAAGCCACAGAATGTCACAAAAATATTCCAGCCTGCACTCTCAGCTTACAACAGCTTCAAATACAGAGAGGGATTGCTGCCATCTCCTCTGCTGCATTACAGATATATGTGATTGGAAAATGGTGCTTGAAGGAATAGCTTATAAAGTATCTTGTACAGATATATTCAACATAGAGATGTAAGAATTTGCATGCTTGCTGTTTTTAGTCTAACAGCAGTTAGAAAATGAGATATATAAATCAATTAGATATATTCCAATATATATTTGTTTATAATTTAGGATCTTCCGAAGGCAGTTTTGATTAGAATTTAGATTTGGTGTCTGTGGATCCATAAGGCATTTTCCTAGAGATCCTAAACAAAATTGACCTTTGTTAGCTTTCTGAAAAAAAAAAGACCTGCTTTTCCCATAGGCACTGTACCCAGATTGTTAGTAGAGCCTGACTTGTATGGTTAGGTTGGCTTATAGTGTTAAGAGCCTTGCCTTAGTTTTGATGTTGTTTCATTAATATTTTATGCTTGTATCTGTTCCAGCCAAGGCTCAGAACTTAAATGGGTGGCTATTAAATTGAATAAATAAATAATACCACCACTAATGTGAATTTTCAAGATTCAGCACAACAGCAACAAATACTATAAGCTTAATAGAACTGTATGGGTTCAGCAGTATTAGAAAGAGGCACAGGAGGGATATTGGTAGGATTGTGAAGCAAATAACCTCTTCCACTTGCATTGTAATATCACATACACAGCCAAAAAGGGAAGAGTTTGGTGTGAAGGCTAAATCCATTTTTACCATTTTGACAACAGCAGTGATTTTCTATGGGTACCACAAATTACGTATATGTTTGTTTCTTTGCTGCTACATTTAATGGATGTTTAATATCACAGTCTTATTAAAACACAGCATCAGATTGACAATAATGGGTTCTGTTGTCTTCCTTCCTTCCTTTGCTCCCTCCCTCCATCCCTCCCTCCCTCTACTCACTATTAAAGAATTGATTTCTTTTCTCTTAAAAGAAATCCTTGTGCCTTCTGGTCATGCAGCATTTCCAGCTTTAGCTCCTAAGGTCATGAAATACTTTCTTGAATTTATATTAGTGAAAGTGAAAATATGATATCTGAGTAAGTATCCTTGATGCCCATCCATCCCACAACTCCCCTCCACTGGTCATATAGCTGATATTGGCAACTAGGTCTGGGAAAGACTGCTGACATCCTGTAATAACTAATTCAGTTCTTTTTGACCCTCCATTGTGTTCATCTCTGCCACATTTCTTATATTTCTCCACTTGAAAAACTCTTGCACAGAGTTGAAAACAGGGACATTCCCTCATTTTTTAATTTTATAACAATTGTCTTTTCTAATATTCTGTTCTGTTTATCCTTTCAGGTCCCATCTACACTGGCAGCTTCAACAAATTGTCTTCAGTACTGAAACACATGTGAAATGAGGCCAGTTTAAGAAATAACTCCATAGATTTCAGCCCTTTGTTCAGCATCATTCTCACACTCTTGTGATTGTGATATGGGTTGCCCATCTTGCAATTATGACTTATCAGCAAGCAAGGGTGACCTGGTTGCAATTTCTGACATTCCAGGCTGGCTTCCCAGCAAGGTATCAAACAACATCAATGAGGAAGCCAGCAGGAAGTTACAACTTGCGGGACCGTCTGCTGCCGCATGAAACCCAGCGACTGGTTAGGGCCCACAGGGTCGGCCTTCTCCAGGTCCCGTCAGCCAGACAGTGTTGCCTGGCGGGGCCTAGGGGAAGAGCCTTCTCTGTTGCGGCCCCGGCCCTCTGGAATCAACTCCCCTCAGAGGTCCGTATTGCCCCCACCCTCTCCGCCTTTCGCAAACTGTTAAAGACACATCTTTGCCGGCAGGCCTGGGGCAGTTGACACCTTGCCCCAGCCAGGGTATGTTTGTTGTAAGCTTGTTTAGGATGATTGGTTTTAATCTAGGGTTTCGGAATAAGGTGGCATAGAAATCGAAACAAAATAATAATAATAATAATAATAATAATAATAATAATAATAATAATAATAATAATAATAATAATAATAAACTTCCAAGTCACAATCATTTGAGGTTCCTCGCTTAATGACCTCTGTGATCTTCAAGTTAAGATGACAACCAGGACTGCCAGAATTACTTTATTACTTTATGAATTATTATTATTACTTTATGAATGCATCACTTATTGGTGGCAATTTGAATTGCCACCATAACCTGAGGACTACCTGTACGTGATTTCCACTGATATACATTTTTAATGATGCACCTCCTCCCCTGTTTTTCACACACTGCCTGTTACATCCACCACTGAACTAATATGTGGGGTGCAGTAGAGGGAAAGGATATCACCATTGCACCTTTTTTTGTCACTGGAAGGAAAAACAGGGTTTTTTTTAAGTCATTCATTGATTCACCTCTGACCATTTCCCTTTTGAGGTAACCATTAACACCACTTCTGTGTGAGGATAGGAATGATTGCTTTAGATCAGCATGTATTGATATGTGAAAGAAAGCTGCATAAAGCTTAAGGCTTTTGTGAAAATAGTAGAACCTTTATGTGCACATATTCCGGTTCTGGGATAAAGACTTCCTGAAAATGTCTAAATAGAGTAGTGACCAGAAAGGAATATGGACCATTAGATCGCCATACCGACCAATAGGCATTCAAACATCACAAAGACTGGATTAAAATGATTCAGAAAAACTGAGTAGCAAAAATTGCACTAGTATGAGTTGGAAAATATCATTTTGAAGCAAAGCAGAAAATCATGGTTGGTCAAGTCCTATTCTAGCCCATCCACAGCCAGAAAGTTTTGTGTGTGGAGGAGTCTTTAATCACATGGTTAATTCTCTGCTATTTGCCTCTTTTCCTTTCTAATCTTGCTGTTTTCTGCTTTTTTACTCCTATTCTGGATTGTTTGTTCTTGTTTAGTTCAATTTTTTTTAACTATTTTTTTCTGGGAAGTTGGCCTGGTTAGCAGTTATTATCTGCTGAGTATGTCTTCAATTCTTTATTCCTGGTGGAGGGACAATCAGAACCATATCTACTTTTCCATGTATCCAACATCTGGAACTCTATTTTTGCTGTTTGCATGAAACCTGCTTTATGTCAAAACAGTTCTGAAATCTACTCATTTTGGGAGCTTTTAAACTTTCCCTATGTGCTCAGGCTTTTCCACTGCTATTTCCCCAGCTCTTTTCCTTTAATTGCTAGCACTGTTATGACTCCCATTCTTCTTCTTCCTTTTTACAGATTTCATATCTTTTTGGTATATCACTTTCTTGAAGGGCAAGATATACAGCACATACAGACACACACCAAGGGACAACTTCCTTTTTTCTTTCTCTGTAATCCCCATGTGCTTTTAAATGCAGAGGCTGGAAATATCCTCTAGAAGAGATTTTAAAGGTCTGTGTGAGCTGTGTGAGGAGAAGATTAAATTGCTCCTTCCCAGTTTAATCAGTGGAAATACAGCATTGCAGGGTTTTTTTTTTAAAGCAAGAATACATCTAAGAGATAATAAGCAACAACAACAATTGAAATGATTGTAGTACAAAAATAATGAACAAAAGATGAGTGAAGCATTCCCCAATTTTATTTTCTCTAAAATGTTCCCCAACATGACATTATCACTTTAAATTGAATACATGCATGTAAAGAACAAATATGCATATTAAAGTGGAGTGACTTTTATTTTAGAAGTTATTAATGTCTTAGCAATTCTCACATCAGTGTTAAATACAAATGACAATACAAAAGGGACATTTGAAGGTAAATAAATCCCAAAGCTGAGTGATCACACTGACAATTGATGAGAGCAATAAAAAAAATCTCCCTATCATCTAAATGATATTTATAGCAATGTCAAACATGAATTACATGTTTATCAGTAGATACCAAGTAAATTACTCTTAAACTTTTTTCCCCTTCCAAATAATCCAGCCAGATTGAACAAAGGACATTCAGGTGGCTAATGCTCTAATGAGCATTTATGGGTTCTAGAAAACTTATAGGAACAGAGATCAGGGATTGAATTAATTTGGTTGCAAACAGAACAGTTTGACTTTGTTGTGCTGTGAATAAATATAGTACTATATAAAAATGTCATGATCAGTAAGCACTAAATCTCCATTGGGCTGGCACTGAGTAAGCAATTAAAACACACACATACAAATACACACCTTCATATGAAAACTCTCATTGTTAGAGAAAAAATGAAAATGAAGAAAAGAAAGCAACTGATGATAGTAACAATTGAGCTGTTGTTTTTTAATTCTATTAAAAATTCTAACTATACTATTAAAATTCTAACTATAACTATAATTATAGGCAATCCTAAATAGATTTACTGCTGGAACTACTACTACTACTACTTATTAAGAATCATTAGTTAATCCAATTTTATTGTTATTTAACAGCTTTGTGTGAACTGTTTATATTATCTTCCTGACTCAATCAGTATCTTTTGCCAAGGAAGAACTTTTCTAATGTTGACTAATATGCATATTATATTATTAGGCATCTGAATGATTAGCTTTTTCCAACGAACAGGTATCCTGATTCATCTGCTACATTACTCGATGACGCAGTCTTTTCTTGAACATCTGTATCATCTTACCTATGGTATTTATCAAATCAAAATCAAATGAAATACCTTTATTATGGTCTTTGACAGCTTTTGTAGTAAAAAAGAGAAATAGTTTGATGCAACAATTCATTGTTGAGAAAAGAATTATAGGAAAATAAAATATCTAATTAAGAATGTTATATAGTTGTGTGACTTGGTGAAAGTATTTGACATCTGATATGTGAGTGTGGGGTTAGTATCCCTTAAATATAATAAACTTAAAATTTAATTTATACATAAAAATTATATAGTCACCGTCTCAAAAAGCGTGAATTTGGACATTGTATAATAAATTGGAATTATTTAAAAGAATTATTTTAAAAAAGCAAAGTTTATATCAATCAATATTAACTTTCTTGGACATTACATGTTCCATAGTTGTTTGTATCTATTCATCCTGTTATATCCAGCAGTATAAGCATGTGTTTATTATTATTATTATTATTATTATTATTATTATTATTATTATTATTATTATTATTATTATTATTATTATTATTATTATTATTATTATTACCATTATGAACTCCAACCACACACTGTCCAAGCAGACAGACATGTCAGAAATAAAGATTACCACAAGATTGTGGGTCTCTCTCTACCTGATATTCTCCAGCATTTCTGCTTTGGCCCAACACCTGACTGGGTTTAGATAGTGTCTTAGCTTATCTCACACTTGTGGCAATCTATATGTATCAGCGGCAGAAAATGTGAAATTGGCCATCTCAGGAAGACAACATACATACATACATGTATGTGCAATTTATCTGTTCCTTCAAACTTCATGGACCCTAGGCAGTTTATTAAAGCTAAAAAATGTGTAAAAAGCTCATGTCCCGTCCCCCCCCCATGAAAGCTGATAGGCTGATCTTTCTCACTGTTATAAGAAATGTTTAGGAAAGGTAAATTATTTTGGTCAGTTCATCTTGAAGAGCTTTGTTTATTTTAAAAATATTTCGTACATTTGCTCCAAGTTTTCAAGGTCAGTAATTCTTGTTGCCTTTCAAGCAATTATCAGACTATTCAGCCACAAAGTTTTCAAGGTCAGTAATTCTTGTTGCCTTTCAAGCAATTATCAGACTATTCAGCCACAAAGTTCCTTCACCGAAAGCATCACATTCTGATTCATATCTTCAAGTTTCAATTTTTCCATTTCATTTTTACCTGCATAAATGTTGTTTGTACATTATAAGGAAACATTTTTAAAAAGTGGATACTACTATTATGATGCTTTAAAGAAGAAGAGAACAAATATTTCATTCCTGGAGATGAAATCTCTTCAGATTTTAGCTGAACAATGATTTACAGCCTGTCTGTAACATCTAAACAATTGGAATTTACCTACAGGGGAAAGATGGAGTGGATTTTGTTTAACTGGTTGAGTAGCTGTATATGGAAATGCTTAAGTCTTTGAGAGAAAATGTTCTGTGTGTATTTGAAGATGGCAGAATCAATTTTATAAAAAGGGTAAATTATTTTCCATGCAATTAATTTAAAAAGTAGTTATCATTTAATTTGTATGTGTATTATGTGCATCTACACATGCACATAATATATACATTTTATATGTTTGTCAATACAGTTATAAAATGTGCTGCTGCATACTGTATAACATTCTGGGTATTAGATTTTTTTTCTATTCCAATTTTGGGAAAAAGGCAAGGTAGTTGTTTTAATTTCATAGTCATCTTCCATTTGAACTAATCATTGAACTATTTCCCAACTTAAAGTCTGGCCCAGATGCCATATTACCACATGTATAAATGAACAACATCTTTAAAAACCAAAAGGAATTTCTTAGCAAACAAAATAGCTACAAAATGGCATAATTTCTCTTATTTTTCAGAATAAAGCTTTAGTGGCGTATAGTTACAGGTTGGTACAGTAAATTACTGTCGTGCAGCTCTGAAAGTCGATCTGTTCCCCCTCACTTTTACATTCCAAGAAACGGGTGTGTGGGGATCCCTTCTGAGATATTTGCCACATCCACATTCCTTCTGTGAACTCATCTGCTGTTTGTCTGACTGTTGTCTAGTCTGTAGCTTTTCTACTTTCCAAGACCATTCCCACATATAGTTACAATTAACATGCAACTGAAGCAGCGATGTTTCGGGTAAAGTCAGGAGACTAGAGAAGTTGACACAAACTTTATCCAGTCAAATTACAGATATTTATGTGGTCCACAGTCACCTTGCTCCTCCTATCACATCACAATAACAAAATGGTTTTTTTTACTAATGCTACTTGATAAAATACGAGATATGCTCTCGGTTGTAGGTATGTGCTCTCTATATAAATTAATAGACAAATCATATCATGCAGTATAAATAATCTGTCTTATACATTGATGATTCTCTGGTATGATTGATGTATATGATGATGGAAGAGGTCACACAATAAAGTAAACCCACAGCCAAAGAATGTTGATATGTGCATATTTTCATATGCCTATTTATCAAATTTATAAATGCAAATGACCTACTATGATTTCCTCTGCCTTACTTGATTCTATTTACTTTTGAAAGTAATTGTCAATAAGGGCACACATCCCTTTCCAATTGACAGTATCAAATATTTTCTTCCTATCTACCTAACAAACGTAGATATTTATTATAGTTTGAGGGAAATCAGATATAGTATCACATCCAGATAGTAGCATCTGGCTTATCTTCTTTGGACATGGAAAATGAGCAGAGTTGGATATGCTCAAGACATGTCTGGAAGGTTATCAGGGAACAGCAGAGCTAAAACTAGATTGGGAAGTAGTAAAATGTTCTGGAAGAAAGTAGGAGTTTCAATTTGCTTCTGTACTGTAGTCAAAGAAACCACCTGGACAGAGTCATAGGATCACCGGCAAGAAAGATCAACCAACGGATACACCCAAACATACATCTTACTACTTATCACTCTAATCCTCTCATTTATCTTCCTTTACAAGTAGGAAAAACTAGTTCTAGTCCCTTAAGAGAGCTGTTCTATTTGTTCTAGATAATAGCACCAGTTATTTAATTCCAATTTCTTTCTAGGGAAAAGAAAACAAAAGATTCATCTTTCCTTATTGTTATTTACAGCAGGGCCTTTTAGTTAGATGAAACAAAACAGATTCCAGCAGTGGAATTCCCTTCTATTAACTCTCTGGGAGACATGAGTAACTGCATGTCTTTCAGTTATATTAGTAATCATAAATCTCCTGTTCTCCTACAGATTCTATAATATGCAAAGATATTCAAATTCTCTGTATTAATATAGCAATATAAATGGATTTTTAAAAGATTTCTATGGAAATCTACCCAATGATTGATTGATCTCTCTTTCTCTCTCTTTAGGAATTGTTATTTCTTATGGTGAAATAAGAAGAGTCATACTGCATTGTTCAGTCCAGAAGCAGTCAATTGAAAGAGATCAGGTAAGATTTCTCTATAGGTTATTCATTGAAGAACTATCCAAGAAAGCTTTGAGGAGTGTAAGCTCAGGGGACTTCTTTTAAAGAAAGCAAAAGTAAAAAAAAAAAAATCTATCCCTGTATAAATCAAGTATGGGATTTTATTTTGACACCCCAATATCAGTATTTACTAAACCTGGACAGGCAAGTCCACCCCAGCAGTCTGCATTTGCAAATAACTTCACTCATTAATATTTAATTAAGACAGAGGAAAACTGTCCTTGATATTTTGCTGCAATTAGTGCTCTCTATACCCCACTGACTTCCCATGATGAATTACTTTTCAAATGGAAAGTGAAGTGATTAAATAAAGTTAAAGATAGTCTATTCCTTGCATGTTGCCCAATGTACTTTTTCAGTCAATGTAGAAATATGACTGTGTTAGCATACAGTTAAGCTCCTTTGGGAGGAAAACATAGAAAAAAGCAACAGTCTTTTGATGAATTATATGGTTTTATTTCTTCTCTCTAAGATCACACTTGTTATTTATACAATGCCATCAATATACAAGATGTGATTTTACTTTGGGACAAACCACAAACAACCACAGAATCTATTTGCTGCTTTGGGGCCAAGTCTTGCCTCTGGAAGCACAAATTTCAATTTTACCAATTTTAAGGTTGGTGCACAAATTAAAGAAAGAAATGAGGCTTTGGTTTTTGCAAAGGGCAATCTAGAAAGCTACCAGAGTTTTATTATGGAACTTTACATTTCTGATTGTTTTCAAGGTTTCCTGAGGACTGAAGACATTTGAACCAAATGAGAACATATGATTTCTATGCTTGACCAAATGGAAAACAAGGGAAAACCAGCAAGTTATACTAACTTAGAGCTTACTTGTTTTAAAATAATACTTCTAATAAATATTACAATTTAAAAGATAAAAACCAATATGAACTGAAAAAGAAGACAATAAAGAGAAAAAATAGAAAGTGCAGAAAATAAGAAAAAAACAGGAAAACAAGAAAGAGAAAGGGAATATATAAAGAAATTATTTTCCCCCTTCATCAAATCAATGTGATCATTTCTAGTAGCTTATGACCTTCTCTTAAAATACAGCAAATACAGTCTGAAACATGCTTATAATTGATTTCATAATCTTATTTTAAATGCATCTGGAACTTTACTGTACCTGAAACGTTCTAAAATCAACATTCTAGTCACCCTTTTGTTATTTATTCAAAAGGAAAAAAGATGTTTTTTAATGTTTTTAATTCCTTAAACTTGCATTTTAAACCTATTTCACTAAAGATGAAAGGAAACTCATCCACTACTATAAAATTTGTTGATTCAAACTTTGCTATTAGTTCAAAAGCAATTAAAAAGCAATTTCCAAAAGTGATTAAGAAAATGAAACTTGGTGAACCTTATGTCCATATAGGCTACATTGTGGCTGTGTTTTTCATTGAAGTCTCTGAACTTTCCCTTGCTCAAAACACAAATCAACCACAAAAAACCCTCAGTTCCTGTAGCCTACTCACAAGCAGCAGCTGTCCAGAAAATAAGTGGATAATTTCCTGATTTCCCTTTCTTCCAGAGTCTGCTGTGGTTACCAGCCTTGAGTCTACTTCTTTCCATGGGTATTTCCTATTGTGTGCTTGCTTATTTAGTTCTAATTTATTTCTTTCCAATCATTGTGTGCAAAGGGGAGGGGAAAAAACAGATCAGGCATAGATAGGATAACACATACTGATCTTAGGATGATAGTGTGACTGAAGGACACTGTCAAAGTAATAAATGTGGGGGTTTCAGTCACAGAATTATTTTTTTTAAACCATTATATCATTGAATGGTAGGTAAGCCAGGACTATCTGTACTTTTTCTTCAATTCAAATAATTTACCATTTATTTCTCAAAAATTGCAACTATAATAGAACAAATAAAAGTAAGTTTGGAAATTAATTGGAAGGTGATAAACAAAGGACAGATTTGGTGTAGAAAGGTAGCAAAGGACAACTTCTTACTCACCCTGCTTCTTTAGGAGAAAATAGCAGTTGGGATCACACTGAGAGACATGTATTCACACTTTGGTGTGTAATTAATTATTAGTAGAGATGAGAGTTATTTGGACCATATCTTCAACCTTCAGAACAACCTTTTGTACTAATGTTACGTCCCAGATTTACTTCTAAGTCCAATGCTGTAATGTCTTATATATTGTATATACAATAAATGTGCAGCATTGCAAATACTACAATGTCACTTGCAATTATATCTTGCAATAGCTCTTGTTATGCCCTGACCTATAGAATTATTTGCTGACAAAACAAATATAAAGGATTACTTTTTAAATAAAAAGGCAATCTATTTTTAAGATCAAAGTGAATGAAATTCTGCATTTTTCATTAAAACCTGCCAAGATTTTCAGCCTTTAAAATTGCTGTACCAGTTTTCTAAATACTCTTCCATCCCTTCATAGGATTAACCATTGTTTTATTCATCATATCCTAAGCACCCTTACCTATAAGATATGCTTTTCCTTGTGAATGCCACATGCAACTGTTCTCCCCAAAAGGCAGATGAAGGGAATAGTAAGAGTAACTGCAGAATCCCAAGCAATCTTCCAGTGCAGAGGTCCCCAACCAATGGGCCATGGCCCACTACTGGGCTGTGACCTTTTGGTTACCAGGCCACGTGAGTGGCTGGCTAGTGCATGCACAAATGTGTGTGCGCTCACCCCCTTGCCTTTGTATTGGTGCTAGCTGAACTGTGAGCCTCATGCCAGTGCTAGCTGAGCCACAAGCTGTGAGCCTCTCACCGGCACTAGCTAAGCCACAAACACTGGTGCTAGCCAAGCCGTGAGCTTCTCACCGGCACTAGCGGAGCCATAAGCTGCATGCCAGCACTAGCCGAGCTACGAGCCATGTGCCAGTGCTAGCTAAGCCGCGTGCCGGTGTTAGCAGCCCTATTTGCAGAGCACATATGCTCACAGTCCCATTTGCGCACATGCGCATGGAGTCACATTTGCAAGTGTGCACATGCATGCATAAAGCTGCCTGTTCCTCCCTTTCCCACAGGGCTGCCAACTCAGAAAGGTTGGCGACCCCTGTTCCAGTGGATAGTTACTACATCCATTATTGTCATTATGGTTCATTCATCCAAATAAGTGTACAAATAATTGACAATGGCTGTTCCATTTGTGAAAAGATACATAGGAAAAGGTAGAGGAAGCTACTTGCAAAAGGAAGGTGGGAGAGAATCTCTGTGGAAATTGATACATTGAATATAACAGCTTGCTCTTTCAATATTTCCATTACAATTATATCATATGGTTCTAATTCTCTAAGAACATGTCCTATAGCTAGAACAGTGGTTCTCAACCTTTTTCAGGTTGAGACCCCACTTGCGCCGCCCATGCGCGGCACGACGGGCTGATCCGTGCATGCGTGGCGCGCACGCGACGAGCTGATCCACGCATGCGCGTGTGACGGGCCAATCCGCGCATGCGTGGCGCGCGAGCGAAAGCCCGAACCACGCATGCGCAGCGCACGCGCGACGAAGGAAAAAAAGGCGGACCGCGACGGGCTGAACTGTGCATGTGCGGCGTGCGCGCAGCGGGAGAAAAAAATGGCGGACCGCGGTGTCCGGTGACCCCCGCAAAACAGTCGTTCGACCCCAAATGGGGTCGCGACCCATAGGTTGAGAACCACTGAGCTAGAAGGTCATATTGCTAATAAAAAACAGCAAAGGTTTCAAGCCACCTTTGATGACTCCTTCCTTCCTTCCTTCCTTCCTTCCTTCCTTCCTTCCTTCCCTCCCTCCCTTCCTGTTGTTAGGTAACCATTTTTGTTAGCATTTTTCTCTTTTTCCAAGAGCCTTCTGGCAAATGTCCTTATTGAAGAAATGAGTGTTCAGATGTTTTGTTTGTTATAAGAATGTTAGAAAAAGGGAGGGCTTACTGCTTTCTGAATTTAGTTAAAATATATGAGTTTCTTTTTCACTATTTGCATTTTCTGCCTTCTCCCTACTATCTTAATATGTTCCTGTTTATCCAAGGATTTTTCTTACTTTCCATGTTGTTCGAATAGCATATTCTTTTATATAGGTATTTATTTTGCTAATAATAATATTATGGAAGACAAGGGAATATTGTATCAGGACAGTACACAGTCTCCTATACTTGAGAATTGATAATAGAGATTAGCCCTGCAAACATTTTATTTCATTTTCCTGTGTAAATCCTACAGAATTTGAGATCATAATCATCACCTAAATGTGAATCCTTTATCTGGAATATCTGAACATAATTCCATCCTTACATCTGCAAACCTGATAGCAATCTAACAGTGAAAAACAAATAAATAATGAAAAGTACATGAAATAATTATATACAAAAAGCATACTGCTCCTTGGTGATATCCTGAAGCTTTCCAGGTTTTATTTGCAAACTTGATGTTTATTTAGAAATATGTTAAAAAAATAGTTTACAGGAAAAAACTAGATCATAACTGAATTTGATACTTGTGTTTGTTTGTGTGTGTGTGTGTGTGTGTGTGTGTGTGTGTGTGTGTGTGTGAGAGAGAGAGAGAGAGAGAGAGAGAGAGAGAGAGAGAGAGAGAGAGAGAGAGAGAGAGAGAGAGAGAGAGAGAGAGATTTTCTTAAACTTGGTTAGGTAAACTGAACTAACAGCTATGTTTTTCTCTTCCAAAAAACTTCAAGTATTTTGTGATTCTCCCCCCCCCATGTGCTTTGGAACAGCATTATGTGATCTTGGGCAAGCTGTGAATATTAATAATACTACTAGCTTGCCCAATTGAGAAAGCTACCCAGTTTAACTACATTTGATTATTTGGAAAGTATTCATGGACAAATTAAGACTGTTTTACTCTAACAAATTCATGTTGCTCCTTTTCGTTATACTCCTGTTTTTAAGCTTGCTGTATGTAGCCAGGTTATGCAATTAAAAGAGTATCTAACCTGATATACATTGGAGGGAAAACAGAGTAGTGAGTTCCTTTGCCTTCACCATGCCCAAGATGTATTATTAATATAATTACATATTTTTTAGACTTTTCCAGTTCCCAAGGCAGTCCTGAGAAGGAAAACTGCAATATTTTAAAACTTCTTCTGGATTATATTTTGCAGAAAACTTAGAGGTGAAAATTAAATAATGACTACAGTTATAAGGAAATAAAATAAAAGATATGTTTCATCCACAATTTGTGAAGAGCTAATTGGATTAATAGGTGAACACATCTTGAAGCATATTACTGAAGGTTCCTGTCATCCAAAGTGTGGCCATGCTAATACTACTGTGGCTAGTACAATGTTCAGCTATGAAGCTTGTTGTTATATTTATGTAAATGACTTTAGAGGACAGATATATAATAATATTGCAAACATGAGTGTCAACTCCTACAGAATGTAAACTTTCATAAGAGAACAGAAGTATCTTGACAAACTTGAACACTGGACGCTATCTAACAAAATTCAATTCAATGGTGAAAAAAGTAAGGTTCTACATTTAGGCCAGAAATCCAAATGTACAGGTATAATATAGGGGGTGCCTTGCTCAATAGTAATAACTGTGAGAGGGATCTCGGAGTCCTAGTGGGCAATCACTTAAATATGAGCCAGCAGTGTGCTGCAGCTGCCAAAAAAGCCAACACAGTGCTAGGCTGCATTAACAGAAGGATAGAATCAAGATCATGTGAAGTGTTAATACCACTTTATAATGCCTTGGTAAGGCCACACTTGGAATACTGCATCCAGTTTTGGTCACCGCAATGTAAAAAAGATGTTGAGACTCTAGAAAGAGTATAGAGAAGAGCAACAAAGATGATTAGGGGACTGGAGGCTAAAGCATATAAGGAACGGCTGCTGGAATTGGGTATGTCTAATTTAATGAAGAGAAGGACGAGGGGGACATGATAGCAGTGTTCCAATATCTCAAGGGTTGCCACAAAGAAGAGAGAGTCAAGCAATTCTCCAAAACAGCTGAAGCCAAGGCAAGAAGCAATGGATGGAAACTAATCAAAGAGAGAAGCAACCTAGAACTAAGAAGAAATTTCCTGACAGTTAGAACAATTAATCAGTGGAACAATCTGCCTCCAGAAGCTGTGAAGAGACTGGACAGCCATTTGTCTGAAATGGTATAGGGTTTCCTACCTGAGCAGGGGGTTGGACTAGATGACCTCCAAGGTCCCTTCCAACATAACAACAACAACAATAATTTAATTTAATTTAATTTAATAAACAAAAGTCTTTCTCAGCTTTTCTACTATGGTATGGACATTTTCTCTATTTAGCTGTCAAAAAAAGCAGCCAATACAAGTTGTGCAGTTGTGTATCACTTTGATTTCATACCAAAATCTGATGCAATACTAAAGATGCTTCATAATATCTTTAGTGTATTTTGCAAATCTTACTGAAAAGGTGTCCGAGGCATAAGGCTGCACATGCCCCAAAGGCTGAGTGACACTGATTAGTCATGCTGAGCTGATGCAATCAACACCATTATACATGGATATGCAAAGATAAGGGAAGCATGAGCTGAAATCTCAAGTGACTTGGAGCAGAAAGATTTGGTTTCAAATGCAGCTAACCGTCTTTATCAGTAGATGGGTAAATTGGAAATTTCACTGTATGCTTCATTCTGGGGAGGGGGAGGAAGACTTGCAAAGATTTGATACAACAAACAATTCACAGTAGGATTCTAAAATATTGTCAATACTGCAGCAAAAACACTGAAGTCTCTGAAAAGAGAGAGAGGCTCACAGCAAGAAATACATTTGATACATATGGCCTAAAAATGTAAATCTCAGTCTATCAGATTATGGAAAAATAGGTTGACCCCTTCTTCTTTGTGGCAGCCTCTTAGATTCATATTTTCTGTTGCTCTTAACTCATTGATTCCTTTTGTTTACATGGAAATGATGTTACTTTAATTGTCATCATATCACTCCTTTTTGTTGTTTACATGCAAGGAATAACAAATCCATATTTTGCAGAAGCTTATTATAATTAAATAGTTGTGATTGAAGTTTTACCAAGAAAAAAAGTAAACGGAAGATAGAACCAATTCTATCAGATCTTTAGTCTAGGCGGGCACTCCTGGGTCTTACCTACAATAACAATTCATAGACCTCTACCCATCAGCTATCAGAAAGGATTTACTGATGGAAAACTTTTATCAAAGTGCCTGCAGTTCACTCTGACAGATTCACCACACATGGCTGCACATGGTTAGGCTTGCATTCACTCCCTTTTTTTTTTAAGTACTCTAATAATATGCCAATGGCATCTCACTGAAGTAATGTTTTAATTGCAATTTAATTCTTTGAAGAATGGAAAAACATGCCTGGAAAATGTTTCCTCTCTTTTCTAGAGGGAGAAGTGTTAAGATTTATGTATCTATAACAAGAACCAGTTAATGAAACACAGTGGCATAAGGTTACTCAAAATGAAATCCTAGGGCCTCTAGATGAGATTCCACAGATTATAAAGAATCTTTGCATTCTTCTGTCTGAGGCTGAAGTTAAGTGATGGCGTCAAAGGAAGAAATATGACATCAGTTCCTCCTGGCCTTCTCCTCCTCCTCTTCCTCAGCTTTTGTTATAATAGATATTTAGCTCTGTTTCCTAGTCCTAACCAACAGATAATTAGATATTAGTATTTTTCAACCACAACAACTTTAACATATGTGGACTTCAACTTCCAGAATTATTGGGCCACTGCTTACACTTAAAATTGTTAAGGTTGAGAAACAGTAACCTAACTCCTACATTCCACACAGGGATTATCACAACAAGCCTCAAAAATATCTGCTGAACAACATGTATCTTCCTATATCAAGTACTGAGAGCCAGTTTGGTATAGCAATTAAGGAAACAGGTTAAAAACTGTGACCATAAGAGACCTCAATTTGTATCTCTATAATAAACATAGAAAGTTCTTTGTGCAATGTGTTGATGGAATTCACTTAAACTGAGGGAAGTCAGAGCCCCATAGAAGGAAATATTAAAAGGGCAGGAAAATATATTTTTCACCAAAAGGATTTTTAAAAGCATTTTTTTTGAAAAGCAGAAACCAAACCTGGCCCCAAATCTATCTCTCTGCCCCAAGCAAGAGCCAGCCCTATACAAATGCAGATGTAAAACCATCAGGAAGGTTGGAGCCAGAGAACTCAAGAAGACAAATAAACTCTTTAAGAATCATTAGCCCAGCCCCAGGGAAGCAGGAGATGACTTTTGGGACATAATAGGGCTAAACCACAGATACTAAGGCCTAGAAAAGCACTCAGACTCAGTTCAAAGTTCATGCCACAGGAAGAGGAAACTATTCTAAACAAAAAGCTAGAGAGGATATAAAAAGCTACTGCCCATGTGCTCAGCCCTTCTTCCCTCCGCTGCTCTTTCCTGAAGAACCATCTTTCTGCTTCTTCAATAAACTGTAACCATCTTCCCAAAGCAGTCACCATGTTGCTTATTTATTCCGGGCTTGGATGAACCAGGATGAAGACTTACTTCTAACAAAATCATCTGGATTAAAAAATTTCCTACTACTTGGAAAAATATGTTCACTTTGTGAATCGCAGTCCATCAATTTCTTTCCAAAAAGTAAACCAATTTACTAGAAATCTTTCTCACCAATATTGCCTTAGCATTCAATTCTTCACCTTCAGAATTCTGTTTTCACTTTTTTTAGGCCTCTTCTGGATAAGAACACCACCTTATTAAACTGTTTTCACACAGAAAAGCTTAAATTATTGGATTGGTTTGGCTAAGTATTGCTGAGACTGATCAAAGCTGACTTTGCATAATTTATTTCTAACCCTGCTATTCCTGCATCACCTTTAGGTCAGAGATGGCTATTTCTGGATTACAAAGTGCCATCAGAAAATCAGCTGTGAAGGAGGTTAATGGTATGTGATTTCCCTGGTACTGCCATTTGCTTCACCTTTGCATTTGTCCTTCTGGTAACAGTCATGCCCTCAGTGACTACCATAAAAAGGGAGAAAACAGAGGGCAACACTGTGTAATCCTCTGCCTCCAATGCTGGCTTTGGATCCAAGACATTTGCTTAAAATATCACTTTTGGCTCAAAACATGCACTATGACACGGATATAAAATGTATTCCTCAAAGTCCATGTACAGCAATCTAATATCCCTTAGGCAGATCCCAGAATCCACAGTGTGGATGAGATATTCCTTCTTTCCTTCTTTCTATCCATCTATCACAAGGGTTGAAATAGTAAATACATACCTACCCCGTTGTATAGACTTAAGATGCTAATTTCATTTCAAATGAGAAAGATTAGAATATGCTGCACAAAGCTTAGTATGATCTTGAACTAATGGACATTTCACATTTATAGAGTATAACACTGGAAAATGATGAAGGCTGCAACATATTTATTTATTTATAAATGTCCACCTGAATGAGACTCTGCCTGAATTTGCTGCATCAATAAACCTTCCTCTCTCACTTGATAAAGAGACTGAGACAGATAATCAGTTCTGTTTTAGGCTTGGCTTCTAGGTTTGGCTAGCTGCCCAAAATACCATGCCAGAGAGATGGGGTTAAGTTTGCAAAGCAGTTTTATTTAAATCTGCAAAAAGGGGGGAAAAAACTGCTGAAAGAAGACATGACAAGTGAAAACCAAGAAACCCAGTGATATGGGGAATTTCACAGATTATTTGGGAGCTGCTTCTCAAGTGACTGGAAAAATCACAAAATAATAATACCCCTGGTCCATTTTTTTTATAAAAGAAAACAACAGAGGAAAATGTGGGAAGAAAAATAGCAATGAGAAGAAAAATGAAACCATATTTTTGCTAAGTTTTGAACCAACAACCTTTTATTTATAAAGTAAGAATTATAGCCATTGTGTTATTACAGTGATCATGATGAAATATACCTTTAAAAAGCATTTAATGATCATGTTAAGCATTGATGGAACTGAAGGGACATTCTTTCCTCTACAAAGCAGTCAATAAAATAGCTGATATTAGCATGTAAAAAAACAAAACAAGAACCTTAAAGTGAAATAACATACAAAGTCTGCAAAAGTGTACCCTAATGTTGTTTTGATGTGAGTGCAAATTAAGAAACAGAATATTTTTTATTATTTTTTCTCCTATCTCAAAATGTTTGCCTGCACATTCTTGGAAAGAGCAAATGGGCGTGTGGATAAGCCCTATGTCTGTTTGTTGCCATGTAGTGTCTAGACTTTATCAGTCACATCTGACAGCCTTAGTTCTTGGGATCCTAGGACACACCTGGATGAGCAAAGTGTGATGGGACAAGGTAACTTTGGTTTCTTAAACATAAAAGCCAACGATAGATTCCTTGAAATGTAGCTGGAAACAATTAAGTCAATTGTCTCAGTTCTACACTTTCTTTACTTTGCCTAAACAATGACCTGTTGTTGTTGTTGTTTTCTAAATCAGTTATACTTTTCTAATAAGTTCCATAATTTTTCATCTCCCCATTTATTTAATTCCAGTTAAAATAGTATATATGTATGTATATCTATAATCAATTAGACTTCAGCTGTTACACTGGATTCATAGCCAAGCAAAGAGGATGGCCTTTCCCCCTCCCCCTCCCTTTTTTATCCCTTTTAAGACAAAGCCTTGAGACTTTGTACGCTTAAGAATACCAACCTCACTTCTTCAATTTGCTATATCATGCTCCTTCTTCACATTATTCCTGCTTATTTGGTTTAGGTTATGAGTCCATTTATGTAAACTGTACTGCAGCTAGGACACTGTTGACCATGCTAATCTGTACAGAAATATCCTTAGGTCCAGATTGTTGGTTCCTAAGTGAAGAAAATTACAATTCCTTGTTCTATTACAATTACCCTCTTAATAAGAATTCATTTTACTTTAAATGTAATATGCAAGTAACTCTCATATATTGTAATAAGTGCATAATACGTTAGAATCATAATAGCATTGCCATAAGCAAATTTCCATTTTTCAAAATTTATAGTTAACTTAATATGTATAATTTATGGAACTGTGCACTCAGCTTTAGATAAAAGCTTGGGGTAAAAAAAAGTAAATATTCATGCTGAGGGTCGGGTGTCCTAAAATGCTGATGCAAGTTCATGTTGGTTACAGTCTTTTTTTTTTTTTAAATATTTTTATTGGTTTTTTTTTTAAAAAATTTTAACAGAAAAAAGAGACTAGTCATATCAAATCATAGTATTAAAATAAACAATCATCCATAAACAGAGCATAAATACATTTTCCAATGCATCTAATGATAATAACTCAACTGAAAATAAACATCTCAAATAGCCTTCATCGTTCTCTATCTCCATCCTATTATTCCCCCTTCTTATCAACTTCCAGTTAAATCAATCTTCACTCCACCAAAGGCCTCCCAGACAACCCTTTAGTAACAATAATTAATTATTCTTCCACCAACCCCAAATACAGTTGAGAAAACATCACATCTAAAATTATAATCCCTCCCTAACCCAAGACTTCCCAGAATGCTTACAGGGTATAACAAAAGAAAACCCCACTACATCAAACATAATTATTGTATAATCTTAACAAGAATTTTAAACTATGTAATATATACATTCTCTAAATCAAAGCAATCCATTAAAAAAAACTCATCTTATTAAAATTAAACAGATGATATTAATGACGATAACAATATCAATAAATCCCTCAGTTCAAAATAATAATAATAATAATAATAATAGTAGTAGCAATATCAATTACATTCTAAAAAACTCATCTTATTAGAATTAAACAGATGATATTAATAACGATAACAATATCAATAAATCCCTCAGTTCAAAAAAAGAAAAATAATAATAATAATAGTAGCAATATCAATTACATTCTAATCAATTTAATTTCTCATAATATATCTTAATATATCTTCATTTAAACATCCTCACCAAAACCTTAGCTATAATATTTATCTTTAATTCAACCCATAATCTTAAATTAAGCTTAATTCCTTATTAAACAATTAACTCATCTTGTTAAGAATAATATTTATCATTCTATAAATTTCATTTAATCAATCGACTTCTGGGTTCTCTCATCTAACAAATAAACCTCCATAATACAAACAAACTATTTATAGCATTTCTAACTTACATTCCTTCAATTTTATCCAGTCTATCTATCTCATCATTAAGTCAATCTAATGTCAAACCCAGATCATCAAAACAAATACATCCTTCGTCTATTTAATTGTGTCAACCATTAAACATCTTCTCTTGCATCTTAGTCCTAATCTTGGTCCTCAATTCAGTCCATAATTTTAAATTGCCAATAATTCCTTACATACAAGTTTAAATTTCATTACTTCAAACGAACTCTAGGTTTTTTTCCTAACCAAACAAGCTGCCATAACAGGGCCACCCTTTCAAATAATAAATCTCTCTTCGTTATTTCTTCAGCCCCGTAAATAAATTGCTTCTGAAACTGAATCTTCCTTTCTTGAATCAATTCCTCTTGCTCTCCATAAATAAACTGCTCATCAAGCAAAGTCCATTTCACTTTGTAGCCTAATTGCTTCTTGAGGTAAAACAATGTCTCTCTTCTGTGAATTAAATCCTCTTCTTGGTGCTTAGCTGGATAGAGTTCCTTTTCTTGAAACAAAACCTCTTCCTCTCCGTAAATAAACTTTTCATCAAGCAAAATCCAGTTATAGTCTTTATTCTCAGAAGTATCCTCTTCATTTCCCTGTTGATCTCCTAATTTCTCTTGTATTGTATAATACTCAACAGAGGATTGTACTTCATTTGAAGGAGAGATTCCAGTTGAATGTTCTAACTCTTCTCCATATTCAAATTGTGATATAAATTGTTCAGCAGTAAGTTGTTCAGCTTCATTTAAAGGAAGGAATTTAGTACATATAGTAAATATTTCTGTAAAAGCCTCCTTCAAAAGTGCATTAATCTCTTTAAACTCTTGCGTAAAAATAAAAATCCCCTGTGTATCAGGTCTTTCTTCATAAAATTCATCAGTACAATCCAACATAGGTTCAGCATTTAACTGTAAATTCCGCTCCATTTTAAATTTCAGACAGTCAGAGCCATCTCTCTAACTGCGCTTAAAGAAGCAGGAAGTAAAAAGTAACAAATCCACTTTCACTATCCAGCACTTTCCCTAACAATGAAAGCAGTGAAAGTTAAGCGCCATTTTGAAGCATTATGTTGATTGTGAACGTTAGAAATGTATAGCCAAAAAGAAACAATAAAAATACTTGCAATCCATTTAAAACTCCTGTATTCATTCAGCCTGCTTGCAGTCTCTCCAGTGTTGAACTTAAAAGAAGCAGAGATGGTCGCGGCGTCTTTCTCTGTCAAAAGACAGAGGCGTCTCTGGAAAGGAGCGTTCTCCGGAGCTATAGGGAGCTCACTCTTAATCCCTGAAAACTTATTTTCCAGGGATCTAAGAAGGCTCAACCTTACTCCCGATGCTCTACACCTCTCCTTTGCCCGGAGAGGGGATTTTTCACCGCGAAAAAACAGCTGATGAGCGCTGTTTTTCGCGGCTTTACAAATCCAGAGAGCGGAGTCTCACAAAGGAGACCCAGCAGCGCCGGCGGAGCCACCGGAAGTGATGTTGGTTACAGTCTTAAGTTGCCAGAATTAGAAACTGACCTTCATCGTCAACTTGGCAAAATGTATAAGATGTGCTGTGCAAAGGGAAATGGGCAGAAAACTAATATCCTGTAATAGATATATCTTTAGAAGTGATGGATTTTAACTGGGATATCTATGACACAACTCATACACACTAAGTGATGTCTTACTTTTGATTAAAAAAAAACAACCACAGTTAGCTAAGATCATGGATGGCAGTAAACACTAAACCATCATCTAATGGCTTCTCATTATGAAATCTTAGGGGGAAACATTGCCTCCCTCACAAAAAAAGCCAAGTCCCCTCTGCCTGCCTCCCCCCAAAATTAAACAATTCAAAGAGGACCATGGAATGATCACACTTGTCAAGTGAAAATGGAAATAGAAAACCAGGACATGGAGGACAGATTAGCTAGCTTAAACCTGAACACATACTTCACAACCTGTAGTCCCACTGACTGTATCTTTTAATAATGAAATGGTGTCCCCCTCCCCATGGAATATCTATCCTACCTATTTAGACATTTGCCCTTTATAAATCTGCCATTCCTTTCTTAGAGTATTGGGTTCCAGGTGGGGAGGGAGTAGGGAGCTGGAGAGATTTTTCATTGGTGGTGATTGCCTTAATGTCAGAATAATTTAGTAACTTCTCCTAGCAATCTTTTGACAAGATAACTCTGAAAATGACTCTGAAACAATAGTTTGATAGGTGTAGGCTATTTTCTTTTCTTTACAAACATCCTTCCACCTAATTTGTACATATCTGACATGACAAATGGGTCTTCTATCTAATTTGTACATAGTGATGTTTGTGGCCTTTCAGAAGCCTTTCACAAAGGTGGGGGCGGGGAAGCCCTGTCATTCTTACTCAAAGCAAGCTAAAGAAAACACCTAGCATATAATTTCATCTTTTTATAAGATGCAAAACCCTTCCATTCTTATTTTTATCCAATATTTTTTGTTTCTTTGTTTTGGTGCAGAAGGATTTGAATTAACAAGAGAAACTCAAGGATACTCAAGATAAGCAGAGACTAGGGGGGGGGGAATTAACAGGAATCTCAGGCTGACCACTTTAGAGACATTTAACTAGACAGGAGAGGATTGGGATAAGATTATAATGATTGCTCAAGCAGGCATCAGAGTCCTTAAAAATCAATTAGCTTCAAGTAGTACCCAATCCCCACTCCCAGGGATGAGTAGGAGAAGAAAGTACAAATGATTCAGACAGATTTCCCAATCTAAATTTGGATTCCTTTTAAGATCTCCTCCTAGTTCAAACCTGTTGCTTCTGTACTGTATATCCTCTAGTTTTTCAAAAAAAGATATAGGGATTTGCTTGGTAATTTTGTCTCCTCAATATCATAGATATCATTACCCAAACTGTTCCCTTTTTCTTGGGCATGTGCACACATAACATGCAAGCTTTCTAAAAGCTAAATACTATTTCATCACTCTTATGCTAGCTTTCTGTTGGGTCTAAATTTTTGGCACTTCCTAGATAGATGGATATGGCTTAAGAAATATTCTTTGGTTTTGAGAACGCTAAAATCTAAGGCAGTTATGGATGGTGGGTGGTGGATGGCCTGGCTACATCCTTTTGTAAACTAGCTAGGATAGGATAGAAGATGAAACACTAACATTCCTTTTGTTTAATTTAGGTCCTTAATTTCTCTTTATCTTCTCCCTCTTTAATCTTTCTCTATATTAGCCCAGACTTGCCTGCAAGTAGTTTCTTTCTTTCTGAGAGAGAAAGAGAAAGAAAGAGAAAGAGGAAGAGGAAAAAGAGTTTTTTTAATTTAGGCTGATTAAGGAGGGAAAGTAGAAAATCTACTTTCATTTGAGAAATAGGAAATGACTTGTTCTTCCTAATGATTTTAACTTTGTATTATTTAAGGTGGGGAGGAATTCTTGCTATTTTAGACAGAGGTTTGCTGTAAAATCTGAGCAATACTTCCAGTTTGATTGGTGGCAGCTGGAGGAGGCAGAGTGATACCCACTTTGCATGAAAAAAAGACAATTTTCCTTTTTGTAAACATGCATGCTGTAAGAAAACTTAAGTGAACATAGCATCCCTATCCGACTGCAACCCTATAACACACACACACACACACACACACACACACACATATAAAATTCTTCTTCCCCTACCTTCAATTCAGAATTCTCATTTGTTTTTTTTCTTTCCCTAAACACATGCAATACTATATTTTACAGAATGTGTATGCACAAACATGTGTGTGTGTGTGTGTGTGTGTGTGTGTGTTTGGGGATGTGTGTGTTTGTATATACACACCCTTGTCACACACACACACATACACACACACACACTGGATGCAGAGAGAGAGAAAGAGTGAGATTGAGATCAGAAGCAATATATATCAGCCCTGATCCTTTGAAGAGGAAACATCTCTCATTCCCCATTTCCTGAGAGATGTCACAGCTGTGACAGGGAGGGGTTTGTAATGGCACAGTTCGGTGCCTTCATAATTTATTCTCTCTGATTTTATGCTCTTTTAGTCTCCTGCTCAACCATCCACTAACAAGCAGTGATATTAGCCAATAAATCAAAGATGTCTGCTTGTCACCACCAGATGCCTGGCCACATCACAGCCGATTATGAAACGCAAAGAAGGACAATTTCATGTAGAGAACTCAGCAGAGGTGTTCCACTGATATTCTGTTTGATAGGGGACCAGCATGAACTGAATATACTAAAACTCAATAACTTTTATGCCTCGTGGCGGTAGAGAACTAAGCTGAAATAAAATAGGGAAGTAAATTAGGACCCTTATCTTTATGACTGTTTCTTTTATGATTTGGCAGGTATCCCTTTGTGCTTTCATGTGGAATAACACACAAATAAATCTTTCTATATGTATAACTTAAACTTTGCTGGCTTGTAGAGAAATACCTCCTTTGACTTTTTGAAAAGGCAGGAAAGGTATCTTACATCAATTGGTACAAAAGAGCTTCCTTTATGCATGTGTCACGATCACCAAAGATTATCAATTTGCCTTATTAGTCAAATGTGTAGCTGAGGTAGATTTTGATCTTTTGGTCATTCATTTTTAATGATGATAATTATTATTTATGAGAATGCCAACAAGTCCTCTGTGTTACAGAACAAAGACAAGAGACCTAACTTATAATCCACAGACATGTGGCTTTTTCCTTTAAATTCTATCACTTTTTTTTAATGATCTGTAGTTCACTTCAAAGGCCAATCTGAACATTCACAAAACTGTAAAGTTAATGGGAAATCCACATTGATTTATATCAATGTACAAATTTTTGAAATAAAAGCAGTTCAAGCATATAGAGCTTCAGAAGCAAACTCTCAAATATTCAGAAGCAAATTCTCAAAACTTAGAAGTTTTGAAGCTATGAAACTGTGAAATTTGATTTTTTTCCCCTTTCTTACCACTAAATTGAATAATGACTAAAATTTCAATATTATCACCTTAAAAACAGCAATTTAGGATTATTCTATGCCCTCATGCCTCCTAGAGATTTCTGATAATTGAAAAAATTTAGAGTTAAACATGGGTGTTATAGAAGTTATCTAGAAAGCTTTCATGAGAGTCTATATACTCAAAAGATTTTAAGTTCTTCTGGCATTCAGTAATAATATGTGGACAGAGGACAATTGTAACATGACAAGACAAGCTTCCTCCTTCCATTATATATTCAAGATGGACAGTATTTAATATTTATTTGTTATGTATATGTAGGGCATGGGTCTATACATATGTTATATATATAGTATAATAATAATAATAATAATAATAATAATAATAATAATAATAATAATAATAATAATAATAATAATAAAGTTGGAACGGACCTTGGAGGTCATCGTTGGTAGCAAACATTGGATCATGATAAGTCTACAAAGAAAGATACTTACAAAAAAAACATTCTGAACATAATATCTACAAATCATGAAAAGGTGTAACATTTCATCTAAACATTTCTTCAGTGGCTAAATAACAATTGTTTTTAAAAAGAAAATGGTAATTGAGATTTGAACGGTGCTACAACTTCTTGTATTTGGGAAGTGGAAAACATATGTGAAAGGGCAAATAATTATCTGGGGTTTGTTTTGCTCATACAGAAAACAGATGTTACAAAAGATGTACTATTCATATACAGTATATATGTTAAGAGTATAAAAACTTCGAACACCGGGATAAATATAAATATAAAAACAGCTGTTTATTTGGTAAAAACAACTGTTTATTATACAAACATCTGTCTGCTACCTGAGCTTTCGTCTGTCTCCTTCCGACGTCATCAGAGTAAAAGCTTGGAGTTTGGAGAGTCTGCTTATAAACCTAGTTGTTTTTGCACTCTACTCATTGAGCGCGTAATTGGCCCATTCGCCCTAAATAACCGTAACTGCCCTGAATGCCTCGCACCCCTTTGTATGCAATTTGATCCTATCGCCCTTTCTCCTCCCAATACTCTTTTCCTTGTCTGCTCCACTTTGCCCGTCCTGGTTTGCCTTGCCCTCTATGGCTGTGTCTTGTCCATAGGTGCACATGTCAATCTTGGCACCCCTTTTTCTCTCATCCCTGCCCCTTCCACCTGTCTCGTTCGCACTTGGCTGCTTGGAATTCGCGTTTTTAATAATAATAATAATAATAATAATAATAATAATAATAATAATAATAATAATAATAATAAAAAAGTTGGAAGGTCATCTAGTCCAATCCCCTGCTCAGGCAGGTAACCCTATACCATTTCGGACAAATGGCTGTCAGTCTCTTCTTAAAAACTTCCAGTGTTGGAGCATTCATTGCTTCTGGAGGCAGGTTGTTCCACTGATTAATTGTTCTAACTGTCAGGAAATTTCTCCTTAGTTCTAGGTTGCTTCTCTCCTTGATCAGTTTCCATCCATTGCTTCTTGTCCTGCCTTCCTTCAGGTGCCTTGGAGAATAGCTTGACTCCCTCTTCTTTGTGGTAGCCCCTGAGATATTGGAACACTGCTATCATGTCTGTATGTGTTCCACTTTGAAAGTGGGCAACTAAATTTCTGATGTGTGCCATTGTGCGCACAGTAAAAAAAATGACAATAAAGGTTATCTTATCTATCTCTTATGTATTGACTGAATCTTCCAAACTCCAAGGCAAATTTGCTGATATGGCTTCTTGTCTTTTTTGTTTTCTTCTTTTTCAAAGTTATGTTAATCTTTAAAACTTAGCCGCCACATTCTTTGGGGAAAGGAGGAAGAGGAGGAGGAGGAAGTTCAAACCTAGATCTATCTTGTGAATGTTTATCTCAACAACAACCCTCCCATGCTAAAAACATTATTTTTTAAAAAAAAGTCTAGCCAAAATAAAAAACTCATTTCCCAACCAGGGAAGGGAGAGGGAATTAGAAAGTGTTTTCTCTTCCTGAATTGGCATCAGAATTACTCCAGCTGAGCAAGAAGTTAGTTCAACTTCAAGGGAATGAAGTTAAATTAATTTAACTTGTTTAAGTTCATCATGTTGTTACTTTATTATGGAGTACAAAGAGTCATTGTACTCCATTCTCATTGCTGCAAAATCTTTCTTTAAAAAAAAGTTATATTATACATTCAAAACACTTATGTAATTTTCTCAAGGGTAGTGATTTCTAAATTATTGTGTGGACCAGTTACCATTGTGGAGTACTGAGAATTGTTTGCAGTTTAAATCTGCATTGATCAAATATAATTATACTTCTTACGTTTCTCTTTCCAAGCAAAGGCCAATTAACTATTGTGAATCCATCTTCCTTAACCAAGCATACAGTTCTACAATTAAGCAGTTTTCACTTTGGTGGTAAATGACTGATTCTTTGAAATATTTTTCTCATCATTATTTTTCAATTCATTACTGACCACAAAGTGGAGTTTTGATCATTGTTCCAGATTGTCTTCATATATTTAAAGCCCACAAACATTACTGAACATTAATTTGCCAAAAACAAAAATTGAGGATAGTTTTTAATCCCTGATGTTAAGTATTTTTCCTCTGTTCTGCTTGTTTCTAATATTTGATCCACTCTGGGAGAAAGAAGCTACTTTGAGGACATGTTGTGGACATTATTTCTTTCTTTCTTTCTTTCTTTTTTGCTTATACTCTTTTTAATTTATACTTGAAACCTGAAACATTGTGCAATGGTTTTGTCATCAAACATTCCTGAATTATTCTTAATACTGAAGATCTACAAAGATGTATTGTGAAGGACTTATTCAACGCAGTTAAGATTTTCAACTAGCTTCATGCTTTACTTCTGATCAAACGCAGTAGAACAGGCAAGTATTTTTCAGCAATTATCTAATTCACCTTAAAAATTATTTAGTTGACTTTATACAGTCTGTGGCATTTTCAAACACATTTATCTTCTTCAAAAAAGAACATCCTGCGGTTCTTTTTTCTATTACATGTATATACTGTGATCAATTTGGTACAATTCTTCTTTGTTTTGTTTGTTCATTTGTCTTGCTGTTCTTTTTCATCCTCTGAGGTAAGGGTATACTTGAGAAGCTTTAAAAAAGAGAGAGAGAACAGTCCTATAGTGTGATTCCAGTTGTGTCTTTTCTTTTGATCAAAAAGACCCTTGAGTTAAGGGAAAACAGATACATAAGAGACTGGCACATTTTGGCACTCAATCTTGCCACTCCTATGGATCTTTTTTTTTTTTTTTTTGTCCCTTTCTTCCTTCACTGAAATTTCCAATGAGTTTGCACATATTAAAATGTAGCTGACATGCATAATCAATAATAACAATAAAGCAATACATTACAAGAAAGATGATTGGATTGAGGCTGCTTTTCCACAGATATAATTAACGATAGGTGGCACAATTTTTAAAGATTAATATTTGCATAGTTGTTTACTCTGCACTATTTATTTATTTATTTATTTATACTTTTTATACATATATTTGTGTGTGTATGTTTGCACACATTTATATTTCTGATGACATTAAAAAAAGAGAATAGAATGATTTTATGTCTGTGCATTAAATATATGTTAATGCTCTACGTGAGTTGCCTTATCAAGTAATGATTTGTTTTGAAATCTGTGCAGGTAGTTACTGTGCTAAAAAAATAAATACCTGATTTTCTTCATTTTCCCAAATTATTCAGAATTATTGGGAGATAGACTTTAGCTACTAATTTCAACTTCTTCATATTTTCATTCTCAGAACATTCAAGGTAACTGATAAAAACACAAGAAAGAGTAAGAAGCAGTTGAAAGTCTAAAATTATTATTAATCAGTTTGGAAGATGTGCCTGAAGAGGACATTCTTAACTTCTAATAACAAGAAAGCTTGATAGCTAACTGTAGACCTTGAAAAAGTACTGTGCATAGTTTGGAAGGGCTGCATGCCTCAGAAATGAGACTCTGAAATGTGAAAGACTCTTAATAGGGCTGTTCAGTTTTACCTCAGAATCTAAACAGGTTTATACTAACAGATTGCCTCTGGATAGATTTAATTTTTTAAAAAACTTTTAAAAAGTAATCTTGAATTGTAAATCAATATTTCAGCATAAGCATACTGTAATCTTGATATTCTGTGCCAATGTAATAGTTTAGCTGATGCTTAGTAATGTGCTAAGTGAGAACATTAATTCATGTACTCTAATACATCCCACTATGACTGTGACTCTTTTTCCAATATTATCTCCCTAATCCGTTTAATTGGATTGACCCTGAGGCCTATTGCACGTGAGATATTGAGATGAATAAATTGCCCTTCCTGGAAGGTGGAGGTCAAAAGCCACAATGACTTCCACAGAAAAATCACCTATTAATTAAACACATAAGACAGGAGTGATTGCTTCATCCATTTCTCTATTCTATTCTGCTTTATTGTGTGAGGAGAAAAAAAATGGTCTCATTAAATTAGGGAGGAGAAGATTAAGAACAAATGTTTTATGTGTTGTGGAATCTGATGGTAAAGAGCTCTTCAAGGGAGAAACTGAATCAAACTCTCAACAGTTTCATAGCAATGCACAATAATGTTATGCTTTTATAAGAGCTAAGTAATGGTAGCTATCAAAGTTGCTGTTGCTAAGTTTAACCCAATCTGCTAATAAGATCAGTATGAATTAATTCCTAAAGTAACACTGTCAAATCTAACACATTGCCCAAAATAAGAGAAACTAGATTTTGTGCCAATGATGACAAAAGGCCTTAAAGAGTGAATATGTTTTAAATGGACTATAAATAATTATCAAACTGATAAACACTTGTAATGGTACATGGGAATTACCTTAAGGCAGTGGTTCTTAACCTTCCTAATGCCGCAACCATTTAATACAGTTCCTCATGTTGTGGTGACCCCCAACCATAGAATTATTTTCGTTGCTACTTCATAACTGTAATTTTGCTACTGTTATGAACAGTAATGTAAATATCTGATATGCAGGGTGTATTTTCATTGTTACGAATTGAACATAATTAAAGCATAGTGATTAATCACAAAAACAATATAGCAATGCTCACTGGAGAAGCTTACTCTTCCTTGCTCAAAAGTGTTGGGAGGGAGGAAAGGGGAAGGAAGGAAGATTGAAGGGGAAAGGAAGGAGATGGAGAAGGAAGGAGATTGAAAGGGAAAGGAAGGAAGGAAGATTGAAGGGGGAAGGAAGGAGATGGAGAAGGAAGGAGATTGAAGGGGAAGGAAGGAAGGAAGGAAGGAAGGAAGGAAGGAAGGAAGGAAGGAAGGAAGGAAGGAAGGAAGGAAGGAAGGAGAGAGATTGAAGGGGAAGGGATGGAGATGGAGATGGAAGGAAGGAAGGAAGGAAGATTGAAGGGGAAAGGAAGGAGATGGAGAAGGAAGGAGATTGAAGGGGGAAAGAATGAAGGAAGGGAGAGAGAGATTGAAGGGAAAGGGATGGAGATGGAGAAGGAAGGAGATTGAAGGAGAAAGGAAGGAAGGAAAGAAGGAAGGAAGGAAGGACATAAGGAAGGAGAGAGAGAGATTGAAGCGGAAGGGATGGAGATGGAAGGAAGGAAGATTGAAGGGGAAAGAACGGAGATTGAGAAGGAAGGAGATTGAGGGGGAAAGGAAGGAAGGAAGGAAGGAAGGAAGGAAGGAAGGAAGGAAGGAAGGAAGGAAGGAGAGATTGAAGGGGAAGGGAAGGAGATGGATGGATTTTTATTTATTTTATTTTACTCAAACTTATATGCCTCCCTTCTCCTAGGACCCAGGGCGGCTTACAAAACAACACAATAAAACCATACAATAAAATTAATCACATTCATACAGCAAACAAGCACAGTCAGCTCACAGTCGTTGATGGAGGGACATCCCTAGGCTGAGGGGAAGAGCACAGCTCATACGCCCCAAGCCTGTCGGCATAAGTGCGTCTTTAACAATTTCCGGAAAGCTAGGAGGGAGGAAGCAGTATGAACCTCTGAGGGAAGCTGGTTCCAGAGGGCTGGGGCAGCAACGGAGAAGGCCCTAGCCCTAGGCTCTGCCAAATGACATTGCCTGACAGACGGGATCCATAGGAGGCCAACCCTATGTGCCCTAACCGGTCGCTGGGATTCATGAGGCTGAAGACAGTCCTGCAAGTATCCTGGTCCATTGCCATAAAGGGCTTTATAGGTCATAACCAACACTTTGAATTGTGTTCGGAGACCAATTGGTAGCCAGTGCAGCTCACGGAGAGCTGGAGTGATATGAGCATGTCTTGGGAGACCCAAGACGGCTCGCCCGGCCGCATTCTGGACTACTTGCAGTCTCCGGACATTCTTCAAAGGTTCCCCCATGTAGAGAGCATTACAGTAGTCAAATCTCGAGGTGACAAGGGCATGGGTGACTGTGAGGAGTGACTCCCGGTCCAAATAGGGCTGCAACTGGTGCACCAGGCGAACCTGGGCTAACGCCCCCCTCGCCACAGCCGAAAAATGATGTTCTAGACTTAGCTGTGGATCGAGGAGGACACCCAAGTTGCGAACCCTCTCCGAGGGGGACAAAACTTCTCCCCCCAGGGTAATGGATGGACAGTTGGAATTGTCCTTGGGAGGCAGAGCCCATAGCCACTCCGTCTTGTCGGGATTGAGTCTGAGCCTGTTGGCACCCATCCAGACCTCAACAGCCTCCAGGCACCGGTTCATCACTTCCACGGCTTTGCTGTAATGACATGGGGTAGAGATATAGAGCTGAGTATCATCAGCATATTGATGATAACTCACCTCATGTCGATGGATGATCTCACCCAACAGCTTCATGTAGATGTTAAAAAGCAGAGGTGAGAGAACAGACCCCTGAGGGACTCCACATGGAAGAGGCCTCGGAGCCGACCTCTGACCTCCTGCGAACACCAACTGCGACCGGCCAGAGAGGTAGGAGGTGAACCACCATAAAACGGTGCCCTGCACTCCAAGCCCCTCCAACCGGCACAGAAGGATACCATGGTCGATGGTATCGAATGCCGCTGAGAGGTCAAGAAGCACCAGGAGTAGCCTCTATCCCGGGCCCGCCAGAGATCATCAGTCAGCGCGACCAAAGCAGTTTCAGTGCTGTAACTGGACCTGAACCCAGACTGCTGAGGGCCCAGATAATCAGTTTCATTCAAGGACCGTTGGAGTTGGAGTGCCACCACCTTCTCAACAACCTTCCCTAAAAAGGGAAGGTTGGAGACTGGGCGATAATTATTTAAAACTGCCGGGTCCAGGGAAGGCTTCTTGAGGAGGGGGCGCACAAGTGCCTCCTTTAAGGGAGCCGGAAAGGACTCCTCCCTCAATGAAGCGTTAGCAACAGCCTGGACCCAGCTCCGTGTCACCTCCCTGCTAGCCGAAACCAGCCAGGAGGGGCATGGGTCCAGTAAACAGGTGGCCGAACTCACAGCTCCAATGGCCTTGTCCACATCATCAGGAGTTACCAGGTCAAACTCCTCCCAATACCTTATCTTTTCACATAAAATAAATATAGATTGCAATAAACAATAGCACACTTAAAAGACTAGACTCTTTCATAGAGGTTAAAATTGTGAACCAAAACTCATTACTATGCACAATTAAATTCAAATAGCATTATATAAATTTGTATTAATGTTAAATTCAGAATTCAATGCTTAAAATATATTTGGTCAGGACTAGCAATAGCCTGTAATCACAAGAATGCCTACCACTGGATTGGTTGTTGACACAGAAAATACACTTGACCAATGTGTTAATACTACTTACAAAACCTAGGTTTGTGTTTGTTATGTCCAAAGCCTTATTCAATGGTACTGTATCAGGAAATGTTACACAACTTGACCAGGCACCAGTTTATTATTCTTGTTGACCAATATGTTATTCATTTTGTGATGGCTAGTCAGGTGATACTTCCCAAAATATTTTTTCCTCTTTTTCAATTCTAATAGAGTTGTGGTGGCACAGTGGTTAGAATGCAATATTGCAGGCTAATTTTGTCAACTTTTAGTAGTTCAATTCTCACCAGCTCAAGATTGACTTCCATCATTCTGAGGTCAGTAAAATGAAGACCTGGATTATTGGGAAAATTATGCTGACTCTGTAAAACACTTAGAGAAGGTTGTAAAGCACTGTGAATTGGCATATAAGTCTAAGTGCTACTGCTATTGCCAATAAAACCCATAGTGGCCTAATAAGGTCAAGGCCATCACACATGAGATGGGCAAAGTGCGGGCCTTCATATTCAGTTTCATCCCCTGCAAACTTTTGAAAGACAGAAAAAGTTGAGAGGATCAGAGATGCATCTACTTAGTCCTCTTCTATGGCCTAAACCAGAAAGAAGACTTAATCATAGGTTAACTCCCCTCCATCATAATTTAGATTAAGATACTATGCAACCAAATAATTAAAACAAAGCATGGGTAAAAAAAAATAAGCTTAAAGTGCTTCAGTATAATGGCAATTTAATCTGTGGCTCAAGTTCAGAGATCACATTACCTTTACTTATGCTATGATTGGATGTCATGCCAGTCAGTCTATATATATTCAAGAGCATGACTTTATTTACAAAAGTGGAAGGATTCTTCAATTCCTACCATGGATGAATGTTTACAAAAACTGATGGAATTAGCAGAGATGGCCAAATTGACTGTGCTGATAAAAAAAAGAACATGAGTACTTTTGTTTCTACTTGGAAACCACTTCTGGACTTTGTGTTTGAGGTGGAAAAAATGATATTATGATTTTGGGTTTTACCAATTAGACTGATTTGCCAATATAGAAATGGCTAATGCATGCTACTATAGAAATATAAAAAGTTGAGATTTGATTTTAATGTTTGATTTTACTGCAATAGAGAGAGTCAGAAGTCAATGCCTTTTTTTCTTCTCCTTCCTTTCTTCACAACCTTTTTGGTTCCCCCTTTTTTTACTGTTGTCCCCTATTATTTGCTTTTGATTTTCACATTTTATGTTATAAATGAATAAAACTAATAATAAAAAAGAGCATGACTTTATTTGTTCTGCAAGTAGAAACTGAAGTTTAAGAAACACAATCTAGAAACTGTGGATAGACTATAGAAAAGAAAAACACCAATCAAATAAATTGTAACAGGCGTCTAGTTGAGGCTTGATGTGAGGAGTGAAAAATGTTTACCAAACCAGACATTTATAAAGATTAATACTTAGTGATGTATATCAGGTGCTATGATGATTGATGCATACTATGATTTTATGTTCAATGCTGATTGTATGAATGTAGATAGACCATATACAAGAGATGTATTTTCGGGTCTTATGAGGACAGCTTATTAATATGAACCCAGATTTAATGTTGATTGCTTTAATATTGGGAAAGCGTACTGAATTTCTACCTCAGGATACTGAATTTCTACCTCAGGATTTTTGGTTAGGGATCATAAAAGATTGTACTAATACTGAGATGAATAATATGTGATAGACTAGGAACTGTGGATAGACTATAGAAAAGAGAAACACCAAGCAAATAAATTGTAACAGGCGTTTAGTTGAGGCTTGATGTGCGGAGTGAAAAATGTTTACCAAACCAGACATTTATAAAGATTAATACTTAGTGATGTATATCAGGTGCTATGATGATTGATGCATACTATGATTTTATGTTCAATGCTGATTGTTTTAATAAAAGAATTTTTTCATTTAAAAAAAAAAAAGAAACACAATCTAGATCAGGCATGTCAAACTGCCGGCCCGTGGGCTGGATGCCTCACAGCAAAACCAGGTTCACCCCATTGCCGGCAATGTGGAAAAAAGTCCCAATATGTCGTGTGATGTCACATGATGTCATGAGTTTGACATGCCTGATCTAGATATTCATTTGTCCATCTGTCTAGTAAGAATCACAGTGGTTTAATAATAGCACTTAAGACTTATATACCACTTCACAATGCTTTACAGCTCCATCTAAGTAGTTTGCAGAGTCAGCATATTGCCCCCAACAATCTGGGTCCTCAGTTTACTGAGCTGAGTCAACCTTGAGCCAATGAGAATCAAATTGCTTGCAGTTAGCAGAATTAGCCTGCAATACTGAATTCTAACCACTATGCCACCACAGCTCTATATTGATTTGGGTATATCTTATGCCTAAGTGCAATTCCTTCTTCCCCATCCTCCATCAGCTCTGAATTTAACAGATAAAGAGAAAGATTTAAGTATTATATTTACTTCTACCATATCCAAAATGTCAACAGTGTATTTCCTCCCATCTTTAATAGGCAGTAATGAGAATAAAGCATGGATCATTATCATGTTGCAGATATCCTTATGAAAAACACAGTGAATAATGTGTTACAAGGTTATGCGTATTATGGCTCAAACATATGTTAATGCAGATTACAAGAGTCTGACACAATCTTGATATTTTGAGCAGTAGTCCTATTTTGAATGCATATAAATTTTAGGCTTGCGTTCTGAAAAGTTCCCAGCAACCAACAATTTCAGCTATTTTGTTTGTTTGCTCACTTCTTTGTTTCTATGTGTTGACTTCATGGTAAACTCAAAAGTGATTTTGCAAGTTCCGTAGAAATTATACTTGGTTCCTATTCAGGTTTCTCAATTAGTTTTAGTTTTCCGCAGAGAAATACTGATATTGGGTAGTATAAATATATTACAGAAAATAAAGATTGGCTTTTAAGAGGCCATTGGAGGAAAAAGATGGAACACAGTGTCTTCATTAGAAAAGAACTAATCTATGAATAACAGGTGACATTACACACTTCAAGCAACTGCAATATTTAGTGCTGGATGAAGAAGGGATTAAGTCATGCATTTAGTGTTCCTGCACTAGCTCTAAATATTGACACAGAAAGCAACAAAATTTATCTGGCTTCCTTCCCTCCCTGCCTCCTTCCTTCACCTGAATTATAGAAGCTCTCAGTCAGAAAGTGCAAAGTACCCTGAGATCCTTGGCTAACAGCTGCAGGTTTTTTTTTTAAAGCAGTTGATTGAAAGCAGTAAAAGGAAAACTTCCCTCAAGAGTTTGTAATACCAGCTCCCTCAAGCCTGTTCATTTATACAGTCAAAAGCCTCTGTACTGCTATTGTATGCAGGAAACTTAGGTTCATAAGTGATCTTGGGATTTCTTGCTACCCCCTTGGGAAGAAGCTATTGGACTAGTTCAGAATAGAGCTGCAGTAACCAGCTGTTTGCTGAGATTCAGGCCCCTGTAGGCTTGCCTGAAAAATGCAGGCTTCTCTTTTGTTAAACAAAACAAAACAAAAACAAACCAGATATGCACCTGGCTCCCTGAATCTTGACTGGTTTTAATGTGCTTGCTTTTTCTTCCCAGAGATTCCTCAAGAAGTTCTGTCTATGTGCCTATGCATTTTTTCCCCCAAATTACCACCTGGTACAAAAGATAATAGATACAATGACAGAATAGTGAAACACAATGAAAAGGTTATAATAATTTCATTGGGAATTTCTAAATTCAGTAGTTTGCTTTTGGTTCCTAAAAAAAATCTTTTTTTCAACAAGAGATGGGGAAAAATGCTTGTAATCCTCTTTTTAATTTTGTTTCAGATAAGGATTTTTCAGTAAATATTAGTGTAGGGCAATATAGTCCTTAACATACAATGGCAATTGGGACCAGAATTTATGTCAGTAAGCAAAGCAATAAAGTGCAAAAGCATAACTTAGTGACAACAATTGTCATGCCTCCATCCGAGCCTGACTCTGAGGATGACATGGAGTTCCCTGTTGAGGCCCAGGAGGGGGTGTCTGTGGCTTTGGAGGACTGTGGGGAGGAACAGGCTGAAGCAGGCCAGGGCCCTTCAAGTTTGGAACAGGGAAGGCAAAGCTCAGGCGAGGAGCAAGGCCCCTCCCCACCAGTTCCCAGAGCAAGGAGAGCAGAGAGGAGGAGGGAACAACGGAGGCAGGCTCACTTGCTCAGGAGGAGAGCCTCACGCCCCACTTCACAAGGCGCACCTGGGGAATAGATATTTAAGGAGACGCTGTGGGGTGGGGCATTTGCCGGGAACAAACGTGAACTCTTGTGATGTGAGCTCTTGTACCTGGACTCTTTGCATTTTGGATCAAGTTTGTTTCCTGCTGAGTTCTCCTTGCTGTCCTCAGGTTTGCAGTTTGCAGGTTACAGGCAAGCTGGGCGTTGAAAAGATCATACTTTGTTTGTTATCTGTTTTACTTTAAAGAACTATTTAACTCAGTTGACTGTTTTATTGAACTTGTGCCAGCATATGTGGGGGCTGTTGGGTGAACGTTGGCAGTGCTTACAAAGACAATTATTCTGACCAGCTAATTGCTTTGCCTCCATTCGGGGCCCTGGGTCATCACAACAATCTCCGCAGTCCTGATTGCCATTGTTAACCAAATCTCAGTTATTAGGCAAGGTAACTTCCTGCTGATAAATAAGCCAACAGGGAAGATGCAGGAAGTTGCAAGTCCCAGGCCAGCAGGCAAGTAAGTGGTTGCAACCTGGTGGGAAAGAAACTGAGGAAGTTTCCAGAGGGATGTTTGGAAAGGATGCATGAAGGAAGAAGCTATTGTACAAGGTCAGGGTGAGGGTGTTCAAGAGACATGCCATGGATTGGGAGGGTTGTGCAGAGATACATGAATGGTCAGTATAGCACAAGAGCAGAAAAGCTGGGAGAAGTGCATGGCTGGGGGGGGGAACTTACTCCAGCATTTTGCAACCTTCTGTTGAAGGAAAAGTCTTCATTGTGGTTCAGTCCAAGCTGGGAATAAACAACATGGTGACTGCTTTAGAAAGAAGGTTGCAGTTTATTGAAGAGGAGAGCCACACAGGAAGATGGTTCTGGAAGAAAAAGAGAGAGAGCACATGTAGGGAATGGGTTTTATACCCACTGGAGCCTTTTGTTTGGAGTTGTTCCTGTGGCATGAACTTTGACTTGAGTCTGAGTGTGCCATTTGGCATCTGTGGGTTAATCCTCTATTGTCCTGTCTTAGACTTTGGGTGATGTATGTAGATTTTAGGGGTCTTTGTCTTCCTAAGCTTCTAGCTGGGGGCCTCCAACCTTCCTGGATTATTTACATCTGCATTTCTACAGAGCTGGTTTCTGCTTGCAGGAGGTAGACTTGGGGTATAAAGAAAAACTGGGCATGCCTTTCTGCATCTTTAATATTTCCTTCTCTGGACTTCCCACACTTCCCTGCTAGCTTGTCTATTGTCTTTCTAGGAAAGCTTTTAGGGAAGATTGCAATCACATGATCATAGGGCACTGCAATTTGTTGTAAGTCTGAATCTGTTGCCAAAAATCTACATTGCAATCTCTTGAGGGATGCTGGGGCAGCCAGTACTCTGAGGACCAACCATAACCACAATTCATTCAGTGTTGTTATAACTTTGAACAGTCGCTAAACACATTTTCATAGGTAAAGGTTTCCCTGTATACAGCATTTCAAATACAGTGCTCTTGCGTTTATGAAGAAGCTAAGAATAAAAGTTTTATTATTTTTTCTGCCCAGTTAACTTTTTGAAATTCTGTTGTGCTCCTGACATCTCATGCTTGCCCCTGCCCCCCCCCAGATCAGGAAGTATGGAGAGAAAATACATAGACATCTGGAAAGAGGAAAGCAGGAGAGTAAAATAAATGTGTCATAATCACATGGTCCATTTCCTTGGGTATATGCAGGGAAATGTTAATGTTACTGGGGTTTTTTTCCTCATCATTGTAGCTAGCAGAAGTGATTTCTTTGCAGATTTTGCAGTATCTTCTGTCCTGTTGCAATACTATTACATACACAAAGACAACAGCACAACATTTTCTTTTATTTTGAAGTTAAATTAAAATATGTTTGAAATGAGTGAGAAAAACAGAAGGCTCTTTCACAGGGAACAAATACTTTTTGGAAATAAGTTGGACTCCAGTATAGTTTTATTTAAAGTACTTAATAAACCAAACAATTTAAACAGGTGCAGTGAAAAAATCCACTGGGTATGGATAGTTTAATAATGTGGTAAAACTAAAATAAATGAATGTATACTTAGAAGCACTTAGATGTACAATACAGCATTTTACATACATTCCATCATAAAACGAGGTTACAATGTCATAGCCAAATCTAAATTTTTCTGCAGCAGCTGTTTACCCAAACAAGTTGCCCGTGTATCACAATAACAACATAACATAATTTAACTCAAGCACCAAAACTTACTTATCATAAACTTGCAATTACCATTAAGTCTATTGTTCAGCACAACTTAATCCAGCTGCAAATAATTTGTCAAGAAAAAAAGTATTATTACAACCTTTTGAAGTTCAGAACTTATATGAAAAACACTATCATATAAAGTTGAAGTGAAAATTATATTGCAGATTGTAAATGTTTGAATCCTAAAGTTGATGAATCCTAAAGGAAATAACACTGCATTAAAAACATTGAATAAAATAGTTATCAAAGTAATCAGTGAAACTGGAATATTTATGCTTCTAGACATGTGCGTATCAGATAATGCTGCAATACTCTTGAACAATAGCCTATTTCATTTTATGACATTACAGTTTATTACTTCTACTGAGTTTTCAAATGTGAATATTTTTAAATGTTATCTTAACATTTCAGATGTGCACAATCTTTTTTTTTTTTTAAAAAATAGTTTTACTGATTTTGCAATTTGCTTCTCCAAGCTGAATAAGACTTGATTTTTTTTGATAAAACTTGATCAGTGTCTACTTATTGAACACTATCTTCATTAATTTATGCTGCTTCATCAAATACTTGCTTTTTATTTTAAAAAAGCTATTTTGTTAGTGATTTCCCAACAAATTTTATTTATTTTATTTCAGTATTTTATACAACACTTTCAATTACAGTTTCTTGCAAGATAATAATAAGGGCTAAAGTGTGATGGGTGGAAGGTACATACACAAGTCTTCAATGGATTGACTCTAAACATTGTGCATATTTGTCGATGGTTTTCTTATATAAAATTACTAGAAACATTTAAAGTAGACAAAAGAAATTTTGAGTTTGAATATTATAGGACTAAATTTGAAACATAATTATGTACAAATGTTGAACATGTTATTGCTAAAATATATAAAATTTATTAAAATTTGAAACAGAAGAAAAAGAATACTTATTCCCCTTTGATAAGTATTTCCATTGATGTCTTACATAGTCAAGCACCTATTTTATCCCACATGTGTACTGATGGAACTGCCTGGCACATGTAAATATACTGTAAATACCAACAAAGGAGAATATTTGTAGCTCAGGGTTGAAATGAGGGGACCTTGGTGCTCTCTGAGCTTGTTTGTTTTCTTGCAGACATTTTATTACCAAACTAGGTAACATCATCAGTGCTAGTTCAGGTGATGTCACCTAGTTCTGCAAAAAAGCAAGTAGACTCAGAAAGTACCAAGGGTCCCTCATATTGAAGAAATTGTACTTAAAACCAAAGACAGGAAAATCCTTTTTTCCGCATCATCTCACTATTTCAAGCAAAAGTATATAAATCAATGAATGTTAATTTCTATGTAATTTCTCCATAGATGCAAAATTGGTAAGCATATTTTCTTCAAGATATTTTTGTCGATTACAATCCTTGATTCATGCACCGCCATATTTTCCCTAATGACTGCAGTCTTTTGTTGGCATATTTATTTAATATTTATTTCACTTGTCAGATGCATACCCCACTTTTCATTCAGGAGCTCAATGTATCATGTTTAACATTCACTTCTCCAGTTTTTTCCCACAAGACGGGATAAACTAACTAATCTAAAAATCACCCAATAAGCTTTCATGGCTCAAGGTGGAACTGGAACTTCTTGTAATTCCAAAATAAATCTGCAGTCCAAAGATTAGCTTTTGTTTCCATTTCAGAATTGGTCAAAAAACTTTTAATGAACATGGATGGGATGGTTACTGTTCATATGGACAAAATGTAGCAGGTCATTATATTGTAGTCATAGCAAAAATTGCATTGAGCAGCCTGGCACTTTAAGGGAAATTTATTTGTTATGACATCAGCATTCACGGATGAAGTGATAAAAAGCCACTTCTGTCAATTTTCTTGCTATTAATAATCACTATGTGAAACACTTAGCAATTATACATAGTGAAATAAGCTTTTATGGACCATAAAATTATATAGCTGTCAATATGTTTTATTGATGCAAAGACAAGCAGGACTTTTGTTTGTTTATTTGTTTATTAAAAGTCAAGATTATAAGGGCATTCACTATGTGTCAGCAAATTAATTTTTTTGTCACTCTGTGGATGTGCACTATTTCATTACTTATATTGATTCTATTCTGGACTATATTATGATTAGTCAGAAAGTCCTTCAAGTTCCTAGAGATATTGCATACGATAGAATGGTGCTTCATATTATAACCATTCATAGTTGCTTTTCAGAATGAGATGGATGAGATATAAATTTAATAAATAAATAGCATTTTCATATTGTTCTATACTTAATTTCTCCCAATGGTCTTTTCATAAATGTTAACACTGAACATTCTCAGGTTTCTTAGAATCGGCAGTCCTAGACCTAAATAGGCAGATGTGATATCAGAATCACTGAACTATATTTTTCAAAGATCCTGGAGCACTGGGAAACTACCAGAGGACTGGAAAAGAGCTGATGTAGTTTCCATTTTCAAAAAAGGAAAACAAATAGATGCAAGAAACTACAGATCTATCAGCCTGACCTCAATACCTGGGAAGATAATCAAGCAATGAATCAGCGATCACCTAGAAGCAAACAAAGTCATAACCAAAAGCCAACATGAGTTTGTCAAAAACAGATAGTGTCAGACAAATTGTATTGCATTCTTCGACCAGGTGACAAAATTAGTGGACAAGAGAAATGCTGCAGTTATAATTTACTTGGACTTCAGCAAGGCATTTAATAAAATAGACCACAACCTACTAGTTGATAAGATAGAAAAATGGATTCATAGCTGGCTGACCAGCCGTACTCAGCATATGGTCCTCAACCGCATCTACATGGAGGGAAGTGTGTAGTGGGGTGCCCCAGGGCTCTATTCTGGGCCCAGTGCTCTTCAACATCTTTATCAATGATTTGGATAAGGGGATAGATGGGGAACTCATCAAATTTGTAGATAACACCAAGCTGGCAGGACTAGCCAACACTCCAGAAGATAGGCTTAAGATACAGAAGAATCTTGACAGACTTGACCTTTTGGCGCTATCTAACAAAATTAAATTCAATGATGAAAAAGTATGGTTCTACATTTAGGCAAGAAAAACATAGTGCACAGGTGATATCTAGATCAATAGTAGTAACTGTGAGAGGGATCTTGGAGTCCTAGTGGACTAATATTAAATATAAGCCAGCAGTATGCTGCAGCTGCCAAAAAAAACAGCACAGTTCTAGGCTGCATTAACAGAGGGATAGAATCAAGATCACATGAAGTGTTAATACCACTTTATAATGCCTTGGTAATACCACACTTGGAATACTGCATCCAGTTTTGTTTACCACAAGGTAAAAAAAAATGTTGAGACTCTAGAAAGAGTACAGAGAAGAGGAACAAAGATGATTAGGGGACTGGAGCCTAAAACATATAAGGAATGGTTGCAGGAATTGGGCATGTCTAGTTTAATGAAGAGTAGGTTTAGGGGTGACATGATAGCAGTATTCCAATATCTAAGGGGTTGCCACAAAGAAGAGGGAATCAAGCTATTCTTCAAAGCACCTGAAGGCAGGACAAGAAGCAATGGATGTAAACTAATCAAAGAGAAAAGCAACCTAGAACTAAGGATAAATTTCTGACAGTTAGAAAAATTAATCAGTGGAATAACCTGCCTCCAGAAGTGGTGAATGCTGTAACACTGGAAGTTTTTTAAGAAAACACTGGATAACCATTTGTCTGAAATGAAATAGGGTTTCCTACCTGAGCAGGAGGTTGGACTAGAACATCTCCATGGTCCATTCCAACTTGGTGATGATGATGATGATGAAGGAGAAGAAGAAGGAGAAGAAGAAGGAGAAGGAGAAGGAGAAGAAGGAGAAGGAGAAGGAGAAGGAGAAGGAGAAGAGTTGTTTTTACTTACTGTTTGTCCAAATTTTAAATATTTATACTTATTTAATACTATTTTAATTAATTTGCTAGATGTTATGAATGATTGGGGGGATTGACTGTTTGTGGAATGAATCGGGTTGAATGGATGAATGGATGGTTAGCTCATTGTTTTTAAATTGTTTAGTTTATAGGGTGGTTTTTGGGAGGGATAAATCGATGGCATGGATGGTGTTGTGGTTGAGTGGAATGAATGCGATGAACTGGCTAGCCTGCCTGGCACGGCAGAGGCAGAGGGGGGGACGCTGGCTCTGGGGTGATAGAGGGCCAAAGTATACCGGTCTTGCTGGGGAGAGGCAGATATGGCGGGAGCCATAGGGTAGGCCATTCCCGGGGAACAAGAGCTCACTGTTTAAAAGCGATCCCTTGCTCCGACCCTGTGAGTTCAGCCCGAAGTACTGGTAATGGGCGAAATCCGGGCCCTGGGCTCAGGCTGTTGCTGCTCAATGCCAGGTCGGTTGTAAATAAAGCTCCCCTCATCGATGATCTCTCCTGGATGAGGAGGCCGACCTCGCATGTGTGACCGAGACCTGGCTGGGCACGGAGGGAAGAGTTCCTCTCTCTGAGATTTGTCCAGCCGAGTTTCAGGTATGGCACTAGCCACGACCCCAGGGAAGGGGGGGAGGAGTGGCTATTATAGCCAAGAAGACTTTTGGCCTACCCAGGCTCACTGTTTCTGAGATTGCGGGTTGTGAGTTGCTCCTTGTGAAGTTGGACCTAGGGGTTCAGGTGGGCTTGTTGCTTGCATACCTGCCTCCCAGCTGCGTGTCAACAGTCCTGCCTGCGCTACTCGAGGAGGTTGCTGGGCTGGTGGTTGGGTTCCCCAGGCTTATTGTCTTGGGGGACTTAAATCTTCCATCGCTCGGCGAATCCTCTGGGTTGGCACAGGAGTTCATGGCCACCATGGCAACCATGAACCTGACCCAAGTAGTTCAGGGTCCAACTCACGAGAGGGGACACACTCCCGACATGGTATTCCTCTCAGAACAGTTGAGCAATGATCTGAATTTAAGGGGCTTAGATATCTTGCCTATGTCATGGTCAGACCATTTTCTGCTACGGCTTGTTTTTAAGGCTCCAATCCTCCCCTGCAGGGAGGCGGAACCGATTAGGTGGTTCCACCCCAGATGTCTCATGGACCCAGAGAGCTTTCAGAGGATGCTTGGGGAAATACCGAATTCTCTCATTCTCGGTTCGGCAGAGTCCCTGGTTACGGCCTGGAATATGGCTGCGAAGGAGGCTCTTGACCGGATCGCGCCGCTGTGACCTCTCTGTGGTAGCAGACCCAGGAGATCTCCTTGGTTTACTGAGGAACTCAGGGGGATGAAGCGCCAGAAGAGACGTCTAGAGAAGTGATGGAGGAAAAGTAAATCTGTATCTGACCGAACACTATTAAGATTTTATATTAAGACTTATCAGGTGGCGCTCAAGGCGGCAAGATGCGCGTATCATTCCGCCTTGATCGCATCTGCGGAATCCTGCCCAGCCGCCCTGTTTAGGGTGACTCGCTCCCTCCTTAATCAGGGGGGGTTGATGTACCCTTGCAGGGTAGTGCTGAGCATTTTAATAAGTTTTTCGTGGATAAAATCGCCCAGATTCGGATGGACCTTGACTCCAATTGGAATGCAGTGTCGGCTGACAATGAGTCAGTCGAGATGACAGGGACTCGTCTTGATCCTGTTGTGTGTATGGAGTTTGACCCTATGGCACCCGATGAAGTGGACAAGGCCATTGGAGCTGTGAGTTCCGCCACCTGTTTATTGGACCCGTGCCCCTCCTGGCTGGTTTCGGCCAGCAGGGAGGTGACATGGGGCTGGGTTCAGGTGATTGTTAATGCCTCTTTGAGGGAGGGGTCCTTTCCGGCTCCCTGCAAGGAGGCAATTATGCACCCCCTCCTCAAGAAGCCTTCCCTGGACCCAGCTGTATTAAACAACTACCGTCCCGTCTCCAATCTTCCCTTTATAGGGAAGGTTGTTGAGAAGGTGGTGTCACTCCAGCTCCAATGGTCCTTGGATGAGGCCGATTATCTGGGTCCTCAACAGTCAGGATTCAGGCTCGGCTACTCCACGGAAACTGCTTTGGTCGCGCTGACGGATGACCTCTGGCGGGCCCGGGATAGGGGATTTTCCACTATCCTGGTGCTACTTGACCTCTCAGCGGCTTTCGATACCATTGACCATGGTATCCTTCTGCACTGACTAGAGGGGTTGGGGGTTGGGGGCACTGTTTTGCAGTGGTTCACCTCCTACCTCACTGGTCGGTCGCAGTCGGTGTTGGCGGGGGGTCAGAGGTCGACCCCTAGGTTCCTCCCTTGTGGGGTCCCTCAGGGATCGGTCCTCTCCCCTCTGCTGTTTAATATCTACATGAAACCGCTGGGTGAGATCATCCGGCATCACGGGGTGAGATATCATCAGTATGCTGATGATACCCAGCTTTACATCTCCACCCCGTGTCATTTCAGTGAAGCAGCGGAAGTGATGTGCCGATGTCTGGAGGCTGTTAGGGTTTGGATGGGTGCCAACAGGCTCAAACTCAACCCCGACAAGATGGAGTGGCTATGGGTTCTGCCTCCCAAAGATAACTCAATCTATCCGTCCATCAGCCTGGGGGGGAGCTTTTGACCCCCTCGGAGAAGGTCCGCAACTTGGGCATCTTCATCGATCCACAGCTAAATTTGGAACATCATTTTTCGGCTGTGGCGAGGAGGACATTTGCCCAGGTTCGCCTGGTGTACCAGTTGCGGCCCTATTTGGACCGGGAGTCTCTTCTCACAGTCACTCATGCCCTTACCACCTCGAGGTTCGACTACTGCAATGCTCTCTACATGGGGCTACCTTTGAAAAACGTTCGGAGACTTCAGGTAATGCAGAATGCAGCCGCGCGAGCAGTGTTGGGCTTGCCCAGAAATGCCCACATTTTAGCATCACTCCACGAGCTGCATTGGCTGCCAATTGGTCTCCGAACCCAATTCAAAGTGTTGAATTGCCTACATGGCATCAGACTAGGTTACTTACGGGACCGTCTGCTGCCCCATGAATCCCAGCGGCCGGTTAGGGCCCACAGAGTCGGCCTTCTCCATGTCCCGTCAGCCAGACAGTGTTGCCTGGCGGGGCCTAGGGGAAGAGCCTTCTCTGTTGTGGCCCCGGCCCTCTGGAACCAACTTCCCCCGGAGATCTGTGTCGCCCCCACCCTCTCCGCCTTTCGTAAATTACTTAAAACACACCTCTGCTGGCAGGCTTGGGGCAGTTAACATCTTGCCCCTAGCCAGTGTATGTCTGTGTGTATGTTGAATGATTGGTTTTTCTTTTAAATTAGGGGGTTTTATATATATGTATTTCTAATTGTTGATTTCTATTATGTTGTGAGCCGCCCTGAGTTCTCCGGAATAGGGCGGCATAGAAGTCAAATAAATAAATAAATAAATAAAATAAGAAGACACTCTGCCAAGAACTGAGAAAGATTGCCTTTCTTGTTACTTCCCTTTCCCCCATTTGCCTGGCTAAGATTCCTTAGCAAAATTTTCAGATGTTGACCTTAGCAACTATATGTAGTGAAGGACTCAGAGAAGGGTATTTCTCTGTAACAAAGCAAAAATGTTGGCTTATGGTCTTAGAAAAGACTGAACAGAAAATAACCTAGTATGATTCATCAGGAAAAAATCCTGTTAAAACCATCTGACCTCCCTATTAATAGAATGACTTGTTTTGTTGACCATAACAATCTAGTGGCCATACCTTCCATAAAGTCTCAATGAGATCCTGGTAAAGAAGATGACAAAATTGGACTGGGCAATCTTATTGTCAGAAGTGTACAGAGCTGTTTAAAGTAAACTATCATATTGAATCAGTATATATCAAAGACTTCACATCAAGCCAGAGGAAAGTGTTGAGTGATATGCTAACAGGGTTTTATTACCACTTGTGCTGTTCATATTTCAGCATGAGGGATTAGAAAATATAATTATAAGATTCCCAGGAAACACTAATTTAGAAGGATAGCATACATTCATGCAATCATTCGAGATTTAGGTGAATTTTGTCAAGCTCGAATAACAGAATAAAGAATTGGAAGGTACCTTGCAGTTTTTCTAGTCCACACCTCTGCTCAAGTAGGAAACCATTATAATATTTCAGGCAAATCTCTTATTAAAAATCTCCAGTGATGGTGTATCCACAACTTCTGAAGGCAAGCCGTTCCACTATTAATTGTTCTAATGGTCAAAAACATTGAGTATAACCAGCAAGAGAAATTTTAACAGAGATAAATTCAAAATCTAATTATAATCTAAGGGGTTTTGATAATAGCAATAGCAATTGTACTTAGACTTATATACCACTTCATAATGTTTTACAGCCCTCTCTAAGCAATTTACAGAGTCAGCATATTGCTCCCAAAAATCTGGGTTCTCATTTTACCGACCTCAGAAGGAGTGAGCAGTTGAGTTAGCCTGAAATACTGCATTCTAACCACTGCGCCACCATAGGAAGCTGGGAAGATGAATGCAAACTAATCAGAATTTGCAATGAGAAGCAAAGAAAGAATTTGGGTGAAAGAATTTAGGTGCCTAAGGTTGAAAATATGAAAGAGAAGAAAAGAGGATATAGCTATTTTAAAAAATAAAAGAAAAAAATAGGGCAGATCACTGGATAAGATAAAAGTAATTCTCACCAGGCAAAGTAGAACCTGCAAGGAAATCAGAATTGGGGACCTCCACAATGGAAAGGGAAAGTAACCTTGACGAGATGAGAGGAAAAACTAACCCCTCAATGGTTACTGTCTTAATGCAAATAATAAAATAGAGCTTCTCTTCAGATTTGCTTCCATGCAAACAATAACAACAACAAAAAGGTTTTTTTCCTACTAACAAACTTAATTAAATGTCATAACTTTCCTGAGCTGCAGCTCACTTCATCAAATACAGGTATTCCTTGACTTACACCACTTCATTTAGTGATTGTTCAAAGTTATAACCTCATTGAAAAAAGTGACTTATGACCGTTTTTTACACTTAGGACCACTGCAGCATCCCCATGGTCCCGTGATCAAAATTCAGATGCTTGTCAACTGATTCATATTTATGACAGCTGCAGTGTCCCAGTTTATGAAATTGCCTTTTGCAACGTTCCGACAAGCAAAGTCAATGGGGAAGCCATATTTACTTTGCAACCATGTTACTAACTTAACAATCACAATGATTCAATTAACAACTGGGCCAAATTTTACTTAACATATGTCTCAGGTAGCAACAGAAAGTTTGGGCTCAAAATTGTGAGCACCTCAACTTGCATAAGCAACAAGCTGGCATGCATGCACAAGTTGAGCTGTGTGCATGTGTGTGCGTGCATGCACGCCAATCCACCACTCAAATGAGTTGAGCTGCATCTGTGCTTGTGCAGTTTAAATAGGCCATGGCCTGGTAGTGGGCTTTGGCCTGGGGTTGGGGACCCCTGGGTTAACAAGTTAGTCTCAGATGTTTTGAATTACATTCTTCATTCAAAAAACACCTGTCACGCCTAGGCCTTTCCTATAGCGCAATTTGCATACTGATTTTTTTTCTGAACAAATTATACTAAAGTTATTTGTGATGACTTTTAACTGGCAGTAACAACAACTTCAAAAATACCACTTGCTTTCATCTCAGAATAATTGGAATATTACTTCCTTTACTTTTAAGGTGTTTTTTTTTACTTTTAATCTTTATTAAAAAGTCTTTACAACGTTGTAAATTGTTTAATAGAGTTATTGTGTAATGTATGGTAAACTGTCTTGGGAGTCCTTGCTTAGAACTGAAAATGTGATTTAGAAATGCCCTCTTTTAGAAAAAAAAAGAATGAAAAGAGAATATGAATGAGGCCTACTTGAATCAATTTCCATTCCTTTCAAGAAGACTGCACAAAATAAATGGCTATGTGTTTTCATATACCTGTTTACAATAGTCCAACTTAAAAGCACTTAAATATTTATTTTTGCAGACAATGGTAACCATATTATTGATTTGTTCTTGGTAATTCTTGGGCAACACAACTAAAACAAGAGGAAGAACAGAAACAGGCAGCTACCAAAGGGTAGCAACACAATCAGTGTTTTAAACACTAAGATTGTATGCGAAGGGTGATCTGAAAATAGCATTGCTACTACAGTAGCAAAACTTAGAGAGAAGCAATAAAATGTCATTTTTTAATTGTTGCGAATACTGTATGTGAATGCATTAGCAATCCTATTAATTAAACCTGATTATGTGCCATCATGTTGATACTGACTCTTAGTGACTACATCAATAGATTTTCTCTTGGAGAAATGCTTTATTAATAAAATGTTATTATATACACAGAGACACACAGACAGATACTGGGTATGAATCTTAGTGTTTGCCAGCATTTTGTATATGTTTGAGTAAAATTTGTATCATTGAATTTCTTCTCTTTTTTTCCAACATTGTATATTCTTAAGACTTTGGGCCAGTCCCTCTCTCTCAGCCTTAGGAAGCAGCCAACAAACATCTACCACCCTTCCTTATTTTGCAACATATGAATATGACTTAGCTAGTGATAATGTAGATCATTTCTGTATCAATTGTATTGTTATTGCTCTTTCCAAGAAAGATTTTGAAGACAATTGCTGAGAAATCCCTGCTTGATTTTGATTTTCTGAAGCAAAAAGACACAAGAGGAAAGGAAAGATACTAATTCTTTCAGTCCCTGACACTATTGAACATTGCCTAACAGAAAAGGCACAGTCATACATGACTGATAGCTAACTGTAAATATTCATGTTTCTTCTTTCACCCTCAAACAAACAGGTGCTATCAGTTTGGGTGACAATGCCTTAGTGGCACAACTGAAAGCATCCATTAATTTTACCTTCTATTTTAAAATGTATCAGCTGAATGATTATAATCTGATAAATCTGTACTTGCTATGTTTAAATCTGGTGGAACAGTTCAACAGAAGGAAGAATTGTGGAGTAATTGAAAAAGAAAAGAAAACTAAAGCATGTTTCTTCCAGAAGCAGTGGATGGAGAGAGTCGAATAGCGGTCAACGGATTTCCTCAAAGGGCCTTTAGCAATGGTTGTATGGTGCAGTCTGAAATGCTCTTGGTTTTAGCTACCAATGTCTGGGCTGCAAATTCTGAACAATAACTAGACGTCAGTGATGATGATGCTTTCCAATGATGCTTTCCAGTTATAATTTCTTTGAAAAGATCTCATATCCCCCTTATCATGGATTACCATTGGAGAGAAGGTATTGCAGAGAAAGAGCAGGTGCTAAACAAGACCTAGGACATGAAGCCCTGATGAAATAAGACACAGATAAAACTTAGTCTTTTGAAAGAGGTAATTCTAATTTACCTTCCAGGTTCTGCAAAACTGAGAATAAATATTCAAAGGAAGAATAAAGACATTCCTATCAACATTCATATCTCTGATTGTATCACTGCAGCTATATTCCGTCCAATGAATCTTGAAAATGTGTCACAATTCAAGATATTGTTTAGGAAGACAATTAGTATCCAGTTTAACTAAACTAATTGTACTGATTTTATTTGGAATACTGTGGAATTATTGCTTTGCTTCTTCCTGTATTTTCCCAATCAGTCTTAATTTTATATGTAAAAAAAAGACACTAACATGCTCACATAAAATCATGTTTCTCCATAATTACTTTGCAGTGATGCAGGAGAACTATGGTACCAATTGATGTTAATTTCATTTGGACAACATCCTTATATATAGTATTAGGGTGCATTACTTAATGCAGCTTTACTGCTTCTTGATAGATATGTTGGGACTAATGACAAGGAATTCAAGAAGTTTAGTCTAAATACATATAAGAGGATAAATTGGAGAATAATGGCATACATAGAACAAACTACATTCTTATAATTTCAAACCAATCACATAATTATGTAATGGCATCAAAATATCTGATAGAAGAAGAATACCTGCATCATTAAGAGCCAGTTTGTTCTAGTAGTTAAGGCATCATACTAGAAACCAGGAGACTGTGTGTTCTAATCCCACTTTAGGCATGAAAGACGGCTAGGTGACTTTGGGCCAGTCACTGTCTCTCAGCCCAAATCACTCAAAGTGTTGTTTTATGAGAAAAATGGGAGGATGAAGAAATATTAGGTATGTTGAAATGCATATTGAAATATGCAGTATTGCAGACTAATTCTGCCCACAGCCAGGAACTCAGTCTTGATTGGCTCAAAGATGACTCAGGCTTCCATTCTTCCGAGGTCAGTAAAATGAGGACCCAGATTGTTGGGGGAAATACACTGATGTTGCAAACAGCCCAGAGAGTGCTATAAAGCACTATGGAGCGGTGTATAGGTGTAAATGCTATTGCTATGTTAGCTACCTTGAATTATTTATTTAAAAATAATAATAAAGGTGAGATGAAAGAAAGAAAGAAAAAAAGAGAAAGAAAGAAAAAGAAAGAAAGAAAAGAAAGAAAGAAAGAAAGAAAGAAAGAAAGAAAGAAAGAAAGAAAGAAAGAAAGAAAGAAAGAAAGAAAAGAAAAGAAAAGTCTCATTGATTGCCTTGACCCTTTGCTGGACTCCCATCTGGATAAGGCTGTATAATGAATAGAACTTTCTGCAGAACAACTTTGCTTTTCTAATCCCTAGAAATGTCCACAAAGCAGTGAAATGGAACCTCCTATTGGTGAGTTTAGATTTTGCTTTCTGAGCATTTTGTCTAGCATTAGCTCAGAATGTGTTATTCAGCAAACATAACTGCTAGTAAATTCAGTCTCTAAAATATTCATGGAGTGAGGATACAAATCACAAAAGAATGTGAATGTAACCAAAGTCAAAAGCATTTTTTTCCTTTCTTTGGGCTCTTATTTACAAATTTATGATTTTATTGCAGACTGTAGTAATAAGTCTGTGTAAACTGTGACTTAAAAGACTTTTTAATCAATCATATTTGCATATATATATATATATATATATATATATATATATATATATATATATATATATATATATATATATATATATATATATATATATATATATATATATATAAGGGAATTTCTGATATAGCTATTTCGAGTTTCTTAACTCTCTTCAGTCAGAACTCACCCTTCTGGGATTCGAACCTGGGCAGTCTGCATGCTAAGCAGATGCTTTAACCTGTTGAGCCACAAGTTCTCTCCCGCTTTGTCAGTAGTCAGGGAGTAAGGATATGTGTCAAGTGTTTATTTTTTAGATTGCACCCTGTAAACCCAAATATGGGAGGAAGGAATCATTCTTTCCTTTTGCTTGTTTCAGCTCAACCCAGAGCCATCTTGCAAGCACAAATATATATATATGTTGTTTAAAATTGTTGACAAAGAAATAAGGGAATTTCTGATATAGCTATTTCGAGTTTCTTAACTCTCTTCAGTCAGAACTCACCCTTCTGGGATTCGAACCTGGGCAGTCTGCATGCTAAGCAGATGCTTTAACCTGTTGAGCCACAAGTTCTCTCCCGCTTTGTCAGTAGTCAGGGAGTAAGGATATGTGTCAAGTGTTTATTTTTTAGATTGCACCCTGTAAACCCAAATATGGGAGGAAGGAATCATTCTTTCCTTTTGCTTGTTTCAGCTCAACCCAGAGCCATCTTGCAAGCACAAATATATATATGTTGTTTAAAATTGTTGACAAAGAAATAAGGGAATTTCTGATATAGCTATTTCGAGTTTCTTAACTCTCTTCAGTCAGAACTCACCCTTCTGGGATTCGAACCTGGGCAGTCTGCATGCTAAGCAGATGCTTTAACCTGTTGAGCCACAAGTTCTCTCCCGCTTTGTCAGTAGTCAGGGAGTAAGGATATGTGTCAAGTGTTTATTTTTTAGATTGCACCCTGTAAACCCAAATATGGGAGGAAGGAATCATTCTTTCCTTTTGCTTGTTTCAGCTCAACCCAGAGCCATCTTGCAAGCACAAATATATATATATACAAGCAGCTGGCCAGCTCTGGGTTGAGCTGAAACAAGCAAAAGGAAAGAATGATTCCTTCCTCCCTACACATACAGAAAAGCTAATATAAAGAAATCATTTTCCACAGCTTTGTTTTTTTATTCAATTTAAAAGATGAGTCATATTTATAAGGATTTTTACTTTTATTTAAAAATATTTCTTGGCATTCCTATCCTCTAAATGATAGTTACTGATCTTTTTAGAATTATAGTTACATAACACAGTCAGCACATATTTTAGAGGCAAGAGAATTAGGGTGTATGTGATATAAAATCATTTCAGCATTTGGTTTTTATCCTTAAACTTCCCTTTCAACTATAACCAAGATTTTAACAGGATAACTGAATTGGTCCTATCCTTATCTTGATATTCTCATGGTTATATCCCATCTTTCCTATAGAAAAGGGTTTTCCCTTTTGGCAGCTTCTAGACATGTGAGATTTAACATATAGACTTCCCCAGACAGTTTGGTCATTGATGAAAATTCAGGGTGTTGAACTCCACATATTTTTAAAGTTAGTAAAGGTGTAAACTGCTGCTCCAGAAGTTAATAATGCACATGGACTTTCCTTCACACTTCATAACTTTATTCTGTGTGGAAGACTGGACAAAAATTAGTGCCTGGTCCCAAATTTGCCAAGAAATACCACTGCCAAGTGAAGACTTAAATCTCAGGACATATCCCTACTGCCAGGTTGCAAGTACAAGCCAACCACTTTTTCTGAAAGGCAGGAATAGATAATATTGTTGTCTGTCTATAAGCAGCCTATTTTCTATGCAATCTGTCTTACTTTCTTGTGCCATATCTGACCTTTCATTTATTTTCCTTTCCTTTATTTTCCTTTCCTTTCCCCTTTCCTCTTTCCTCTTTCCTCTTTCCTCTTTCCTCTTTCCTCTTTCCTCCTTCCTCCTTCCTCCTTCCTCCTTCCCCCTTTCCTTTCATTCCATTCCATTCCCTGTTTTTCTATGTTTTAATTCCATGGGGGTAGAGGTGGAATTTAACTGACATCTAAAACACAATCATGCTTTTGAAAAATAGTTTGAAAGATTTTCCTTCAAGTTGGTGATAAAGTTTGTGGGGAAAATTGAAAATTGGCATATTTCCTTCAAAGTCATTTTATTTACTCTTTACACTTTTCCTTTAAAATTGGTTCCTGACATTGTTGTTGTTCTGCCTTTAAGTGAGTGTTGACACTTGTCAACTGCATGAAGTTTTCTTGGCAAGATTTCAGAAGTGGTTTGCCATTTCCTGCTTCCTAAGGCTGAGAGAGAGGGACTAACCGAAGGTCATCAAGCTGGTTTTGTGACTAAGGTGAGTATAGAACTCATGATCTCCTGGTTTCTATGCTGGTACCTTAACCACTACATCAGAGTGGCTGTCTGTTCTTGGCTCTATCAAGAAGAAATAGCTAAAACAACTGCACCAGTTTATTCAGAGCTAACTTGGTTAAGGTTTTTTCACAGTATAAAGTGCTTGTGTTTGTCCTCAAATTCCTAAATAGTTTTGAACTAGGCTTGTCTAAATAAAGGCATCCTTCTTTCATTTGGGCCTTTATACACTCAATGTTGATAGTCTGAGAGATTTAGAAGGTTAAACACATATCTGAAGGGGAAAATTGAAATATGACTGTCTGAAGGGCAAGGTGGCAAGATGTCTCTTATGGTTGATGTTAGTGAGCTGCAGTAGATAAAAAAAAGATTGAATATTTATGGGCAGATTGTGTTTTCTTCCTAATGTATTGTTCAATTAATATCCACTAGTTGCTTTGAGGGGGGGAAGGTAACAGAAAATCTCTTTATTGTGTTAGTGGTTTGAAGGTTGTATACAGATAAAGTACACTTTCCTCATTCATCATTCACCAAATATGTCAATCTCTAATCTTCTATAAGAGGAAATAAAACCTGGTAACTTGTAAAACTACTTATCAATGTTTTTCTCTCTCAAATACTCTTAATAAGAACTGACACAATGCACCAAGCATCTACCAATCCCGCTACACTAATAAGACACCTAAATATTCATCACTGGAACTTTAAATTAACGTGATTCCCAATCTGAGTGTCCAAGCTTTGTCAGAAATCATTGAGAGACTGAATGCATACTTAAAGGATTTATTAAAGGAATGAGAAAAATAAATCTAGTGCAGCCACAATGATTGAAAAGATTTTGTACCCATTTATTTAATCTCCTTGCACTGGAAAATATCAGGAAAATAATTCTGTCTTCTAATGTGTATACAAGAAGTTTCTCAATCTTTCTTGGCACCAGAAAAGACTGCAAAATCACTGCTAATGCTAATGTGAACATTTATATCAATTCACAATACATTATATTATTATCCCTTCCCTTTCCTCTCCTCTTTCCTTTCCTCTTTCCCTTCCTTTCCCTTCCTCTCCCTTCCCTTCCCTTCCTTCTTTCTTTCCCTCTTTTCCTTCCCTTCCCTTCCTTTTTTTGCCTGACCATACTGGTGATGATGTTACTAAACTATCAGGTGTCTTGCTGATGGCCTCTTATCAGGGGCACACAACTAAAACAGTTGTATGTACATACATTGTACAAATTATGTATGCATATCACTTGGTGGAATCATTTGGTTGAGTTAGGCAGCTATAGAAGATGGATGGATGGATGGATGGATGGATGGATGGATGGATGGATGGATGGACGGACGGACGGACGGACGGACGGACAGACAGACAGACAGACAGACAGACAGATAGATGATAGATAGATAGATAGATAGATAGATAGATAGATAGATAGATAGATAGATAAAATTGAAACCAATATATTCAGAATAGTTTTTAAAAAATAATAATATTTGGAGGGGAATTTTAATTAAATAAGCATCATGAGAAAAAGATCCTTTCTTTAAGTCCTGGGCAACAGGATCTTACTGATAGTTCATCATAGGTGCTTTGTGGCTTTTTCATATTTCATGTGTATGGATGTACATGCATGAAATACACTTCTATTAGGAATATCAGTGGTAAAAAATCTTTGCTTAGATCACAGTGGAGCAATCTTCTATGTATCGGAACAAATACAGCAAGGAATTGTGTTGAACTTTAGCAAGAATAGGGTATGAGTGAGTTTATTTATATAATAAATTTATAAGGTTGACCACTTGTGAAAAATCTGGTTTATAAGATTAAAACCAGTGAAAGAAATAAACATTGCTTTGAAAATGACCATCCTGAGCAGGAAAGTTAATCCCACCCATCACAAATACATGATAATTAATGAGGCCATATCCATTCTAGCCTAGAGCCTTCAAGAAAAGTGACAGTTTATGAAAATGGGGCTGTGTGGATCTTTGAGCTGGGTGACATATTATTCCAAAGAACAGAGAGAGCAACAGAGAAGGCAGCCATAATTATATACGTATGATGAGCAGCTATACTGAATCAAGGATAAAAAAAATAATTACTTTAATGCTATTTTCACTATATTGTTTCCATCCAAAATGGCTAAAACAAATATGAATCTGGAGTAATATTTGTTTTTATACCTAATAGCAGCCTACACTATGGCTGGATTAACTTCCAACATTTTTTAAAATACAATTTCCAAAGTTACAGCTTTAAAACAGATGCGGTTTTTGGAAGTATTTTGGTATTTGTAGAGGATTAAAATCTGTAAACCACAAAAAATTACTTTCTGTCCAAATGCCACTATAGTCTTAGAATTAAGTTTAACATTATCAGTATCTATTAGAGACACTCTAAACAAAATGAGCCCTTGTTCATCATATAGGTTGTTTTTTTAAGTATCATATTAACAGGGCCATCTTGGAATATTTTGCTATAAAGCAGAGGAGAACTAGAGTGAGTCCTAGCAATGGCTTACAATGGTATGTTAGAGACGCCATCAGTTAAAGAATTTCAGCTGGCAGAATCTAGAAAGAGAGCCTTTTCTGCTATTGCCCCTGCCCTTTGGAACAGCTTACCCACAGATATGAGATAGGTTTCTACCAATATCCAATTAGATGCAGTGGTGGGATTCAGCCAGTTTGCACCAGTTTGGCAGAACCGGTAACTAATTTTTTTGTTGCCCAGGCCCAGAATAGACTTCTGGAAGCGATATCCACACAGAGAACCGGTTATGTGAACAACCGGTTCTCTGTGTGAATGCTGCTTCGGAAGTCCATTCTGGGCCTGGGCAACAAAAAATTAGCTACCGGTTCTGCCGAACTGGTGCAAACTGGCTGAATTCCACCACTGTATCTAATTGGATATTGGCTTTGCTCTTCAAAATCTTTTAATTCCTCCTTCAGCATTCCGGAATAAAAATACAGTACTTGTCCTCTCCTTATACAGATCAGTACATTGATTTCAGCTGAACAAATAGAGAAGTTTCCTTCTACTATTGCATTTGAGAAAATGCCTTCCCCTAAGCTAAATTAATAGTTTATGATAAAGATATACACATTACTGTCCATGTGCCTTGGATATGAAGGATATTCTTACAGCATTCAGTCATAGGTGGAAATGCTCATTCTGATATACTGTTTTGCTTATGAAACCTAAAAAAGGAGGAAAGCAACATAACAATATATTATAATCATAAACTTTGATATATATACAGAGAATTACATGTGACTATAACTCCTTGTCATTCATGTTCAAGTGGCATATGCGGTCAGACAATGACAAAAGTCCATTCTTTCCTGAAGATTTTACATTGCATCCTTTGCGTTCAGTGATTTTGTGAACTTATTAGAATGGATGGATGAAATAAAGTCTTGCTTTTTGGTAGGTTGCCAGTTTATTTTATTTTTTTTTACATAAATAAAGCTAGAAGAATCAAGTTGTCAAGTGAATGTCGGTCTTACTTTCTATTCATAGTACCTGTTAATGTTTTACATCAAAACATAATTCTGTACACAGCAGAGAAAGGAACTACAAAAAAGACACCTTTCCACACGGAATGAAAAATAAATTATAGGTTACTTGTCTCTTTGATGTTAGAAGATGCATAATTTAAAATAATAAATAATTAAAATATCAAAGTATTATAATTTAAATGCTGCCTTCAGCAGTACGACTGTTTCAACACAAACATCTGTCTTGTTTTTCAACTCAGTCTCCTTTTTTTCAGTTGTAGTTACAATTGGATGTAGACAAGATATTACAAGATCCAGTTGCTGATTTCTGGTTATTTTTTCAAAGTCTGTCAAAAGTCTGAAAATCATAATGCTTATGTATGAGGTGCAAGCATATAGAAACAAGGAGAAATGAAAATATTATTCTGGTTCTTTAAAAAAAATAAGTTTCTGCCTTGCATGTTTAACACAAATATTCATCCTGAGTTATATTTTATTTATAACAACATGAACCATGTTGGATGGATGAGCTTCCAACAATCTTCTAATTTAATTTCAACGGTTATAGTTTCAGTAGATATACGGCTCTTGGAGGCTAACCTACAGATGACTTAAGATCTGTAATTTAAACAGAACTGTATCTGAAGGGCATTCTTTTCTTATGTTCAGTAAAAATATCTGTTAAAAGCACTAGAAGCAAAATAGACTTTTGTGTAACATACAGGTTGGTCTAAGTGTTAGCAGAGCTATTCCCATGGCATTTTACTTTGGGTCAGAGGAAAATTCTCCCTATAGAAAGTCAAGGCAAATTACTTTGGCAAAAAATATTTTAATCCCTTTCTTTGATGATCACAGTCTGTTGTCTATTGGTCAGGCCGAGCCCTTCAGTTTTGTTTTGTTTTTTTTTAATCTTCCCTGTTCTTTTTATGTACCGGTAAAGTAATTTAGCAAAAGTTTTTTTTTTTTGTTAATTGAAGGATTTTTACACAAAGGATAGCTGAAAGTGGTTGAAAAGAAGAGTTATCCATACAGAAAAAGTTTTTCTCTTACTTGAGTCCAAAAAGCAAATCATCAACTATTCTTCTTCAGCATCTTCTTCTTTATTTCATATCTGAATGCTCAGGAAACAAAGCTCCACTATGTTCCACTCAGTGTTTGGGCACCTCATCTATAAAAATCAATCCCTGAAAAATATTAAAATTTGTCATCCACTTTCCTCTGTGTATTCCTTGAGCCTTTATGGAGGGAAATGGTGTATCAAGTTCCATGTGTATTTGTGGGCCTTCTTGGGTCTAACTTTTCTTACTTATCTATGCAGTGAAAGTTTCTGCTTTTTGGATTTGGATTGCATAAACTTGGTCTTCTATTGAGCAAACATGGGCCTACTTTTAAGCTGCAGCTCTTTCATATTGTTGGCTCTATTCATTTTGCTTAGTTAAGAATTTGATACAACTATTAATATTGATCCCTCTAAGATGATAGGAATCCATTCATTGTCTCTATAATTAGTCTCCTCATCTCATTGTGTAATAATAATAATAATAATAATAATAATAATAATAACAACAACAACAACAACAACATTGACAGACTTTATCTACCAAAGCCAAATAGGTGGCGTGGGAATGCTGCAAGTACATCAGATGGTTGAAGAAGAAAAAATGGCTTTGGAAGAATGTCTGAAGGACAATGATGAAAATGTACTGAAATTAGTATATCAGGAAGGCTTACTGACTATTGGAGAGACCAAAATGGCCTACAAGAAAGACCAAATGAAGAATAGAATAGAGGCATGGGAAGACAAAGCACTACATGGCCAGTACATTAAAAAAAATACCTGGGAAAGCAGATACTAACAAGACCTGGCCATGGCTAAGAGCAGGAAAATTGAAGAAAGAAACCGAGGGACTAACTCTGGCTGCACAAGACCAAGTCTTAAGGACAAATGCATATAAAGTCAAAATTGAGAAGACAGCAACAGACAGTAAGTGCTGCCTATGTAAAGAAGCTGAAGAAACAGTGGACCACCTGGTAAGCTGCTGTAAGAAGATCACACAGACTGACCACAAGCAGCGGCATGACAAAGTAGCAACAATGGTGCATTGGAAGATCTGCAAGAAATATCAATTGCCTGTAAGCAAAAACTGGTGGGATCATAAAAAAGAGAAAGTCATAGAAAATGATAAAATTAAACTGCTCTGGGACTTCAGAATTCAAACATACAAGCACCTGCAACATAACACCCCAGACTTAACAATTGTCGGTAAGAAAGACAAAAAAGTCTGGATAGTGGACGTAGCAGTGCCTGGAGACAGCAGAATAGATGAGAAAGAATTGGAGAAGATAACAAAATACAAAGACCTACAAATAGAAATAGAAAGACTGTGACAAAAGCAAGAAAGGTAGTACCAATAGTAATAGGTGCCTTGGGTGCAATCCCAAAACAACTGGAGCACCACTTGAACACATTGGCATTGACAAATTCGCTATTAGTCAATTGCAAAAGGTGGTCTTACTAGGAACTGCTTCCATCCTGCGATGATATCTGTAATACCATCAAACATCCACATCTACCTATCCCAGGTCCTGGGTAAGGATTTGATAGGTAGACAACATGCCAAATCCAGTCTGAACATCTGGCTGACTGTGCGATGATCCATAATAATAATAATAATAATAATAATAATAATAATAATAATAATAATAATAATAATAATAATAATAATAATAATAATAATAATAAAGAAAGACCATAATAGCTTTTTGGAAAACCCGATGACAACAATTGGAAATATAAAGGAAACAGCTGATATGAACTACAGAAATAATAACTTAGAGAAGTAATAACAGCAGAAACAGTACAGGCTAGAATTGAAACAATCTGTGAACTGATACTTCCTCTTCTCAACAACCAGAATTAAAAGAGAAAATTATGGCATATAGAGAATTATCAGGAGAAAGAAAAAGACTATCAGCATTGAAAGTAATATCCAAAAAGCCCTGGTACCTGTAATGAAGTATCATATTCAATACCAAGATGGAATTCTGGGCATAAGTATTTATTGTAAGTCAAGAAGTACCTGTAGTTGGAATAGAAAAGCTATTTTGTCAAGATATGGATAAAAATGACCATATATAACCCAGATACAGCAAAACCACAAAGAATTATCACACAAAAAAAGCCTGATAGACTTGGCAAAATATCACACTGGCATTTATAGGAAAAATATGGATTGACATTCAATAAGAATGATGGTACTAGAAGCATGAAATCAAAGTTAAAATAATTGAAAATGACAGAGCAAAAAATTTATGGGTTTTACAATTCAAGCTGATTGTTACTTGGAACATAACATGCAGTCACTGAAAGTGACTTAATTTACTGATGGTCTTACAAAAGAGGGATTTCAAGAGACTGCTGAAGACAAAGAATAGAAAAATTACCAAATGCTGAGATTGGCAAACAGAGATCACAAAAAATTTAGAAGTCAACGTAGGATCAATTGTTTTTGGGACACTGAGTGCAATATTATGAATCCTTATGTCATCTCACTTTAAAAATAGCAGTTGAAAATTTCTGATTCTTTCCTTTTTATCACATACAAATTATTATTTTTTGACATAATTTTCTCTGATATTTTTGTTAAAAGTATTATTTTCACCACAAAAACCTCAGGTCTGGTCTAAGTCAAATGGAGAGTTAAGTCAAAATGGAGTGTACATGTGGAAAAGAAGACAATTTATGTTTTATATAAATTGTCTTTTATATGAATAGCCAACCCCCCGGAATACAAACTCAGGATCCAAAAAAATCTTTACAGATTTGAACAATGGGCCCTATCCAACAAAATAATTTTTAATGTGAAGAAAAGCAAGATTTTACACTTAGGTAAAACCAAACGTACAACTACAGATTAGACAAAACCTGGCTCAAAAACAGTAACTGTGACTCGGACCTTGGAGTCCTAGTGGATGATCACTTAAATATGAGCCAGCAGTGTGCAGCAGCAGCCAAAAAAGCTAATACAATCCTTGGTTGTATAAACAAAGGCATAGAATCAAAATCACGTGAAGTATTAGTACTGTATCCAATTTTGGTCACCACTTTACAAAAAAGATGTTGAGACTTTGGAAAACGTGTGAAGAAGAACACCTAAGATGATTAATGGCCTGGAAACTAAAACATATGAAGGACAGTTGCAGGATTTAGGTTTGTCTAGTCTAAAGAAAAGAAGGACAAGGGGGGACATGATAGTATTCCCATATTTGAGGGGCTGCCACAAAGAGGAGGGGTCAACTTATTTACCAAAGCTCCTGTAGGAGAACTAAGGAGAAACTTCCTAACAGTGAGGACAATTAACCAGTGGAACAGCTTGCCATCAGAAATTGTAGAACTTCATCATTGAATGTTTTTAAGAAGAGACTGGACAGTCTGAAATGGTATAGGGTCTCCTGCTTGAGCAGGGGGTTGAACTAGAAGACCACCAAGGTCCCTTTCAACTCTATTCTGATTCCTTTGACTCTTGATGACTTGCATGGACATATCCATGAACTCTTTTTGAAAATGATAAGAGTTGCTTTTCTTTCTTTTCCTTTCTTTTTTTCCAACTTCCAGCTCTATTCTACAACACTAGTCCCCAGTGGTGGGATTCAGCCGGTTCGTACCACTTCAGCAGAACCGGTAGCTAATTTTTTTGTTGCCCTGGCCCAGAATGGATTTCCAGAAGCAGCATCCACACAGAGAACCAGTTGTTCACATATTTTAATCCCACCACTGCTAGTCCCCCAAGGTAGTCTTCCATTCAAAGTAGTCTTCCTATTCCCAACCTAACTGTAACTTTAACCTTGCTTGATACTACTTTACTTTTTTAAGTCAGTCAAGCTGGCCAATTTACTTTCAATTGCAAAATTCACTTCATTGACCTTTTAAGATTAAGAATTTTACTGTGGTATATGAGGCTTTATTTCAACGCTAAGAAATTTGTTTGAAACAGGAAACTGATATTCCTGAGAGTTATAGGGAGCACAGCTAGTAGTAGCATGTCATCACTAAAACATGGAGGGCATTTTTTTTCCTTTTGTCTGTTTGGGAGAAATGGCATTATGGAGAAATTTCAAGAATAAAATAATCTTTTAAAACCCTTGGAGGCCTAAATTATCTATTTGTCCCTAGTCCCTAACTGGCCTATTGTTTTAGAATTTGCAAGGGTTAAGAGCTACGATGGGTGCTTTTAGCCTATGCTAAATTTGCATGTTATAACCCATCCAATTACAATTACAATTATTATTATTATTATTATTATTATTATTATTATTATTATTATTATTGTTGTTGTTGTTGTTGTTATTATTGTTATTAACAACAACAACAACAACAACAACAACAACAACAATAATAATAATAATAATAATAATAATAATAATAATAATAATAATAATAGAGTTGGGAGGGACCTTGGAGGTCTTTTAGTCCAACACCCTGCTCAGGCAGGAAACCCTATACCATTTCAGACAAATGGTTGTCCAATCTTAAAAGCTTCCAGTGTTGGAGCATTCACACTACCAGTATTGGAGCATACACAATTGGGACAAAAATAAATTGCCTCTGGAGCTATAAAGATTTTTGACTTGCTGGTTTTCCATACTTCCTCTATTTCCATATTTAGGGAATAATACATTTGTATAAGATTTAATGCTGTGAAATATTTTTTTTAAAAAAAACTTAAGATACTATATGATTGTTCATTGGCTTTATATTATTGAATGCTCTCTTGTGAATATTTTCCAATTACAAATGGAAAATTTATGGGGTTTCCCCCTCTGGGTGAAATTTGCATCTGCAAAATAGAAGTTCAGGGTTTTCAAAATAAGTTTCTTAAACAAATAATTGCATTCAATTTCATTTGTTTTCAAAAGTAATTCAGATTTATGGCACTGCTTCTGTTTTCATTCTCTTTTTGTTTTGTTTATGTCAATGTGCAATGTATACATGGGAAATAATTCTTGAATTATTTCTGCATTAACACTATGTTAATCATATCTTTTTATTATTTATTATTTTAACAACAGAAATATTAATTGTGTTATTCATCAGCATAGCAGGCAGTGATGGACAGATAGCAACCTTTTTAAGATGCGGTTATGCCAACTACTAAAATTCATTATTTCAACTGAGAATAGTTCAAAGAAAGCCTGATTGATTTATTAAATTGACAAATGCTTGGGACCTAAACCTAGCCCTTTCAGGATGGGACATGTGATGCAATAGCATATATTGAATAAATAGAAAAACAAATATTTAGATATACCGGTAACTATTAATTGCATTGTCATGTTCTTTCAATAGCAATCTTGAAATTACAAAACTAAAACAATGTACTTTTTTTTTAATCAGACCTTCAACTTAATTCTTCTTATTTATATGCTCTGTGGGATGGATGATTATATTACTTATAAGATGTACAAGAAATGAAAAGACACCAGAGAAACTGTCAAAAATGTACAAGGATATTTCAAATATTTGTTAGAAATATAAACAAACTGAGGGTACATTTTTTTCATTTTTGATAGTCACACAACAAAGCTAGAAAATACTGGGATCAAGTATGTATTCTAATGCAAAAGATTTAAAAACTAAATGCCCAGTTGAAACCATTCTTTGTTTTTATATATGACAATAGCAGAAAGACTTTTACATATTCAGAGTTGGAAGGACTTATAAATACCTACAATGGAAGAATGGGTGGTGAAACTGGTAGAATTGGTGGAATTGATGAAGTTGATGCCCTTGATGAAAGAAAAAAAAACTTTGACTAATTTTATTTTTACTTGGAAACCACTTTTGGATTTTTTTTTGTGAGAAACTGAAACAAATGAAAATTTGATTTTGAGATTTCATAATCTCAAAAATCATATCGAACATACAGAAATAATGTAGACAAATGTTAACCTTGGAGTAAGATGTATTTTCTTTATTCATATTAGTATCAAAGAATGTTGGAAGTCATTCTTTTTCTATCTCTTTTTTCCTTTTTTTCTGCACTTCTACTTTTTCTGTTTTTTGACCTTTTTTCTTTCTAAAATATTTTTCCTGTTTGTTTACTTTTTAACCATGCATTGTTTAAACATCAATACACTTATAATATACTCTGTGGGATGGGAACAGGAACAAGGTTTTTTGTATTGTGGGAATAAAGGAGAAAGAAAGGAGTAAAATGTATGTGTCCTAGAGATTATATGTGTACATGCAAAAAAGTAGCTGAAGACAGAAGATAGGTGGCAGATGCAGTTGGATCAAATAATTTTATAAGTGGCTAATTTGTTTTAGTACTTATAATACTAATTATATTTACATTATCTGTTAAATCAGTTTTCATTTTTTTACCCTGGCTCTGATATTTTTTTACAATGTGACTTTTGGCTATTCTATGAGTGAGTGAAAGATGGAAATGGAGATGGAGTCCAAATGAAATACCTCGATTTTCTTAGAGATATGATCCCTGAATGGCATCCATCAGGATCTCCAATGTATTCCATGGCTCAGGAGCCCTCAGTTCAGTGGTGGGATTCAAATACCTGAACAACCAGTTCTATTATGTGACGCAGGCCTGGGCCTCCGATGCCTAGAACAGACTTCCGGAAGTGATATCCATGCACTTCCGGTGAGCCATTCTAGGTTTGGGAGGCCTCCGAGGGCTAGACTGGACTTCCAGAAGCCATCCGGTTCTCTGAATTCAGGTAAATTTAGCTACCGGTTCTTCCGAACCAGCTGAATCCCACCACTGCCTCAGTTCTTTTGAAAGTTGTTTCTGTTTAGCTTCTTCTTCCAGTCCCAATTTTAACATGAAAGTACCGCTTTTGTGGAGCAGACCTGAAGCCATGGTTTTTCATCATTAGCCCTTGAGCAGTTTTGCTTTAGACGTTATTTGCTGCTTTAAATGTGTTTGATTTTGCATCGAAAAATGCAATCCTTTTAGATCTCTCTTTGATCTTAGAAACTGGAGAGCTTTATATTGTTTGTTCTACTTTTGATGTTGACCAATTACTGGGCAGGGAAACAAAGCATGCATGAATGTCAATTTTTTTTTTATTAAAGGAAAGTGCAGCGGGTAATATATCAAACTCTGTGCACAATGTCACCATTTTTTTTTCAGTCTAGATTTCTTTACATTGCCTAAAGGAATCCAAAAATATTCCAAAAGGAGGCACTGATGGATAAATCGACCTAAGTTTTTTCAAGCCAAGCAAAAATGTGTAAAGCAGAAGTTTAAGTAAACATTCAGTTTGAAAGGAAACATACAAAAATATAAGACAGAAAGGAAAAAGGAAAGAGGGTTTGATGTCAGCTTTCCTCCCTTGCCAGTGGGATATCCAGTGAGTGGTTTTGTGATCATGTTATCTCAATAACCACAACTATCTAGGACATTTTAACAGAATATAAGCAATTATGCTACTCTATCAGAAAGATACTGCTCAAGAAAGTGGATGCTAATATTACATCTCTGGGAGCCTGTGATACTGCTCTGGGCTAGACAAAGCACAGAGATATAGCAGCTGAGACCTTGGAACTAGTAATAAAGAAACATAAAATGAAAATCTATCAACAAAAAACTTGGGTTAGATGTTGACAGCACTCCTGGAACACTCATAGACCAGTTCAAAACTTGGACGACTAACAAGAAAGCCTTGTCTGTGCCAATGGTATTTATAAAATGCAAAGGAATCAGTCATTTTCCTGGGGAACTGTTGAAAACGGTTCAAAAATTATCATGCTAATGGTCTGGAAAGGTCCACATATTTTCTTCAAACTAGTAAAGCATTCATTAATGAGTAAAGCTTATTAAACATCAAAGCCCATATTAGAGCTTTTTCATGTCAATACTGTTTTATTAATATTAATTTTATATAAAGATGTTTATGCATTGTTGCTTAATGATTTAATAGCCATTTTAGTAGGCATGGATATTAGGAATTAGGCTAACATGTGGTAGTGTCTTTCCTCTCAATTAGCTCTGCTCATTTCTCAAGTGAATTCCTGCAGAAGGTTTATTTCTGCACTTCTGGGTTGTCTCTAGTTTTGATGGCAGTCTCAGATAATTTTGAAAGGTTAGTGAAGTTCCAAGTTTTGGAAAGCCATTCTAATTTCTCAGCCAGATTAATACACATTAATACAGAGAGACAACCCCCCACCCACTCCCAAATCTAGTGTTTCTATTGTTTTACTTAGTAGAGCATAGCCTTCTCAACCTTTCTATAGATTCATTTAGTAGAACATTGCCTTATGAAAAAAGAGGTAGGTTTGACTAAACTAGTTGAATGAATACCAGATCAGTTTCCCATTTGAATTACTTTAGAAATTTCAGAGGCGTGTATCCATCTGTGGTAATTTATTTCTTTCACTTTGTTAGTGTCATGTGAAGTGTCAGTCTGTAGCAAATACTCCTTCTTCTATCCATACTTTTATTTCTTTAGGTAGAAATGAGAGAACAAGTTTTCATTTTGCACACCAAGAAGATAGATGTCTATCACAATTACATAGGAAACTATTGTTGTGGCATTATTTATAGATTAAATTTATATGCTACCCATCTCACTATCTAGAGTGACTCCAGTTAGTTTACAGAGCAATAAAAATAGAAATATAAAAACAATTATAAATATAGAAATAATTAAAATTACAAGAATTAAATAGACTAAAATTATAGCAATAAGAAGGAAAACTGCTGAAGATTATTGTTGATATTAAAAATGTCTTCTGTGTACACATTTTTCTGTTCTCAGGTCCCAATGGATTTTACCCCTAGGCTATAAAATCCATGATTAAATTATGGTTTACTTCAGCTGCTTGAAGCAGGTAGGATAAGTTGCCTAGAGCATGCCTACTAATGCCTTGTAGCATCATATCTCCCAATTTTAAAGCTTACCAATGCTGAACATAGAATATAATGAGACACAGGTAAATAAATATCCAGAAATCATACAACTTAAAATATAGGTCCTCCTAGCAGCAACTGTTACATTGAGTGGAAGATTGGTTTCAACTGTCTTAGAGTGTAAAATAATCTAACTACACATCATGAGATCTTGAAGAGTTGTCTAGAATATGCATAAATTCAATCTTCTTTTTTTCCCTATCAAGCAGAAAAATAGATTTCTTTTGGTAACAGGGTAAACGCTACTTAAATATTCTTCGTGGTACACCTATTAAAAGAAGGAGGTAAACCAAGAAAGGCAACTTAACTGGGTGATTCTCTTACACCCGTGTTAAAGGTTCTGATCTCAAGTAGATCCCCCAAAAAAAGAACAGAGACAAAAAATCTTAATTCTCTGAATACCCTCCTCCTTCTTCTCCTTTTTGACACCTCACTTTGCCCTTGAGGAAAATTTTCTGCTGTAAATATAAACACCCTTGGTTAGGATGCCATAAGTTGGTACAACACATGCTGAAAACTGACTCCCATTCCACCTCATAAGCAACATTTTTCTTTGCATAACAAATCTGGAAAACTACACCTAGAGAGCAAAGGTGCTTAGTAAAACTACCACCATATAGTGGTCATCCAGATTTTTGGTAGCTATGATACCAGTTATGCAGTGGTGGGATTCAGCCAGTTTGCACCAGTTCGGCAGAACCATTACCTAATTCTTTGTTGCCCAGGCTCAGAATGGACTTCTGGAAGCAGCATCCACACAAAGAATCAGTTGTTCACATATCTGAATCCCATTACTGCAGTTATGGTAGCTCTAAAGATATGGTAGCTTTAAAGATATAGACTGCCAGTTAGTACAGGCATCTTGGTTTTTGACTCCCTTGCTTAGCTGGCAAGAAGCAATGTATGCAACCATTACTAGAAAGAAAATAATACCACTTTATTTCTTTTGTCCCCCAGTCCCTGCTCCATATACAAGAGATTTCACCAAAAATTACCAGCATGAAATAAAACAATCTAAAACCAGTTTTTCATCTAACAGCTTATGGTCCAGTTGTACATTATGGTTTTTCTCCTTTGCTCATTTCCTATATGTTAGGCATATATAAGGTGTAGTTATAGCTCAAAAGCACATGCATTTATGACTGTAAAGAAACCTATAATTCAGAAGAAAGATTTCCTTGACTATATATTCCTTTCAATTGTTAATTACAAGAGCTTGTACCTGAATGCCAATACACACGAAAATCTTGTTCCAATACCAACAAAATTGTTATGTAATGGCTTTTCATAAAATACAGTTTAATGGAGCATAGCAGCTGATAGGCAAAAAACTGAAAACTGTAACAAGCAATTATATGAAGGAATTTATTTTTGCTCTTATTTTTATTACCTAAATTTCTTTGAATCTTAATCTGATTCTTTTAATAATGCATCAAGCCTGACACTTCTCTGTGGACAGGAAATGTCTAATGGTCATGGCTGAGGGGATTCATCTGTTTAATTTCTCCTTTGAATAACTTTAAAAATTAATTTATCTGATTGTTCAGACCAATATATATGGATTTCGTTTTGGAAGGTGTAGCTAATAATTCACCTTATGTTTCTTTCCCCTTATGTCTGGTTTGATAAGATTTCTGTAATAATACTTTTACATTTGGCAGATTAAAATAAAATGGAACATTGTGTGAGAAATAAGACCTAACACAGCCACAGGAATACTAATAGAAATATGGGCTAAGATTGGAACTTGAGACAGACTTGCAGATTTTATGCAGCACCTTGTAGTAGGATGTAATTGCTTCAACTCTGTTATTTTCATACATTATATTACTTAGAAGTAGGTACTTGTACAAATTTCTTTTTTCTTTTGCACCCTCTCCCCATATATGCACAAACCTGCAGTGTAGTGTACACACATTATATATGGAACTGCTTTACAATTGAAATTTAATTGTAGAATGCATGCAGAATCACAAGCCACTGGCATTACCTAGAAACAAATATACCTTAGTAATTTGACTGAAATGAAGAGACGAAATATTTTGGGTTTTTTTGGCCAATGAATGAGGAGCATGGTTTCCCCTCAAAGTCATAAACCACCATTTTATCTGTCTCTTTTACTGATGATATGATTAGAACAGAACCCTGCTGTATCAGTCTACAGGACTGCGTGGTCTAGTCTTCTTTGTCTTACAGTGCAAAATGGATGCCATTTGGAAGCTCACAGTTTGGATTGGAGATAATATTTTCAACCCCATGCTCTATTTTCCATCCATCCATCCATCCATCCATCCATCCATCCATCCATCCATCCATCCATCCATCCATCCATCCATCCATCCACCCACCCACCTACCTACCTACCTACCTACCTACCTACCTACCTATCTATCTATCTATCTATCTATCTATCTATCTATCTATCTATCTATCTATCTATCTATCTATCTATCATCTATCATTTATCATATTCTTACTCTTTTTTGTTCCAAGCTATAGAATCCTGATAGAGGGAGAAGGAAAGAAAGAAAGAAAGTGACTTGGGATTGGGTTGTGTGCATTATTAAGTAAAGGACACTATCCCTTTCTATTCCTCAAAAAAGGAATTGTGTCTTTAATAATTATCCCTTTATGTAATAATGCAGACAACAAATTTTCTTGTCTTCATGGCATATTAGTATAGCTGGTAAAATACAAAATACTCCACTGATCTTAGGAATGATGCCTCACTGGCAATGAACTTTAGGGTTTACTGGGGAAAAGATGATCTGGAAGCTGAAAGATGGAGAGAAATCTGGAACAGTCTATTTAGTCAGAAAACATGTTCCTACCAACGATGAAAAAATGAATTATTTTCATATAATGAAGGAGAATTGTAGGTTGTATGGTTTTTATACTTTTTCACAATTGTCCAGCTGAAGAAGTCTAACTGCTGTGATAACAATCCAAATACCTGACTCCTGTGGGAGAGAAGGATGGCTAAAAAACAATACGTTGTCTTTAAAGCAGCCACATCACACCTATGATTTCCCAGGTCTAATTCAGTGTGTTGACAGTAAGTCCAGGTTACAGCTTCTTTTTCTCAATACCCCTCCACCCCACAGGTGGATATGGCTTGCAATGTGGTAATTATGATAAGATTTTTCTTATCATTTTTCAGTTGTCCCCTATGCTGTCTTATTTTTATGTACCAATTGAAATCACATTCAGGCCTAGATTGCCTTTGTTTGTTTGTTTTCTAAATCAGTGTTTTTAAATTGTTGCACCTCATTGTTTTATGTAGTAATGTTGTTGTGTTCTTAATGTTAATTTCTATAGGTTTTTTTTAACCAAAATGTTATTTTTTGTATTTTTTTAAAAAAATATTCATTATTTATTCTTTGTGCCCTGGTTTCTTAAAGAAGAAAAGTAGTATAAAATTAAATGAACAAATTATGCATAAATTTACATTTAAATGGATTTCCTGGATGGATGGAATTTTAACAAGTTTATATTGTTGCCTTTATATTTTGCTGAAGGATTAGAGGTAATCCAGTTGATATGTATCTTTAATTTGGTACAAATAAAAGATTAAGTACTATCAAACCTATACTATATAAAATTCTGTCTGCTATGAATAAATATTTTGAAACATAGAAGTTAATTGTGTCATTAACAAATTGTATTGTGCATTAATAAATGAATAACTTAATTTTAGTTTAGTGGATTTAAGAGAAGGTAAGTATTTGTGGTTCTCTTGGGAGATATGCAATTTACATGGTATAAGACATTGTACAGGCAGTGATGTACAAAGTGATAAACTACAGTAAGATTAAGATTTTTTCCTAAGTAGATGCACTTTCAAAAGATTTTTTTTTTAAAAGTTTCAAAGAAGAGTCAGGTAAAACTTTTAGATTTCAAATTTGCATATTATAATAAAATGCTTCTCAAATTGCTAAAACCTTCCAAGAGACTATCAATCACTTTGGGCCTGATTCAGTAAATCATGAATCTAAGGGATTGCCACTGTCATCTTCCATCTTTCACTCTAACAAAAGATTCATATTTCAAACCTGGATTACCTTTGTGTATTGTATGCCTCCTTTTAATCATGATTGGGGAGGAAGATTAATCTCTTAGTTTAACATGTATTTCTCTCTTATCTCAATGGCACACTTCTCAGCCACTTCAAAATGCTTAAAACTTGGTATCCTACTGTAAATGAAAGAACATCTACCACACTCAAAAATGGGTTCTGGAATTAAACAAGTATGAAAGATCAGAGTTTAGGATAGATAGATAGATAGATAGATAGATAGATAGATAGATAGAGAGAGAGAGAGAGAGAGAGAGAGAGAGAGAGAGAGAGAGAGAGAGAGAGAGAGAGAGAGAGAGAGAGACAGAGACAGAGACAGAGAGAGAGACAGAGAGAGAGAGAGAATGCTATATTAAATATAAGTGTATTTAATGATAAATGACATTATCTTCAATGGAGCTTATTCTATAGTGTGAGTATGGTAGAGACATCTTCCACAAAAGTTATGTTGATTCAAATTTATTTCTAACTTACAAATGAAGGTGAATATACGTATCCCAGGCTACTGTTGCATGATCCAATCTGGGTCAGTCACCAGGGCCAGTGGTTTTATGTTCTGTGCTTTTGGACTCATGCTGGAGCCCATCCTCTCTGTGTTCTCTGGGCTGCTCTGTGTGTGATGTTTAAATGGCGGCTGTTATGTGTGACTTTTTAGTTGTAGATTGGGGAGCTGATGGCTGTCTATTAAGTCATTGTCTATTGTTTCCTTTGCTGCCAAGCCCCTCTTCCTTCTAAGTACTTGATAAGCTGGGGGGAAAACAGCATCCTATTGACTGTTTCCCAGCTTCAATCATCATCCTGGCTGTTTTTGTGCCTGCTCATCCAACAATCTTAGTAGCTGAAAAATTGAATGTATGTCCTTGTTTATTCAATGTGAGGCTGCCAATGAGTTTGGCTCATCTCATCTGACCACTCACTTGTGTTCTTGCAGACTGTCTGTCCTACATAGTGCAGGGGATCCAGTAAATTACATTGGAAGTATCTCCCCCCTCCAAGCAATCTTTGCAGTGCATAATTTGTCCTTGTATGGTAGCCTCTGGGCAGTGTGAGATGCCCACTTGCAGATCTTGGAAGCTACTGCTTCCAAAATGTTTTTGATGTATGGCAAGCTATGAACACACAGAGAATACACAGAGAGGTTCCCTGAGAATGGGTTCCAGCATAAGTCTGAAAGCTCAGAAGATGAAACCTTTGGTCCCAGTGATCAAACCAGATTGGATCCTGCAACTTCTTATTTAGTTCTGCTCAAGGGGAAAAAAAATACTGCAAATAGTTTGGGTTGGTGTTTCCTCTTGATTTGCAAGAAGAACTGATCTCATTAGTAGAAGAACTGCCTTATTGCCCCTCTCAATTCTTTGAATTTCTATTTTATTCAGTTTTAAAAGTAGATTTATGGTTTTCCCAAATGGTGACCATTCTGACATCTCTACTGTACTATAAAGCAAACCTAGCAAAAGTGACAAAGTAGGAAACGGGTGCATGCTGAAGCACTATTTTTTATATTTTTCAATTAGCCATCTGAAAATGATTCTAGGCAACAAGCAGTAGAAATATATTTATGGTACATGATAAGCATGAATTTAAGGATTTGTGGAAGGCAACATCTGTTTTTGGTATTAGTTCATCACAGAATAAAAATTCAATGAAAAAAATGCTAGTGTTAATGAAATGACAGGTACTATGTCTGAAAATAAATTCCTAAATTTACTTAGGGTAATGTTCCTATGATATTTCTAGACCAGATATCAGCATAACATCATAGTTAAAGGAGCCAACAGCATTCTTTCATCTAAAGATAAAAAGTCTCAAGATTTAATAATTTAACCCTTCTTTTCTCTGTATGCAGGAATGAATGAACAATAAATAATACAGGAATACTATCTTACAAGAGTGTTTAAAGTCACTTGTTCAAAGCATGATCTTGGACACTAAATCTAAGTTTTCTATGATAATATCATCTCTTTCCAGTGATATTTTGCAATACTAAAATAAAATGTTATTTAATGCACATCATCCAGAATAAGTCAAGTGCCTTTTCCAATACAATAGTTCCATTCTGCCATCCTGCAAAATCTGTTTGAAAGTATGATATATGAATATGAAGAATATGAATAAGAATATGAAGAATAGTTGCAGGAATTGGGTATGGGTAGTTTAGAGAAAAGGACTAGAGCAGGGGTGTCAAACTCAATTTCATTGAGAGCTGCATCAGCTTTGCAGTTGCCTTCGGGGGCCAGGTGGGTGTGGCCAGGGTGGGTGCGGCCTACTGGGTGGGCATGGCCAGCTCTACATCATTCGTGTCAAGAGTGCCTATGGGGGCCTGGGCAGGAGTGGTACAGATCTGAGGGTCTCTGGCAGAAAGGGATGGGACTGGGGCAAGCACCAAGGCATGGTCCATTTCTTCATTCCTCACAAAGGGTGACACTTCCCCAGCATGCACCCAGGGGGCAGGGCTGTTTCCTCACTGTTTCTAGATGACCTTGTGAAGCTAAGACTGAATGTGTTTCAGCATAGATGGCCACCACAAAATTGTACATTGGCTCCCGGACGGCCTGGGCCAGGGCCAAGGCAGTGGGGGCCATTCCCTCACTGTTTCCAGGATGGCTTCATGGGCCACATGAAGCCACTTCGCAGGTCGCATCCAGCCCCCGGGCCTTGTGTTTGACATGTCTGGACTAGAGGGTGACATAATAGCAATAGTCCAATATTTGAGGAGCTGCCACATAGAAGAGGGGATCAACTTATTATCCAAAGTACCAAAAAGTAAGACAAGAAACAATGGATGGAAACTATCCAAGCAACCTGGAATTAAGGAGAAACTTCCAAAGAGTGAGAACAATTAATCAGTGGAATAGCTTGCCTTCAGAAGTTGTTTTATAATATTTCACTGGAGGATTTTAAGAAGAGATTGGACACCACTTGTCTGAAATGGTATAGTGTCTCCTGCTTGAGCAGGCATTGAATTAGAAGACCTGTGAGGTCTCTGCCAGCTCTATTATTCTGTATTCTGTAAGTGATACTGGAATACTATGTACTTTTGTGGTGGAAAAACCACAATATTTACTTCAGAAGACAAGACCACGAAGGGTTGGGGAAAACAGGTTTTATTTGCGCAAAGGTTCAGACATTAGAATGACAAATTCTGAACCCCAGGCTACTCCTGGGGCGTCATTATTATACAGCTTGTCGCCCACGCCTCATCCAAAGGATGACTCTTATCTACTTTTAACACACTGGAAAGGGGAGAAGTTTATATCTCGAGACCTCACAGACCACACATAAGGAGAAGTTCACACAAGTGACTATCTTACCACACCGCCCTACACGAGTAATATCTTACACCATCTGTGACTTTCAGTTGACACTTCTTGTAACATGTTTTCTTCATAGAATTGCACACAGGTCATTGCATTCAGCCAGTTTATAATATTAGTTAAAGCTTGCAACACATCACTTCTGTTAATTAAAATATATTTCTTATGATATTTTTCTATTTCTTTTAATGGCATTTTCCATCTACCTCACTTTCACTGAATTGAACAAATCCCATTGAATTCAGCACAGAATAAACCTGCATAGGATCTATTGCTGCCTATCCCTGCCTATGTAACATTTTTGAAAATGTAAAAATAGGATAATTGCCAAACAGCATAAGCAGTTAGCCTTAACATTTTTGACTGCTAAAGGATCTGTGTATCTAGCTAAACTTAGGCTCATCCATTATGTACTTGTCTATGATGTAACAAATAGGAAAGGGTAGGGCTTCTTTCTTGATGTAGTGATGCTTATTTTGTCATTTTAATGTCATTTCAGCTAAGAACAGATAAGTTAGATTTCAATAGCTAGATTGCATGTTCCCAAAAATGGGGGGAAATAGTTATTTATTTATTTGTTATGTTTCTGAGAAAATGTTCAGTGCTTTTCTCAATAAAGACATTTTCCCAAATTCAATCAAAGAAGGAATCTAATCCAGCTATGTTTTAAACATTAGACATACTGTATTTTCCTTCTCACTCACTCCCCCTCTCTTATCTCCTCTTTTGGGGGGGTATTCATAATTATTTTGCTCAAGGAAATAATTCCAACTATTTTGCTCAAGCACTATTGGGTAAAACTTCAATTTGCCTTATAAAATGTATTGCTTTAATACAGCGTGTGTATCTCTTTTTCTTTCTGGTGATCCCAGTGCTTTAGATTCTTACTTCTACAGCAAACACTCTGATAGCATCCTAGCGTCCACCTATGCTAACATTATACTACTGAATAATTGTTGTTTGTTCCATGGAAATAATAGCCTATTTTGTCAGGAAAACAAATAAGATTGCTAAGTTGCATGCTAATATTAGCTAATTGGGCATGATCACTTCCTGGTAACACTCTCTTTTCATCATATTTAGATGGACAAATTTAAAGGCGCAAGGTCATCATTGCATCGTCCTTTTTATCAAATTATCTTCGATTGCATTTTCTAAACATGTTATCAAAATGGTAATTCATGCTTTCCTCTCTGAAGATAGTCCAGTTTTCATAAAAATAGTTTTCTTGCTACCATATATTGAGGGAGAAAAACTATTTCAATTACTGGAAGGAATACATAACTCCAAGTCTATTTATTTTAATTTATTCAACTGTCTCAATATATTTGTGCACAGAACCTTTATAAAGTATGAATAAATTCACCTTGAAATTGTACCAATTGACTTTGGCTGAGCTAGGCTGTGAGAAGGAATCAGAATCACTTTTTGAAATAAACTCTGACAATGCTGATCACAACAAAGTGGCTACTCATTTATTAAACTGACAGCTCAGCAATTGTTTCAAGCAGAAGAGATGAAGTGGCCTGAGGTGTTAGCTATGGCCGGGGGTGATAGCTCTGCCTGGGTGCTTTTCCTGCTAGTCACATGTTCAGAGGTGTCATCTGATAGTGTGACATTTCCTAAGGCTCCAGCACCTGCCTGGATGTCAAACAGCTGGCATGATCTGAGTTCTGCATCCATTTTATAATGCTATGCCATGACTGACATAAGAGCTTGGAGAACAGACACCAAATTTTGCCCTGATTCTTTGGCTTCCCAGGGTTCCAATCAATACATGAATATAAGGAGAGAGAGGAGGAGATACAGAAGAAAGTGCAGTCATTGCTCTCAGCATGACACATTTCATGTTTAAAATGTGTAAAAGTGCAACGCTTAAAAATTTCCAAGGGGGAGAAATGATTTTGAATGCTTTCAGAATGCCGGAAAAAAGAAAGCTTAAAAGTGAAATTTATATTGATCACAGATTTATTATGTCTTAATTAAATACACTGTGTTGCCATATCTTTCTCTCTTGTAAAGCTGTCATTTTCTCAACAACCTTTTTTTTTAGGATTATCAGGAATACAAAGGATAATTGTACGTGTTGTCTGGTGTATCAGTTCATTAATGTCTCAGTCCCTCCCCCAGACTAACTTATGAAAACAAATAACACATAAAATATAAAATTTGCTAGTCTACATTTATCTAAACATCTGAGATCAAATGTTCCACATTAAAATACTGTAAAACAATTTACATGGAGAGGCTGCTGAAACTTCAGATGACTCTCTCTCTCTCTCTCTCTCTCTCTCTCTCTCTCTCTCTCTCTCTCTCTCTCTCTCTCTCTCTCTCTCTCTCTCTCTCTCTCTCTCTCTCTCTCTCTCTCTCTCTCTCTCTCTCTCTCTCTCTCTCTCTCTCTCTCTCTCTCTCTCTCTTACATGCGCGTGCTCACACCCACCCACCCACCCCACAACATTGTCCATTCACCTCACTCCTTCTTTGTTTGTTTGGGTTTTTTTTTGAAGTTGTTGCTTTTCATATTATAATCTCTGAATGGTGTGGATTTAGTCACTTTCAAGAATTGCTTCCACTCAGGCTTCCGGTGGCTCCACCGGCGTCGCTGGAGTCTCTAACGTGAGGTTCCGATCTCTGTGTCAGTTAGCTGTCAACAACAGCGCTCACCAGCTGTTTGTTGCAGCGAAAAAACTCTTCTTCGGGCAAAGAAGGGGAGTAGAGCTTCAAGAGCCGGGTTGAGCCCTTCCAAGACCCCTGGAACAAGTTTTCAGGGGCAGAGAAGGTGTGCTCCCCAGGCACTTGAAATGCTCCTGCTCAGAGACGCTTCTGTCGGCTGACAGAATTAGACGCCGTGACCGCCTCTGCTCTTAAGATTGACTTACAAGGACTTTAAACAGACGGACTGAATACAGGAGTCTTTTGATTGTTGCAAGTATACTGTTATTTTGTTTCTGCCTTTGTATTTATAAGTTTTCTTGAATCAACAAAAAAATTTTCAAAATGGCGATCGCTTTCTCTACCTAGTGAAAAAAGTAAAGTGTGGATTGCGCAGGAAAATGAAAGTGAAATCTTTTTCCTCTTTCTAAAGAGAAGTTTGAGTGACTATTTGGATTGGACTTATTTGGACTTTAAAAGAAATTGATTTAATTGGATTTTAAAAGAAATTTAAAAGGGAGGAAGTGGCAAATTTTTTTTTTTTAGCTATTTCTTTTCTTTTTTCTTCCTCTCTCCTTTTAATCATGACAACGAGACATAAGGCAGCAGTTGCTAAGGCGGCTATGCCCTCTCCAGGGCAGCTTGTAAAATCACAGTCTGCTCCTTCAGAGTCTCAAGAGCCTGTACAGCCTGCTTCAGAAATGATTACAATTAAAGATTTACAGACTGCTTTAACAGTAGCATTATCCCCAGTAAGTGCTGCATTATCCTCACTTAAGGACAGAATGGATAAAATGGATTATAAATTAGAGGAAAAGATGGCAGAACAGAAAAAAGATTTTAAAGCTATGACGGAAGTATCTAACCAGGAGATGAGACAAGACATTGTGGAGGCTATTAAGGGTGTCTGGGATTATACCATCGGTGTTGAAGAGAAATTAGAGAATATTGAACAGCAATTTGAAGAAAAATTAGAAGAAATTAAAAGTGATGTACAAGATCAGGCTACTTTGACACAATATCATCAGATGCAGTTTGCGGTTAGAATTAGGGGACTTAGAGAAGCCCCAAATGGGAACCAAGAGGATTTAAGAAAAATTGTTATTGAAGCTCTATCAAAATTTTTGGATGATTCAGTTGAGAATGTGGACTGGCAGATTGAACGGTTGTTTAGAATGAACTCACGTATCGCAGCACAAAGAAATTTGCCTAGAGATATTGTGATATATTTTAATACAAGAAAATACAGAAATTGGGTTCTTTCAACAGCCTACAATAAACAACTGAGTGTTGCTGGTCAAGAAGTACTGGTTTTGAAAGAGATACCTCCCAAAATGCTGAGGTTAAGAAAAGATTATGCTTTTTTGACAGAGGAGCTTAAAAGAAGAGAGATACAATATAGATGGGAGGTTCCAACTGGACTTTCTTTGTTTTTTAAAAATAATAGATATCGTCTGACTACTGTTGCCAAAGCAAAGGATTTCTTTGACAATATATTGATGGCTGATAGATCTACTTCCCCAAAATCTAAGAGGGCAATTTTGGTTAAAGATTTAGAATCATTGCAAATTTCGGAATCTCAACAACCTCGAATAATTTCTTCGACGGATATGGATAAAGCAGTTGAACAACCAGTGCAGCTAATTGATATTTTTCAACCTCTGGTAGCGGATAAGCCTAAAGATCCAAGGGGTGCACGTGAATTAATTCAAACCAAGCAAGCTGATCTGACATCTTTGGAAGCCATGGGAGCAAGGCCTAAGAGGAAGGAAGAGGTAGTTTCGGCCTTGCAGAAGCTTTCACGAAAAGATCATGTCAAATAAGTATTTGACATGGAATGTCAACGGTTTAAATTCTCCACAAAAAAGGAAGAAGATATTTCATTATTTGAAGCAATGTAAAAATGATGTAATCTGTTTACAAGAAACTCATATTAGAACTTTGGACCAGAAATATTTGATTAATAACAAATTGGGTACACACTTTGTGGCATCATCTTTAGACAAAAAAAATGGAATTGTTATTTATGTTAAAAATCATATAAAAGCTAAATTAATAGAAGCAGATACTCATGGAAGATTTTTAGCTATAGAAATTTTATTGGATGGGAAGAAAGTTTTGTTGGTGGGTATATATGCTCCAAACCAAAAACAAGGTATATTTTATAAATCACTGCATAGAAAGCTAATACAGTTGGATTATAGATCTTGTATTTTAATGGGGGACTGGAATGGAGTTCTTGATGCTGGTTTGGACAAGAAAAAGATCTTATCTGTTCCTCAAACGCGTTCAATATTGCCTAAATCTTTTTTTGATATTAAAGATGATTTTAATTTGTTAGACATATGGAGAGAAAGACATGGGAGGGACCAAGAATTTACTTTTTTCTCTGATAGACATCAATCATTTTCTAGAATTGATTTTATTTTAACTACGAGTGATTTTATGTTAAGTTTAAAGAAAGCTAAAATTTTACCTAATGTATTGTCTGATCATAACCCAGTTATGATGGAACTAAGGACTGGTCAATATATATGCAGATCCTGGAGACTTAATGAAAATTTGTTTAATTATGAAATGTATGTGGAAGAATGTAAAAAGGCTATCAAGGAATTTTTCAGGTTAAATTTGAATATAGGCTTACCAATAGAAACGGTGTGGGACGCTAGCAAGGCCCATATGCGTGGTATTTTAATTGAATTGAATGCAAGACATAGACGTAAACAAGAGGAAAAGAGAAGAGTTTTAGAAGCGGAGATAAAAAAGAAAGAGTTATTATTAATAGATAAACCGGATGATAGTAATATTAAAGAAGGGATAAAGGTTTTATGGAAACAATTTGATATTTTGATGACCGACCAGGTTGCCAGGAATATACAATATGCTAAACATAATACTTTTTTTAATGCTAATAAACCTGGCAGATGGTTGGCTTATACATTAAGGAAAAAACAAAAATCCCGTTTAATTGAGAAGGTAGAATATAAGGGGCAAGAAGTATTTCATCAGGATGCTATTAAGAAGGCTTTTCTAGAGTTCTATACCAAATTGTATGCTGAAGAAAAAGTTCAAGAGCAAGAGGTAGATGCCTTTTTACAAAATCAAAATGTTATGGAAATCACTTTGGAACAAAGAGATAGATTAAATGCTGTGATTAGATCAGATGAAATTATTGACGCAATTAAGCAATTGAAATTGGGAAAATCTCCAGGAACTGATGGTTTTACTACGATTTATTATAAGTGTTTACAGGAGGAAGTGGTCGAACATTTGAGGGAGTTATTTGTGAATATACAAGAGGGTGGTCGGGTTCCACCCTCCTGGAAAACGGCTAATGTTTGTTTGATTCCTAAAGAGGGCAAAGATAATGTTCAAGTAGAAAATTTCAGACCTATCTCATTGTTAAATACGGATTACAAGATTTTTGCAAAAATTTTGGCTAATAGATTAATGACAGTTTTGACACAGAGGATACACCCGGACCAGACTGGTTTTTTACAAGGGAGACAGATGAAAACCAATGTTAGACAACTTGTTAACATACTGGAATACTTGGATAAACATATTCAAGTGCCGGCTGTTTTAATGTTTTTAGATGCAGAAAAAGCTTTTGATAGATTGAATTGGACATTTCTGCAAAGGCTTGTGGTAAGGATGGGAATGGGGGACCAGTTTATTAATTCTATAACAGCTATATATCAGAAACAAACAGGACAGATTATAGTAAATGGTCAATTAACAGATTTGTTCAACATTGAAAAGGGTACTAGACAGGGTTGTCCCTTATCTCCTTTATTGTTTGTCTTAACTTTAGAGGTTTTATTGAATAGGATTAGAGCATCAGAGGAATTAAAGGGGGTACAAATTAGAAAACATGATTATAGATTATGTGCCTTTGCAGATGATTTACTTGTGACATTGACTCAGCCAATGCAATCGGTTCAGAGTTTGATGGAAATTATTCGAAATTACGGAAAAGTATCAGGTTTTAAATTAAATTTATCCAAGACAAAGATGTTGGTTAAAAATTTTGATAATAAATTAAAACAAGATTTGGAAAGAATAACGGGATGTGAGATAGTTAAAAAAGTTAAATATTTAGGAATTTATATAGAAGCCTCAAATGGTAAACTATATAAGAATAATTATGAGTTCTTATGGAGTAAAGTGCAAAAAGAAATGGAGAATTGGAAAAAACTACAATTATCTATTTTGGGTAGGATAGCCGCTATTAAAATGAATGTATTACCGAAATTTCTATTTTTATTTCAAATGTTGCCAATACTTAAAAAGGATGGGAATTTTGATGAATGGCAGAAAGGTATAAACAATTTTATTTGGGATTGCAAGAAACCAAGGGTTAAACTTAAAATCATTCAAGATACAAGAGAGAGAGGTGGAATGAAAGTGCCTAATTTCAAATTATATTATTATGCAGCAGTTCTAGTGGCAATAAGTGATTGGATTAATTTAACAAATGAAAGAATACTGAATATAGAAGGATATGGGTTAGTGTATGGGTTCCACGCCTATTTAGTTTATGATAAAAAATTGGACAGGGGTTTTAAAGAGCATATATTAAGAAACTCTGTGATGCATGTCTGGAAAAAGTATTATTATAAGTTAAATGGTAAAATTCCTTTATGGACTGTTCCCAGACATGCAATACAGAGTGTGGGTATACAACAAATTCAAGACGTGGAGCCCTATGATAAACTTTTGAATAAAGAAGGGAATAGCTTAGAACTGAAATCACTAGATAGATTAAGGGAGGAAGGTATAGCTCATAATTGGTATCATCATGCACAACTTCAAGCCAGATGGCAAAAAGATGTTAAGATGGGTTTTTCTTTAAAGGATGAAAAACTGATTATACAAATTAGAGACCAAAGAGCGATGCATATTAAAAGAATATATGATGCTTTAATTGAAATTGATTCTGGAAAGGAACTAGTTAAAGATTGTATGATTAAGTGGGAAGGGAATTTTGGACATTCAATTAGGATGGAAACTTGGAAGAGAATATGGGTGAAAAATGTTAAGTTTACACAAGCTCAGCATTTAAGAGAGAATTTTTATAAAATGTTTTATAGATGGCATTTAGACCCAAAAAAATTGTCGCTTATGTATCCAAATCTGAAACCCAAATGTTGGAGATGCGAATCTATGGATGCAACTTATTTTCACATTTGGTGGACATGTAAAAAAATTAAGGCTTTTTGGATAAAAATATGGTGGATTCTTCAAAATATTTTGAAAAAGCGTATTGAGTTTGTACCACAGTTATTTTTGTTGGGTATAACAAAGGACTGTTCCACCATAGAGACTAAGTTGATCTTGAACTTGACTACGGCTGCAAGACTGTTGGTGGGTCAATATTGGAAGTCATCTGAAATACCATCTATTGAAGAATGGACATTAAAAGTTACCCATCTGGTGGAGATGGCTAAGATATCAGCGTACCTGAAGAACCACTCAAATGAAACATTTTTGATGGATTGGAAAAAATGGATTGATTATATGCAAAAGAAATATCAATTGAAAGAATTAGATATGATATATAGATAAATAGTTACTAAATAGTAGATTAGCGGGGTTTCTTGCATTTTTTACTCTGTATTCACTCCGGGAAGCCTGGGGGGGAGGGGGGAGGGAGATAATAAGTAATAGATTATGTTTCTCAACTGTAGTTGGGGATATTAAGGGAATAGATTTTCTCTTTTTTTTTCTTTTTTTTTCTTAGGGTGCTCGGGAAAACTCTACACCGCATTGGATGGTGAGGAAGGTGGTTTGGAGGTTAGGGGTTAGGATGTGGGAGGATGTGGTGGTGGTGGGGGGGGGTTCCGAGCAGCTATTTGTATTGTTTGTTAAATTTGTTATTTGTCTGTTATCAGTTGAGTTATTATATTTCTGTGTTAAAATTTGTTAAAACTTTATAAAATTTAATAAAAATAATTAATAATAAAAAAAATATAACAATAAAAAAAAAAGAATTGCTTCCACTCCTGTGTAATAATTATGCTATATATTAGCAACTTATTTGGGTACCCTCAATATTTAGATATTCACTGGATGTGTAAGAATAGGTCTTATTAACTGTGATGCTCAAACAGCTTTTTTAAAGTACATATTAAAGAGCATGATTGTAAAATTAGATAAGACAATGCCTGGCTCAAACATCAAGATCCTGAATCCAGCATCTCAGAAGGAGACCTTCCAAGCAGTAAGGTGAATCATACAAAAGCAGTCCCCTCCCCATCCTATTCCTAGAAACCAACTAACATACCATATCAGATCCAAAGCAGATGTCCTAGTCCCAGGTAAGCTGTTTCTTAAAAGACATGAATCTCCTACTCTTGGTACATCAATATAATTACATACAATTATTTTGGGACAGCAAATATCCAAGATAATTATATTATAACCCTAATCCATCCAAGTCTTAATAATATACACTAATTCTGACTATATCTCTACTGCCAAAATCTTTACAAATGTATCAGTATCAGAAATGGTCCTGGTGTTTACTTGCAGCAACTTGAGATCAAGAAATTTGGCACCCTAGATTTAGGAATAAAAGAATGGAGGTAGAAGAAAGGATTGGTATTAATTTGAGGGTCTCCCTTTCCCTGTAACTGCTTGCCAGGTATTTCCTGTGATACCTCCACTATTGAAATTTGTTCATTTTCAACCCTTCACAAAAGCCTTCATGGCACAATCTATAATGAACTGTAGAAATAAACTTGAAAAGCAGGCATTGCAATCAAGACAACAGTCAGAAGGGAGGGAAAATCGAGTCTTAGGCAGAAATGTAATTTGAGAAAGCTTATCAGACTTGATTCTTCCCATTTCTAGCAAAGATAAAAGGAGTGAGAAGGAAGCATTTTACAACTTGCAAGATGTATTCTGTTTCTGTAACTTTATAATAAAAATAATATCATTCATAACTTTAATTTCCTAGTTTGATGCATCCTCAAAGGGTTAACAATATCCAGCATCAAAATTACAATTTACTGTCTCTTCAAATAGGATCATAATAATCAATTCCACATTCAGCATCACAACATATCATCACCTTCAAGATGAATTCAATAGCAGCAATTTGGTAACATCACCCTTATTGGCCTTCTAGAACTCTATTAGCTTACCTACCATAATTCTTCCATAGTATCTCACTATAATGTAATAACCTGGTGACATTTCTGCCAATAGAACCCCTTCTATCATTAGAGCCCTGTTTCATGATAATACTTACTTTATTCTTGATTCCTTAGCCTGGCGGGCACTGTATTTCACCCCCTTATTCTTACATAAAATGTAAATCACAGCAAAGGCCTTGATTGCCTCCATATCCCAATGGTAGTGAAGAGATGTAAGTGACGTTTTGCAGGGATCCTATTGTTTCTGTTCCCTGACCCACCAATAGGTTACCAAGCTTTACGCCAACTGCAGCTAAGCAGGAGAGCTGTAGCCAACAACACTGCTTCTGCCATTCCATGCCCCGTTAGATTTACACTAGTTGCTGCAATTTCATCCCTATGACTGCAATGGCATTATGACACTGGTAGCTTCTGCTTCCATGTGTCCCTTCTATCCAAAGATAAAGGAACATAGATTGTACTTCTAAAGTTGTCTCTGCATTATATTTCAGCTTGGCCATTCTTAGGTCTCATTTAATGTTTTATCCTTTTTTGTTCTTCTTCATGTTCTGTTACACCTTTTTTTTCTCCTTCTGTGCACCTATCCTTCCACCTCTGTCTCCATCACCATAACATCTTTTCTTCTTTTTTTCTTTGACCATTACATTTCAATCCTTCAATAACATTGTCCTAAAGGTGCTTTTTCATGAGGCAACTGGACTTTCTTGTTTTTCTTTGAAGACGTTTCACTTCTCATCCAAGAAGTTTCTTCAGCTGTGATTGGATGGTGGAAAATGGAAGGATTTATATTCCTTGCAGACAGCTGGTCATTTGCATTATTTTAGAGAATCATTGAGGCCACTTGGAGGTTTGTCTGTGTTCTCAGTGAGTAGTGCAAATGGGTGTGGAGCCTTCTTGGAACTGCTGAAAGGACTGTATTGTGGAGCTGTGCTTTTTTTTTCACGAGACAACTGGACTTTCTTGTTTTTCCTTGAAGACGTTTTGCTTCTCATCCAAGAAGCTTCTTCAGCTCTGAGCCCACCATCCAGTCAGATGAGAAGTAAAATGTCTTCAAAGGAAAACAAGAAAGTCCAGTTGCCTCGTGAAAAAGCATATTTGGGATAACTATGACCTGGATGACTGTGAATTTCCATAGACTTTCTGCAAGATGTTTTCTGCCCTGTGTCCCTTCACTGTTGAACACAGGCACAGGCTCTGTTGTCTGCATCTCAAACTGAAATGCAAATTGTTCTTGTAGTCTGCATTTTTTTCTGGAAAAAAAAAAGCACCTTCAGGACAACCGTGACCTGGATGGCTGAGAATCTCCATTGACACTTTGATAACATTCTTTTTCTATCTTCATATTACAGGCCATCTTAAAATCTGTTAGTGCAGCTCATTACCTTCCAAACTATAGTTATCAATAATTCTTCCAATTCTTTTTGAGCTTCCACCTTTAAAAATCTGGAAGAAACCATTGAAGCCACAATATCAAAAAAAATAAATGAGAACTCCAAGTGATTACCCAACAAAAACAATCCAAACCACTATAAATAACAAAAAATGAGAAATAAAAAATAAGCCAAAATGCATTCCCTAGGGCTTTCCAATATGGAGACAAGCTTTACTGACTGTAACTGTTGTTCAGTATGCTACTTAAGTGGGAACACAATCATTTCTATTTGTGTTTTTCTGACTCCCCCCCCCTGTGTTCTGACCATTCTCCCCAGGTATCAATTCAGAATAAGATGCAATAAATCAAGGTTTGTGAAAACAATCCATGTTTACTTTGTTTATCTTCAATATTGACTCTGTTGCTGACTTTTGCAGTAAATGAAGAGTCAACAGACTGTTGCTTAACATCATATCCTTTTAAGAGCTATTTCACTGCCACTTTCATCCCCACTGCTGTTATTTTGACATTTGATGTGTTATGTTCTGTTTCTCAATTTATTCCATAACTTGTCTCCAAGTTCTGTTTGTTTATAAAATTCATTGGCTATATTGGGTTCAGTCATAATTGTGAATTGTTATGGATGCTTTGTAATATAAAAGAAACCAGAGGCTCTGAGTACAAGGGACTATGAATTCTAAATACAATAGACAGCTTTATGCGAACAGGAAAAAGGATATAGTGCCAAATGGTGCTGAACCATTCTTCTATTAATTCAGTCCTACAATTTTACTAACTTGTCTTATAGCAAAGACAACAACTGAATAACATAAAATAATAAAAATCAATGTGGTGCAGTTGGTGACATGAAGGTTTAAGACGGGAGATTCAGGTTTGAATCCATCCTTGGGCCCATTTTTATTTTTATTTTTCTCTCTCTTCTCACCCCACCCCACCCCAATGTAGAAGACAAGGTTTCTGTTGTGAGGCTCAAATAATGGAATATCTTTACATAAGTGACCTTGAATTTTTGGTGGAAAGATGATACCTTCATTTATCAAGGGCAATTGAAAGGGGCGTTGTCTTACCTGAATGCCTTTTCTCAGCATGGTGGTGTAGAATCCACTGATTGGGTTATTTCAGCCTTCCTGCTCAGAGAGACTAAGTCAGAGCTTTAGTCACGCCTCCCTTTGGGTGTGTCTTCCCAGTTTTGACGAGGCAAAGGATCCTGAGAAGCTCTGACGCAATGACTCCCAAAATACCCAAAAAATGACAATATACAAGCCTAGACACCTGTCCAAGGGAGGGTGTGGATTCTACACCACCATGCTGAGAAAAGGCGTTCAGGTAAGACAATGCCCCTTCTCCAGCATGGTGGATGTAGAATCCACTGATTGGGACATACCAAAGCCCCCCATGTCCCTTCGGGGGGGAAGGTCTAGGCTGGTGTCTCCCTAGAGGAAATGACCTGTTGAAGAACCCGTCTGCCAAATGCGGCGTCCGCCGTGGCAAACCTGTCAATCTTATAGTGTGTAATGAACGAAGACGGGGACGACCAGGATGCCGCCCTGCAAATCTCCTCTACAGAGGCCTGGGTAGACCAGGCCGCAGAGGTTGCTGCACTGCACGTGGAGTGAGCCATGATATGAGCTGGTACCGGAAGCGACTGGGAGGCATAAGCCTGAGCAATACAAGCCCTAATCCACCTGCCAATGGTGGAAGAGGACACCTTCCTGCCCATGGCAGATGGTTGAAAAGAGACAAACAAGGCCTCCGACTTGCAAAAGGACCCAGTACGCTTTATGTAGATGCGCAGGGCGCTGCACACATCCAGCTTGTGCCACTGGCATTCCAGCCTGTGAGAAGGACCTGGACAGAAACTTGGTAAAACGAGATCCAATGATCTATGACAACCGGTGTTCACTTTGGGGATAAAGGAGGGGTCTAATCTAAGGACCACTCTGTCCTGATGGAAGACACAGAGATCTTCCTTGGCTGAGAGGGCGGCCAACTCCGAAATCCTTCTGGCTGAAGTTATAGCAACCAAAAAGGCCACCTTCAAGGAGAGAAAATGCAGAGAGCAAGATTGGAAAGGCTTGAAAGGAGCCGTGGTCAAGGCCTGCAACACAGTAGGTAAGTCCCAAAATGGGTATCTATGCACTGTGGGAGGACCGGAATTGGCCACCCCTTTAAGGAAAGCGGAAATCGCTAGGTGGTGAGAAAGTGGACCCAGAGTATCACAGGTGAGGACCGTAGACAAGGCCACCACCTGCCACGGATGGTGTTAGTAGACAAGCCATAAGAAATGCCATCCAGCAGATAATCTAAAATGTTACGGACAGTAACTGAAAGAGGGTCCAGTTTACGTGAATTGCACCACTGGCAGAAATTTTTCCAAGTGGCATTGTAAATCCGATTTGTCGAGGGGCGTCTAGAGGCTTGGATCAAAGAGATCACCCCCGAGGAATAAGTTTGCCAAGCTAGACTCTCCCGCTCAAGTGCCAGGCGGCTAATTGGAGCCACTGAGGGTCCAGATGGAGGAGCTCCCCCTGATTGGGAGCCACTTGGTCCGAGGGGAACCTCCATGGTGGGGACAGGGACAGATCCACTAGGTCTGCAAACCATGGGCATCGAGGCCAATATGGAGCAACCAATATTACTTCCGCTCGCTCCAGTATCAGCCTGCGAATGGTGGCTTGTATCAGCGGGAGGCGAGGGAAAACATGTAGCAGACCCTCGGGCCACCTGCACCGAAGGGCGTCTGTCCCCTCGGCCCCCCTCGTCGGGAACCTGGTGAAGAATCTGGGGAGTTGAGCATTGGATGGGGAGGCAAAGAGATCCAGGCATCGCCTGCCGAACCTGCTCACTATCAAATCAAACAGCCTCGTGTCCAGATGCCATTCTGAGTGGTCCACAGTCGCCCTGCTCAGGGAGTCTGCCTGTCGGTTTGCCTCCCCTGAAATGTGTTCCGCCCTGATTGAGCCCAGGTGTGCCTCTGCCCACAAACCTAGTTCCATGGCCTCCTGGAGAAGAGGCCAGGAATGTGTTCCCCCCTGCTTGTTGATGTGAGCCTTTGCTGCCATGTTGTCTGTCAGGACTAGGACATGTTTGCCTGACACTAGGGAGAAGAAATGGCAGAGGGCCAGATGAATCGCCCTGAGTTCCAGCCAATTTATATTTTGCCTGAGGTCTACCCTGGACCAACGCCCCTGGGCCAAATGGGTCTGGAGGTGAGCCCCCCAACTGAACAGACTGGCATCTATGGTCAGGACGAGCCTGAGGGACTCCTTGAATATGGTCCCCTTGGACATGGCCGCGAAAGACCACCACTGGAGAGATGAGAGGATGTGGAACGGCACCTGGACCTTCCTGGAGGAGGCGCTGAGGTTCTGCTTCTGAAAAGGGAGGAGGAACCACTGGAGGCTCCTCGAGTGTAGTCTCGCCCATGGGACTATGCCCATGCAAGATACCATCTTTTCCAGGAGCTGGGACAACTGTACCAGAGGAACCTTCCTCGCAACCCGAATCTGGGATACTAATTTCCGGATGCTCAACCATCGCTCCTGGGATAGATAGACCCTGCAAAGATCGGAGTCTATCAGGGCCCCTAGATGGAGTAGACGTTTTGTGGGGGAGGTGTGGCTTTTCCTGAAATTCACTGAAAAGCCATGGTCCTGGAGGATCTGAATGGTGGTCAACAGATCTGATCTTGCTGACTAAAGAGACCTGGACTGTACGAGGATGTCATCCAGGCACACACCGGTATCATCCGAAGGTGGGCTGCCAATACCACTAAGACCTTCGTGAAGACCCTTGGGGCCGAAGATAGGCCAAACGGGAGGGCCCGGTATTGATAATGTCGGTGTGCGTAACAGAATCGCAGGAACCTGCAGTGCTCCTGGGAGATTGGGATGTGGAGGTAAGCCTCGGTGAGATCTATGGAAGAGAGAAAATCTCCCTTCCTGATACCAGCCAGTATTGACTTTAGGGTCTGCATCTTGAACCGTCTGTATACTAAGAAACGGTTCAGACCCTTTAAGTCCAGTATTGCCCTCCATCCTCCTGATGCCTTGGGGACCATGAACAGGATGGAGTAAAAAACTGTTCCAACTTGACCCTTTGGTACTGGCTCTATGGCCCTGATGTCTAGGAGATGCTTGATGGCGGTGGATACGAGACATGCCTTCGAGGGATTCCGTGACACTGGACACTGTAGGAATTGATTGTGAGGGATCGCATAAAATTCGAGTGCCAGGCCATGTCTGACGGTGTCCTTGACCCAAGAGTCGGTGGTGGTCTGCTCCCAGACCTGGTAAAACTGCTCCAGGCGCCCTCCTATTGGAATATGGTGTCACTTGGAGCATCGGTAGAGATGACCCCTGGAACCTCTGAAGGGACATTTTGCCTGAGACTGACCCCTGGCTCCAGCATTTGGGTGGTGCTGGTGACGATCCTGCCTTTGGGGGAAGGAACGCGAACCTCTGGGCCAATCCCAGGACTGCCCTGCCCGAAAGGGCTGTTGCCACTCCCAAGAGCCTGAGGGATGGAAAGACTGTCTGCGGGAGTCCTGTTGCGGCCACCTGTCAGACTTCTTAGAGGGATGCACTATGACCCTACGCTTGTCCTTACCCTCAACCACATGTGGGTCAAGGATAGGCCCAAACCGATCCGTACCTGCGTACTTGGATGTGGAGAGACGCCATTTGGCCTTCAAATCTGCTCTCCACTGTTTTAACCATAGTAGCCTACGAGAGGCCACTGTGGTGCCGATGGAATGGGCCGAGCACTTAACCGAGTGTAGAGTGGCGTCCGCCATATATTGTGAGGCCACCACCAGCTTTACAAGTGTCTGGTGCACTCTGACCTGATCAGGGGGAACCAATGTCTGAAGATCACGGAGCCACATGATGGCCGCTCTGGCGAAGAAAGAAGCTGAAGTCGCGGCCTTTATGGCCAGTCCTGAAGCCTGGTGAGCTCTTCTATAGGCGAACTCAAACTTCTTGTCCTCTGCTTTCAGAACCTCTGCCATGTCACCTGAGACAGCGGAATTAGAAAATAAAGAAATTAAAGTACTCAAATTAAAATGTTCCAATGGAGCCAAGAAAACTGCCTGCTGCTGAGCCTAAGACTAAGTCAAAACTGGGAAGACACACCCAAAGGGAGGCATGACTAAAGCTCTGACTTAGTCTCTCTGAGCAGGAAGGCTGAAATAACCCAATCAGTAGATTCTACATCCACCATGCTGGAGAACACGATGTTCTGTCCCAGCCTACGTACATCCTTGTTACTTCACAAAGACAACCCCTCTTTGAACAGTAGACTGGAAAATAAACCCTTTTAATTTGAGTTACTGATAATTGTACCAGAAAACCAAAGCAACAGAACACTTTTCCAATGGTGACCTTGTCCAAAAGCAAAAATGGAGCACAAGTCAAACAGGAAATAACTCACAGACAAACTAAACAGACCATGATATCTTGAATCTGAAGTTCTTTGCCTCCAGCAACCAGCCCTGTCCACACATTCCCCTTTTGTTACACAGCCCCCAAGGCATGGCTTCTCACTGCTTCCTCCTCTTTCCTGGAGTTGCCCCATTGCCTCCCTCTGTCTTACTTGTGTGACCAGCCTACATTTGCGAGCGTCACTGAGGTCTTCCAGGTGTGCTTCCTCTGAGTCCGACTCATCTTCCCAGCACAGTTGGCTCTCAGCTCGATCACGAGTGTAAGGACCAGCCTCCTCATCAGTCTGTAAGTCCTGCAGCTCATCAGAGCCTCCCTCCAACTCTGATGGCTCTCCAGCCCCCCCTCCTCCTCCTCCTCCTCCTCTGATTCTGCAGACTCAACTACCGGGATCACAGGTTGGCATGGAATCACAACACACGAAAGAAGCAAAGTATAAAAAATGAGGATTATTCTACACATATGTAAAGATCATCATCATTTCCAAATATGAATTTCCTATTCCATGTGTTTATAAATGTTAAACACTGGATGTACGTATTTATTTATAAGAATTACTTTTTCAGAAAAGCAAAGTTTGAACACCTATAAAGATGTTTTTGCAGCATATTACTATATATAAATCTAATTATGAAAGAAGCATCAGTAACATTTGGAACCAATGAAACTGAGGACAACATTCTGTTGGATGTGGGCTGGCATTCTGAACAGTAATTTAAAGGCATGGGGTAAAACAACAACAACAAAAATGTCATCAGTATTAGGCATTAGAAGAGAAATGAAGAAAAAAGGCTTTTAATGTAAAATGAGGCGATTGTGGGAAAGAAAACAGTTAAGCAGAAATTTGTCTCCTGCAGCAGAATGGTGGAAGATTCAGGATTGATAAAAATAAATACTTGTTTACACTGCACATTGTTCAGCTATAGCAATCAGTACCATGAGATGTAGTGATATTTATTAAGTAGGGTGACTTTAAACAGAGATTAGACAAATTCATGGTGAACTGCTTCTAATCATAGCATTGGCTCCAGTTTCTAAAACAGTTGAAGGGCTGCTAGATAATAAGAGTACATAGATGTTTTTCTAGTGCCTGTTGGCTCCCCAGAAGCATTTAGTGGGACTTTTTGAGAATAGCATGCTGGACTAGATGGGCTTTTGTTCTATCAATAGATAAAGAAGTGTCAGTCACACTTGAATAATTTTCTTCAATCAAGAATTCCTAAAGCAGGAGTCCACATAAAATTGCACCTTTCATCCTTCTACGGTTTGAAATTGCAAGAGAGAAGAGGTTGGGTTTTTGAAGAATGTTGTTGTGAATGATTACATCTATGGGTGCTCCCTTACTTTGATTCTGCGTTTGGCCGGGTTGGAAAGCTTTATTTGAAAGCCAGAATACAACATTCATGTTTGAACTCTGAAAAAAATAACCAGGAGGCTCCAAGGAGGCTATAACAATTGTTTGTTTGTTAAGGTGAAATTATTACTTTTAGAATTCAAATTCAATTATTCAGCCTGGAATGCCCCCTTCAAAAAAAATGCCTGGTACAGTTGGAAATATAAGTCCACATATCTGTCATGATGTTATGATCTCCCTTTAGTTGTCCTTAAAGGTAGATATAGGAACATTCCCAACTGGAGAAGCAATGTCCCTATTTATTTATTTATTTATTTATTTTACGATTTTTATACCGCCCCCCTCCCGAAGGACTCAGGGCAGTGTACAGCCCAATTAAAAACATCAACATACAAAAAGTAAAATTATTAAAAATAAATTAAATAATTTGGCCCAATCATTTAAAAACCCAATACATAATCTAAAAAATCTTTGTATGACTCTGGTTATACAAAAACAACACAGCATGTGTTCCTCCAGTGCCCATACCATAGAGACTTTTGTGCTAGCTTCATTTCACCAATACTGTATAAATATCCAGGGCACACAGGACAATTTTATGCCTCCTTACTGCCACAACATACAATGTTGCCAGGTTTTGCAAAGATTAAAATCTCTCAGAAGATGATCTGTGCCTCAAAGCAGCCTTAAATATTTGACTTATTAGTTAAGAGGGTTTTGTATTATGATAGATTTAGTTAGCCATATTTTAACTCTTATGTTGTTTTTATATTTACATTATATTTTATTCCTTTTTATAGTAGTTTAGATTTTGTTTATATGCACACACATATTGTTTAAAATGTTTTTTTAACTTTGTGAGATAGATATAATCAGGATGATGAGAGATTTTTCCAGAGAAGGCTGCTATGGCAAGGACTTCACATTACATAAAGAGTTAACAGGGATAAGAAGACATAAAGATTGGGACTAGTGGAAAAATGCACAACGGCCCAGTCAACGTCGGCAGAAAATACTCTGACAAGAGAAAAAAGGACTCTTCTTTTCCGTAGCTATATTGAAACCTTGTATCATCAAAAGTGGGGGTGACTGTGCATGCCCAGGAGGTCAAAATCTGTATGGATGTATGCATGTATTCTCAATTATCTTTCTAACTAAGAAGCACATTTCTTATGGAATGCTATATAAAGAGCTTCAAAGTAACCTTCGCCCTTTTCTTCTTCCTTTTAACATGAGATCTGAAACGCATGCAAGTCTTCAACCATGGAAGACAGTGTAACTCAGAAACTGACCTGTACACTCCTCAGAGGAACTTGTTAGTCTCAAGAGACAACAAATACACATTCTTTTTTTTACTTTTCTCATGCCTGTTATTTTTTTTTCCTCCTCTCACCAAAGTTACTGATCTTATGTCAGGTTTCATTTGGATAGTTTCATAGAGCAGAACGTCAGTTTTACACAACTCTCAGCAATGTCCCCAATCTAGTTTAATTGTCTTTTCCCGGGTGTATAAAATCAAGTGACATTTCTTCTTAGATGTCTTTCCTATTAAAAAAAGAAACTGACATCCCACACATATTCACTAATGAATATCTTTACTATAGAACCATTATCTACCATAATTTTTTTTCATACAAATGCCGTACATCATTATTGGCATTTTATCATTTGATATAGATGTCACTTTCTCCAGGTACCACCCTTACTTTCTCGCTCTTCAGATAAAAGGCTTATACAATTTTTTCACACAAAGCAGTACCCCTATTTAACTTAACAAGTTGTTCTTACCTGATCATTGAGTCACATCCTTAATCAAATCTTATAACAAGAACAATGTTATTTAAATAATAATAATAATAATAATAATAATAATAATAATAATAATAATAATGCCAAGATACAAGTCATTTTACTTTACCCATGGGCTTACTTGCTTGATTGCTTGCTTATTTGTTTGTTTGTCTGTCTGTCTACCTACCTATCACATAAAGAATACCTGACTCTAACTCACTCTGGGCACTTCATGCAACAAAAGTCAGAACAATAGATAAAGATATGACATACATCCAAAAAAGAACTACAAGAAGGACATAAAATTTTTACAAGAGCTTATGATGTTTATTCCTTGATCATGGATGTTTCAGGAATAGCATTTCAGAGGGTTTGCCTTGTGATAGAGAAGGAACACTTCTGAAATCCAAAGTGAATCCACTCTGCCAGATCTTACTGAATGTATAAAAACAGTTAAGGAGATGTTGTTCCTCAAAAAAACAAGGCAGTAATAACCAAGCATAAATGATATAAAGGGAATGGGAAACAAATTAGATTATGCTTTAGAAAAAAAACTTTTCTTCTGTCATGTTACTAAGGTACTTCACACGTTTCTGTTCATAATTCATTACATTTTATACTGAAGGATCACCTGATCATCATGTGAACCTATCAAAAATTTTAGCAGAATGTAGAAAATAGTATATCCTTCCACAAACATTCTTGCTTTTTGAGACAGAGCCCTACTTTTTATTAGTGAGATACTGTAATTGTTTTATTTTTAAAAAATACAGAAAAAAACATTTAAAAAAACAAGAAAGTAAAGTAAAAGAAAAGTGATGAGAAAAAATAAAGAAATGAGAGATAAATAGAAAAAAAGAGAGAAAGAAAAGACAGAATATAAAGAAGTAACCTCCAATCTTCTTTACAACAGTGATAAATCCAGCTGTATTCTTTCTCTAGGGTGTAACTTCCTTCTTTCCATGCTCTACTCTTTCTTGTTAACAGTCCCATAAATCAGGGCAAGAGCTGAAGAAGCTTCTTGGATGAGAAGCGAAACATCTTCAAGGAAAAAGCAAAGTCTAGGTGCCTTTTGAAAAAAGCACTTTTGAGACAACCATGACCTGGATGACTGAGAATCTCCACATAAGTCCTATAAATCACTTCCCCCATTTTCAGTAAAAAAAATATTAAAAATTTCCAGTTGCTAACAAGATAATAGTTTAAAATTAGTATATTCTCTATTATAACTTGTATCTTTACTTTGGGTTTGATCTTTTTCTAAATCTCATTATAAGATGTGCTGAGCTTCAGACACATAATATAAATATAATATTAGAAAGGATTTTGTTTTCTAATTGCTATTTCACATTTTTGACATTTGATTAAATGGTGTACAAGATATTCACAAAATATGTCACTATGTCACATTTTTTAAAAGAAAGCATATAAAAGTGTGTAAGGATGACTTAATTCCAACTAATTATCTTTATTTCATTTTCAAAATGGCACAGCATTTGAATTAGTCATGACCATTTCATTTTTTACATGACTGTCAATTTATAAATATTTGCCTAAACAAAGACTTCCTCAGTGTGCAAATATTAAGATGTAAAGGATAAATTGACAATGTTTTCTCAGACAAAAAGTATTGAAAACATATTTAATAAATTATTCATTCGTACCTACTGTGCATGATGATCACTAACAACATAGCGTCTCTCACAAATTCATTTATTTTACAAGTTGTCCCCTGGAAAATGGTACATAAAGGTTAGCAGCTATAATAACAATTGAGCTATGGCATTTCCATAACAGAAAGATGGAGCTTTAAAAATGTCAATTTTATAAATATTTTCTTTTCCAGATAAATTTTGGCCAAGTAATTTTGTAAACCAGTTTAACAGTTCAAAAATTGCATTATCTGTTTTCAAATGACTATATTTAATGTTTATGTAAACAATTCCAAGTGTTTCAATGTTTCACAAATATTTTCTCAGTAGTCTTTATAAATTTTATAGCAAAAGGTACTATTTCCACATTTTAAATTCAAGGATTCACTTAAGGAAGTGGAGCTTAAAATGTTCTGCTAGTAAGAATAAGACTTGAATACAGGTAGTCCTCCACTTATGACTAAAATTGAGAGAAAAATTTCTGTTGTTAAGTGAAGCATTTGTTAAATGAATTTTGTCCCATTTTACAACCTTTCTTGTCACATTTTTTAAGGAATTACTTCAGTTGTAAATTTAGTATCAGGGTTGTTAAGTGAATCTGGCTTCCCAATTGACTTTGCTTGTCAGAAGGTCACAAAGGGGATCACATGACCCCAGCATTGTAATTGTTATAAATATGAGTCAAAGTGACTGAATTTTGATCACGTGACCATGGGAATGCCACAACAGTTGTAAGGGTGAAAAATGCTCATAAGTCACTTTATTCAGTCTTGCTGTAAGACTACCTGTAGCAGGTATAAAATAAAAATTGACAGCTTATGATATCAGTGACTATTTTACATCCTTATTTGCAGTGAATAGTTTAATTATTTATTTCTGCTGTAACAACAATTAATTAACTATATTTGCTGCTTGACTCACAGCAGTTTATATTTAAACTATAGCTTATGATTAGATTGACATTCTAAGGCTGTGCCTAGATTATCTGTACAATATTTGAGCTAGGAATGAGAAGTGAACAAAATTGTAACTCCTCTAAACAAGAAAATAATATTGTAGATTGATATGGATGCAGGCAACACTATTACATATGTTAATATTTAAGCATACCCACCACCACCTTGAAATCAGCTCATAATTTTGTTATTGTTGTTCTTCTATTCCAAAATTCAGCAATCACCATTCCAATTGATGAAATAATTAATGATGAGATAAATGAAGACAAGGCGGTATCTTCCTCTACATACTGAGTAACTGCATGTAGAGACAAAAAAAATCCCATTTTATATCAATATTTCTGACATTTATATCATCAAAAAGTAGAACCATACCTTGTCAAAGTATTGGAATTCTTTAAACTCTACTCTTTTTACTATTTTTGTGAAAAGAGAAAAATAGGTTGTAGCTGGTAAGCTAGTTGTGGTAGTGTTTTTGTTCTAAATTTCCATTAATTTTAAAATTAAAAACAATTCATATCACAAGCCATCACAAATGCAGCCTTGTAAAACTATGCAAAGCCATTTGAAAGTAACTTAAAAGCTGTGGACCTTCAATGCTAGAAGATGTCATTATTTATTTACTTATCTGATTTATATAGCCATTTGGTGTTATATTAATGGGCATCATAGCATCTCATTATATTTCATTTTTAAAATGAAAGCTCTTAATTACCATTTAAAAACAAAGAAAAGAAAGGTTACAAATGACAAGTTCTCTTTTTATATGTTAACCCTTTTTTTAAAAAAAGGTTTAGATTTATTAAATTTTGTTTGAAGTTGCTGTTTGTTTCAGCAACATCACATAGAATGAAGTTACACCTGCTATGAGAGAAGCTTATTGATCCCTTTCTATATGTAGGGGATATGGGGTCTAGAGGGGAGGCAAAGAGAGCAAATGATGAGAAATCTCCAGATACAGTCTGATGGTGGAAGGATATTCCTCTTCCAAGTGAACATCTGAGAATGTGTAGTGCATACAAGATAAATATGTACAGTAGGTATTGGAAGATCTAGTGTAAAAAATGGAACAAATTCCATACTGTTTTTGTGCACTGGCATTCTTCAATTCTCGTTTCTTATAAATATATTTTGTCACATGCATGATAAAGAATTGTAATACCAGCTTTGCCTAATTCTATTATAATGCACATATTACAATCATTTATATTACTGTCAATACAATATGTAGGGTGGGTTATACTTTATTTTGGAATTACAAATCTCCTATAAAACAGCTTATTCATAGAAATGCTTACAAGTGTAAGCTACAATGAGAGCAACACTAAATTATTGTATATTTCATTTAAAATGGATTCAGAAAAATACCATCTGGAAAACTTATGATGACACAGAAATAAGGATTGCAAAATAATAATAAAATGCTGTCAGTTCTTTCACATTAAAATCAGTACCACAATATCAGTATACCAGTTTGGAACATGTAATGATTGTAAAAAATGTGTGTGTGTTTGTTTGTTTATGTGTATGTGAATATAGCTCTTTCACAAATGGTTAAAATGCAGTTCTTGTTAGTTTCATCCACTCTGTATGGAAATGAGGATTGTAACTAACAATTTAGGGATCATGATGGCTGGGTGTTTAAAGAGACTGAGCTTATCAGCTGGAAAGTTTACAGCCTGAGTTTGAGTCTGAGACCTAAGTGCCATATGATGGGGTGAATTTCCATTACTTGGCCCAGCTTGTCCCATCTAGCAGTTCAAAAGTATGCAAATGCAAGTAGATAAATAGGTACCACTTCGGTGCAAAGGTAACAGTATTCCATGTGGCTTGGTGTACAATCATGCTGGCCACATGACCATGGAAGTGTATTCAGACAATGCTGGCTCCCTCAGCTAAGAAGTGGAGATGAGCACCATCCTCTAGAGTCAGACATGGCTGAAAGGGAAAACTTTACATTTACCTTTACATAACAATTTAGGTGTTATGATTAATACTGTCTAAAAGATATTGTCCTGAACATGCACCTTAGCTGGAGTGAGGCAATATATAAATCTTATAAAAGCTAACTAATGTTGGTTCAGCTTAGCTAAGCTACACTAAGCTAACTGAGCTCAACTAGCATTGAATGATAAATTGCCCTGGATTGTTTTATATTTTATTTTCTTTCCCCTATAAATAATAATTTAGTTTCAGGTTTTGCTTCTTAATGAAACATTTCAAATTGTTTCATTGAAACAGATGCTGCTTATAGTAGAAAGGAGCTCAGATGTTTATCAAATATTTTATTGATATCTCTATGTTCAACTGTTTTAACATTACAAACTAAAATGCTGAATGTTCTCACAGACTAAAATCTAATGGCTGCCATAAAAATAGAGTTGCTTAAAAGCTGGTAATTGAATAATTATATGGAACCTTTTTTTACAAAGAATTAACTGAAGTTATTATTTCTTTTAAACATTTTTGAAAAATCCTTAAGAGATCAAGAAGATTAGGTACCTAGGAAGGGAAGGGAAGGAAGGAAGGAAGGAAGGAAGGAAGGAAGGAAGGAAGGAAGGAAGGAAGGAAGGAAGGAAGGAAGGAAGGAAGGAAGGAAGGAAGCTCCTTTCACTTGTTCTCCCTCCTCACTTTGACTATGCTAGTCTTTGTAAAATATGCCAGCCCATATTTGCTTGTTATATGGACAGTAGCACTTCTAAATCAAATTGAGAATCTATGTAGCCAACCTTGACAGCTAGCAAATTTAGCCAACATGCCTAAATACAGCAGAAGGCAGACCTTACATCCCAAAGCATTACCTCTATCTGTCCATTAATAGGATACTAGTATTTGAGTTAGAGTTATACTTCTAGGGTCTTGAGTAGGACACAAATACATTAAGGACTAAAATGTAGAATCAGCCAATGGCGCCTTCTCCAGAATCACAACAAACTATTTAAGATAATAAAATAAAATCTTGTTGTATGAGAGTGGCTCTTACATATCAGCTATAAACATATTGTTAAATGATTTATTTACTTCTAGTTGAAGCCCTATATTACCCAAAGATAATATTGCATTGTTTTAACTGAACTCCAAGTCGCTTCAATTTTTGCCTCAAAATGTTTATGTTTACCAGTCCTACTTTATCAGGAATAGTGGAGAAAATTGATTCATGTTGTAGAGATTAAATGACACATAAGATGTTGGTTGTGGCTTAAGTAAGAATAAAATCATGTGACCATAAAGCAGGTGGCTGGCACTGTGACCCTGGAAAGAGACAAATAGCAAAAACCACACTGTTGCCTTTTCATGGTCTGAAAGGAAGTAGCACACAGGCATAATAATACATATCATTGTTTATGATACCTGGCGTTACTATTTAAGGCAGGAATAGAATTCCATTAGTTCTAAGAAATGGGCACAACAATAAGCTTATCAACAAAGTATTAACAAAGAAAGAGGTCAGAGTATGATTTACAGGATTTTCTTTGTCATTCATATGTAACAAATCAAAGCTATATAACCTGTGACCTTACTTCATTTGGAGCTATTCTGTGTTTCTTTAGCCCAATGATCAATGTAATTCTCCACACTGATAAAAAATACTTTGTTTCATCTATCTCCAATTACTTGTATTCCTTATTAAAGACAACATCTTTCCCACAACAATGTTTTAGTGTGGTGTTTCTAATTTTCCCTTTCGAGCCACGATATAAAGCAAAATATTATAGAAAACATATATGAAGTTGCTTCTGAAAGTGTAGTGGCTCAGAGGTTAAGGCACTGGGCTTGTTGGCTGGAAAGCCAATAGATTTGAGGCCCAAGTGCCATGCAATGGGGTGAGCTCCTGTCAAACCTAACAGTTTGAAAGCATACAAATGTGAGTAGATAAATAGGTACCAGTTCAGTGGGAAGATAACAGTGCTTTGTAATGTCATGTTGGCCACAGGACATCTTAGAACAATACTGGCTCAATGGCCACAAAATGGAGATGAGTTCCACTCCCCTAGTCAGCAATGATTAGTGGAGTAAAATCTGCAGAGAATCATTTACCTTTACCTTTCTGAAGCTTAAAAAAGAAAGAACAAAAGAAAAGAAAATCTAAAACTTATCAGATAATGGGATGTTGATCAGCAAAATGACAAATGTCAATTAGCTCTAATTCTAGTTCTCAGTAGTCAAACAAAATATTTGAACATTGTCTTGCTTGGCCAATAAGGGAGGGGAAACTTTATTGTGATGTTGAAATGACATGGCCATTAGAGTTTGGATCTCTAATCAAATGGAAAGCTCATCCAAGCTCAGGAGAGGATGTGACTGGAGGAGGGGGGAAAGTAGATAAAGTCACATAAAATGTGTAACACTATTAACATGAGCATCCAAAACAGAGCTCGATGTACAATGATGTCAGCTTTTTTTATAAAACACTCTGATCCACAGTCTTTTCAATTATTAGAGAACAGGAAAAACAAAACCATATTTAGTTGAAATCTCCCTTTCTGTTTAAGACCACAGCACCCTCCACTCTAAATATAACTAGTGATCCCTGGATCAGATCAGATTAGTTCACATCATTCATTTCAAATCTTGGCTAGCAGGATATTTGTGAGAGGTCAGCTAGTGTTTTCTCTGTGTTTTCAGAGATTTTATTTCTCTGCATTTGGAGGTTCCATTTAGCTCCTAGCCTTTGATAGAACAACCATCCATGGATAAAAAGAATAAAAGTGGCTAATTGCAACTTCCTATGAGCTCCCCCTCAAACAAATAACTGTATGTGTTATTGTAGGTCAGAAATATAAGGGGGGAAATGGTGTGACTCATATAGAAATTATCATATATTATATATATATATTGGGGGACGGTTAGAGAAGTGCCATCCCACTTCCTCAAATTCTTGCTATTTTGTTCTTTTCATCCACTTTATCTTCTGAAACATTTGCTGTTTCTAAGACCAGGGACCAAAAGCATAAGTGAAAAAGAGTAGAGGGCAAAGTCTAAAGCAAAGCTAAAGAGGAAAGCAGAAACACAAGACACTGGGACTTAGTTAAATGTTGTTGCTGAAGTTCCACTAAAACAAGAAATCTGCTGATATTTCTATCTACCAGGAGAAGTCAATGGCCACCCCATGTATAATCTGGAAAAATCTTTGCTCTTCTTCACCTCTTGTAATACCAGCAGATATGAAAGTAGAACCTGTTTTGCTTCTTGTTTTGTTTTGTTTTGTTTTTTTGTTTTCTGTGAGCCAGTCAACTGTTTCAAGTGTCAGTCTCTTTATCTGTTTAATATCATTTGTCATATATTCCTCTTTAAGATTATTCTTCAAAAATACTCTTCTGGAAAACTTTGACTTGCTAGAATTGAATATTGTCTGCTTGTTGAGAAATGTAGAAGATCAGCATGAGAAGTCAAGGAAATATATATGCTTTGGTTTTCTCTGAATTTGTTGACTAAATTTTCCCAATACCTTTTTTGTTGAAAAGGTGAATTTTAAATATCATTGTTTCTCTTTAATATTTTGAAGAAGGAATGCTTTGTTATTGAGAAGATGGTGGGGAACAGAGGTGTTAATAAAAAACCCAGATGTTGAAAGAGACAGCACCTTTTTGAAGGAAAAATTGCAAGTGTTCATAGTAATTATTCAAAAAAAAAACAAAACACCATTTTGGAGGGTGGGGAAAGGGGAGACAACAAACTGAGCAAAACACGGTCAAATAAATATAGCACAGCTGAAGCCTTTAAGAGGCTGAAGGCCTAGAAAGGTCAATTAAGTGACAAACCTGACAGCCTGTGTTCCATTCCCTTTCCACATTTAGGAAAACATTGTCATATCCCTCAGAAACTACGCAAGTTCTATCCTGGCTCATTTTTATGACATTTTGGCCCCAATCATTTGCCCTGTCAACTTTTTAAGCCTCCTCAGCCAGGAGCTTCAGTCAGAGGAGTCAGCAGTTCAACAACACTATCAGCAATGTGAGTAAGGTCAAGCCAAGAAGACAGCAAATGATTGCCAAACTTTTATTTTCTCCAATTCCTTAATCCTAGCTTTTCTGTCAACATTATTGTGTTTTGAAAGGAGGATTACAGAGACATATAGCCCACCATGAAAAGAAAACATTCTTTGCCCCAGTTTAACTGCTGCTCGTGTCAGGTACCAAACTTCCCACACGGTTTCTTATTTACAAACAAGCTTTATACTCTTTATATTTCAATAATAAAAATGAGAGGCTCTGAAAGATCAGGTTCCAAATAACATGAAAGCAGATTGATGATTGATTTCTTGCTTGCTTGGTTATTCTAAATTTATATAGCCACCTATCACGTATATAATGACTGCTATAAATTTGTCTGTTTTTTTCCTGAAACAATAGTGCTCTCTTCTCTGTTTTGATGCAGAGGATATTTTTGGACAAGCAGGTGCTGAGTTGTCCAGATCTTCTGATTTCAAAACTGAAATGAAATGAACCATGCTTGAATGGGTGGTTCTCATAATTATAATACTAAACACACTTGTATATTATACATCTCCAGTGCTGAAAATCAGCAGCCAATCAGTATTTTCTCTTCCTGATCAATTGATGAACAAAGATTTTTCAACTTCTGTGCTATGCTACAGAAAGTAAGTACCTTGTGCTTCAAATAAATGCATATACAGTATATCCCCAATCCCCGATCTGTGGATCAGTACCAGACCGTGGCATGCCAGCAACAAGGCCACACAAACAAGCAAAGCCCCATCTGCGAGATGCAGGCAGCACACAAAACCATGCCCCCTCTGGTCTGTGGAAAAATCTCTCTCCATGGAACTGCTCCCTGGTGCCCAAAAGGTTGGGGACTTCTGGGTTAAGCATTGTCTATAAGCCCAACTCACCTCATGGGGTTGTTGGCATGGGGAAAAATCAGAGGAAGAAGTAGTATTGTTATCTTAACAGTCTTGAGTTGTATATGAAGAAAAGAGAGAGAGAGAATCTCTCTCTCTCTCTCTCTCTCTCTCTCTCTCTCTCTCTCTCTCTCTCTCTCTCTCTCTCTCTCTCTCTCTCTCTCTCTCCTATCATCTATCATTTACCCTTTCCTCCCTGAAAGAAATATAAATAAAAAGTAAAGTGAACATCTGCCATCTCTCTATCTGCTCAGTTGTAGCATATACAATATCTTGGGTGAGAGTTGTGTACTTTTGCTTCAGATCTGCTGCAGGCACTGTCTCTTTACCAATTCCTTTTCTGTGGGGAGTTTAACCCGTTAACGTTCCAAGTCAAATATTTACTTGTCATGATCGGCTTCGGGAAACTCTTGCCAGACCACTTCCCTTTCTTCCCCTGCTTTCTTCTTTGGTCTCGCTCCCATGGTTTCCAGATTGGTGTTTGTATTGCCTTGTGGGATCTTCTCTTGCTGTTCTATACGTTTAGTAGTAGCCCTCGTTTGCCTTTGATCTTTAGTCTTTCCTGCTTCCATGGTTTTATTGAGATCCATACTCTGTGTAGTCACTTCCCAAGAAGCTCCTTTATCTTCTCCTGCTGCTGCTGCGGTCTGTGTCTCCTGGGATTTTGATCATTGTTTTAAGTCCATTCCTCTTTCATGTGGCCAATCTACATTTTCCAGTGTTGTGGGCAGGGATCTCCCCACCTTCAGTTCCTTTTCAAAAAATTCTTTTGCTTTCCGGACTGAGTTCAGATGGTATCTTTTACCGTTTTATAGTAATGACATTCCAGTTGGGGCTTCCCATCGATAATGTAGAGCGCGTGTTCTTAGTTCAGTGACCAAGAACTTGTAGTCTTTTCTTTCTCTTAACATCTTGGGAGGGATCTCCTTCAATATCACCACCTCTTGCCCCTCTACATACAATCTCTTGTTATAGGATGTTGTAAAAATAAGATCTCGGAATCCCTTTGTTACAAAATAGATAACCACATCTCTTGGTAGATTTTTTTTTCTTGCGATCCATGAGTTGACTCTGTGGATTCTGTCGATTTGCCAAGAGATATTTTTAGCCTCCTCTCCTAGAAATTGTTCCAAGGCTTTTACAAAAATTCTTTTCAAATCTTCTTGCTTTTCATTTGTTGATTCTCCTAGTCCCTGATTGCTGTCATCATCTGCCAATATTGCATCATAGTTGAGTGGTCCTGCACCTCACTTTTCATCTCAGCCAGTTGTCCCTCAACTTGACTCTCCACCTCTTCCATCCTTTCTTCAACCCCCTCCCAGACCTTCTTAAATTTTTTCTCAATATCTTCTCTCATTTTCTTATTGTGCGTTTACATTGTTTCCTTGATTTGGTCTAAGTCCTCAGTAACAGCTTTGCTTTGTTCTTCCAACTTCCTCTCCAATTCTCTGTTTTGTTCCTTCAACTTCTGTTCTAGTTCTTTGCCTTGTCTCTCCATCTTCTTATCCATTCCCTCTATCTTCTTATCCATTTCCTCCATCCTCTTTTCCACTGCCTCCAGCTTTCTCTCTATTTTTTCATACATTGCTAACATTGTATCTTTTAAATCTTTCATCATATGCATTTCTGGAGAGGCCTGGGTAGACAGGGGGGCCTGGGATTCTGTAAGTATGGAGGAAGATGAGGGTGCAGGTGGGTTGTTCCCTGGTATTTTAAGGAGCTGGCCTGGGGAGGGTGCTGCCACCTTTGAGGGTATTAGTTTGGACTGCTTAGTGGCCATCCTGAGTTCAGTCCACTGTTAGCCAAGCTTTTTTTTTTAATGCAGAAGACTAATCCTTACTCTTATATTGCTCTTGTAGTCTTTTTTAGGTATATTTTGTAAAGCTTTTAAGGTTTGCTCTTAGTCTGCCCTCTAGTGTTCACTCTTGTATTGCAATCTCCCTTTTCTCTTTCTTTCTTCTGGCCACTTTCTCTTTAAGGTGAAAGTAGTCGCCATCTTGGATACATTTTGTTTATTGCGACAGTAGTTAATCAGAGGTAAAATATAAGAAATACTTGCTTTTTTTAAGCTCTTGCGTTCAGTCCGTCTGTCTCTGTAACTCTTTAGAGAGTTTTCCTCTCTCGGGGGTTTGTCTTGGCGTCTGGTTCTGTCAGCCGACAGATGCAGCTCCTGGTTGGAGCTATTGTGAGCGCCCGGGAGTCCTCTTTCTTTCCTCCCAAACGTTTTTCCAGGGAGATTTCATAGGCTCTCGACCCCCACTCACCGCTCTTGACCCCTTCTCTGTCCGAGGAGCCTCTGTCAGGCTCTATGTGACTTCTATCACATTCATGGCATCTTGCCACCAAACACAGAGACTATGTTCTTTAAATGTCACTTATATCAGCTGAATTTTTGCTATAAAGAGACATGCTCTTAAGGTATTTATCAAAAACTAATCTTGTTCAGCATGCTGTTCTCACCAACTAGACAACCAGATGCTTCTGGAAAGCACAGAGAAAGGATGTGAGTGTAACAGTATATTTCCACTCACATCCTGGAGCAACAATTATACTGATCCTGATAAAGATCTAACACAATTAGCGTCCATTCACATAGTTATACCTGTAAATCAGTCTAAATCTCTTCTAAAGCAATTCAGGTGGGGCCACTATCTTGACATAGTTTTAAACATTCAACCAGGTATTGCATTAAAAAAGTATTTCCTGACTCAGTTACACTGAATGGCCTCAGTTCCACCATAATGAGGAATGGGGCAAATTTCCCTGTTCATTTTTGCCATTTCGTGGATAGATATACAACTGTAACATGAGATAGTGTATATACAATAATTTAGAATCCCCCCAGTCTTTCTTCTTAATAACAGAATTGCTTCAGGTCCTTAATAATTTAGAAAGGAGTTAATTGAACCTTTTACTTTAAATGTAACAGCCAGAAGTGTATATAGTGTTTTGAATGTAATTGCACCACAGATTTCTGTAATATTGGTTGCTTTAGTTTTTAATCCTTTCCTACTGATTCCCAGAATAAAGCATCCTGGGTCAATGCTGCCTCTGACAGCTGTACCAGCTCAACCTTTTCTACTTAATCAATTCCATCCCCAATATCAGACTGCCATCCTTAGTTACATGACTGTTTCACCTTCATATTTATCAGTTTAAATTGGCTTGCAGTGAACGAGCTATTTCCATGTCAATTCCTATTGGGGGTTATCACTTCCCTTCCCCCCTCATTATTGTTGTTCTTGTTTTAACTATTTTACCAATTAAACGTTATTTTAGCAAGTGAAACCTGCCTGTCACCTGATTCATCATTCTTTCCAGATAATTTATGAGTAAATTGAAAAGCAGTAATCTTAATGAAAGCCTCCTAAAACAGGGGTTTCCAACCACTGCGGCCTACTATCGGGCTGTGGCCTATTCAAAGCCGGGCCACAGGAGAAATGGGCAAGGACACGTGTGTGAAGCTCCAGTCACACAAGTGGAGGGCGCTTGCACTCACGCACAAAGCTACACTCGAGCCCTCTGCTCAAGTGTCCTCTGCTCACACGAGTGGAGCTTCATGCATGAGTACAAGCATCCTCTGCTCACGCGCACAGCTCCATTCGCAAGAGTGGAGGGCGCACATGCCATTTATACAAATAAAGCTGTTCACGCACACGTGTGCCTGCCACTCACATGTCCCCCCCAGGCCACCAAGCTGGAAAGGAATCATATCCACTTAGTTTACTTAAGAATCTTTGCTGAGGAATTCTGCCAAAGCTCTAGGCCAGGGGTGTCAATCTGCCGGCCCATGGGCCGGATGTATTATGGCAAAACCACACCCACCCCATTGCTGGCAATGGAAAAAAGGTGCGATACATCGCAACACGTCATGTGACGTTGCAAGTTTGACATCCCTGCTCTAGACAGTCCAAGTAAATGCAGGTAGTCCTCAACGTATGTCCACAATTGAGTCATAATTACAATTACAATAAAATTTCCATTGTTAAGCGAGACATTTGTTAAATAAATTTAGCCCATTTTTGTGACCTTTCTTGCTACAGTTGAGTGAATTGCTGTTTTTGTTAAGATAGTAACATGGTAGTTAAGTGAATCTGACTTTCCCACTGACTTTACTTATCAGAAGGTTGCAAAAGGTAATCACATGACCCCAGGACACTGCAACCGTCATAAATACAAACTAGTTCCCAAGCATCCGAATTTTGATTATGTGACCATGGGGATGCTGCAAAGGTCATAAGTGTGAAAAATGGTCATAGGTCATTTTTATCAGTGCCACTGTAACTTTGAATGGTCACTAAATGAACTGTTGTAAGTTGAGGACTACCTGTAGTGTTGATTATATCTCTCCAATTTATGTTTGTTGGCATTGTCCCAAAACCTATATATGTTGTTATAGAAGTCCTGCTATTCATTCTTCAGCAAGAATACTGATTCTGTATGCTTGCTAATTTAACCTAGTAATTTTTTTTCACAAATACCAGCTGTAATTTTCTTGATCCCTTTTTAAAACATATTGTCCAATTCCCAGTTCTTTGGTACAGAAACCAATTTTAGTCACATAGTAGACATTTTTGCTAAATGAATAACACAATTCATATTCAAGTTCCTCCAGAACTATTTGGATGAATTCTATTTGCACTTCATATAAACAGATAATTTTTATGTATTACACAGTGTATTATTATTATTATTATTATTATTATTATTATTATTATTATTATTATTATTTCACTTTGCCTGGTACTAACAACTAGTTTTTATGAAAGTGAAGCAGCAGTGAGGGAACTGGGAATAGTCTTCATGAACGGGTTCCATTTTTCTGCATCTGGCCCATTTCATAGAAATTTAAGAAAAGTGGTGCAGATGTGAAATACACAATAATTGATTAGTATTTACAAGAAAAACTTGCAAGTCCAATAGTGGGAAAATTGAAGTAACCAGAATAAAAGAATTCTTTGTGACATATGTATTGTGAAGGCAGATTGGAACCAATGAGAGCTTCTTCTTCCTGAGGTGAAAGCAGTTTCATTTCTTCTGATTCTTCTGAATATCTGAAGGTCCCTTAAGACCTAATTATGCCCACAGGCCTCCCAGAGGACAGGTGGACTAGTGAGATGGCTTTATTATTATTAACATCTCTTCCTCTGCTATTTCTTTGCTCTGGCTCAATTTTTATAGTGTTCTTTATGGTTTTAATACTTTTTAATAATAATGGTAATGCTTTTTAGATATTGTATTTATTTACTGCTTAGCTTTGCAGTACACTGCCCAGATCTGTCTCTTTGGTGAGGTGTACAGCTATATAAATTGGGCAAATAAATAAAATAAAAATTAATCTGTTAATACCCATTAAAGACCCAAAAAATAATTATCTTGGATTTATGTGTTGAAAGATAACCACACAGGGCATGGTACATTTTACAGGAGCTAGTTAAACATATTTGATGCAAACTTTTATCTTCCTAGAAATTAAGAAGTTAATGGAAATGCTTGTACTTTACTTCATATTAAAACTAATACAGACCTACATACTCAAAAGATAATCAAAAGCAATGTGTTGTGTACTGAATTACTATTAAGTAGTTTTTGCCTTGGGCAAATTATAAATGTGGTGGTTTTTATACAGAGTTTTTCCCCATGAATCTGTGTGCCAGGTGAATTAAGCAAACATTTGTAAAGCAATACATGTTTTATCAGCCATACATCACAGCTTCTTGTTGTCAGCAACTTAGTTTTTGAACCAGCAAAGTAATTTCTAGCTGACATGCAAATTAAAAAAATGAGTTTGAGATGTAATTAGAGATACAAAGTTTACGAGTATAATGCAAAATAATTTGATCTGCTTTATTTATTATTTAAGCAGCTTAGCAGAGCTTGGTACTTGAAAAACAATTTAAAAACTCTTGCTATGAATAAATACTAGTAATCAAAGATTACTAGTAAAGCAGAGGTCTCCAACCTTTCTCAGTTGGCAGACCAGAGGGAAAGAGAGGGAGAAGCATTTTACAAGCTTACAGGGCCGCAAGCATGAGTGACGCAAATGGGGCGGTGGTAGCACCTGTGTGACACTCACTAGCACTGCCCCATTTTTGCCATGCAGTGCCCTGTTTTCACTGTGCAGCACTGTTTTGCCATGGCAATGGTGCTATAGCGAGTGTGCATATTTGCCAGCCTGTTCCACAGCCTGGTGGCCAGTAGGTAGTGGGCCATGGCCCACAGTTTGGGGACCCCTGATGTAAAGAATATATTGTAAGTACTTAGATATAATGTGAAAATGAGTAGGTTAGTCAGTCTTAGGTTCTATAGCATTTAAGTTGCAGCCAGAAATACAGCAAGCATAGAACTGCAGCAACAAAACTGAGTCAGGATTATGGTCATTCAGAACATTATGAGGGAATTGCTTCAAATCAGTAGAACATACAAAATTATCAAGTTTTAAAGCCCATCTTGTTCCTGTTAAGTGAAATGTTACAACATCTAGATATTCTTCCATCTTGTCTCCCATTTTCAGAACTTCACCATCATCACTTTTATCTGGACTTCTCTGCCAATATTTATATTATTGTATTTTTATATATGATTGATTGTTTGACTGATGGATCAATAGCATTTCTATGGCCACCCAGTTCAGACAACAATACTCCAGGTAATCAATCAATCAATCAATCAATCAATCCATAATCAGGCAACAAATAGAAAAGGACATATAACATTAAAAATCAACCAACTTGATAAAACAGACTCAGAACTAAATTATACTATAACTTATTAAATTACACTAACGGGAAATCCTGAAATACCAGGTTGACAGATCATCATGGAGAAAATGTATTCAATTATTTATAGTTGCTTAGAATTAACAATCACTTGATGGCACATAATCAATCAGTCTTTAAATTAAGAACTCTATTAATCCTGTTTTAAAGACCCACAGAAAGAATCAGGTCTTAACTGACTTCCTAAAGGCTGTGGAGTCATGATCAACTGCATGTTGGGATGAAGATTATTTCAAATGACAGAGGCCCCATTGAGAAGGCATGATGGCATTATTTTAATGAGGGGAGTGTGTCATCCCTATTAGATCATGTGGGATAAGTATATTTCCTTGGGAGTAGTTGATCCCACAAATAAGCTTCTCTAATGTCATGTAGGTAGCAACCTGCATGATGAATTACACTTGGAAGCCTATTGGGGGTCATTACAGCTCACAGAATTGAGGTGTTATGCTAGCATAAAAGAGACACATGTACCTATACATACCACTCTATTCTGAACAAACTAAAAAATTCTGATGGGTGGATTTCAAGTGCAGACACTTGATAACTAAGTGTCATGATTAAGTGTCAACCAAGGCACCACCCCAATAGGCATAGTTGATGCAAAAGTTGTACAAAATCATGTTTAAATCAGGTCTCTATGTTGCCTTCTTCTTTCCTTTTGGTCCTTTATTTAAAGTCTTCTAATGCCTAACTCTTGAACCAAATTTTCAATATGCTGCAAAATTCTATTCTTCCAGTTTGAGTATCTCAGTTTTTGTTTTGCTGCCTCAAATTTATTACTTGCACTTTATCCCATATTGTTTATTTTAGAAGGCATTTAATGGCAAAACAGTGTCTTCTTTTGTTTGTGAGACAATGTGCCAAGAAGATTAGCTTTTATTCCAAACTCATTTAAATTTAGAAGCATTCTGAAGCTTGGCTCTAATCACTCTTTCAGTTATGTCATTTGGAACATGACAAGAGCTTGTGAACCCAACTACGTTCCATTCTTTCTGTGAGTATGTTGTCCATTAATCTGCACAGGGCTAATCTGGTAAAAAAAACAACAACACAACAATCATGCAATTTCTATGCTTTTATTAGGAAGGAATATTTCCTCCAAATGTTAGATATCAGAAACTCTTGGAAGCTAAACCATGATCTGACTAATACTGTCATAAAATGGGAAATAGTAAGCACCATGGTGGTACTCAGACTGAGCTAATTATGATTGAGTTGAAATTTCCAAAAGGATTCTGAACTAGCAATTTTCTCCCCAATCTCACTAGTTCCCTCCATATAGAATCAAATGAGGTGTGTATGTGTGGGAAATTAGTAATTCTTCTGCACAATAGTAAACAAATGGGCAAAATTTTCAATAGATATTTATATTTTCTTTAATACTATCAGGAAAATGTCATATGCTGGAAGTATGTTGAAGATGATAAAAAATAAAATTCAATGCTCAAGATCCCCAGAAATTCAAGTTGGTGTCCATTGTAATTAATGACAATTCTATGCAAGAAATAAATACCAGCTACTAAATAGATTTTCAGCAGATTTTATTTTTCTGAAACATGGGAAAAGTAAAACATGTGCATTTCAAGAACTGTGGCCATCTCTTATGTAACATTAATAACCAGAGTTGGCATCAAGCTGTCATCTCCCTTAATCTGCCGATAACAGTGATAAATCAAGTTAAGTGCAATTGACACTTTCTGCCACAGTTGCCAAGCTGTAGTAGATGGGCAACTTTCAACTTAGGAATTGGCTATTGATCTTTAAACATGAAATAATTTATTGTTTTCTAGAGATCACATATTATTACTGTACTGCTGTGAATATATACTGCTTGTCCATGCTAAGCAACTGCTTACAATGCTTAAAGCAGCTGGACTCACATCTTGAAGCATTAGTTTAGGGCAGATATTGGAAAATTGTTACATTAAGCAACATCTCCATTTTTTCTGTTCTCTGTTGAATTAACAAATACCCAGAACCAAAGTTTTTAAGAATAAAATATCAAAACAATAGTAATAATAAAAATGTTGACATACTTACTAGTTTTTATCTTTTTTTTTAACCAAATTGCATTACTATAATGGGGAAGAAATCAGCATGAAGAGTGCCTGTCCTAAAATATTTTAAACCATAGCAACATGTACCAGGATTTGTTTGTATGTCTTTACTTTATTACAGGTCTAATCAGAACTAATATGTAAGAATTTTATTTACATATTCACCAAACAGTGAGGATCATTATATATGCTCATCCAAATTTAAAGATTTAAGGCTGCATCTGAAAACTATGAAGACTGGGAGCTGTGGGAATATGCTAAACTCATCCTTTTTTATACATTTCTTATCAAATATCTCAAAAGGGCTTGTAGTTATATATGATATGAATTTTGGGTGCAGTTTTACGTAAGATGTGTTCATATGTGTGACAGAAAGAATGAATCAGCCAAGCTCTGTCCATCACCAGCTTGTGACTCTTGGGAAATTAGTCACAAAGAATGATCCTCTGAAGCAGAATAAGATCCCCAGACCCCAGCAATTTTATCTTCTGCTAAAAGGAACCACGGTCTCTGCTAACTATGCAAGCACCATAATTCAGGAAAACTATGTGACAGTTGTGGTTCAAAAAATCCAGCAGCTATTGAGAAATAAAATGAGGAATCAGTTGCTGAAATAAACTATTTCTGGTTTTAAGTGGCATATGCATGAGCTAAGTCTTGACTGCAGAACAGCTTGCCAGTTGTCTCTATGGTAAAGCTATATGGTTCATGTGTTGTTTTATGAAACCATGTATAGAACATCCCCAAATAAATGTTTTTTAGAATATTGTAAAGGCTACAATATTACACTTTAACAATTAAAAACATGGTTTGTGTTTAAATATTCTGTGAAACCTGACATTTTGCTACCTTTCCCCATCATATCGTATCTGGAACCCATAATTTCAACCTTGTGAGAAAGAGTTTGAACCTCTTTCTCAACAATGTCTATGGAGATTCTCAGTCATCCAGGTCATGGTTGTTCCAAAGATGCTTTTTCAAAAGACAACCGGATTTTCTTTGTTTTTCCATGAAGATGTTTTGCTTCTCATCCAAGAAGCTTCTTCAGTTCTGAATGCAATCAAAACTGAAGAAGCTTCTTGGATGAGAAGCAAAATGTCTTCAAGGAAAAAGAAAGTCCAGTTGCCTTTTGAAAAAGCACCTTTGGGACTTTTTCTGAACAGCGAGCCCTTTTCGTCTGTTGTGTATTGCTTAGGCTACCATGCATGGAAGAAACTAAAGGAGACATCTGGACTAAGTTCTTGTTCCTGCTACTGCTCCTAGGATAGTGTTTTTACCATTTGCCCTCCATTTATTATTTCCAGTTAGGATCAAAATGATAGAAAGTTCTCTGCCCTTAGGCAGTGAGGACACCACTAGTGCAGTTACCTTCAAAGCAGTGGTGGGATTCAAATATGTGAACAACTGGTTCTCTGTGTAGATGCTGCTTCCTGAAGTCCATTCTGGGCCTGGGCAACAAAAAATTAGTTATCGGTTCTGCCGAACTGGTGCGAACTGGCTGAATCCCACTACTGCTTCAAAGTGATAACATCAATAGGGTTGTTGCTTTGGAAGTTCCACAGGAAAGCCAGTCATTTGAGGGCATGTCATTCAGACCATTTTTATTTAGTTTTATAAACTTGACACAAACTTTACATTATGCAAATAAATGCTCATATTTATGAAAAATTAACACAGGTGATTTTTTTTAAAAAAAACCTGGCTGATCCACAATAATGTCCAGCTTGATATTGGCATTACTTTTTCTTAGAAGATAGTGTTTATTCAAGCTGGGGCAAATCCATACATGCATGTGAAGCTAGGTTCTGCCAAAGATAATTTCCACATGGTTCAATAAATATGTCTCTGATTATGGAACACATCCTATTAATAATGAGTGTAATCTAAACAGAAGGGTTTTTTCCAGGTCATATCCTGATGGCATCATTAATATTTACAAAAAAGCAGAGTCACCCAAAAGGCCCTATTCTTAATCAGATTCATTTTTCAGCCTTGGAAGAACTATTTCCCCACCATTAGATTTAAATTTCTTTCTAGATTGTAGTAATAGTTTTCATATTATGCCCTTGTATATAAGTAATAAGGATTCTTTTCAGTATCATGATCAAGTTTATTGTCATTATATACAATACCCAAAATATATTTTGCCAAAAAAATTGGTAGCTGTACAAGTTGACACTGGCTTATGATAGGTCATGTCACAATTAAGTTTTTTTTTCTTTTCACACACAACAATTGTTGTTCACACATCACAATTCTATATGCCCAGAAAGCCAGGTTAACTCTTCTAAAATTAAGCACAATAATATTTTTATGAATAAAATTTCATTTAGCATTTCTGCAATGTTTCTGTGTTCAATATTTTAAACCATTGATTATAAGGCACTCATTTGTTCATATCTATATATCTATATATCTATATCTATCTATCTATCTATCTATCTATCTATCTATCTATCTATCTATCTATCTATCTATCTATCTATCTATCTATCTATCTATCTATCTATGTCTGTCTGTCTGTCTGTGTGTGTGTGTGTGTGTGTGTGTGTGTGTGTGTCATTTTATTTTATGAATATATTGTGATTTAGAGCATGTATATGTACTATATGATTTGGAATTGCCTGGAATACAGATAGTCCTCAACTTACGAACACAAATAAGCCCAAAATTTATGCTGCTAAGTGAGAAATTTGTTAAATGAGTTTGGCCCCATTTTACAACTTTTCTTGCCATGTTTGTTAAGTGAATTACTGCTGTTTTTAAACTAGTAACACGGTTGTTAAGTGAATCTGTTTTCCTCATTGACTTTGCTTGTCAGAAGGTTGCAAAATGTTATCACATGACCCTAGGACACTGCAACCGTCATAAATGTGAGTCAGTTATCAAATCATGTGACCAGGGAGACGCTGCAATGGTCAGAAGTGTGAAAAATGGTCATAATAAGTCACCTTATTCAATGCTGTTGTAACTTTGAACAGTTACTAAGTAAACTGTTGAAAGTTAAGGTTTACCTGTACAACAATGTTCCATATTAATTTCATTGAAACTATCCTAAACCTGTGATTACACCCCAAAGATGCTTTTTTATGAGGCAACTGTGAAAGAAAGTCCAGTTGCCTCGTGAAAAAGCATCTTTGGGGTGTAATTGCAGGTTTTGGATAGTTCCAATGAAAATAATAATAATAATAATAATAATAATAATAATAATAATAATAATAATAATAATAATAATAATAATAATAATAATAATAATAATAATAATAATAATAATAATAATAATAATAATAATAAAGTTGGAAGGGACCTTGGAGGTCATCGAGTCCATCCCCCTGCTCAGGCAGAAAACTCTATACCATTTCGGACAAATGGCTGTCCAGTCTCTTCTTAAAAACTTCCAGGGTTGAAGCATTCACCACTTCTGGAGGCAGGTTGTTCCAATGGTTAATTGTTCTAACTGTCAGGAAGTTTCTCCTTAGTTCTAGGTTGCTTCTCTCCTTGATTAGTTTCCATCCGTTGCTTCTTCTCCTGCCTTCAGGCACTTTGAAAAATAGCTTGACTACCTCTTCTTTCTGGCAGCCCCTGAGATATTGGAACACTGCTATCATGTCCCCCTTCGTCCTTCTCTTCATTAAATTAAACATACCCAATTCCAGCAACCGTTCCTTATATGTTTTATCCTCCAGTTTCCTAATCATCTTTATTGGTCTTCTCTGTACTCTTTCTAGAGTCTCAACATCTTTTTTACATCATGGTGACCAAAACTGGATGCAGTATTCCAAGTGTGGCCTTACCAAGGTATTGTAAAGTGGTATTAATACTTCACATGACCTTGATTCTATCCATCTGTTAATGCAGCCCAGCACTGTGTTGGCTTTTTTGGCAGCTGCAGCACACTGCTGGCTCATATTTAAGTGATTGTCCACTATGACTCCAAGATCCCTCTCACAGTTACTACTATTGAGCAAGGTACCCCCTATACTATACCTGTACATTAGGTTTTTCTTGCCTAAATGTAGAACCATTGAATTTCATTTTGTTAGATAGCGCCCAGTGTTCAAGTCTGTCCAGATCCTCCTGTATCTTAAGCCTGTCTTCTGGAGTGTTGGCTATTCCTGCCAGCTTGGTGTCATCCACAAATTTGATGAGTTCCCATCTATCCCCTCGTCCAAATCGTTGATGAAGATGTTGAAGAGCACTGGGCCTAGAACAGAGCCCTAGGGCACCCCACTACATACTTTCCTCCATGAAGATGCAGTTTCATTGAGGACCACATGCTGAGTACTGCCGGTCAGCCAGCTACAAATCCATCTGGTGGTGATGCTGTCAAACCACATTTTTCTATCTTATCAAGTAGTAAGTTGTGATCTACTTTGTCAAATGCCTTACTGAAGTCCAAGTAAATTATATCCACAGCATTTCTCTGATCCACTAATTTTATCACTTGGTCAAAGAATGCAATAAGATTTGTCTGGCATGATCTGTTTTTGACAAACTGATGTTGGATTTTAGTAATGACTTTGTTTGCCTCTAGGTGTTCGCTGATTCGTTATTTGATTATCTTTTCCAGAATCTTCCCAGGCATTGCGGTCAGACTAATAGGTCTGTAATTTATTGGATCCATTTTTTCCCTTTTTTTCAAGATGGGAACTACATCAGCTCTTTTCCAGTCCTCTGGTAGTTCCCCAGTGCTCCAGGATCTTTGGAAAATACAGTCCAGTGGTTCTGAGATCACATCTGCCAGTTCCTTGAGAATCCTGGAGTGTAATCCATCTGGTCCTGGTGATTTGAACTCATCTAGGCTGGACAGGTGCTCACTTATCATTTTCTGGCCTATCTTGTGTTTGTATTCTGTTTTTTATGGCACTATTTTTGATAGGTTGGTTTGTTTTTTCCCTTTGTGTAAAGATAGATTCAAAAAAAAACAAGTTAAATAGTTCTGCTCTCTCCTTATTGCTTGTCACCTTCTTGCCACTTTCACCCACTAATGGACCAATCATTTCTTTCACTTTTTTCTTGTTTTTTTACATGTTGAAAGAAGCTTTTTTTGTTATTTTTGAGTTTGGTCATAAGCCTTTGTTCATTTTGAGCCTTAGCTTTCCATCTTTGCAGGCTCGGGCTATTGCTGATATTCTGACTTAGTTATGTGCTCCTCTTTCCATTTTCTATACTTGTCTTGAAAGAAAGTCCAGTTGCCTCATGAAAAAGTATCTTTGGGACAACTATCATCTGAATGGCTGAGAATCACCATAGACATTCTACAATTACAACCTGAACATTTTGGGGATCCTGTGCAAATATGATCTAGCCCAGCTCTTTTGAAGATGCCTATCACCACCACAATCTCTACCACTACTCCTGCCACAAAGTTGGATATCTGGTATGAAAAAGCCTGCCTTCTCTGTGTGACTCCTAGACCATAGTCTCCTCGGAAGGTGGGTTTGACTCCCACTTTCCTGGTATTACAGAAAATTGCAAAAATGCATTTTACCAAGCTTTTAACTATTAATAATTTTAATCCATTTTTACTTTAAAGATATTGCGCTGATTTTATTGTAATTTTGCATTTTTATTTCAATTATAAGCTGCAACAAGACCTGGTATAAGAAGAAAAGAATGGTCAAACTATCAGTCATTCAGTCAAACAAACATCTTATTCTAGCATTTTTTTAAAAAAAGTTGCTTTTTGCTAGTAGCCTTTTATTTATATTTTAAATTTGTTTTGTAATTTCTTACATTTCTTTATTTTTATCTGGATAAAAACATTATATATATAATTGATTTAGATTATATATATATCATACATTTCCAACTGTGAATGCTAATCAAGTGTAGTTCTGTAGAAGTTGAGACTATTACTAGCTTTGGTTTGATGAAAAATGTGATGTGCTTTATCTTAAAACTGGCAATGCATAATATATTGCCCCTCAAGCATATAGCAGGGCTTGACATGCAGATTTATCAGTTAGTCTGCAAAGTATTGAAACCTTGAAATTTATTCTAAAGGGCTCCATATCAAGAGAGGGAGAGAGAAAAACTCCCTCAAGATTAATCTATCTATAGTTATTTAAATAAAGAAAGCAATATATCAATCAATATCATTAGTAAATTGGTGGGTTGTGTAATTCTTGTCCACTTTAAACCATTTGCCAAAAGAAACAAGTATTTTGTAAATAAATACAAAATAAATAAATAAATATTGAAATCTAAATGATCATTCAATTTACTGGACTGTTGTGTAAGAATGAATGTATAGATGGAATGACAATTAATTTGGCCATGTATTATTAAAGATAGTATATTATACTCTATGCATAGGTTGTTAGACACTGCATAGCTCACAGGCTTGTCTAAGTTTTGCAGGTCTCAAAATCTGCCATGATGATGCAGAAAAAAATTATGAATCTTTTTTTAAAAGAACAGATGTATTTCTTTTGTTATTTGAAAACCACTCAGAATTACTTATGCCAGATACATATTTTAATGCTTTCCCATTATACCGAAAAGTCAAAGATTTTTCAAGCAAAATATGTAAGTTAAACTATGTTGGTTCCAAATCTTGAAACCAGAGATGTATATTATTTAGATCTCAGATTGACATTAATACTTCAGATCTGACATGGGCATCTTCTTTATACCCAGATCCACTCCTTAGAGACACTGGGCCATGTGGGTGGTAGCCCACCATACATATACCCATGTAACCATTTTTTGGGTTGTAGATACATGAGAAAGGAATATATCTATTTGAAATAAGGCGCCACAACAGGGTAGCATCAAGTGGTTGCATTCTTTAATTGTCTCCATAATGCTTCCCTAATTCAGATATCTTGTATTGTGCCACTACTTTGCAAACAGGAAGCACTGAAGCAATTTGCCTAACTTTGGATCTGAATTGTGTATATTATTACTTGCAACATAAACTCTGACTGCATCATGCCATTCTATAACCTTGGGTTTGGTTCACAAAATCATAATACTAAGGTGACCAACTTTTTTACAATGAAAAGGAGGGCACAAATAAATTGAAGAAAAAATATCGTAAATAAAAGAAACATTTTATTCATTGCAACAATAATACAGAATAAAGTACAATACGATAAATGCATAATAAAACATTTGTAACAATAACATTTTATATTGTAATTATGCTTACATGCCGTGCCCCTGCCTGCAGCTGCCCCGCCAGCACTGCTGCCCCACCGTGTAGAGTGGGCCCTGCAGCTCCCAAAGCACCAGCTGTGCCAGCTCCGGCCCCAGGGGGCAGCCCACCATCGACACACCCTGACTGCAGCTGCCCTGCCAGCACCAACGCCCACCCTGTGCAGCCCCGTGTAGAGCAGGCCCCACAGCTCTCACAGCACAGGGGGCAGCCGGCCACCGCTGCCCCTCACACCCCTGCCCACAGCAGCCCCACCACCCCTGTCTCTTGGGCCTGCAGCCAATAGTGCCTCTTGCGCCTGCAGCAGGGCTGAAGATCAAGAGAAAGTGACTGTGGCATCGCCGCTCCAGTCTCCTCCAGGTATCTTCGGGACTAACTATGAGATGGTGCAATTGGGTAGCAGGGAGGGGTGCAAAGTTCCTGCCAATTCGCCTTCGCTGCAGACAATTTACATGTGCAAAGTTTGCTGGCCAGGTGTTTTGGCGCTATCAGCAGCAATTCCTATTGGCTTTCGAAAGCCAATAGCGAGAGTAGCACAGCTCATGCAAAAGTTGAAAAAAAACCATCAAAAAAAGGTGCCAGAACACCGTTCTGAGAAAAAAAAAAAAGCCCTGCAGATTAGTCTTCAAATATCGAAAAGGAGGACATATAGGAGGACACTTTTCGAGGGAGAACAGAACTCACAAAAGAAGGACGGTTGGTCACCTTAATAATACTTCACACAGGGCTCAGGCTCATGACTATACTTTCTGGTACATAAGAAAAAAGTATTCGGCCAGCTGAATTGAGTGACTGAAGGAAATGACTGAAGGGATTATCTGTAGATGATTATTATACCTTTACAGAAACTTATCTATTCAAATTTCTGATCATTGGTCTATGAGTGAATTGGACCCAATTCTATCCTCACCATTCTACCCAAGAATTGTCAGGTTTCCTAAAGCAACAGCAACAAGGACTTCTTGATTTAGGCAGATAACATAAATTGTCCATGACTGCGAACATAAAAGAAATACTGCTAAATACAGTACATCCACTGTATTACTTGTGCTTGGACAGAAAGACTATATCAGTAAACTTCTCCGTAAATAACAAAGGCTTGATATAAAATAATATAATCATAATCCCACAGTATGTCAGCAGAAGAGAGAATCAGGAATTGATTGCTAACTTTTGATTCTTCAAAAGTAAAGAGGTTAACAGAGGCCAACTCCAGGAAGCACATGGTGGACTTGTGAGTTGAACAGATAACTACTTGGGTTAGATATGTGAAGCCTCTGAGATAAGCATAGGCAGCAATCAATACAGCAAAGCTAAACCATGGGAGCTTTGGTATGATTTTTAGCAAAAAAACCCCTCTTATTTCATATATTTATTGGGCTGTAATGAATACTTGGACAGTGCATTTCTCTCTCTCTCTCTCTCTCTCTCTCTCTCTCTCTCTCTCTCTCTCTCTCTCTCTCTCTCTCTCTCTCCCCTTCTCTTCTGAATGATGCACAAAGATTTTTTTAAAAAAAAACTTCTTTTTTTTACATGAACAGATTGGAATGTGAGTACATGTAAGTTAATAAAGACACAGCATTGTGGCAAGCTCTGTTCTTGACTTCCAAGATAGCTGAAAGAAATGTATGTAAGAGCCTTGCTGAAATGATATCCTTATGAATCATTCCCATCTTTAGGCATGTGCACATACACACACTTCAGACTGTTATTACATCTGAATATGGATTACCCATTATCTTCTATATTATGTTAACATTCCATATTATGTTAACTTAGAACAGATGTTAACAATCAGACACCACAAGAAGTAATAAATACCGCAAGAATAAGAAAAGCTCTCTTTTGTCTCTTCAGTGATATTTTCAGAGATGAACTGATCCAGCAAATCCAACAAAATAAGATTAAAAATATAATGGAGCACCTTTTTATTGCTAAAAGCACAGTTACAGGCATTCTTTGCTAGACAATTATCTAATAATTTTATACATCAGTACTTTATTAGAGCCAGCATTATAAAATTTCTGGGACATCCATGTAGTTATAACTGTTGCAGTATTTTGTTGTTATTATGCCAAGATATAATGCATATAACTACTGTACCTTTGTTACTACTTTAACCATTCCATTATTACTGAACTGTTACTGTGGACATTCATATTAATAATTAGATGCATAAATTGCCTGTTTTCAAATATAAGCTCTATATTGGGTTTGTTTTACTTGAAAAGCAGAAACTTTCTAAAATTCAAAGTTTCCATTTTTGGAGTCAGATTAAACTAAGTTGGAAGAACATGGGTACAATAAATCAGTTTTCAATGTGAAAAGCATTAAATTGTAAATCTGTAATTCTTCAACTACCACATTTAAAAAGAATAATTTATTTCCATCTCTTTCTCTTTCACATAAACATACACACACATTTATATATAACCATATGACACCATCGGAACCTTTTGACTATTATTTCACACAGCAGCATTTTATCAAAATCAAAAAGCAATATATTCTGCTTTCAATTTCACAAGTTGAAAATGGAAAACATGTCCATCTTTTTTTTTCAGACCTAATCAAATCACACAAAGGGAATTTTTAAATAGAAGAAACAAAGAATGAAACTTGTAAGACATGCTATTCAGGAAGAATTGCAACCAATTTACAGTCATTTAGAGTGTGTCTGCTCAGGAAGTAGATAGGTGAAAAAGTTTTGAAATTGTTCTTTGTTCATTATAACTGAGTCCAGTCTGTAATCTGTATTATCTCAATGTTATTGGAGCCTCATAAAAGGGGTCAGGGAATTAGATGAAGCATGAAGACTGTGATGTGTATCCAATTGTCCATGATGCTTAAGATAGATTTGGCTTAATGGAATTGATTTAGGAAAGCTAACGAGAAACTGTAGATATTATTGAGATTCAAAATTAAGGAACTATATTTTGAAATGTATGTTTAAGTGTAAAAGGATTTAAATAGCAAAAGAAACAGAAATCAAGCCATCATTTGAATGAAAGCTTTATATTGCAAAACTGCCAATTCTAGAGTCAATGCCACTGTTTTTTTAGATTGTCAAATGGATATCTTGAAGGAGTATTTTGGATTTACAAATGACTAGCTTCAAGAATGACACAGAAAATGTATTATGCAGAACATAAAAAAAAAAAACCAGGATGGTCTCTTGCTAATTAAAAGATATATAAAAACAAACCAAGAATTGGATAACTTTCCAACATCAGATTTACAAAAGAAAGTGATTAATGTTTTGAAGAATTTTGTGAGAAGACAGAAAGTAAAAATGGGGGAAAAAAGAAGTTGTATGACATTTCTTGAAGAGACTAATGATTATTAGAAGTAAAAGGAAGGAATATAAAGTTGGTTTATTTGATCAAGGTTAAATTAAATATGTTGCTATCTCTGATAAAACTCTTATTGGGTTTTCCTGATATTAAGACTGAAATTACTGCTTTATGGATTTGCTTATAGATCAGAGGGATCTCTGGGATATGAGAAGAAGAGATCATTTGTTGCATTTTAAGAGGTGATAAGTTACTGGAATTGCTTATACTTGTTGCAAAGAATGGGAAAGTCACTTCTTTATATATTTCTTTTCCTTTTCTTTATTATTATTTTCTTTTGTTTTTCTTTTACTTTTTCTGTTTCCTATTTTTCTATATCTTCTACTCTCTCTTTTTATTCTTCTATTTATTTTCAGTGTATGTTAATTTTAATTGTTGTAATTTTAATCTTTAGTGAAATTACTATAAAAAAGAGATGCATCCTAGTTAAGATAGAAAAGAAAGTATTTTAGATCTTCCTGCCTAACTCCAATGATAATGGCAAACTTGTGTCAATCCTGAATTATACAACAGGGATGCTATATAACAAAATTAGGCAACAACTGATTCCACTGATAATTCTGACCAGTGGATTAATCAGGCCTCTCCTTATATGGTATTTATTTCCTGTAAAACATAGAATTGCAGGATATATTTTTTTTCCTGTCCATTCTTTTCCCACTGGATGTCTTGACACTCAGATTTCTTCTGCCATTTTTATTTTCTCACTAACCTCTGGAGATTGGTAGTACCCCTTTTTCATTTCCAAAGGTGACAAAACACTGAATGGTCCTTAGTTTGGCGTTCATGAATGGCATTCAAGAATGCCAACCTAAGGATCATTCAGTATTTTCAGTGTTGTTCAATATTTGAATCTCTCATAAACTGAAATACGCATAGTAATAGAAGAGAGAAGAGTGATAGAAGAGAGACAAATGTAGCATGAAGCACTGAAATTGGGCTTAAAATGTCAATTTTCAGTACAAAATTCAGTAAAAGTACAAGGGCAATTTTCACCTGGTAGACAGATTTCAATGAATTATATGTACCCACATCAGAAAGACCTTATTAGATAGTAGCAGGCAGGGCTTATTAGCTGAAGTTTCTTCAATCAGTGAAAAGAAGCATTAATGTCAGAAGTTGTAGTGAAAGTTGTAATTCAAAACAGCAAATCCCAACTGATGCAAAGGCCATAATAGGAACACTAGATACTCTTACCTACTTAATCCTCCTTTATACTAATTTACAGCTATACATATCCCCTTGAGGATCACTGCAGAAATCTAGAGTTAAACATCAAGCCAATATTACACTTAAAACATGCCAAACTATATCACTTTTTACAGCCTGGCTAGTCATACCATAAATCCAGAAACTGGTATTTGAATTGCCTTACCTGTGCTGGGTTAAACTTTTTTATCCCTCAAAGAAGTGTAGTGACTTGCTGGATACAGTAATTTTTTATTGTATTCAGCAAGTCACTACACTTTGAGGGATATAAAAGTATTACCCAGCACAGGTAAGGCAATTCAAATACCAGTTTCTGGGTTTATGGTATGTAGTAAAATGTTACTACAAATTTTACTGCATTTATACTGCATGGGGTAAATTTCACTTGATTTTAGTTATTTATTTAGTATATAATTTGGCTTTTAAAATTGATAACAGTAAAATATTTTCCAGTTCTTTTTAGGAAGAAGCAAAATATCTCTCCCCAAGTACTTTTTCAGTTTTGGATCTGAAGCCCAGCAAATCCTATTATAACCAATCAGATAACATATAATGCATATATTGGTATGAAATTAGGAATGTTATAATTTAAATAATTAATTCAAGTGGTTTTGTTGATATGTGTCAATGCTATTGAGAAAACTGGATTACTCTACTTTTCTTTTTCCAAGGGTATATGCACTTGCTTCACCCCACCAAAGTTATGTTTCAAGGGTATCCAATCCTATTTGGCTTTCTGATTAATTAATCAGAATCAAGTCAAATTTTTTGTTTTTGGCAAGAATCAAATTTCCACAATGAATTTTTACAGAGTCCTAGCAGATATCCCACTGTAAAATATGCATCAAATTCTGACCAGATTGGAAAAGGAGAATTATTAAAATGATACTAATTCTTCCTAATGTACAGCATACATAATTATATTTTATTAATACCCGTGTTTCCCCGATAGTAAGACACCCCCGATTGTAAGACGTATCGGGGTTTTCAGTGGGTCGGCTAATATAAGCCGTACCACGAAAGTAAGACATATTACTCCTGCCCACTTCCGCCTCCTGCTTAAAATACTTAAATACTTAAAATACTTAAAATACTTAATATACTTAAAATACTTAAAATAAAACTGACAATTGTTTTCCAATCAATATAAGCCATACCCCGAAAGTAAGACATAGTGGGGCTTTTGGGGATAAAAAGAAAGTGTGACCCTGTCTTGCTTTAGGGGAAACACGGGGTATGGTTTTGTTAACATCTTACTTCCTCATAAATTTTGTTCAATTCTTTTTTTATCTTAAGGACTGTACATATATCTAGTTCTCAATTTTCCTGATATTTTATAATTTTAGATTTTGATAAATCATTGATCAATGACTATAATAAATTTGAAATTGTAGTGTACCATTGTTATTTAATATACTAAAAAGCTTCATGTTGACTTTAGCCCTGAACTAAATGCCAAAATGACATATTAATTCCTGATGGCGTCTTCAAATATTAATGCCACAATTGCTAAAAACAATTTCAACTTCCAAATTATAAGGTAAATTTATATTCACATAATTTAACATATCTTTTTATCTATGCCTAGATAGATAGATAGATAGATAGATAGATAGATAGATAGATAGATAGATAGATAGATAGATAGATAGATAGATAGATAGATAGATAGGCAGGCAGGCAGGCAGGCAGGCAGGCAGGCAGGCAGGCAGGCAGGCAGGCAGGCAGGCAGGCAGGCAGGCAGGCAGGCAGGCAGACAGACAGACAGACAAATAGATCTGTATGTTAGAGGCCCCCAAACCTTTGGGCACAAAAGACCAGTTCCATGGAGAGGGGTTTTGCCATAGATCAGAGAGAGTGTGGTTTCACATGCAGCCTACATCCTGCAGATGGGGCTTCACTTGTTGCACAGTGTCGATCCATGGAATGGGGGTTTGGGACCCCTGCCTTATCTATCTCTATCTCTATCTCTAATCTCTATCTAGCTCTAGCTCTAGCTCTGTCATCTCTAGCTCTATCATCTCTATCTCTATCTCCAGGCCTTTTTTTGTCATAGAATGCCCAGAACGGAGTTCTGGCACCTTTTTGGGATGGAACCTTGCAGGGTAGGCAAGGCAGGTTGTATGACATGTGTGAGTTCTGGCACCTTTTTTTTTTTTTTTACAAAAAAACCACTGTCTATCTCTATCTATATCAGAAAAAAGAGTCCCACAATTCTAGCATAGGGCAGATCTATATGTGATATAGTTAATCCATTTAGCAGTAACCACTGTGTCCTTGAGGCACCAAAACAACTCTATGTCTCTGTAATAAGAGGATCAAGAAATTGCTTACCTCTGGTCATAGCACTGCAGTCGTGTAAAAAGACTCGTCTCTTTGCCGGATGAGTTTCCCTCGCCGGTAGACCCTTGATTAGGTCGAAAGTCACCCTGGAGGTGACTTTGTTGAGGAAGCTGACCACAGAGGGGTGGCGGCACCCACTGCTGTCCAAGCAAGCTCCTTTGGGCCGATGGAGTAAAGATCGGTCAGTAAAATGGCCGATCACTTAGCTGCACCTGCCATAAACCACAAGAACATCTAAGCGAAATAGAACCACCGTGGAAGATTCGGTGAGACCTTTCCTTACCTCTCCCTTTCCCATTTATTCCTATGAAAAGCCTTTGGAATCATTTCCCTATTTTTTTTAAAGCGGCTTTGTTGATGGAGGAAGAAAAGCCTTGGAACAAAAGAAAAAATAATTTTAACTTTTTCAATGGTTGATTTTATTTTTGAATATTTGGGAGTCCTAAAATCCTTGTTACAGAAACTTAATATGTTAGCAATTTGGAGGTTTTTTTTATTTTCTACTATTTTTATAATTAAAGAAAAGAAGGAAAAAAGGAAATAAATTATTTTTATTGGGGGTCTGGAAAGACTGAACAACTGGTTAACCCTCTGGGGACACCTTGTGGTGAAATTATTTACTGCAATTGTTATTCCCTTTCTTTGGATTCTGAGTCTGATTTTTACCTTCAAATTATCTCAAAAGGGAAAGATAAAGAAGCTGTATAGCTGGGTGGAAGTGGATATTGACTGATTGTTATTAAATACAGCCTCCACCAAAAAAATAATGGCTTTATATACTACTGAAATGGAGGAACTCTGTCCAGATTTCAATTACAAGTTATAGATTGGACAAAATTCTTGAAAATACTGAACAAATAATTGCCTATTCAAAAGAGATTATTTTTCAATAACAAATTAAAGTGCAAGGTGTAAGTGAGCACTTTGTAAGCCAAGAAAAAGCAGAAGGGGTATATACTCAAGAGACCTGTCTTCAACCTTATCCACAATTTACTGAGATGGAGATATTAAATTTACATCAGGACTACCAATCTACACTGGAAAAAACTTTTGATGCTAATGAACAAATGATTTTTAGCATGGAAACTAAGGATGTTACCCCAAAAGGGCAGGCTGATCTCCAGACTCTAACTGATTACCTGACAGATAAAAAACCAATAGGAGGAGAGCAAAATAATATTAAAGAAGATTCTACATTATTTTATAGACAATCTATTGAGACATTGGATGATTCAAAAATGACTGTAATTAAGCTAGATGCAACTTCAAAAAAGATGAAGATGGCTGATCAACCACGAGCTATTGAGAATCGCTACAACTTTTTCACTAGCCTATTAAAATGGACAATGGGAGATTTTCCCCTGACTTTTGCGTTACAGCAAGAAATGGAGGGAGTTTTATTTGTGGACTTAGAAGCCTTACTATGGAAACCTGTTTGGAACAGAAAGAAAGCTGGAATAAGATATAAATATGGAATTTAAGATTACATTTATGGGTTGCAACGGCTTTATAGAGATGTGGATTGATTAGGATTTGGATGTTTAAAAGGTGTTTTTAGGATAAGATTTAGAATTTAAAATTGAAATATAGTAAAAATATACTTTTTGGAATAATAGATCTTCCTTCTTTTCTCTTTCTTTTTCTTGGTTTCTTTTTGTTTCTTTCTATTATTATTATTTTATTTTTCCTATGCTTTTTTATTATTAGATATGATAGCTAATTTGTGGAGCTATAATGATAAAAAGATTGTAATGATGGAAGAGATGAAATTAATAAATGAAGAATTACTGAATAAGAAATAGAATATAGTTGAGAAATGTAAGAATGTAGTTATGGAAATAATATGCTTAAATAAGAGAAATTATGGACACCTGAATTGTAAATAATATTTTTGTTTAAGGCTAAGTTAAGTATGGTATTTGGAAATTAATAAACCTAAAAACAGGGTTTGATTTACATTGATGAAAGGTTGCTGATAATTTCTATTGATTAATTGAATTCTTATTTAGGAATATATTAATGAATTAATTTTACCTAGAAATGTATTAGTTTGACTATACTATTCTAATTGTTAGAGAGGGAAATTTTAAGGAGCATTATTTGAGCTATATAAGTGTGATGTTATTGTACCTAACTGACTACCCTATCTCCATGATGTTTCTTAAGCGTTCTGGTGTAAAAAGGGAAAAATCAATAAAAATTGTTTGAAGAAATTGCTTACCTCTGATCAAAGAGAAATCAGACATTCTGAAATTCCATTAAAATTGAATACCTCAGTGGCCTTATTTCAGTGGCAAACCCAAGATAGTGCTGGAATGACTCATTTACTAAACAAACAAACAAACAAACAAACAAACAAATAAATAAATAATAGAGTGACTTAAAAATTGTCTTTAATTATGGGTCTTGTAAGCAAGGGATTTTTTTATAATAGTTCTTTTTTTCTTCTATTTTCATAAGCTTTAGGTGTCTAATGTTTTTGTGTGTGCTTTTCAGAGATGGGGAAGGAGAGATTATAACTGGTTTTGTAATGCATTTAATAGGCAAGAAACATTTCAATTCAACAAAACACAATTTAGTGCTAGGAAATGTGTTTGCTGGAGCTTTTTAACAAGAGTGTGAACTTCCTGTGATGGCCTGACCTTGTGAGGGAACACCTTCCATCTAAAATAAGAGAGAGACAGTATTCCATTTGCCAAAATTGCTTTACTTGGCTTTGATAAGTCACTCAAATAGGAAGCAATTGCCTTACCATCTTCCTAAATTTAGTTCAGAACATTCAGGAAGGAAAACAAAATTTCTTTTTGCTGCCCACACATCTGAACTGCAAAATACTAGCAACTTGCAACTTGATGGCAGTCAGCCAGAAATCCTTGTATGTCAATTTTTTTTCATTGGAAAACTTGGTTTTGATAAATAACAAAAGACACCCTGAAAGTACATGTATGAATTTCTCTAATCTCTTTAAGGTTTTTCAATAGCTCTAAATTAAATCTCTTTCAATCTTATCCCTCTAGTTATCAGAAAATCCAGGGGGTATTTGGATCCAGACATCCATTGAACCAAAGATCTTTCATTACAACACACAAACAAGGCATTTTTATTGAATAAGAACTCAATTATTGGACCTGGCTTCAAGTTTTATTCTCTTCTGCTTCTATCTTGACATGGACTGTTAATCTCCTCTGATGGGCACCACTATGTATCAGTTTTGATTCACAGAGATGATTTCTACTTTCCCACATATAGTTACTGACTAAACAAACCAAGATGCCCACATTACCTTTGTGGAAAAATTAGTATCAATGTGGAGAGAGTGCTTTGTGATATTTTCCAACCTTAAATATAAATCACATTAAAACTAAAAAAAAAAAAGTTAAATGAACTCACCAATGTGATATATGCAGTACAAAGAAGTGAGACATTGCAGATCTGTTTAGTGGAGAAACAAAACAACCACTTCATAAATGCATGGCACAACTTAGGAGAACAAAACCATCAGGTCCAGATTCAGCAGTCCATCGCATTTTAAAGACAAAGGTCATTCTGAAGACAGCAAAGTCCACATTCTGGATAGAGAGGACTGCTGGTTTGAAAGAGGGGTCAAACAGGCAATTTATGTTAAGATTGAGCAGCCCTTTCTTAATAGAGGTGGAGGGATATGACACCACCTATCTCCTGTTTACAACACGGCCACTTTAGCAGTTCCAAGAAGGTTCCACACACATTTGCACTGTCCAGGTGACCATGAGGGCACAGAAAAGCCTCCAAGTGCTTTCAATGACTCTCAGAAAGAGTACTAATGATCAGATGACTGCAAGGTATATAAATATCTCCATTCTCCACTATTCGGTCAGAACTGAAGAAGCTTCTTGGATGAGAAGCAAAACATCTTCAGATAAAACAAAGAAAGTCCAGTTGCCTTTTTTAAAAGCACCTTTGGGACAACCATGACTTGAATAACTGAGAATCTCCATAGATATTTAAATGAACCCATTGAGTCGGAAGTATAACTGGATAAGTTTACTAATATATAAACAATTCTAGAAATTCAGAACAACAAACTTTCTTCCTAAGATTTCTGGAGGAAAGGGAACATTTTTTTAATTGAAGTTTTCTTTCTTCCTTTGTTAAGTTACATAGTGTCCAAATATCGGGCTGTGGAAGACAAGGTTCAACTCAAGTAAATGGAAGCAGATGCATGGTTTACAATATGTAATTGTATGTTTATACACAGTTTTGAACAGAGAGTTCCATGGAACAAAATAAGATGAATCAAACAGAGATAAAAATTATTGCAAAAATGGATTAAGAAGACTAGAAGATAGGACTTAGTCCCAACAGGCAGCAGTGAAAAACAAAAATTGCACACACAGATCTTACAGCACAAACCAGTTGCTCTGATTGAGGAAATAAATTCTGAAGTAAATTTTTATAGTCCCATTCACAGACTGGATTTTGGGTCAGAAGCATTGAGATAGATTACTACTTTACACCTAAACACTTGGGCCAGAATGTCACAACAAATAAGGTTTCAGAAGAAATGAAATAAGATTTTAGACATGGTTGGGATATGATAATACCCTGTGTTTTCAAGAAACAACTGACTGGACCAACTTTCCAAAGTCAAATGGAAGTAGGAACAATAAAGGAACCAGATGAATGGATCAAAACTAGTTTTGATCCATTATTTTTTTTAAAAAAATTCCTTAATGAAAATGACACCTTCTGCATTCTAATGAGAGAGATAATTTACCCTGCCACATGAATTCTCTATTGGGATACATGAAAAATCTATTTCAAACTCCGCCTTCTGGATGTCTCAGAAATCTCTATCTACCAACTGTAATGGACCTATAGTTGGATTTTGCTTTGCTTTAAATATTCAAAATGAAGCTCAGTTCAACTTTTCCAGCTATATTAATCTCATTCTCTCATTTTCTATGCTGTGTTGTTCAGCCAAATGCCTCAGCTCTTTAAATCTCTTGTTCTGTTTCCAGACAGGTTCATTGATGAGCAATTGTTCACATTTAACATTATATAAATCCTTCCAGTTATTCTGCTCGACCTCTTTCTTACCTCCTTGAAATACTAGTAAACCTAACACTTCCCTTCATAAATGAACCATCTAATCAGAATGGATGTTGTACTTTTTTTAAAAAAAATCCTATTATTTGAATAATAGAACCAATAAAGAACCAATAAAAGGAAACAGAAGAGGAACATCACCAGCTGAGCAAAGTATTCAATTTATTGACCTTATTTTAGGCCAAACTAAATAATTTTTATCATACATACTGCAGTTAATAGTGGTTATTAAACTCCAAGAGTGGTTTGTGTTTTGAATTAACATATATATGTTTTTTGAGATAAATCTAATTTGAATAATTAAGTCTACCATATCTGGCCTGCCAAGGTGTCAAAGCAGCTTGAGTTTTTGGTTTTTTTTTAATGTTTGCAAAATACCATCTGTTTCAGAACTTTTAAATATCTTTCTATACCAAGGCAGCAACATGAATGGATTTAAAGGAAGAAGAAATGCTTGCTTCCCCAATTTCATAGTAATTTGGAAGCAAAAAAGGACAGGCAGTTTTTATGTTCTTTGGAAGGTCCATATCAATGTGATTATATATCCAGTTGGTTTCAGCAGTCGGAAGAGTAAAAATGGTGCCCCATGGAAATACTCTTTAATCGGCTCAATCACATTCAAATCAGAACTCCTCCATCCATCGGCTGACAGTATGCATTCTCTTCATAGATACCTATACCTATAAACCTTCTTTCATTTAGGGTGACTATTCCAATGTGTGTTATATTTAGCAGATCAAAGGCTATCTTCTGCACCAAATAATACTTAACATAGCCAAGGTCAGAGTTTTCATTTTCCTTCCTCTCACTTATTGTACAAGTACAATTGATTGGATTTATTTCATTATGATGGTGTCACAAAGTAACAGAAGAAGCTACAAAAGTGCATCATACCTCTGTAGATCATCAAGTTCAGCATAGGCCACTGACCCTTTGATTTCTTAAAAAACTTGACTAGAAAGATTAAAACAAGTGATTTTTTTTCCAAATTATCTATCTAATAAAAAGCAGTGATTTATTGGCATTCTTCTGAAGACCACTGTGAATGTCAAAATGATGTTTTGAGATAATAGGGACATTTGAACAAGTAAAAAATAGCTTGTGCTTATAGATTCAAAGCCTAATATCTTTTAAGTTCAGCCACAGATTCCAGAACAAAATTTGGGTTTCAGACTTTCAAATCATTTCTTCTATACTTATTTGTAGCAAATTACTGCAGCATACAATTTTTTCATGTTATAAAATAGTAGTAGAAAGTTTTGCTTTCTTCAAAATTCTTCCTTCCTTCCTTCCTTCCTTCTTTCCTTCCTTCCTTCCTTCCTTCCTTCCTTCCTTCCTTCCTTCCTTCCTTCCTTCCTTCCTTCCTTCCTTCCTTCCCATCCTCTTTTTTTTAGCTCTCCTAGCCTGCCAGATCTATATGCTTCCTTTTTCCCTGGTTTATTTTTATTATTTTTCTCAATGACAGGCAGGGACATTGTCAACTTTCAAGGTATCACAATTCACTGCTTTTAATGTCCAGAATTAGTGGACTGTAGTTTGAAGTTCTGAAACTCTCAGAACAATCAAAGGTTTCATTTGTTTTCCTTATTAAATATAATTGAAATATGCCAATTTTATAAGGACAACATAGGAAGAGTGCTATTTATTTATTTGGTTGGTTGGTTGAAATGAAACTTTAATCTTCTGATTTCTTTCTGCCAGCCATGAGACCCTGAGGCTCATTTTGAATCATTCATGTATCACATAGATGAACAACCTGCAGCTCTGGGTCCAATGCACAGTCCTTGAAGCCCCCTTTTATGGGTCTTACAGTCTTCTTTCCATGTGATTATTGATTTTTTTTCTTGATATTTTTGGTTTATATTTCAAACCTGAAATATAAAATAGGAAACTATCCATGTCCGCAACTCTTAATACTTCTCAGTCTTCAGACCCCAAGTCTAACCCAACCCCAACCCAAATCTCTAACCCTCTAGCCTTATTCATAAGAAGATTACCTACATTTCTTGCTATAATAGCCTCACAGTCATTTAATATTTTTTAATGCTCGTTTTGAAATCATAAACATAGGACACAGTTTTGGTTGGGAAAACAGATATATATGTGTCAGGAACAGATTGCTAAAGTAACTTATATCTTTAAAACAAGAAACCTGAAGAACTTAAATGGCAAGTCAAAGGGAAGCAAAAAAAAAAAAGCTTTATAAACACTTATAGACAAAAAAAAAAAAATTTTTCCACTTCCGCCCTTCTCAAGTTCTTTTTTAAAAAGTCCAATTATTTTATAATTTAGTAAAAAAATCAATAAATAAATCAAGTCCAAATAGTCTCTCAAACAAGTCTTGAAAAGAAAAGAAAAAAAGTTCCGTTTCAATTTCTCAGTGGAATAAACACTTTCATCTTTCACTTTCACTCAGCAGAAAAAGCAAACGCCATCTTAAAAAGGTTATGTTGATTCAAAAAAGTTTGTAGATACAAAGGCAGAAACAAAGTAACAATATACTTGCAGTACTCAGAAGGCTCCTGTATCCATTCCGTCTGAATAAAGCCTTTATTATTCTTCCTGAAAGAACAGAGGCGGTCGCAACGTCTAATTCTGTCAGCCGACAGAAGCGTTTCTGAACAGGAGCTTTTCAAGAGCCTGGGGAGCACACCTTCTCTGCCCCTGAAAATTTAATCCAGGGGTCTTGGAAGGGCTCAACCCGGCTCTTAATGCTCTACTCCCCCTCTTTGCCCGAGGGGGAGTTTTTCCGCCGCAACAAACAGCTGATGAGCGCTGTTGTTGACGGCTATACTGATTCAGAGACCAGAGCCTCACATTAGAGGCTCTATCGACGAGGCGAAGCCACCGGAAGTCCCAAATGAAATTTTCATCTTTTGGATACATTAGGCAATGAAATAGCTCCCTTGCGAAATTTAAAATTTAGGGAAAGATGGAAGGAAAGGGAGGAAGAGGATGACCAGCAGCAAGGTGGATAGACCTAGTTAAAGTGACGATTTGTGCACCATTGAAAGATTTGAAAGGTCAAATCTTGAGTTTGTTTAATCAGTAGGGCTGCTAAGAATTGACATTAACCTGATGGCATATAATTAGATCAGAACAAACTAGTCAATGTGATTCTATTTATATTTTTCTGGCTTGATATTAGCTGTCCTCAATGCCACTTTTTTTTTTTTTTTTAGTTTTTGGACACACATTTTGCTGCACAACATTTGAGATTCCCAGGGACTTTAAAAAAGAGGTATAGGGATTTTATATACCCTGTGCCTTATATCACTGGAGTTTCTTATTTTAATAGTGCTAACTATTGTACTGCTACTGGAAAAAAAATGTACGAACTTGAGGTTGCCAGTTTAAAAGCCTGTAGAAATTTAGGAAACCATTTTTCTTCCCTGGAGTGATCTCCTTCTTCACTGTACTCTTTCTTCTTTTCTTTTCAGTAAGTACCTTTGCACTGTTTCACTGCTTTTCCAGACATTCGGAGTAGAAGGGATTCAATCCTAGTTTCCAAATATTCCATATAGAAATTGTGGAAGGAACACCAGCTGACTTTTTTTAAAGAAAAAAAAAATGGTTATTGCAAGAAAGGAAAAAAAGTGCTTGTGTGTGCAGCTATCTATATAATATAATATCCATAAATTTCTAATGGATTTCAACCTTGGGGCATCCTGAACTTCAGAAATATTATAACTACTAGGTCACTAAGAAGGATCTTCACACAAGCAGCAACAGATCTTTTCTTGAAAAAAGCTAGAAAATAAGGAGAGCATAATATCCAATCATTGGGGGAACATGCAGCAATGCTTGAACTGGCATAAGTTGGAAAACAGTAGTTTCAACTCAGAGCAGGAAAAATGAGTTGAGGTTTCATTTATGTTTGGTGAAGAGAATCAGAAGATAATGTCTTTTACTACCTTCTGGGAATGGTTGATAGCTTGTTCTCAGGAAGTAGCAATCTGTCAGCATGGGTATGTCCTTAGATAGATTTATATTCAATGTAATTCAATGGAAAGTTATTCATTTTGAAACTATGTTGAAACTCATTCTATTATGGAACCGTGCTTGTTCACTGACTGGGATAGAAACTTATTTTGGGAAGGAAAATATCATACCAGTACAACCATGTGAAGATAGGGGAAAGAGAGAGGTTTGAGTGATGGAGATGAAAACAAGGGCGTAGCTTGATCTTACTGTCTATTCATTTCTTAGAATTTGTAGCTACAAAGATTGAGATATAAATGGAAGTTTTGAATAGCATAAATGTGGCTAAGTTTAGCAACAACACAATATTTGACTGTATTTTTTCAAAGAAAAAATAGTCTTTTTCTTTCTCTCTTTCTCTTTCTCTCAGTCTCACACACACACACACACACACACAGAGAGAGAGAGAGAGAGAGAGAGAGAGAGAGAGAGAGAGAGAGAGAGAGAGAGAGAGAGAGAGAGAGAGAGAGAGAGAGAGACTTGTGGGTTTCCCCTTTTTCTTTTCTATATTTTATTTCTTTTCTATATTTTTCTTTTTTTCTATTTGTAGTTATGATTGCTTTATTTATAAGGAATAGGACTGGACTTCAAGCAGCAGCACATAATGGTTCAGGGCTACCCAGACTAATTCAATCTCCTTTCCAGAAGGATATTTAGTAGTAACTGCGACTAGTGGATGAAGGATTTTCTCTTTAAAAATCTCCATATACAGAAGAAAAATGAGCTGATAAAAGGATAAATCTTAGCAATATATTCTTATTCTAATTATTGACCTTTTACTTTGTTTAGTGGAAACTTTTTTTAAAAAAAGAATCACATATCGTAAGTGGAGAAGGCTGTCCCATATTCTACTGTTAATACGCCCTCATTTACAGCATCTGTTGTTTCTTTCTTTCACATACCTATGCCAGTTTCACAGACAGATGTTTGATCAGATGGAATGCTTTCATGTGCACAGGTTAGAACAGGTTGTTGGTTAAATGAAAATTATTTTAATATTCTAGTTCTGATCTATACATTTTGAAGATCATGTAAAATGGGATAATGAAAATTAACTCAAAGCAACTCCAGACTGAAAAAAACATACTAAAATGTGTGAACACTGCTATATTTTGACTATGCACAATTACTAAATATTTTTTAAGAGTGCCATTATGTAGCATTAGTTTGGATCCAAGTCTAACCAGACATATATGATGGTAGTCAGCTCTGCTTTATCTAGGAAAAGAATCAAGTTGAGACAGCCAGTTCTGGCTGCACTCACATATCTATTTAGGAATAAAGTTGAGGTAAGGATAGATATCATTGTGATCTTAGTCCTTCAAAGGATATTCATCTATATAGCTAATCTAATCTAAAAATTAAATGCGGTTTCCCACTTGTGGCAGAACTTGTGTCATGTCACAAAAGGCTGACATTCCCAACACTATGAAGGTGAGTAGATACCAAGAATTGGAAGGGACTTTGGAGGTCTTTTAGTCCAACCCCCTGATCAGGCAGGAAACCCTATATCATTTCAGACAAATGATTGTCCAGTCTCTTCTTAAAAACTTCCAGTGTTAGAGCAGCCACAACTTCTGGAGGCAAGTCGTTCCACTGATTAATTGTTCTAACTGTCAGGAAGTTTCTCCTTAGTTCTAGGTTGCTTCTCTCCTTGATCAGTTTCCACCCGTTGCTTCTTGTCCTGCCTTCAAGTGCTTTGGAGAATATGTTGACTCAGTCTACTTTGTGGCAGGCCCTGAGATATTGGAACAGTGGACTTCACTTATTCAAGTCTATAGACTTGAAAAATAGAACCGTCCCATTCTTATGCCTTCCATAAATATTCTGAATGGGGGAAGGCAAAAAAAAAAAAAAAGAAATAATCTTACTTGTTGTTTTTGTTTTGCCCATGTTATTTTCATAATCTTTCACATATGGTATGCAAGAGAGGGTAATTGAACACAGCAACAGATCATCTATTCTTTTCACACAAATTCTATACTGGCACATCTAACTGAACTAGAAGTAGAGACTAGAGATGAAAAAAATGCTGGAATTTGGCTTGAGGTTATGCTTGCTTTGATAGCTAAAGAAATAGCACTTTTCTTTCTCTTTTTTGGATGTTCAAAAACATGTGTTTGCAGAGAAAGTATTTCAGAAAAGCATACCACACCTCTTTCATGTCTCATATTATTCAGGAGAGGCAATGTCTCATCCTTCTAACTTGGACCATCAGAGTCATGTTGCAGATGTGAAAGGCAATCATGAATAGGCAGAAAATCAACTCAATGTTCTTCTTTGGCCCTTCTTTTTTGGAGCACCAACTCTCTTTTGTGTTACTTCCCACAGGGCTGCACAATACAAGTTTGCCTAGGAGCTAAAACATAAATCTTAGCTCTTCAGTTACATAAAACTCTATAATCAAAAGCTTGGTAGTTTCTAGGGTAGTAAATAGTTCTGGTTTCTTTCTTTCTTTCTTTCTTTCTTTTTTCTTTCTTTCTTTCTTTCTTTCTTTCTTTCTTTCTTTCTTTCTTTCTTTCTTTCTTTCTGTCTGCCTTTCTGTCTTCTTTCTTTCTTTCTTTTTCTTTCCTACATTCCATCCATCCATCCATCCATCCATCCATCCATCCATCCATCCATCCATCCCAAACTAGGAGCTGAAGGAGACAATTGGGAACTATCAAACACGAACATTCAGAAACTGTTGTAGTGTGGGCCTTCTAGTTAGTTCTTGTAACAATGCTATTTCTCTCAATCAAATACCCGTAAACAAACAAAGCCAAAATTCCTTCTATTCAGCTGTCCTCTTGCCATCATTATGAATGTAAATATCTGTGGAGTTTGTCAGTCATCCAGGCCATAGTGGTCTCAAATGTGCTTTTTTAACTTTCAAAAGGCAACTGGCCTGCTTTTTCTTTGAAGTACTATCCTTCCATCCCACCTCCACCATCACAAGTTATAAAGCTTCTTAGATAAGAAACAAAATATTTTATTATTCTTCCTCAAAGAAAAAGAAAGCAGTCCAATTGTCTTTTGAGTAAAAAAAAGCATCTTTGAGACATTCTGAATGTAACTTTTCTCATTTTTCTTGAATATCATAGTGCCATGCTTCATAAAAGAAAGGGGAGGAATCAAGGTTTGGCCAATCTTAAAATTTTGTTTATATTAATAATTCTATTATATATCATTGTATCACATTTTAACATTTTCTTTTCAGTTACTTGAAGCTGTGAGCTATTGTCCCTCAATCCTGTGAGGGATACAAGCTAATATGACATTTTGTATTTTACAATATATACCGTAAGTGAATTAAGGAAAATAAAAGAAGGATCAAATGCCAAATGCCTCCATACATTAAACAAAAGTTTAGTCTTTATGCGGTACCTGCTCTGTATAAATGGATGAGTCACAAACTTGAGCAAGACAAACACATGTTTACAAGGCACATTATATTATGTACTTCAAAACTCATGAATAAACCTTAGAGAAGTTTGCTTATTTTTTAAGTATACATATTGACAACAGAACACATTGTCTGGATCCACAAGAATCTCTTCTCATCAAAATCCCTTTGTTTAGAAGAGTTTTATCTCAGGAAAAACTAAGAAACAAATAGTTTTTGGTGTTTTTTTTTAAAGGAGAAACAAAATATTTGTTTTCATGAAGAGAAAGTAGAAAAAAAGTGCAACTGAGAGATAATATTTGTATAGATTGTGAGATTTGATTATTAATCAGAGAAAATTTGAAAAACTTAGTACAAAAACCTTGAAGCACATGTTAAGCCTTATTCATAAATTGCTGGTGAAATATGATTCAAAAACCAAACAAGAAAAACATTGTATGATTAAATAGATGCAGAATCTAAATATATTAATAAATAATCAAAATAGGAATTTCATTGGAAAGAGACTAAGTTTATATCAAATCCGATCCTGATCCTTCAGGATCCTGGTGATGTGTCATGGGCCCTTAAGCCACAAGTATTACTAGGCAAGGCAGCAGTCAATTCCCCTTCTTCAATTAAGTTTTAAAAGCCTACACTGCACCTCCTCCAAAGTTACTAACATGGCTTCTACTATGTGCCCTGGGGAAATCCTTCATTTTTATGAGACTACCCATTCCAGCTACCCTGTCAAATGAGAAGGTGAGCCACACGATGGAAGGAAGGTTTCTGCTATTAAATTTTTAATGTTTTAAAAGTCTTAAGTATCATAAGGTCATTTTACATTTGGTTAAGCCTTCCCCTCCTTCTTTTTCTAGACTTCACCACTTATCCTCATGTGCTTTCTTAATCGGCATTTGCAAAGCAGGGAACAAGGAAAGATAGATGTCTATGGAGATTCTCAGTCATCCAAATCATGGTTGTCCCAAAGGTACTTTTTTCAAAAAGCAACTGGACTTTCTTGTTTTTCTTTGAAGACGTTTTGCTTCTCATCCAAGAAGCTTCTTCAGCTCTGATTGGATGGTGGGGAATGGATGGATTTATATACCTTGCAGAGAGATGGCCATTTGCATTCTTTTGTCATTGAGGCCACTTGGAGGTTTATATGTGTCATCAGGGTCACCTGAGTGGTACAAATGGGTGTGGAACTTTCTTGGAACTGAACTGCTGAAAGGCCTGTATTGTAGACTGGAAGTAGAAGATGTCGTATCCCCCCCCCTCTGTTGAGAGAGGGCTGTTCAAACCCATCAGGACAAGATTCAACAGTCCAACAGCATTTAAAAGACAATGGCCACTCTTATGAAGACAGCAAAGTTCACATATTGGACAGAGAGGACCGCTGGTTTGAAAGAGGGGTCAAAGAGGCCATGTATGTCAAAACTGAACAACCCTCTCTCAACAGAGGGGGAGGGATATGGCATAATCTATTATATCCCAGTCTACAACACTGTCAGAGCTGAAGAAGCTTCTTAATGAGAAGTGAAACATCTTCAAAGAAAAACAAGAAAGTGCAGTTGCCTCTTGAAAAAAGCATGTTGGAACAAGGAAAGATAGAAAACATGAAACAGAGTACAAGGTATATGCAGAGATTTTACATTTGGTGAGTAAACTGTTTTCTTCCCTGCAATGCCATTCTTGAGGACTTATCTATTGATAAAGAAGCAACAGGGTTGGAGACCATGATTGTCCCAAGGGTACTTTTTTCAATAGGTAATTGGACTGTGTTTTTTTTCCCCCGAGGAAGAAGACATTTTGCTTCTCATCTAAGAAGCTTCATCAGTTCACTGGATGACTGATGAGAAGCAAAACATCTTCTTCCTCAGGGGAAAAAAAAACATAATACATTTGCCTTTTGAAAATAGCACCTTTGAGACAAGTCAAGGACTACTATGTTTTTTGTTACCTTGACATTTATCTCATCCAAATGCTTGAGAGAGGAAAGAAGAAAAAAATGTATCGAATCCTGTTTGCAAGCAAGCAATTTCCTGACTTCAATCCTCATCTCACTTAAAAACTCAACCTAATTGCATTGTCTATATATAACAATGAAGAGAAGGACGAGGGGGGACATGATAGCAGTATTCCAATATCTCAGGGGCTGCCACAAAGAAGAGGGAGTCAAGCTATTTTCCAAGGCGCCTGAAGGCAGGACAAGAAGCAATGAATGGAAACTAATCAAGGAGAGAAGCAATCTAGAACTAAGGAGAAACTTCCTGACAGTTAGAACAATTAACCAGTGGAACAACCTGCCTCCAGAAGTGGTGAATGCTCCAACACTGGAAGTTTTTAAGAAAAGACTGGACAGAAATGGTATAGGGTTTCCTGCCTGAGCAAGGAGTTGGACTAGATGACCTCCAAGGTCCCTTCCAACTTTATTATTATTATTATAACATATAATATTAATTTATGTATAATAATAATAATAATAATAATAATAATAATAATAATAATAATAATAATAATAATAATAGTTGGAAGGGACCTTGGAGGTCATCTAGTCCAACCCCCTGCTCAGGCAGGAAACCCTATACCATTTCAGACAAATGGTTGTCCAGTCTCTTCTTAAAAACTTCCAGGGTTGGAGCATTCACCACTTCCGGAGGCAGGTTGTTCTACTGGTTAATTGTTCTAACTATCAGGAAGTTTCTCTTTAGTTCTAGGTTGTTTCTCTCCTTGATTAGTTTCCATCTGTTGCTTCTTGTCCTGTTTTCATCTTTGTTGCTCTTCTCTGTACTCTTTCTAGAGTCTCAACATCTTTTTTACAGCATGGTGACCAAAACTGGATGCAGTATTCCAAGTATGGCCTTACCAAGGCATTGTAAAATGGTATTAATACTTCATGTGATCTTGATTCTATCCCTCTGTTAACACTGTGTTGGCTTTTTTGGCAGCTGCAGCACACTGCTGGCTCATATCTAAGTGATTGTCCACTAGGACTCCAAGATCCCTCTCACAGTTGCTACTATTGAGCAAGGTACCACCTATACTATACCTGTACACTAGGTTTTTCTTGCCCAAATGTAAAACTTTACTTTTTTCACCATTGAATTTTATTTTGTTAGATAGTGCCCAGTGTTCAAGTCTGTCCAGATCCTCCTGTATCTTAAGCCTATCTTCTGGAGACTATCTTCCTGGCAGCTTGGTGTCGTCTGCAAATTTGATGAGTTCCCTGTCTATCCCCTCATCCAAATCGTTGATGAAGATGTTGAAGAGCACAGGGTCTAGAACAGAGCCCTGGGGCACCCCACTACACACTTCCCTCCATGTAAATGTGGTTCCATTGAGGACCACATGCTGAGTACGGCTGGTCAGCCAGCTACGAATCCATCTGGTGGTGATGCTGTTTATCCTACATTTTTCTATCTTATCAAGTAGTAGGTTGTGATCTACTTTATCAAATGCCTTACTGAAGTCCAAGTAAATTATATTCACAGCATTCCTCTGGTCCACTATATACGTTATATTATTTTGTATTGGATACATTAATTTAATTCACATGTGTTTTTGTATTCAGTTTGTCCATTGTGTATCAATATATACTTGGTTTCATGGTCCCTTGGCAGATGACCAATCATTTTTCTTAATTCAGATATGAGACCAGTTGCAGTTTTCTGCAAGTTTCAGGAACAATTCAAAGATTTCTATATGTTGATGTATCTATCAAAGATTATTTTTAATGCCCAACTTCAACATGCTTTTGACTATGTGCCCAAACAAGACATAGTCATAATATCTGGTGATTTTTCTACTCATGTGACAGCAAGTAGGAAGCTTAGGAAAAAGATCTTGTACAATTTGTATCAGGCAAAGAAAACCAAAATGGGCCCAGACTTTTAACATTTACACCTTATTAGCGTGAAACAGCTTCTTACCTTACTCCTGAAAGCATTAGTTCATGTGGCATGTACCATGGCAAAGATACATCAATCCTGGACTACATTCTAGTCAACATTGCTTCTGTTCATCCATCAAAAATTTAGTATGAGCTCTCTTCTGGTGGCACCGTTTGGCGTCGCCACAGCCTCCTTTGGAGGCTCTGTTTTCCTGGGAACTGTTAGCTGCAAAAACAGCGATCATCAGCTGTTTTTTGCGTTGGAAAAACCCCCCTTCGGGAGAAGAAGGGGTGAAGAGTATCGGGCGTGGGATGAGCTCCTCTAAAAAACCCCTGAAAAGATTTCAGGGGGAAAGAGTGAGAGCCCCCCAAGCGCTCGAAGACGCTCCAGCCCGGGACGCTTCTGTCAATAGACAGAAAAAGACTCCGCGACCACCCCTGCGGAAGATAAGTATCTGAAAGCGAACTGTATGCAGGCAGAGTGAATACAGGAGATCGATATTGCAAATAATTCTTCACATTTAAATTCAGACTACAATTATTTTTACAATCAACATAATGGCTTTAAGATGCCGACCGCTTTCGATAGAAAAGTGAAAGTAGTGAAAGTAACTTTCTACAATAAAGACATAGTGTTCATTTAAGCTTAAAGCTCAAAATTCTATAAACTTTTACTAAAATCTTGGATTTGAAAGAAGAAAGGAAAAAATCTTGTAATATATTTGTAAGAGAATTCTTCATTAAAAGCAGCTTTTTGAGACTTTTTATAAAAAAGCGGACTGATTATAGAATGGTTGCCAGACAAACCAAAATAACAGCTGCGAAGGCTGCAGTATCTTCACCGGCTCAGCCCTCTAAGGTACAAAGATCTAGTTTTCCTGCTCCCCCGGCTTCTTTAACTTCTACACAGCCTCAAGCTTCTTTGCCTATTCAACCTCCTTCAGAAATGTTGACTATGAAAGATCTACAGGCTGCATTATTAACACTGACAGATAATATTGAGAGAAGTATGGAGAAAAATATGGAGAGGAATTTTGAGAAATTTGGGGATGAATTGGAGAAAAAGATTGTAACTCACACTGAGGAACAAATTAAAGGAGTAACTGGAGAATTGGGCAAAATTAAAGAAATTATTGAGACTCATAATACAGTGATAAGAGAAGATATTGTTGAAGCTTTTAGGGGGGTCTGGGATTATACTTTGAGAGTGGAAGAAAAAGTGGATGGGGTGGAACAACAACTTGAGAAACAGATGCAAGAAATTAAAAGTGCTGTGGAAGATCAAGCTATTATGGCACAATACAATCAGATGATGTGGGCTGTTAGAATTAGAGGGCTGAAAGAAGCAAATCAGACTCAGGAGGATTTGAGAAGGATTTTTGGAGAAGCTCTTGCAGTATTTATAAATGAGGGGGTACAAGATTTGTCTTGGCAGATAGACAGGATCTACCGAGTTAACTCATGGATTGCTAGACAAAGAAATTTACCTAGAGACATTCTGATTTATTTTGTTACAAGGAGATTTAGAAATCATGTGCTTACCATATCGTATAGCAAGAAATTAATGGTGGCCGGTCAAGAGGTTGTGATAATGAAGGAGATTCCTCCGAAGATGTTAAGAGCAAGGAAAGACTATGCATTCTTGGTGGATGAACTTAAAAAACGTGGTTTACAATATAGGTGGGAGGCCCCAGCTGGATTGTCATTACTTTACCAGGGTGTAAGATACCGTCTGAATTCTATTTGGAAAGCAAAAGATTTCTTTGTGAATGTGTTGAAGGTTGGTGAATCCACATCTCCAACATCAAAAACTACTGAACCACATACAGAAGTAATTAAAGAGCAAAAAGAACACCTACAATTTGAAGATTCACAACCTCAAACTGCAACAGGAGTTGATAAAGGAGATTTATTGGATTTGGCTGAACGGAGCCTTGATATATTTCAGCCCCTTCAAGTAGAGATGCCTAGAGATCAAAGGCAAACTCGGGCAACTACCAAACGTAAGGAACAACAAAAAAAGGAACAAGACTGGTCCACAATTCAAGAAGTATTACCTACAAGTGTGGAAGCCATGGGAGCTCGACCAAAGAAGAAAGTTGATGAAAATTTTGAATTGGTCTTGCAAAGGCTTTCTGGAGTTGGTCATGTCAAATAAATTTTTGACATGGAATGTTAATGGTTTAAATTCTCCACAGAAGAGGAAGAAGATATTTCACTATTTGAATCAATGTAAAAATGATATAACTTGTTTGCAAGAAACACATATTAGAATTAATGATCAGAAATATTTGATAAATAATAAATTAGGCACACATTTTGTTGCAGCGGCTGCTGAGAAGAAGAATGGAATTGTTATTTATGTTAAAAATCATATAAGATCTAAATTAATAGAATCAGACATACAAGGTAGATATTTAGCAATTGAAATTTTAAAAGAAGGGGAAAAATACTTTTGATGGGAATATATGCACCAAACCAACAACAAGCAAAATTTTATAAGTTAATACATAAAAAGTTAATACAATTTGATTATAGGTCTTGTATCATAATGGGTGATTGGAATGGTGTGATAGATATTGATTTAGATAAAAAGAAGATATCATCAATTCCCCAAATACGTGCTAAGTTGCCTAAATCTTTTTTTGATATAAAGGATGATTTTGACTTGATAGATATATGGAGAGAAAGAAACGGTAAAGAGCAAGAATTCACTTTCTTTTCTGACAGGCACCAGTCATTTTCCAGAATTGACTTTATATTAACTTCAAGTGACTTTCTTTTTAGTTTAAAGAAGGTGAAGATTTTACCTAAAGCTTTAACAGATCATAATCTGGTTTGGATGGAATTAATGGAAGGACAAAGACCTAAAAGATCCTGGAGATTAAATGAAAACTTGTTTAAATATGATATAAATGTGAAGGAATGTAAAAATTTAATGAAGGAATTTTTCATGTTAAATATGCATAAGGGTACAACTATAGAAATGGTATGGGACGCAAGCAAAGCATATATGCGTGGGATTTTAATTGATTTGAATAAAAGGCATAGAGATAAACAAGGAAGGAGTTAGAAGAGGAAATAAGAAAGAAGGAACAGTTATTAATAAAAAGACCAGATGATAAAAATATTAAAGAGGGGATAAAGGTCCTACGGAAACAATTTGATTTGTTGATGGCAGACCAAGTTGCTAGGAATATACAATATGCAAAACATAATACATTTTTAACTCTAATAAGCCTGGCAGATGGTTGGCCTATATATTAAGGAAAAAACAAAAATCCTGAATAATTGAAAAAATAGAGTATAAAGGGAAAGAGGTGTTTCAACAAGAAATTATTAAGAAAGCATTTTTAGAATTTTATTCTAGATTATATGCTGCGAAGATACAAGAGAATGACATAGATATTTTTGCGAAATGAAAATATATTAGTAATTAATAATGAACAAAGAGAAAGATTAAATACATTGATTACTTCAGAAGAAATAATTTCAGTGATTAAACAATTGAAAATGGGAAAATCTCCTGGGACTGATGGGTTAACGGCAGATTATTATAAGCATCTTCATATGGAAATGGTGGAACCTCTTAGAGAGTTATTTGTTAATATACAAAAAGGGGGTCAGGTTCCACCTTCATGGAAAACAGCCTATGTTTCTTTAATTCCTAAAGAGGGACAAGATAATCTTCAACCAGAAAATTTTAGACCTATTTCTTTGTTGAATACAGATTACAAGATTTTTGCAAAAATAATGGCTAATAGATTAATGACAGTTTTACAACAAACAATTCATACTAATCAAACTGGTTTTTTACAAGGGAGACAGATGAAAACTAATGTTAGACAAATTATTAATATAATAGAATATTTGGAGAAGAATACTCAGGTGCCCGCAGTTCTTATGTTTTTGGATGCGGAAAAAGCATTTGACAGATTGAATTGGTTGTTTTTGAAAAAATTGATTGTTAAGATGCAAATGGGGGATCAGTTCATTAATTCAATATTGGCGATTTATCAGAAACAAACAGCCCAGGTGATTGTGAATGGGGACTTAACAGATTCATTTAATGTAGAGAAAGGTACCAGACAGGGATGTCCCTTATCCCCGTTGTTGTTTGTTTTAACTTTAGAAGTTTTATTGAATAAGATAAGAGGATCAGAAGATTTAAAAGGTATAGTGATTAGACAACAAGACTATAGATTACGTTCCTTTGCAGATGATTTGGTTGTGACACTGACTCAACCAATACAGTCAGCTAAGAGATTGATGGAGATAATTAAACTTTATGGTAAGGTATCAGGGTTTAAATTAAATATAGCTAAAACAAAGATGTTAGTTAAAAATTTAAATATTAATTTAAAACAGGAATTTGAAAGAATAACGGGATGTGAGATAGTTAAGAAAATTAAATACTTAGGAATTGATATTGAAGCTTCCAATGGGAAGTTATATAAAAATAATTATGAAGTTTTGTGGAGTAATGTACAAATAGAATTGGAAAAATGGAAGAAACTTCAATTATCTATACTGGGTAGGATAGCAGCAGTTAAAATGAATCTATTACCTAAATTTTTATTTCTCTTTCAAATGATACCTATACTTAAAAAAGATGCTAACTTAGAGGAGTGGCAGAGGGGCATTAATAGATTTATTTGGAATGGGAAGTAACCAAGGGTTAAGTTAAAAATAATTCAGGACACAAGGGAAAGAGGTGGTTTGAAAATGCCTAATCACAAGTTATATTATGATGCAGCTGTTTTAGTAGCAATAAGTGATTGGGTTAATTTAACTAATGATAGAATATTGAATATTGAAGGGTATGATTTATTATATGGATGGCATGCTTATTTAGTTTATGATAAGAAGTTGGATAGGAGTTTCAAAGAGCACCTATTGAGAAATGCTCTGCTGCATGTCTGGAAAAAATATCAGTATAAATTAAATGATAAGATTCCTGTTTGGACAGTTCCCAGACATGCAATAGAGAATATAAATAGAGAACAATTATATGATGTGGTGCGATATGAGAAACTCCTATTTAAAGAAGGGAATGCTTACTTCCGGTGGCTCCGCGGCCCCTGCTGGGTCTCCTTTGTGAGACTCCGCTCTCTGGATTTGTAAAGCCACGAAAAACAGCGCTCATCAGCTGTTTTTTCACGGTGAAAAATCCCCTCTCCGGGCAAAGGAGAGGTGTAGAGCATCGGGAGTAAGGTTGAGCCTTCTTAGATCCCTGGAAAATAAGTTTTCAGGGATTAAGAGTGAGCTCCCTATAGCTCCGGAGAACGCTCCTTTCCAGAGATGCCTCTGTCTTTTGACAGAGAAAGACGCCGCGACCACCTCTGCTTCTTCTAAGTTCAACACTGGAGAGACTGCAAGCAGGCTGAATGAATACAGGAGTTTTAAATGGATTGCAAGTATTTTTATTGTCTCTTTTTGGCTATACATTTCTAACGTTCACAATCAACATAATGCTTCAAGATGGTGCTTAACTTTCACTGCTTTCATTGTTAGGGAAAGTGCTGGATAGTGAAAGTGGATTTGTTATTTCTCACTTCCTGCTTCTTTAAGTGCAGCTAGAGAGATGGCTGTGACTATTTGAAATTTAAAATGGAGTGGAATCTACAGTCAAATGCTAAACCTATGTTGGATTGTACTGATGAATTTTATGAAAAAAGACCTGATACACAGAAGACTTTTACGCAAGAGTTTAAAGAGATTAAAGCACTTTTGAAAGAGGCTTTTACAGAAATATTTACTATATGTGCTGGATACCTTCCTTTGAGTGAAGCTGAACAACTTACTGCTGAACAATTTATATCACAATTTGAATATGGAGAAGAGTTGGAACATTTAACTGGAATCTCTCCTTCAAATGAATTACAATCCTCTGTTGAGTATTATACAATACAAGAGAAATTAGGAGATCAACAGGGAAAGGAAGAGGATACTTCTGAGAATGGGGACTATAACTGGATTTTGCTTGATGAAAAGTTTATTTATGGAGAGGAAGAGGTTTTGTTTCAAGAAAAGGAATTCTATCCAGTTAAGCACCAAGAAGAGGATTTAATTCACAAAAGAGAGACATTGTTTCACCTCAAGAAGCACTTAGGCTACAAAGTGAAATGGACTTTGTTTGATGAGCAGTTTATTTATGGAAAGCAAGAGGAATTGATTCAAGAAAGGAAGATTCAGTTTCAGAAGCAATTTATTTACGGGGCTGAAGAAATAACGAAGAGAGACTTATTATTTGAAAGGGTGGCCCTGTTATGGCGGCTTGTTTGGTTAAGAAAAAAACCTAGAGTTCGTTTGAAGCAATGAAATTTAAACTTGTATGTAAGGAATTATTGGCAATTTAAAATTATGGACTGAATTGAGGACCAAGATTAGGAGTAAGATGCAAGAGAAGATGTTTAATGGTTGACATAATTAAATTGACGAAGGATGTATTTGTTTTGATGATCTGGGTTTGACATTAGATTGATTTAATGATGAGATAGATAGACTGGATAAAATTGAAGGAATGTTAGAAATGCTATAAATAGTTTGTTAGATGAGAGAGCCCAGAAGTCGATTGATTAAATGAAATTTATAGATGATAAATATTATTTTTAACAAGATGAGTTAATTGTTTAATAAGGAATTAAGCTTAATTTAAGATTATGGGTTGAATTAAAGATAAATATTATAGCTAAGGTTTTGGTGAGGATGGTTAAATGAAGATATATTAAGATATATTATGAGAAATTAAATTGATTAGAATGTAATTGATATTGCTACTATTATTATTATTATTACTTTTCTTTTTTGAACTGAGGGATTCATTGATATTGTTATCGTTATTAATATTATCTGTTTAATTCTAATAAGATGAGTTTTTTTTAGAATGTAATTGATATTGCTACTACTATTATTATTACTATTTTTCTTTTTCTGAATTGAGGGATTTATTGATATTGTTATCGTCATTAATATCATTTGTTTAATTCTAATAAGATGAGTGTTTTTTTTTAATGGATTGTTTTGATTTAGAGAATGTATATATTACATAGTTTAAAATTCTTGTTAAGATTATACAATAATTATGTTTGATGTAGTGGGGTTTTCTTTTGTTATACCCTGTAAGCATTCTGGGAAGTCGTGGGTTAGGGAGGGATTATAATTTTAGATATGATGTTTTCTCAACTGTATTTGGGGTTGGTGGAAGAATAATTAATTATTGTTACTAAAGGGTTGTCTGGGTGGCCTTTGGTGGAGTGAAGATTGATTTAAGTGGAAGTTGATAAGAAGGGGGAATAATAGGATGGAGATAGAGAAGGATGAAGGTTATTTGTTTGAGATGTTTATTTTCAGTTGAGTTATTATCATTAGATGCATTGGAAAATGTATTTATGCTCTGTTTATGGATGATTGTTTATTTTAATACTATGATTTGATATGATTAGTCTCTTTTTTCTGTTAAAATTTAAAAAAAAACCAATAAAAATATTTAAAAAAAAAAAAAGAAGGGAATGCTTTACAATTGAAGTCCCTGAACACCTTAAGGGATGAAGGAATGATTCTTACTTGGTTTCAATATTTACAATTGCAGACTAGATGGAAAAAAGATCAGAAGATTGGCTTAGCTCAAATAGATGAAAATTTAATTAAACAAATCAGAGATCAAAGGCCAATGCCTTTCTATCTGTCCTTCGATTACCCTGGGGGGTGAATCTATAAACCCCTCAGAGAAGGTTCGCAACTTGGGAGTCCTCCTTGATCCACAGCTGACATTGGATCATCATTTGTCGGCAGTGGCGAGGGGGGCATTTGCCCAGGTTCGCCTGGTGCACCAGTTGCGTCCTTACTTGGATCGGGAGTCACTCCTCACAGTCACACATGCCCTTGTCACCTCGAGGATCGACTACTGCAATGCTCTCTACATGGGGCTACCCTTGAAGAGTGTTCGGAGACTACAATTAGTGCAAAATGCAGCTGCGCGAGCAGTTGTGGGTCTTCCTCGTTGTGCCCACATTTCATCAACTCTCCGCACACTGCATTGGTTGCCTATTGGTCTCCGAGCCCAATTCAAGGTGTTGGTTATTACCTATAAAGCCCTTCATGGCTTGGGACCAGGATACTTATGGGACCGCCTTCTGCCACATACTTCTCTACGACCGGTGAGAGCACACAGGGTCGGCCTCCTCCAGGTCCCGTCAACGAAACAATGTCATTTGGCGGGCCCTAGGGGGAGGGCTTTCTCTGTTGCGGTGCCCACCCTCTGGAACCAACTACCTCCTGAAGTCCGCATTTCTCTGACCCTCCTGGCCTTCCGAAAGAATTTAAAAACCTACCTCTGCCAGCAGGCCTGGGGATGATTGTTGATTGTGGTGTGATTGATGAGTATGTATGGGGTTTGTATTTTTAATGTTGTTCGGATTTGTTCAATTGTTTATATATATATGTTGTAAGCCGCTCCGAGTCTTCGGAGAGGAGCGGCATACAAATCCAAATAAATAAAATAAATAAATAAAATAAATGCATATTAAAAGATTGTATAATGCATTGATTGAAATTGATTCAGAAACTGAATTAGTTAAGGATTGTTTGATAAAGTGGGCACAAAATTTTGGACAACCAATTATGATGGAAACTTGGGAGAGAATTTGGGTGAAAAATGTAAAATTTACACAAGCGCAACATTTAAGAGAAAATTTTTATAAAATGTTTTATAGATGGCATTTGGATCCGAAAAAACTTTCATGTATGTACCCTAATTTACAACCTAAATGTTGGAGATGTGAATGTATGGACGCTATTTATTTTCATGTATGGTGGACTTGTAAAAAAAATGAAGGCTTTTTGGATAAAGATTTGGTGGATACTTCAAAATATTCTGAAAAAACGTATTGAATTTTCACCACAGTTGTTTTTACTAGGTATTATAAAAGATTGCTCCACCATAGAGATGAACTTGATTTTGAACTTGATTATAGCAGCAAGACAATATTGAAAGAAGGCAGAATTACCATCTATTGCAGAATGGACTTTGAAAGTTATAAACTTGGCGGAAATGGCCAAAGTATTTGCTTACTTGAAAGATTACTCAAATGAAAAATATATGTTGGACTGGAAAAAATGGATAGAGTATATCCAAGGGAAATATCAATCCAAGAAATTGTTTTTAGCATATAGTTAAATTTTTATTAGGATTTATATATTAATTTTGTTTACCCTGTATTCACTTTGGGAAGTTGGGGGGGTATGTTGGGGAGGGTGTTAGATTGTTAGATTGTTTTATACTCAACTGTAATACTTGTAACATATAATAAAAAATGCTTACTGAGAGAGAGGTGTTGCTCGGATGGTACCTCTGGACTTCATCTGAAGGGGGGTGAGAGGGAGTAAGAGAGGGGAGAGGGAAGTAGGAAGGTTGGGGGAGAAGAGGTGAAATGGAGAGAAAGGGAAGGAGAGAGATGGAGGCAGGAGGAAGTAGGAGAAGATAGGGAGGAAGAAAGAGGGTGGATGTGGTGTAGGGGGTGCTGTGGGGGCAACACCTATAAGTGTAGGTGTTCATCCATCAAAAATTTAGTATGATGTGAGATACTGATTGTGACTCTGATAATTATTCAGTCTGTGCAAAAAAAAAAATAGCTTAATCTCCAAAGCATAAAATGACAGTTCCATTGACAAAGTAGAACTGGTCAAATCTGGCCGAACCTGATATAAACTAGAATTCCAAATACGACTAGAAAGCTAGCATGCTATCCTGGTACTGCTTGATGACATAGACATGGGAGAAAAACAAATCTCAGAAGCTCTCTATAAATGTTCCAAAAGTGTGTGCCCAACCATACAAGTATCAGTCTCAGATGAGTGCTTAGACATGGTAGACCAATACAAATAAGCTGAGCTTGTAGACAGTGCAGAATGACAACGCAAGAAGTTCATTTCGGGTTTGGGACAGGCTGCACAAAAACATGTGCACTTTATATAAAAACACTATATGCACTTTACACGTGCAGATATCCAAGTGGAACAATGAAACAACAAATAATAGCATACACAGCTGCTCCTTTTTTAGTAGCTATCTTGCTAGCAACTCTTTAGAAATACTGTATGATGGTAGTTTAAAAAAATATATTTTACAACTAATGCAGGGACATATGGTCAAATTTTGTCTTCCTGAGAACAACACACATAGCCGTACAAGATAACTTTATCTAAGTGAAATGGTAACAACCAATGATCTTCACAATCTCTCTCTCTCTCTCTCTCTCTCTCTCTCTCTCTCTCTCTCTCTCTCTCTCTCTCTCTCTCTCTCTCTCTCTCTCTCTCTCTCTCTCTCTCTCTCTCTCTCTCTCTCTCTCTCTCTCTCTTTCTCTCTCTCTCTCTCTCTCTCCCCCCCTCTCTCTCTTAGTAACCATTTCACTTAATGACTATTTTGCTTCTGATTTAAGAAATAGATTGTTGTCATTAAACTTAGAAATGGGACTATTGCATAGTCTTCATATACTATTTACATACTGTTTGGAATTGGGGAATAACCACTAAATATTACAAAAGGCAGTGTGGCTAGAGACTGAAAGAAAAGTCAGTGCAATAATAGAAGCATTTATTTTTTAAATTATATCACTATGTAGTCCCGGAGCCATGTTTTCTTCCTCCTACAATTCTAATATTTAATATAGAAACAAAAATTTGACATTATGAGCATTGAAGCATTCAAGTGTCAACTTAAGTGACATTGCCCAGATTACTATCTGTGAGAGACAGAAAGGGTTGCCAGTAATCTACCACATATTGATATATTCTGGTTAACATGAATTTAAACATAATTCATAAAGAAGTATGGTTGTGGTTGTGCACATAAATGTGTACAACACCAGACATGGTAGGACTAAAGAAATCTGTAATATTAATGAGATTACCCATAATTGAATTTTGCTTTGTTATCAGTGTTAGCAAACTACATCAATGACCATGACAACAACAATGATGATGATGATATTGATTAAGAAAGTAACTATTTCAACAGAACAGAACAGAACAGAACAGAATAGAACAGAATTCTTTATTGGCCAAGTGTGATTAGACACACAAGGAATTTGTCTCAATGCTAGCTATATTCAAGTGATGCTGATGAGCAGAGCTATCATGAAGGTCTAGATAAACTCTTAATTTGCAGAAACATTGTGCCATTAAATGTATAATTTGTCAAGGCCATCATTTTTACAGATATAACTTATGGCTGTGAAAAATGAACACTAAGAGAAGTAGAATTAAGGAGAAAAAAAATAGTTCCTTTGACTGCTGCTCAAAATATTTGGACCACAAGAAGAACAAGTCCTTCAATATGGCTTGAAATAAAATCAGACTGCTCACAATATTTATGATATTTAATGTGAAGGTGAGAGTCACTGGAGAATACCTTAATGGATAGAAAAAGAAAGGTTACTGAAAGAAAGGAATGAAGATGCAGTAATTTGATGCCATCACTGATAAGACAAGCATGGATATATAAGGTCTCAAAGAAGCAGTTCTGGTGATGTGATATCCATTGAGACACAGAGAATCAAAACAATAAATAAAGAGAAAATAATAAATAAAGCAACAAAAAGAGAGGGAGAAAAAGTCTTACAATCCACCTAGAAACCTTTCATTTAAATCACAAACCGGTTCTCCAATATTATGTCTCAGGTAGGTACTTTAAAAAATCTGCTTTTATCAACTCTGATGTGATTGTTAAAAAAAATATTGTGATCTATTTTACAATGACAAAAAACAATACTTTGAACTTTACTTTTTCCGATTCTTCTGAAATTTAAAATAAAATGACTATTGGGATGCCCAAGAAACTGGTTTTAGTGTATATGTTTATATGTAAGAATTTTAGAAATTGCTTTAAAGTAACATATTATTGGAATCTCTAGATCCAGTGGAATGTTTTTACTCTTGGGGTGATTTTCATTCTCTTTATAGTTTTCCATGCTTCTCCAAAATCTGTTTGAGAGGTTTAGAAGAACTACACAAGTGAGGGAAGGGTTCAGAGAAATGAGGGATCTTGTTTCCCTTTCTCAGTGATCAAGTTGTTCTTGAACTTCAGTCAATGGAAGAGCTTGCAGGTTGAGCAAATATAACTGATTGAAATGATTTATCTCTTCTAAAAATATTCTAAGCACAGTCACCTCCTTAACATACCTACCAGACAAGCAGCATTTCTACAAGGGCATCCTGTGAAAGAATAACCTTGGAAACAGGGAAATAATGAGTGCCTGCTAAGAGGGAACTTTGAGAAAAGTCCTGAAATTCTGGGAAAGAAACCCTTTCTTGGTTTTCTTTGATATAATATGGAACAGAAAACAATTTCAAAGAGCCATGGTGGCACAGTGGTTAGACTGCAGTATTGCAGGCTAATTCACTGTTCACTGCCAGAAGTTCAAACCTGACTGGCTTAAAGTTGACTCAGCCTTCCTTCTTTCCTTCTGAGATCACTAAAATGTGAACCCAGATAGTTGGGGGCAATATGCTGACTCTGTAAACCATTTAAAGAGGGGTGTAAAGCACTGTGGAGCAGTATTTAAGTCTAAGTGCTATTGCTATTATTTGTTTGTTTATTGCCATTGACTTTCTGATTCAGTTTCTTTCCTCTTGGTGATTGCATGGAGAAGTCCCTGCAGTTTTCTTGGCAAGGTTTCTCAGAAGTGATTTGCCATTGCCTCCTTATTAGGGTTGAGAGAAATGCCAAAAACAATGCTGGAATTCACAGCCTCCTGGGTTTTAACCTGGTGCCTTAAGCACTACACAAAACTGACTCGCCATTCTATTTTGCTAGAAAAATAATCATTCCCAGAATCCTGTCATGCCTGTTTCATGGTCTTATCTATCTCAAAGGACTAACACTTCAAGACAAATTAAATAAAAATCAAGATGTGTCAAACATAATTAACTAATTTATCTTCTTATTCAGATTTTTATGTCTCCATTCCAGGGGAAAAGATTACTGACCAGATAGGTAAATATTTTACTTATTTTTTTTTATCATCTGACTCTAAAATTTCCAAAATCTTTGTGTGTGTGTGTGTGTGTGTGTGTGTGTGTGTGTGAGAGAGAGAGAGAGAGAGAGAGAGAGAGAGAGAGAGAGAGAGAGAGAGAGAGAGAGAGAGAGAGAACTATAATGTATCATTCAAGATCTGTTCTGTGCTGTGTCACAGAATCTGTAGTAGCTTCACTTAGAAACAGCTGGTGATTATGCATTCCCACTGAATTACAGCTTTTATGCAAAAACAAGATGAAATTGAGCATTTCCCCACAAGACTATGTTTTTGCTTTGATTATTTTCTAAGTTTAAGACATTGAATAAATCACACAAGCATAACCTGCAGATATCTGCATGCAGAATAATCAAACAATGGCTCTTTGAAGGAGATGGGCAGACCAGAAATGTAAAATAAAAATAAAATAAGCTTCTGGGCTTAGCTATCCCCTATCTTGCCCTTTCCCCTAAAAGAAAGGGTACTAAATACATTACTGCTGTATAATGAACTATTGGAAGAATGGTTAGTACTGTAATATTATAATGGCTTATAGTAAAATAAATTAAACACAAATTAGAGTAAATTTTGTTCTTTAATACTGTGGTGGATTACAGAAAATTAGTTTTATATAAAAATCCCTTTTTTTAAAAAACTGAGTGTTTACCTTTACTGTATTATGCATTATGTTTATGTGTAAACTAGCCATACATTATGTCCAACATCTCTCAGCAAATGTGTGCTTCCACAACACACATTTAAACAACTACAATATTTTTTTGAGTTTCTGGTGACATTTTACTTCACACTTGAGGAACAAATGCATTGGCAAAATACATGTCATCAAAAGTTGTTTTGAGGAGCGGCATATAAGTCCAAACAAAATAAAATAAACAAATAAATAAATACAATGATATACAGTATATAACATTGTCAATGTTATATGCACATCCTCTAAGTCAGCATTTCCTTCTTTCAATCAGAGAATACATTTCTTTGTGCAGGAAATTTATATAAAGCATTCCTGGAAACCATGCACATCAAATAGAAGTGGATTTATCTTTCTTTCTTATATATATATATACCAAGGCATAACAGCCTTTTTAAAGGGGACATCTGGGAAAAGGAAGAAGCAGCTGCAAAAGAAAGAGATGATGTCTCTCAGTTATTTCATGAGAGCAAGAATGCTGTCCTGGGCCAGTCAAAGGAAAAAGCATATGAGCTTGGCACAGCTTCTGTGCAGCAGCTGGATGGATGCCTAAGGGCAACACTATCCTCTCTATGATCTGATAGAAAACAGATAGTAAAGTCTATTCAGGAACCACCAGCAGGCAGAAGTTTGCAAACTGTGTTTAATTCACTCATGCACTTCTTTATGGAATAAAACCAGTAAAGAGTTACAATATTAGCTCCGACTTTTCATTTCTCCTCTAGCTATATATCATTTTTTTCTGAAGGGTAGCACACATTAGAATCTTAAAATGTTGAAATAAATCTTTCCCCCTCTCTCTATAGCAATAAACTCAAACTATCATAGGATAGCTCATAGGCTAGGATCACAGGCTGTGACTATTATCATATAATACATACACTTCATTGTTTTTTTCAATAAGGAACATATAATAATTGTGAAAAATATGGCACAATAATCCAAGCTGATAAATCCAAGAGAGTAGCCACCACCATCAAAACCTAATTTGAATGTTGAGCTGAGAAGTGGATTAATTAAATGCTAAAAATAAAGGTATATACATGTCACTACTAGCACATAATGGGGAATGTGTTCTTCCATGCATAATCCACTGAAAATTAACAAAGTTAAGAAAATACAGAGCCAAAGACATTAAGGCTGGCAAATTGCTTCCTTCCTCCATAATTCTTACTCTGCAGGATCCCCAGGTAGCTGACTATAAAAAGCAGAAAAGGAAAATGATTAGCAATTCATTAATATACTGTGTTTGAACATGGAAAAGAGATGATAACATTTTCAGAATGAGTGACCATGGCAGTAACTGCATCAAAAATCTTTCTTAATCCTTCCAATCAATCTTTCTACAACTTATGGGACACCTGGACTATTTTTTGTAATTATATTTGTTATTACTATTACTTTTATTACCTTTAATGAGTATTCCCTTTAATGAGGGCTCCAGATCTTTTATTATGAAAAGATCTCTCATTGTATTAAGATCCTATTAAGAACCCCAGGGTTTTCCTGTTTGTTTAATTGTTTGTTTTTGATAATGCATTCTAACTTACATCAACCAATGAGGCTCAGCTGGAAGAGAAGAGTTGAAATAGAAAAGAAGACTAGACAACAAACAAATAGGGAAGCATCTGAAACTTCCATTTGTTTTGTCTCTTCCAAACTCTTGACAACATGTTTATTATTAATGCTATTTTTTATTATATATTGCTGATTCACAGTCACGTAATGGTATGTTTTTGATGTTATGTATAGATATAATATTCTCTTCACAGCCAAAATAAAAAGACCAAGTATACTTCAGAATTTATCATCATCCTGTTCAAAGGGTTAAACAAGATTCAGTGGTAAGAAAAGGTCCTGCATTTAGGCACAAAACAAAAAAAAACACACAAATGTGTAGGTGTAGATGATAAGGCACCTGGCTTAGCAGTAGTATCTGTGAGAAGGATCTAGGTGTCCTGGTGGATCACTGCTTAAGTGTGAGTCAACAGTGTGCTGCAGCTGCCAAAAAAGCCAACATATTTCTAGGTTGCATCAACAAAGTGCATCAATCATCAGGATCATGGGAAACGATAATACCACTTTATATTGCATTGGGAAGACCACATTTGGAATACTGCATCCAGTTCTAGTCATCCAGTTCTAATTAAAAAAAGATGCTGTAGCCTAGAAAGATTGCAGAGAAAAGCAAATAAGAGGATAAGGGGTCTGGAGGCTAATTTTAGATAAACAGGGAACTTAGATTATTTATTTATTTATTTATTTGTCTGTCTGTCTGTCTGTCTGTCTGTCTTTTATTTACAAAATTTAGGTACTGCCCATCTCACTTTCAAATTGGCCACTTTGTACTTATTTCTAAGTTTCTAAATATATATATATATATATATATATATATATAATTTCTAGAATTATATTTGTGGAAGTTGTTTCCACAACACTGGTCACTTTAGCAATTGTATTTAAAAATCCAGTTGTATGTTAAGAAACAATCTATTTTCAGAAAATGAAATATTATGTGTAATGACAATTACACATGATATTAGACAATTTTTCTTAGGGTTTCTATTGGGTGTCAAATTTCACAATGCTGTAGCTGTCAAAAAATCCAACACAGTTCTAGGCTGCATCAACAGAGGGACAGCATCAAGATGACTGGAAGTGATAGTACTGCTTTATACTGTGCTGGTAAGACCACATTTGGATATTGCATCCAGTTCTAGTCATCACAATTCAAAAAAGATGCTGAGACCCTAGAACGAGTGCAGTGTAGAGCAATAAAGAGAATAAGGGGTCTGGAAGCTATATCATACACTGGACATCTAAGGGAACTAAATAGCTTTAGCCTATTGAAGAGGAGGATCAGGGGAGACTTGATAACAGTCTTCCAATACTTGAAGTGCTGTCACAGGGAAGAGAAAAAAAAATCCTGCTGCATAGAAAAATCTTACAGAAGAAATAATAACTTGAAATAAGTTCTGTGTACTCACCTATATATAAAGGTTTTGATGTATTGATGGATCAATCATTGGTATATTATATATTTTAAAGATAAATGGAACAATACTTTGTGTACAACTTTAAAAACCACCAGAAATCTAACATAGACAAAAATTCCAAGGATTTTATTGCTGTCTACATATTTCATGGGTTTCACATGAGCAACCTGATTTATGAGTCACTTTAATCAAAGTGCTTGGATTTATGCCATTATAGTCCAACTAATGGCCAAATACTGTGTGACTGCTGGCCTATGTGTAAATCTGATTTGCTCTTGCCAAAAGCTTTATACCTAAAACCACTAACTGTATTACAAAATCAGTAGGCACCAGCTTTTTCTCACAACAGAGCCTGAATTGTATTAGGTCACACGGGGCATATGTTGGACAGTAGAAGAACAATAAACTCTTTCTTTCTCCATATTTCACAATGAAACCATGCTGTGAATAAAAGGTATTACAAAAAAGAAGAAAGCATAAAATGCAGCAGTTACATTGATAACCAGTAAAAAGCATGAGTTTTACATTATATCAGAACTAAAATTCTGCCCCGACTCCCAATTACCTACTATGTACAATTTAATATGTTGGTGTGAATTCTTTGTATCTTTTGTATTAGTTTTGCAAGACATCTTGACACCAATATTCCCCATCCTATTTTTAAAATCCTTTCTAGTTTTGATTTTTACCATATATCAGTTTGGGTAAGGAATACAGAATGCTTTCTGTCAAATTATCTTGTCAATCTTTTCCCAGAAGCTGTATAACCAATTGTTTCTTCTCACAGATATTCTCTATTTGATTTATTAATTTTCTCATACAAATTAAATTGTGCAGATGTGCTTCCTCTGTCACACAGCTGACTGAAATCAACTTCACAAATGAAGAGGGAGAAATTCTCAAGGTAATATTCATGTAAGATGCAAAGCAAGAAAGAACAATAGCTTCTATTGAGAGAACTAGTTTAACCTAGATACAGTTAAAATAAAATATTAAAGTTAGCCTTGGTGAAGAACCATTATGCAGATTTTAGGAGAAGAAGTCAGTAATCTAAACTGTTAAAAGGTATTAGGATAGCAATCTAAAGAACTGTGAACTTGAAAATGAATGATGGAGAATTTTACTAGCCTTTTATCATTGTGATTGTTGTTTTATCAAACAAAGAAATATCAGCTTCATAGTTTCAGAAGTCTGAAATAAAACCTTTTTCATTTCTGTAATGTTCAAACAGAACATTTCTCAGAAAACATGGGATCAGAGTTCAAAATTATATAAAATAGAATAAACATATTTATATTTTATATCAATTAAATATGCATTTAATAAACAATATAAATATGTGTTTTATAAATATAAATTATATCATCAGTAGGTACATCCCCTTACAAAGTATGATGGCAGATCTGACATCCCACAACAATAGTTTCAGTTGAGAGCAGAATCCACTTTATTATCAATTATGATGTGGAATACTTGAAACAGCAACTTCCCTTTTGCTATGCAACAGTCTGGACATCTTTTGGTTATCTGCTTTCCCTTGATTGGAACTTTCTCAATCGCCATCTCCTAGGCTCATCCCAGCTTCTGTCTTCACTCCAGAAAAGATCCAACTCAGAAAATTCTTGTTATGCCACAGATAATCTACAGACCTTTAAAATTTAAGAAAAGAATTATGTCTTGGCTTCACAGTCCTTACCCAGAATTTTCCCATTGCAACTACTTAGATTTTGTGAAAAATTGCTCTGCAAATGCATGCATGCACCATAAAAAAAGATGGATGATATAATAGGGTGGGACAATGACTGAGTGATATTTGTCACTCTCCAATTGCTCAGCTGAAGGGAGCATTGACTGAATCATGAAGTTTTTTGAGTTCCAAGAATGAGCTGCAATAAAAATAATCACAAATTATTTTTCAGGTTGTTTCTAAAGAACTGGGTGGATAGAAACCATAGCAGTGTGGAAGTGCTGTATATGTGAAATGTATATACTATTGCCAAACAAAGATGCTCATTTTATTGATATTATTCCCCAAATGTACTTAGCAGCATTAAATACCAAAAAAGTTAAGAAAATGGGGGGTAAAATAAAAATGAAAGTTAAAAACTACAAAGGAATCAGGCCATAATGAAAAGCTTGAGCAAAACATAATAATTACTGTTGTTGAATTCCTTGTGGACCAAGCAAATTATCTAAGGAAAGGATGGATTATTCTAATTTTAGGGATAAGCATTTGTTTAGAAACATTAGGGGCTGATCTGCCATTTCGTTTGGTTTATTTAGCTTCTAAATAAGATTTAAGTTAAAAGTTCTTGAGCAGCTAGGAATCCATGGAATAGATTCAAAAGTAATTTGCTTTCGTTAGAACAGCTGATCAAATTCTAAGTGGAACAGAAGTCAGACTTTCTTCAAAGGAATAAAAAAAATACATGAATAAGAGTGGGTGGGGATAGTTTGATAGAAGATTAATTTATGGACGGTACTTTTGAATAGATTTGATAATGAAGTCAGTCGAATTTCAATAATGAGATTATTCAATTTAAAGGCATTTATGATCCAGTAGATATAAGCAAAAATTTACATATTGTTACACAGAGAATGGTACACTTAAAACCAAGATCTTAATATTGACTGAATCTTAATACTTTCTATTTCATCTGTAGAATATATATTTTATTTTTCATATAAATCATAAAAACAGATCATAAGTGGCTATTGAAATTCATAAAAGATTATAATTAATATTTAAAGTCCATTAAAACATGCAATATATATTACTGAATAAACAAACCATTTATGTTTTGTGAACTGTGTAAGTATAAGGACCAGAATAGATGTTAAACAGCAGATCCTGAAGAAGCTTCTTGGATGAGAAGTGAAACATTTTCAAAGAAAACAAATAAGAAAATCCAGTTGCCTTTTGAACAGCACCTCGGGACAACCATGATCTGGATGACGGAGAATCTCCATAGACATTGAACCATGTAATACCTCCTCACTCTCAACAAAAATTAAAAGTAATTTCAAGAAGTTTCATATTTAAACAGAACTGTGGAGCATGGGAATGCTTAATTTCTGCCTCTTGGTCCATTTTTAATAGTAACAAATTGGATAATCTTAATTGTTTTTATATCTGGGGAAAGGATACATTGTATATTTTTATTTATATACATTTATAAATATACTATATTTTTAATATATTTTTTAGCTTTTTAGTAAGCTGACTATCTTATGATTTGTGTGTTAATCTTGCTTTTTTTTCAGGTGACTTACTGGAATTCTTGGGAAGCATAAATCAATATAAAAAGTACATGATCTTTTAAAAGTTACCGTACATTGCAGAGATAGGCAGATTTTAAATAATGCAATTAAACATAATTATTTGAGTTATTGGTAATTTCCACATACAGGCCATTTAGAATGTCATGCTTCATGCTTTTTTAACAAGGAATCTTGTGTTTTAATCCTTTTTTCCCATACAATTCAGCATAGTTTATTAATACGAAAGCTAAAGATATTTACAGTACCTTTAACAGCACTTTCTTTCAGAATTAAATCCAGCCTTGTCTTACTCCTTTGTAAAGGAGTTACTTTATAAAGGAGATAAATTCACATGTCATGCTAACTCTCAATGTGGCTTGTTAGACTTAGGCTTAGTTCAGTGTGCAAGTTTAAGCATTATGGATTACCTGCCAATTCATCTTTCAAAATCCTGGTTAATGGAATCTCAACCAATATGTGTTTTAGGCAAATAGCCTAATGTTACCTATACTCTATCTCAGCTTAACCTTTGTTTTTTTACAGCCACTACCAGCTACAGGGCTCAACTGAAATCTTCTTTGTTAATTCTAGAAGAAATAGGGGTTGTTAAGTACTTCGTTCACATGCGAATGATGAAGACACATGGTGATGTTAAACAGCTCTTTATTCTTCTTCTAACAACACCCCAACAAAAGCAAAAGGCACGCAGGCCTTTTTATATGGCCAGAAACCCAGACAACGTCAACCAATAGAATAGAGTGTTTTTGCACCTTGCGCATGCGCACAAGGCTGGCGCCACTCTGTCTGGTCCCAGGCAGCTTTTGGAATGCCCGGGACCAATGCAACATCCCGAGCCTGCTTTTGCAGGCTCAGGACACAACACCCCTCCCCCCTAGATGGAACATACTTTGCGCACACACATGTGTGCCATGCAATGGGAAGAGTGTCATACAGTTTCAGTAATCAAAGTCTGCCCTCAGGCAAACCCCCTTCAATCTTAGTAATACAATGAATGTATCCAAAATCAAAAAATACTACAAAATAATCTACCCACGAGTTGCTCCATTATTCAGGGGCATCATGAACAGGTCCCTCATGATTTGACAGCAACTTCACAAAGTCTCTCAGATGTTTGGGTGGGCACTTGGCCCGCTGCGACCTTCTAATGCCCGGAGAGATTGCCTGGCCCACCTGCTCACCAACCAGGCTAGGCAGGCCAGGGTGTTGCCACCCTAAATTCCCAGGTGACCCTTGTGAGGTTGCCTGGCCTACCTGCTCGCCTACCAGGCTAGGCATGCCAGGACTTCGCTACCCCAGATACCCCAGATACCCAGCTGCTGGCTGGACCCTCTAAGTCCAAGCTAGCATACCTTGGAGGGGTGGAACTCCCCAAATCCACAATGGACCCCTCTTGGGAACACTGTGCCATGAGCCCAAGGCCAGCAGATGGAGAGGGCTGGGTAGCGGAAGTGCCCCAATACTCTGTGGCCCCCAAGCACGTGCCCCAGGTGCCAGAGTCAGGAGTCACCTCCATGGCAATCCCCCTCGCTGGAGACCTCTTTTGGGAGCAATTGTGGAATTGGGCAAGCGCCCATGATGGAATTCTTTTTCTCTTGCTGCTTGTGATTTGTGTGGATACCCACAGTCAGTCTCCCTGTCTGGAGCACTATCTGACATATGTGAATACTGTGGATACACCCAGTGTGACTCCCTGTCTGGAGTAATTATGGATGTGTGGGATGATCCTCTATCCAGCGAATTCCTGTTAGGAGCACTTGTGGAACCTTGGGATGAACCCCCAACAGCCTCAGTAGCAGCTAGAGAGGGCCTGTTAGTCCTGAGAAACTGTGACCCAGAATACATATTATGGTCCTCCTCCCCCCCCCAGAGCAGAGCCAGGAGCGGAAGGGTGCGAGTCCAGTCTCCAACGCAGTTGGTCTATGTGTTTGCGAAGAACATGGCCTTCATGCAGGGCAACTTCATATGACAATGGCCCTGAGACCTTGCAGACCACAGCTGTGACCCAGAGATGTCTAGGCCCATAGTTTCTTGCCCAGACCGGATCGCCCACCTGGAGTCTTCTAGGTGCCCGTGGTTGTGACACCTGTGAAGCCACCCAGTCAGGGTGCAACCTGTCCAGTTTAGTGATGAGGCGGCGACCCCAGCAGAGTTCAGCAGGGCTCTTCCCTGTGGCTGTGCATGGTGTGGTGCAGTATGCAAGAAGGAAATCTGCTAACCTGTGATACCAGTTACTGTAAGTCAGTTTCTTGAGGGCATCTTTGGTGGTGTACACCATTCTCTCTGCCAGTCTGTTGGAGGATGGGTGGAATGGAGCCGATGTTGCATGCCAGATCAGACTGGCCTGGAGAAAAGCTTGGAACTCAGAAGAGGTAAATTGAGGGCCATTATCTGAAACCAGAACATCTGGAAGACCGTGTGATACAAAAATTTCTCTGCACACCTGGATGGTCCTGACAGTAGTAGTGGAGGAAACAGGAACAACCTCTAGCCACTTGGAATGGCTATCAACAACAACCAGGAAGAATTGCCCCTGAAAGGGCCCAGCATAGTCTATATGCACTCTAGACCATGGGGTTTGAGTTTCCTCCCACCTATGTACTAGGGCCTGAGACATTTCAGGCTGAGACTGTTGGCACACTTGGCACCTGTGCACTTGGGCCTCGATGGCTTTATCGAGTCCAGGCCACCAAAGATGGCTGCGCAAATGTGCTTTCATCCTGACTATGCCAGGATGTCCCTCGTGCAGAGAGATCAAGATTCTAGACCTCAGTGAGGCTGGGATCATTACCCTGCTACCCCATAATAGGCAAACTTTGAAAGTGGAAAACTCATGCTTCTTTGGAAGCTTTGGAACTCAGTATCTGGGCACTTGTCAGGCCATCTTGACAACACCCATGTCAGCATGCGTGTAAGCGTGTGATCACTGGCAGTTTCTGCAGCCACATCCCTAGCATTGAGAAGAGACTCAGGCAACTCCTGAATGGACAGAATATTAATAGTGGAGGATTAGAGGATCTGGCTCTAATTGGTTCAGGGGTAAGCTGCTCAGGCCATCTGCATGACCCATTTCTTTTCCTGGTTTGTGAACTAAAGTATAGTCATATGCTGACAAGAAAATGGACCATCTCAGCATACAAGGAGAAATGATATGTGGGGTCTGCTTGTTAGTGGTAAACAAACCCAGCAGAGGCTTATGGTCAGTATAGACCATGAAATGGCAGCCATATACGAAATCATGAAATTTCTTAATGCCAGCCACTATGGCCAAGGCTTCTCTTTCAATCTGAGCATAATTCCACTCTGCAGAGTCCTTGAGTAATAGGCCACAGGGACCTGTGTCCCATGAGCCTTCAAATGGCTAAGTACAACTCCCACCCCATAAGGAGATGCATCACATGCGATGCAAACCGGCAGTTGCTCATTGAAATGCGCTAAAACAGCATTAGAAGTGAGCAAGGCCTTAACCTCATTGAAGCTCTTGTCATGGACTTTAGTCCACTGCCGAAGAGCCTGCTTGTCTAAGAGCCTATGTAATGGATCTGCCACTGCAGCTTTTGTGGGAGAAATGCATGGTAAAAATTTACTAGCCCCAAGAAGGCTTGCAGCTCACTCTTAGACTTAGGGCTTGGGGCCTGCTGGATAGCTTGCAATTTAGTTTCAGCAGGGTGAATGCCTTGAGCATCTATCCTGAATCCTAAGAAGTCAGTAGAAGTGACTCCTATCTTACATTTATCCTTCTTTAGTTTAAGGGCTGCTTTTCGAAAACGAAGCAAGACAGCCCTTAACCTCTCTGCTAAATTTTGAGATGACTCCCCAGCAATGAGGACATCATCAAAGTAGGGACGGACCCCAGGAATACCTCGAAGTGTGCTCTCCATGACACTTTGGAATATGCCAAGGGCTACATTTACCCCAAATTGCAGTCTCTTGACCTTTAAGGCCCCCCTGTGAGTTACAATAGTCTGGGCCTCTGCAGCTGCCTCATCAACAGGTAGCTGTTGATAGGCCTGTGCCAGGTCAAGCTTCGCAAAAATGCACCCCCCCTTGAGGGAGGCCAGAATGTGACTTACCACAGGCACTGGATAAGCGTGCTGTTTCAGCGCCTTATTCAGTGTGCAGTTGTAGTCTGCACATATACGTGTGTCCCCATTAGCCTTTAGAGGCATTACTGTTCTGTCTGGCCCCTCTCAGCTCATTAAAATCCACATAAATATGTCTTTAACAGTTTTATTTAACACATTTCAAAAGAATTCACTTCAAAGCACGCTGCTGGCATTTTGCTGGCATAAACAGCCAAGTCTCATTTATTTACATTTAGATTAAAACATGCTCCTTCCACACCTTCCAATTAACTCACTCTTTCTTTATCACATTGTCCAAGGCCTCATTATTCTCCCGTAGATTTCCAAAACATCAGAAGACTGAATTCAAACGCACGGCTCCAGATATCAGGCTACTCCTTGATTAACGTTGCTCGTGACAAAGGCGTAGTCTCTCTGTCCCCTTCTAATATAGTTTCCGATACGTCACTTCCCCCCATTACTTCCTTTTCCCACTTAACTGACACCTTCGTTTATCAAACCTTCGGAATCTCGGATCAAGCCATCTATCTTCTTGCTCCAAATCTGACCCCTCACTTTGCGAATCTGACCGAGACTGCCTGTAAATCTCCTCCCTGTCTGTCTCAGCTGCCGGGAGGGGAAAATACCCAGAGGGGCCTGGCTGCTCTTCCTCGGCTGCCGGGAGGGGAAAACACCCAGAGGGGCCTGGCTGCTGATCCTCATCCTCTGATACTTCCCAAGCTGGTCTAGGGACACTCACAACACTATCCCCCCCCGCAGGCCCCTCCCCTCGGGGCCGTCGCAGGGGATGTGGTTTGTAGGGAAACGCAGAATGAAAATCCCAAATTAACCGAGGAGCTTCAATATCACGAGCATCGACCCAACAGCCAGCGGCTGGCCCACCCCCGGTCCAATCAACCAAATATTGGAAGCGGTCGTTAAGCCATCGGGAATCTCGGATGCCAGACACATCCAACCGGGAAACGGGAACGTGAGCACGGCGAGCTGTCGGGCCCCGATCAGGAGGTCGAAGCGGAGAATCAGGGTTAACAGGAACAAGCAAGGAGCGATGAAACACGGGATGTACACGAAGAGACCTAGGTAAAGTCAAACGATAGGTCACCGGATTGATGACCGTCTCCACAGGAAAAGGACCCAGGAAACGTTGATCAAGCTTGCGGTGAATTCGCCCTGGAAACAAGTACTTGGTGGAGAGCCAAACCCGATCTCCAACAGCTAACGGCGGCGTGTCGCGACGAGAGCGGTCTGCAACCCTCTTGTAGTCTTCCTTGGCCTTAGTCAAATGGTGCTTAACCATCTCTTGGACAGACTGGAGTTCGGTTAAATAGTCCTCTGCAACTGGAACTGGAGAAGCAAGGAGCGTGAGCGGGAAAAATCTGGGATGATAGCCGTAGTTGGCAAAAAACGGAGTGGTCTGAGTGGAAGTGTGCTGAGAGTTGTTGAAAGCGAATTCGGCCAGACTGCCTGTAAATCTCCTCCCTGTCTGTCTCAGCTGCCGGGAGGGGAAAATACCCAGAGGGGCCTGGCTGCTCTTCCTCGGCTGCCGGGAGGGGAAAACACCCAGAGGGGCCTTGCTGCTGATCCTCATCCTCTGATACTTCCCAAGCTGGTCTAGGGACACTCACAACAATTACTATGGGGGTTTCCTATGCACTTGAATCCACAGGTTCTAGAATGCCCTGCTAGAGCAATTTGTCCAGCTCAGCATCAATCTTGCCTTTGAGGGCAAAAGGTACCCTCCTAGACTTAACCCTAATGGGCGTGATGGTTGGGTCTAACTGTAGCGAAATTGGAGGCCCCTTGTAGGATCCTAGCTCTGAACTAAACACATCTGCAAACTCCTTGCGGGCTTCTGCCAGGCTCAATGTTTGCAAATGGTGCAGCCCAGTTACCTGGATTCCCAGAGCCTCAAACCAATTGAGTCCAATAAGACTCGTACGTTCACCCCCAACAACCACCACATCTAGGGGACCCTCAAAATCCTTATACTGTACTCTAAGAGTGGCCTCCCCCTTAACACACACCATAGAATTCTGAAAATCTGTAAGTATTAGATTGGATGGCCTGAGTTTCACTCGAAGGCCACTGCTTCTGGATATCCTTTTGAATGTATTAATAGAAATAATGGAGAGAGCGGACCCAGTGTCCACCTCCATTGATAAAGGAACCCCTTGCAACCTTATGTTAATGGACAGTTTCTTCTTAAGGGGCTTATGTGTCCCTGTCCTCGAAATACTCCTGTGCGATGTGGAGAAACCCACCCTATGTTGGCTGGGGACCCTGGTATCTTTTAGACACAATTCTTCATGAGGTTGGACCTTCTGGTGACCCAAACAGACGGATGCGATGTGGCCTTGCCTGCCACATGCTCTGCAAATGGCGGAGCGGAACCTGCAGTCAGCTTGCTTGTGGTGTCCTCTGCACCCGAAGCATTGAAGAGATGCTGGGACCTTGTCCGGACGTTCCTTCAGCCTCCTTTCAGCTGGCTGGTGAAACCTATCCACCTCTTCTTCAGGATCCGCTTCCCATCCTTTTCAAGTGTCCTCTTGATGGACGGTGGCTGTGTCTGGAGAGTTCTTGGTGAGCTATAAGGCATTCACAGCCCCGCCTGCTGCTTCCTCAGCTGTCACCTCTCGTAGCACGTCTTGGAAAGAGACATCTTCTTTTGCAAAAATCTTCTGTTGTAAGTCTCTGTTCCTTAAACCGCATACAAAGCAATCTCGCAGCCTCTCTTCCAAATCCTTGAACTCACAAGGTCTGGCTGCTTGCCTTAAGGCCGCAATACAATCTGCAGCAGATTCATCTGGCCTCTGGTCTCTCTGCTTGAACACATGCCTCCAAGCAATAATAGATAACTTTGGCTGGAAGTGTTCCTTTAACATTTTCTTCAAGTCAATATATGTTACTGACTCCAGAGGTGCAGGGGCCACCAGATTATCTGCGATTTCAAAAGCTTCCTGTCCACAGACACACAAAAGAGTTGCAGCCTTCAAGCCATCTTCTCTAATTTGATTTACTCTGAAGTAATTCTCCACCCTTGCAACATAGGAATTCCATCTCTCTGGGTGTGAGACATCAAAATCAGACAAACTGTCCAATCTTCGCCATCATACTATTATGACCTTCACCACTCGCTCCTCTGCAAACTGCTATTGGGAAAGGGTCCTTTAGCCAAGCTCACCCTCCAGTGATGCTATACTGGCAGGCTGGGATGCTGATTCAGATGCCATCTTCCCCTCTTCAGGATGTCCTGGGTAAGTCCTTAAAGCTTTTTCTTCAGCTTGCAAAGGATCCCATCCTCGTCGCCAGTGTTAAGTACTTTGTTCACGTGCGAATGATGAAGACACATGGCGATATTAAACAGCTCTTTATTCTTCTTCTAACAACATCCCAATGAAAACAAAAGGCATGCAGGCCTTTTTATATGGCCAGAAATTCAGACGTCAACCAATAGAATAGAGCATTTTCGCGCCTTGCTCATGCGCACAAGGCTGGCCCCGCTCTGTCTGGTCCCGGGCAGCTTTTGTAATGCCCGGGACCAATGCAACGTCCCGAGCCTGCTTTTGCAGGCTCAGGACACAACAGGGGTAGCAACTAGCAAACAAAAATAAGGCAATAAATGTTCATATTGTTTTATCAACCACTTCAGTTTTGGGGTTTAGAAATTTAAAAATCATAATAGTATTCTGCAGAGAAACTTGAATTAATTATTGGTGTCCGTCTTCCCCATGGAAGCGAATGGTTCAGAAAAATGATATAAAGTCTGAATCAAATATGATGACGCAATAAAATTATCTTTTCTTTACCAATTAAAGATAAATTAATTACCAGATTTGGATGGTATCCATTTGCAAGTTCTTAAACAATTCAAATGTGAAACCATTATTATTTTAATTAAAATATTTATATTATCTCTAAGGGTAGCCACTATATAAGACATTGGAAGAAAGACCAATTTTTAAAGGTGATATAGGAAATTACAGTCTGGGTACCTTAATATTTGCTCTGGATAGATGAGCCATAAGTGTTCTATAGAAGAAGAATAAGCACAGATAAATATTATAATTTGTTTGAGATTATGTGAATGAGTAAAAGGATGAACTAGTAGATGCTTCTTACTTGAACTTTTAAAAAAGGATTGATCAAATCCTCATAGAAAGCTTTTGAATAAATATAATAGTCATAGAATGAAATGACCTTTCTCTTATGCACATTATATATGCTAAGAAGCAAAAAAAGAGGTAAAGAGTAGGAATAAATGGTACCATGGGTCTCACAGAAAAAAAAATCTAAGAAGAATTAATTTATGAGACTTCTTATCCAATTAAACATTCTGAGAAAAGACTACTGTATATAGAAAAAAACTGCAGGAAATAGATCTCAATCAGCATGATTGTTTATTTCTATTCAACCTCATAGGCTGGAGGAGATGTTCAAGTTCTTAGATATTCAAGATGTTCTTAGAACCATCCTTGACCACTGAGAGCCCTAGCTGGGATAATAATGTAATCTAATTATTCTGGGAATGTCCTTATGCATTTTGTTCCTACCCAATTTTACAGTGATATTAATTATAATATAAGATACACTAATAGTCATCTTTCTTGACTCAAAACTCTGAATAAAATAATAAAGGTAGTCCTTGGTTAACAACCTTAGAAGGAAGATAGGCAGTATAAAAGTTTAATAAATAAATTGAGATCCAAATTTCCATTGCTTTGCACTCATAAAGCATGACCATCATTAATCATATTTATGTTTTAGATTTAGAATCCAAGAGATTCTAGTCTTGATCCCTCTCAGCCCCAAGCCTTGGTAATGTAAGGGACCGCCTCCTCTGCCTCCTCTTGATCTCCCCCACCTGCCTATCTTCCCTATTTCTGCCTTTTGCCTGCCCTCCTACTCACTGCTACCAGCTACCCCTATCATCCAACCTTGCCCATTACTGTACGCAGTGTATCACCTGCTGCTATTGTACTGGCCAGGTCCTTCTTTTGTGCCATCTTGTTTCACATGAGTGCAACCAGAGCTTTTCTTGCATGCTGCCAACTACCTTCATTTGTGCACCAGTCAGGGCATCCGTATATACCCCAGCTAGGGAGCCCTCTGCCTAGGACCTCCATTTGTGCACCAGACAGTGCTTGCTTTTTGCATCAGTTCAGGCCTTCTTTTATGAAAGGAGGATGGCACTCCAAAGAATGCCTCAGCTGCACTCTCATGAAAGAAGGACCCAGCTAGAATGGCCCTTCTTTAGTACAGCTGCAGACAAGGCATTCTTTCATGAAGAAAGAATGCCTTGAGAAGGGAGGCATTGTAGGGCAGGGTAGAAATGAAAGCCCTGTCTGATATGTGAACAGAGGTCCTGTGTCAACCATCTGACTAGCAAATTCAATATCGAAGAAACTCTACAGTCTTGAGGTGCCATAAGAGATAAACTTTATTGAATACAAATCCAGCACTGAAGAGGCAAAATCAACTCTAATTTTCCTGTGCAAAAATCTGGTTAGTTAACAATAGCTTTTCATAATCCCCACCCACCAAATGTCCATGTAGCCCGATCACATCTCTTGGGTTTGTTATGGTAATGGACCACTTCTCCATCAGACACCTGCTTTTGTGACCTTGGGTCTCATGGTCCGTGGATGGCTTATTGAAACTCCTGTTTCTTTCCCAGGCTCCTTGTCCCTCCTGTTTTTAGCAATAGAAATTAACAAGCATCTTAGCAATTCAACCTTGATGTCCTGGCCAGAAGACAAATGGGGATTCTGGTCAAGATACAAATGCAGGCCTATTGTAGTATGAAGTGTGATGGTCATGGCAGTGATAGTTATGGCCAGGCAGCAGGAACACTGATGGTTGGCAGTGGGTAGGTGTGTGCCAAAAGGCAATTGTAAATATGGCTGGACCTGAGTTTTATTCACATGACCATAAGGAAGTCAATGGCCAGAACTTTGAAGACTGGTTGTAAGTGCATTTGTACAGCACTATCATCACTTTGAACAGTTGCTGAACAAATGGATGTTAAGTGAGAACTAGCTATAAGAGACATGATAAACATTATAAGCAAATAATAATTTGCATTATTTGATTATTTTAAGAGCACTGGGTAAACTGAAGTTTAAAACTATATACACTATGGAAATACACATGGCTTAACTGAGCAAGATGGATGATAGGGCACATAGTCCCAAAGTTTCAGATGTACCAGAGAAGATAAGATAAACTTAGTTATTTTTTACTATGCACACAAGGTTGTGAAGAGGATGTGTAGCATCCCAGAAAATCCTGTGGACCCTGATCAAGCAACACTTATATGCTATGTCCTGGATCGAAGGAAGTGAACTGTCACTAATCTTTTCTGCCATCCTTACCACTGTCTGCATCACCTTCCTATCTGAAACAGTAATGTTTCCAAACAAGTAATAACAGTGAGCTATTTATGATAGTTATAATTCCTTTAATTAATCATTTATTAATAATATTCTTAGATTAATCCTTCTTTTGTTCCTAATTGTAAGACATGGTAATATCTAGAATAGATATAGCAGCTTGAATACTACTATCAATACATATAGTAGCTTGAAATTCAGATATTCTTCCTACAAGGTACTGGATGCATTCTAAAAATGAAAGCAGCTTGAATTTGTCTACATATTTTTAACTTCCATTTCTATAGATAAAGATCAATTTCATGTAAGATTAATACAAACAAATTTTATTTTAAATGTTGACAGCAATTGTATTTTCCATCTTATAATATCAGATGTTCAAACAAAAAACAAATGATGTAACACAGTTTAAGATCACTTACTTTCTGAAGAATAGTAAAATTATATATTAATAGTGAGGGAACACCTCTAATAAGGTATGTGTTTGTTTATTTTTGTAGAAAAAGTCACCCTTCGTATTTTTGGGTGTGTGACACTTATTTTCATTTTACAGTGGTATTATATGACATTTGAGAGAAATAATTCAAACTATGTGTCATACAATAAAAGAAAATATTGTTGTGCTAAATAAAATTATATAAAATTATATTCAGAACATAAAACATGTGACAAAAACTTGCTTTTAATCACTTTGTATCCATGCAGACCAATAAGCACAAATAAGCTTCTTTCTCTGGCAATGCTATAAAGACAACCAAGGACTATGTAACTGTTTTCAAATCCTGAAGAAGCAAAGAAATTTATATTGTTTCTAAGGTTGCAAAGGAAGAATGTTCTGCTGTAGCTGGGTGGAATACACTGGGAAGAGTATTTCCTGGTGGAGTGTGCATTATGCTACTCTTTTTTCTAAAGTATCATAATGTTGCAATTTTAGCTTATTAAGAAGCAGCTACAAATGTTTATAATCAGAGGACTGAAGTATTGCAATCCCAATAGCTAATAAATGTGCCTTTCAACAAAGAATTATCAATGTAAAATAATCATATCATATCTGCATCCCAATTTTATATATATTTGTTTCCATAGATTTTCATGGGTACTGATATGCAGGTCTTGGCGTATTCGGGTCTTTTCCCGTGTAAGATTGAGAGTATCTTGGTGACGTTTCAACGAGGTCCCACTCATCATCTTTAAAGCTCAGGATGTTACAACACAGCCAACCACCCAGGATGTTGCAACACAGAATTCAGGATATCACTACACTAGATCTCAGGATGTTACCACACAGCCCATTACCCAGGTTGTTACAACACAAAAAACTAAGTAGCACCTCAGCTACTCAGGATGTTACGAAACAGCTGAACAATCTGCAAAAATAACTTCAACACAGCCAATCAACCCACCTACAGCAACTAAGCCAGCACTCCACACACCCCCACCAATATTTAAAGAGAGACAGCAGCTCCGATCACACTTTGCTCGCACAAGCACAAAGCTGAAGACCCCAGCCTGAAGATGACGAGTGGGACCTCATCAAAATGTCAACAAGATACTCTCAATCTTACACGGGAAAAGACCCGAGGCTGGTGCTTTCGGCTTCGTGCTTCTAGGAGCAATGTGTGACTGTAGCTGTTTCTTCCTTTTAACTGCCAGTGGGGGTTTGAACTGATTGGCTGGGAGCTCGGCTGTGTTCTGATTGGGTGGAGGTGTGTTCTGATTGGTTAGGGGATTGGCTGTGCTCTGATTGGATGGGGGGTTGGCTGTGCTCTGATTGGATGGGGGAGTGTTCTGTTTGGGTGGGGGCTTTGTTGTGCTCAGGTTAGTCTGAGTTACAGGGAGATTAGAGATGGTAAGCTGCATAGCTGTTTGGCTTCGCGTTCGTGGTCGTGCCTCATCTTCATGGTGAGTGTCAGTTTGCTTCATGTATGGATTGGAGGGGTTTAAGGTGGTTAATGATGCAGCTGTGGTCTGGCTTCTGGTTTGTGGTCGTGCCTCATCATCGTGGGTTTGGGTTTGCTTTTTGCGTGGATGTGTGGTGGTGACATCCTGTGTGGTTTTCGTGAGTGTAGGTCTGGTGTCATTCTTTGTGTTATGGACTCGTTTGTCAATAAGGGTGTGCTTCTAAATAAATAAATGCTAGGTATTTTGCCTTGAGCTCCTGAAAGGTAAGACAGGATATACAGTACATTAATTAAATAATCCAGTGGTAGCAATTTGGTCCCTCCAAATTAAAAATCACAACAAAAATCATGTACTTATCCTATGTGGAAGCACATTTAACCTATTATAGCATGGATTTTTCAAGAGGTGTATATAACTCTATTTCAAATCTATATTGTTTGCCATTTAGCTCAGTATTTGCTTTAAGCCAAATGATGTTTGGATATCTCTAGCTAGTTACATTTTGGGGATGATGTTTTTCATTGTAGTGTTCAGTTGTACATTTTAAATATGAAATCATGGAATGATAGCATTGGAAGGAATTATTTAACTCAGTGTTTTTCAAACCTGTTAAGTTTAAACTGGATGAACTTCAACTCCTAGAATTCCCCACCAGCATGCTGGGAGTTGAAGTCCACACAACTTAAAGTTGACAAGTCTGAAAAAACACTGATTTAGCCTCTCAAATCCACTTCCTGATAAGTGTAGTAATGTAGACTGAACCATCAGATTGATAGATGTATATCCAATCTCTGCCTGAAAACATCCTGTGAAGAGGAGCTCATTATCTCCTCAGTAATTGCTTCCTCAGTTTTTGCTTCTCAGTGCTAAATATATCCTGTTCTGTAATCTCTCCTTGTAAAACTTGTTTCTACTCTTCTCATGATCTTTACTGCTTTTCCATCTTTCTTAAATTGTGATGCTCAAAAAGGGAGTATTTAGGATAGGCCTCAAATTTAGGAAAGCTTTGTTTTGTTTTTAACTCAACCTACAAAAAAGTTGCCTGTTTCAGAAATGTCCTTATATCCCCATCAAAAAACAAAACAAAAACCACTCTACCAAAAAACAAAACAAAAGGCTGGCAGATTTATTAAAAGTATTTTAATTAACTTCAAATTTTTGCAGACATTTCACTTGAAAAGAAACATCTAAATTTAATTTGATTTCAGACAAGAAATTCCAAATATCAGCTCCCTTTTGGTCAATTGAATTACAAATGGAAGTTTTCTAATGTATTCACATTATTTTTTTTACATTTGTTGATATGCAGAAATTCTCCACAAACTTAGTATTGGTTTAATTGTATGGCTCTTCATCCCCATTATTAATTGTATGAATACAGAACATGGTTGGGTCAGAATGGCACAACTAACCACAGCCAACTCACCACGAAACAACTCACCTCAGGACAATTCAACAATTCAATTTAATTATTTGACATTCACATTTCATTTTGCCCTATTTTTTTATCCTTTCCTTAATGATTCTGTTCCATCATTTCTTCAATATTAGTGTAACTCTTGTCCCACAGTGAGTTGTCCAGTAGCAAGTTGGCCATACTGAGTTGTCCTGCAGTGAGTTGGCTGTGGCAAGTTGCCCACAGTGAGTTGGCCAGGGTGACTTGGCCATGGCAGTTTGGCCAGAGTGAGTTGTCCTAGACTCTAGGTGTGTAGTTTTGGAAGGAAGCAACATATTGTCCCTACAAGATGTCTATTGTTTAGCATTTAGTAGTTACCTGCAGTATATTATTTGAATTTATGCAGTTTTAAACAGGGATACCCTACTCTATACTCTCTATCACAGTTTCTAAGCAACTGCCCCAAGATTTTGCTTGTAGGTTATTTGCTACGTCTGTACTGTGCCAATAAGATCACCATCTTCATTTTCTCAATTAACCACAATTTATCCAGTGTGCTAGTTATCTGCAACAAGGAAAACATTTCTGCATCCTCTGTTCTTCAAACACAATTGTGTCACATTTCTTACAACCTTTGAGTATTTGGTTTCATCAAGGACAGCTTTTCTTCTTGCTCAAAGGAAAGAATGTGCTGTTTGATATGTAAGAAGAGTTTAAAATTCCAAAGAAATATCAACAATTAATCTACCTGCCTCAAATGGATTTTATGTGCATTATGATATATTTTTCAAATGTAATTTCAAACATTATTCATCATTTCCATCCTCTCACAAGATAGAATTCGCCAGGAAGCATAGCTGAGTAGATGCTTGCTGCATTATATGTGATAGTGAAGGACATGTATAACTCTATACATTGTTGAAGTGCAATTTGGCCTGAAGTTCACAAGAGATCATTATTGCTCATCAAATTATATTCTTTTTTTTTAATATATAAAATTCTTTTATTAAAACAATCAACATTGAACATAAAAACATATTGTGCAGCAATCATCATGGCACCTGATATACAATACTAAGTATTAATCATTGAAAACGTCTGAGTTAGTAAGCCTTGTTCCACCCCTCGCGTCTAGCCTCAACTATATGAAACTTTTACCTCAGGATCTCCGGTTAGGGACTATAAAAGATTGCACTAGTAATGGGATGAAGTCAATTCAGAAGCGCAAACGAACAATATGCAATAAACTAGATACAGCAGATAGACCATATATAAGAGAAACACCAACCAAACAAAAGGTACTTGGAGTATACTTGAAGAGGGAAGGGAGGAGGGAAGAACGTTTACTAAAACAGATGTTTACAAAGATTAATACCTAATGTTGTATGCTATCAAATTATATTCTTTAAGAATATTGCTATGTAACATTTAAAATCTTTATATAAATGACCTTGATAAAGAGAATAAATTGAGCAATAGTATCACCCAGTGGACAAAGAACAGAAGCAGGGACTTGTTTTCAAGTACATTGTGCATAATAAAACATCAACAACAATATGCTCTGTCACATACACATACCTACAGAGATATTACCATTTTCAAATATTATATGTAAATATTGAAGAATCCATTTTGTAAATTATTTATTCTAATAGTTATTTAACAGCTTTGAAATCAATTATACAACTATTCTTAAATGTATACATTGATTATCAATATCATTCATGATGCTGTCTTCAGATTAGCCCTTATTCATGGTTTTATTTTTAGATCTATGTGTTTGTGTGTATTTGTATACACATAAATCTCTCTCTCTGTGTGTTTATTCTAGTCTCTCCTTTTGAAATCCACTTCTAGCCTCCTAGACATATTCAGCAGTTTATATATGTAAGAATTAAATGTATTTTAGATGCATACAACAAGTCCCATGTACAACATCTCTGATACATGGAGACTCTAAAAACATTTGTGGATGCAATACACATTGATTCCACTGCAGGGGTAGCTTTCATTTCCTTCAGAAGCTAAGGCAACCTGCATAAATTTCCACCCTAATCCTATTCTCACACTTTGAGACTCATTAGGCAAAGAAATAATGACTAGTTCAAATCACATTGTGAGCTTCATAACTGAATTGAGTTTTGAATCTGGGTTTCCCCAGTTATAGTAAACACTGTATTATAATTTCCTACTAATCAGGAAAGGATTTATTTTCTTCTACATATTTCAGAAGAATTATCTCTGGGGACATGAGGCCTCACTGCACTACAGTATTCTTTGCAGGTTCAATATCCAAAATATGCTACAGATTGAGAAGGGTTTGCAATAGGAACCAATTTTGATCTCTGTCAGACATCAAAAGTATTTGGAATATCAGAAGCCAGCTGTACTTCAGTGGTAAATCAGAGTATTTTTCATAAGCAATAGCCTAAATTGTCAATAAATCAGATATACTTAGCTAGAAGGAGCAATAAAACTTCTTAATTTGTGTTCTGAACTTAATTTTTAAGGTAAAAAGAAGTGGACAGGAAGAAGACAGTAAAATAATTCAAGTAGCAGAAACAATCAAAACAAGATTTGAGGTTAATAAGTTTTTACATTCTTTATGCTCTCGCCTGAAAATAGAAACAAAAAGTATCCCAACTATTAATAGTCCAGATAACAGTCAAGAACATTTCATTTTTAGTAATTAAATAGATATACAGTTAACAGTGTAAATAATTGCAAGTAAATATACAATTAACAGTGCAATTTTATATGCATTCCTATTCCAATAAAAGTTTTTTTTTTTAAGCTGGGTTCACTTACAGATTTCTTTGTAGCAGCCTAAATCAGTAGTACTAAAATTGTTAGAAAGATGCAGCCCCACACAGCACATAAATATACACACTGACCTGGAAATAAATGTTACTAAATTCAAAAGAGTCTACTATAGACATAGCATAAATTGAATTGTTATCCAAATGCTTAAGTCATGCCTTCAAATATCTAAAGCAGAAACTGTGATTACCAAAATGCAGATTTAATATAAAATAAGCCTGCTTTATGTTCTAATAGGAGTGAGGGGAAAGTCATAAATATCATATATTCAGATGATTTATATGTTCAGTGCAATCATTTGTAAATAACATTAACTCACTGAGCTCCTAAGCGATATAATGAGATAAATATCCATTAGGTATAATAATTCAGATACTTGAAATTAATCTGTGAATATATCCAGATGGCTTGCTATTACCATGTATCTCACAAGGTAGTTTATCATGTTGACCAAAAAAGCTAGTCATTTCAAAGTTAAAGAACTGTAAAGAATCCAGCAAGCGTTTAGCATTTTAATACTCTTTTAACAGTAATGAAAATTCATTCAGATTAAAACCAATGATTTTTATACTTGTCCCATGTTTTTTCTATTATATTATTTACTTAATTACCATTTCTGGTATCATTTAATAAGCCAGGATATTTGTAGTCTTCCTTCCTAAAGATTGTTATATATGGTATAATATAGCATAGCATAGCATAGCATAGCATAGCATAGCATAGCATAGCATAGCATAGCATAGCATAGCATAGCATAGTATATAGTATAGTATAGTATAGTATATAGTATCTATCTATCTATCTATCTATCTATCTATCTATCTATCTATCTATCTATCTATCTATCTATCTATCTATCTATCTATCTATCTATCTATCTATCTATCTATCTATCCAACCATCCAACCAACCAACCAATCAACCAATGAAAATTCTAGATTTTTCTTGGTCAAATAAGTCTCATTCTTGCACTAAGTTGCAAAGTCATATGTTATATGACATATATCAAGAAAACAGTCAGTCCATTAAAGAAAGAAGATGGTAAGGAAGTAACAGGCAGTAGAGAGAAAACAGAGCTGCTTAACTCATTCTTTGCATCAGTCTTCACACAAAAAGAAACTGTAGCCCAACCTACGAAAGAATAAATGTAAAAGACAGACTAGAAATAAAAAAAATAAAATAAGCAAGAAAATGGTAAGGGAACACCTGTCTGATCTTGAATATGAACCACCAGGAGCTGATGGTTTACATCCCAGAGTTCTGAAGGAGCTATCAGATGTTATCTCAGAACCATTGTATCATATATTTAAAAAAAAAAATCCTGGAACACTGGGGAACTACCAGAGCATTGGAAAAGAGCTGATATGATTCCCATCTTCAAAAAAGGAAAAAGAAAAAATAAACCCAGGAAACTACAGACCAATGAACCTAGATCTGTAGATATCTAGATACAAATAAAATTATAACTAGTATCCAGCACGGATTTGTTAAAAACAGATCACACCAATCTTATTTCATTCTTTGACAGAGTGACCAAATTAGTAGACAAACTAAATGTTGTGGACATAGTATGCTTAGACTTCAGCAAAGCATTTGACAAACTAGACCACAACCTACTTCTTGGCTAACTAGAAAAATAAGGGATAGATAGCATCATCACCAGATGGATTTGTAACTGGCTGACAAACCATACTCAAGAAATAGTTCTTAATGGTACTACATCTATGTGGAAGTAAGTAAGCAATGGGGTACCACAAGGTTCTGTCTTAGACCCAGTAGCCTTTAATATCTTCATAAATGACTTAAATGAGGGAATAGAAGGGGAACTCATCAAATTTGCAGATGACACTAAGGTAGGAATAGAAGATCTAAATCGGTTTTCTTCTCTTACAAACCTCAGATGTGCATCTGAATGTATGAATATAGGAAACATAGAGTGCTGATGGTAGAGGAAGAGGCAAGTATATGACTTATGACAAGTAAAAAATTAATATATGGGCTTTCACTGTGGCTAAGGAATGTTTTAGATCAGGGGTCTTCAAACTTGGCCATTTTATGACTTATGGACTTCAGCTTCCAGAATTCCTAGCCAGCTTGCCAAGTTTGAAGACCCCTGTATTAGATGAAGTGATGGTCTCTGAAAATTTACAATATTCTTTCTTTCCTTCCTTCCTTCCTTCCTTCCTTCCTTCCTTCCTTCCTTCCTTCCTTCCTTCCTTCCTTCCTTCCTTCCTTCCTTCCTTCCTTCCTTCCTTCCTTCCTTCTTTCCTTTCTCATGGGATATTAAGCATATTAATATTAATTTTAATGGAATATGTATAAAGCCTATGCCAAATTTAGGATTCAGTTAAAAATGGTCAGTTAAAAATATGGAGGTATGAATATTTCTCATGATTTCAGTTTCAGAGGACAGCTTTAAACAGGTTATAGACAGGTCCTATGCTCATATTCCTTTTTAATGTGAAACACATTTTCTGAATTATTTCCAAAGTACTATGCCTTCCCCAGAAGGGTTAATGCAGTAATTAAATACATTTAGATTTTGAAGTGTACAGCTATATTAACAAACTAACATGAAACAACTTTAACCTTCCTTGCACTGAATGTCATTTTTCTGAATATAATTGATAGTATTTGATGGAGATGATCCTAGACAATAGTCATTGTCTATTGCATTAGTATGGAGGGGATACAAAGTAAATTTGCCATGCATTTTTATAGTAGCATAATGTGATTTCATAATAGGGACATACTTGTAGAGTGAATCTTTGGAATGTTTTTTTTTTTAAATCTCATTTCATATAATACGCCTGTGTCCAATTCTGGGAGTTCTACTTCTTCCATTACAATTTACAACATATAATTTTTAATGAGGAACCTGCAAATTTGCAAAACTCAAGTTTGTTCAGTTCCAAAATATTTCAGCTGAAAAAAACTGAAGCTTACAAATTCTATGCAGTGTTGCAATTCATTCTACAAGTAGGTCCCTATTATTAAATCACATTATGCTACTGTAAAAAATACATGGCAAATTGACTTTATATCCTCCGTAATACTGCAATGGTGCCAGCACAAGTTGTCATTTGTTTCTGTTTTAATGATCAGAAACTAGCATGGGACCTAAAATGTATTCCTGGAGATGATTCTGCAGGATTAATAGCAGGATTAGTTAGTAAATCAGTAACACACCTATTTAAATAGGCACAGGATTTTGGCTAAAATTTGCTTACTGAGGATATTTGACATGAAAACACTATAGGTAAAACACCTCTAACTTCAGAGATTTTTTCCCCCAAGGATTTACAATATTTCACTTACATTTTTTCCATTTTTCGCTGGCTTTACCTAAAATTAGATACAGACACACCTAGGCAGACGGTAGGGCTGATAAAGAGAATGCATGAAAGCATTGTATTTCACTTTGCTGAAGAAAGATAGCAACACATTTCATCTCTGGGGATTTGTGCAAATATGTATCCCCAAACTCATGGAATGTCTATGTGTGTATCTGTGTTTGTGTGTATTGTGTATCTATGTATATCTATATCTATCTGTCTGTCTTTCTCTCTCTCTCTCTCTCTCTGTGTGTGTGTAAACTCTATTACCCATCAGATTTTATATAGCCCTAGAAATCATATGTATCATGATGTAGAATTCAGAGGCCACAGTGGAGAATACTGTAAATGCCCATGAAAATAGTAAGTTCCATTTTTAAGTATATAGGAAACAAGAAACCTATGCAGACTTACTACATGCCAATGATGTCAAGGAGATTTATTTTCAAAGAAATTATGTGCAGAATTATAGAATTCTGTAGAATTTCTTCACACTTTAGCAAAGGTGGATAATTATATAATATTACTGGTTAGCCAAGCTTTATTGCTCTGGTGTAATAAATAAATTTATTACCCATATATCACTGCTGCTACGCAGAACATCTCCTTAAAGTTACTGAGAAAGGACTCATTTCGTATGTTCTGAGGGGTGGAGAAAGGGAGGACATAGAGATCCACTAAGCATGCTTCATGGTTTCCTTCTGGCTTTTTTAGTTTGCTTATTTGTTTCTTTTATTTTTTTTAGCAAAAATGGTTTCAGTTATCAAGAACTGGTATGAATTTCTGTGCTAAGAGTATTACATTTAGAAGTGTTTCACTGCACAGCCAGCTGGTCACCAGTATATAACAAGGAGAAGAGTTTGAGTTGCACTGGTCTCACCATGATTCTGTTTCCCTTAAAAGTAATGCTGTTTTTTTTAATTTTTAGTATAGAAAGGTGTTTGGATATAATAAATTTACCACTAATACACTGTTTCCTCAGCTGCCCCACAATCTTATCTTCTGATGATATAAAATTCCACATGTCATGAAATAGTTGTGCAAAAACTTGGAGTTGACCTTATTTCTGGGAAACTAGCAAACTGAATTCTTTATTGGTGGTGATCCAGAACTCTCATTGCCCAAGTCTAGAAAATAGCTGATGGAGGAAAGCAAGTGCCAACAGTGGCTTAATTTATTGTTTCTCAAGAACTGCTATTCTTTAATAATAGTTGTGCTAACCTAATTCAAATTATTCTTATTATTTAAATTTATATGCTACCCAACTCCCAGTAATGCTAGTTACAAATTATTTATATTAAGACATTGGAAAAATGATATCATTGCAGATGTCATGGAATGGTTGTGTAGATCTACCAGTTTTGGAAAGGACAACTTTTATTTTCTAATCAAGGGATACAGCGATCTATGTTACTATGGCAGAGATTCTGTGATATTGTTCAGTAATGCCTTGCATTGTAGATATTATAGCAGCATTGCTACATCAGTGACTATTGATAAAATATAAGATAGTCAATTGGTCTTAATTTTAGATCAATTGATAGACCTGAAGATAAATTTTTAACATACTTATATTAGGAGCCCCAGTGCTGCAGTGATTAGAATGTAGTACTGCAGGCTAACTCTGCCCAGAGTCTAGAGTATGATCCTGACCAGCTCAGGATTGACTCAGCCTTCTGTCTTTTGGGGGTTGGTAAAATGAGGACCCAGATTGTTGGGGGCAATATGCTGGCATTGTAAACCACCCAGAGGGTTGTAAAGCACTGTGGGGTAATATATAAGCCTAAGTGCTATTGCTATTGCTATTAAGAGATAACTATAATCCATCAGATATAATGGATATTTATATATTTATAATTATATTTATTAACTTCATTAACAACATTGTTTGTACCAGCAGCATTTTCAGCTCATACTATAACAATTTGTTAAATCATTTAAAAATAAAAAACCCTACAATTTGTTTTTATATTTATCACTAAATTTTATATGCAGATGTTAAGAAATAAGTGAAATAAATAACTACACTGTCTAGACAATGGGAGAGTGTCTTAACCTCTATAGAAGAGTGCCAAACTACAACTTATGCAACAACAACAAAAATACTTAGAATTTATTAGATTCCAATATGTTTGTATAGAAAAGAACTGTCAAAAGCAGCACTTGTTGGAGATGTAATAAGGATAATGCTTCTTTAAAACATATGTTTCTACAATGACCTATACTTACCATGTTTGGAGAGAAAGTAGTAGATTATATAAATATTATTGTACAACAAAAGGTACAATTTTCAAAGGATGATATTCTTTTGAACTATAAATGGAGTATATGGAATTTGACAGCTGGACAATGTAAGTGGATTCTCTGTGCCCTTACTATGGTTAAAAAACTGATACTGCAACATGGGGAAAATAAATGTATGGCCCCATTTATTCAGTGGATTAAAGACCTGATTGCACTTGAACCATTTATGAGTAGATTGCCTACAGATGTAGACTTTGTATAGGCAAGTACAATGAAATATGATAAGCATTGATTCAGAATCCACTGAGTTAAAAAAGTAATAAAATGTATTAGAAATATATTTATATTTGAAATTATATGAGAGAGAGTATAAATGTAACTCTTTATTACTATAGTGACATATTTTTTCTTCTTCTTCTATTGTTTTGTTAGAACAATTCTATGTTTTTTCTCCTTCTTTTTGACAATGCTTGTCCATCACTATTATCTTTGTGTTTTGCTCTTTATTAATTAAAAAGCAATAACATATAAACAAAAAAGTAGATAATTTGTCTTTTCCTTCTTAGTTTATTTAATTTGTAAGGTAGAATTGCCTTGATGCTACAAAGCACTTTCCGTTAGCATTTTGACTCTTTTCTCATGAATGTAAGATGGCACCCCACTTGATCAGTGACAAAATATTTTTGCTAATATAATAATAGTAATGGTAATAGTAATAGTAATAATAAAGTTGGAAGGGACCTTGGAGGTCATCAAGTCCAACCCTCTGCTCAGGCAGGTAACTCTGGCTCTTCATTTTTACTAGACAAGTGGCTGTCCAGTCTCTTCTTAAAAACTTCCAGTGTTGGAGCATTCACCGCTTCTGGAGGCAGGTTGTTCCACTGGTTAATTGTTCTAACTGTCAGGAAGTTTCTCCTTAGTTCTAGGTTGCTTCTCTCCTTGATTAGTTTCCATCTGTTGCTTCTTGTCCTGCCTTCAGGTGCTCTGGAAAATAGCTTGACTCCCTCTTCTTTGTGGCAGCCCCTGAGATATTGGAACACTGCTATCATGTCCCCCCTCGTCCTTTTCTTCATTAAACTAGACATACCCAATTCCCAACTATAGCCCTATTGTCACTTTAAGGAAAATAACTGGTGGGGAGGGTTAATTGTATTTTTTGAAAAAAATAAATAAAAATTACAGACTGTTTTGTTAAAAATAATAATAAATATATTAAATTATAATAATACATGAATTCTTTAAAGCAATTAAACAAAGAGAAGGGCAAAGCTGGCACAGTGATAAAACTGGATGGGAACAAAGAAAAACTATCCAAATTTTTAGTCATCCTTGCCAAAAGCCTGGGCAAATGGCCAGGACTTCAAGGCCTTTTGAAATACCAGTGAGGGCAGGATGGCTATTTGTATCCAGGGGGGAACCCCGTTGCAGAGAGCAAACGCTGATACAGGGAAGACACACTTTGAGGAACATGATAGATGGCATTATTAATCAAAGAAACTGAGAGTATGCCAACCCTGCTAGACTGAATTGGCTAGGCAGATACTATGGGAGATAGAAGGTCCTTCAATTAACCAGGCCCTATGTTGTTGTTTTAACTGAATAAGACAAATGCTATAAGTATATAAATGCAGAAAGAATTATTTTTGAACCTTCATCTAAGAGTCCAGCATGCCAATATGTAGTTCAAGCCATATCTGTAGGCATTAACTGTCCCTTGTATTTTTGCATATTTTCTTTCCTAAACATTTGTGCACTGTTTCATGTCAAGAGCTGTTTTGCTTGCACAACTAGCATTCGGCTAGCAGTCTGTTAGTTGCAATTGATAAGCTTTGCTGCACTTGCTTCAGTGCACAAATTCAATTCATTATAAAAGCTATAACTAGTAACTAGTAAAGAATGAAAGGATTGGTTTCCCTTCAGTACATTCATTGCAAACAAACTCACTAATTTCAACCTGATCCCCAAGAGAAATATTATTCATCATAATTGGTTTATTTCTTAATATAAGAAGCCTGATAAGTAATTGCCAATTCTTGCTCGTTACCTCACAGTATATTAGGTTAATATAAAACTGAGGATCAGTTTCAATCAGTCAATATCAGTTTCATGTGATTTTATGTTTATGTATACATTTTAAATACATAATATACTTACATAATACACACACACACACACATACATTTGGAAATCTTTATTCTTAGTCATTTACAACTCTTTTCTAATATTTAGAGATTTCTATAGTGCTTCATTAATGTTAGCTTTTAAAAACAAAACTAATCCTAATGTAAATATGCATATACCGGTAGTATTTTGATAGATATATATCATGAGTTTGATTTATGGCTTTTAGCTATATAATATAAAACTTTATCAATATATCATTTTTGGAATACATTTTTCCTATGTATGGGGGAGGGTGTTTTGCCAATGTCTCAAAAGAGAATGACATATAATATCAAACTCTCCATACCACAGCAGAGTCAAATATAATGGATTGTCCCACTATATTTGCACTGAAATCAATAGCCTTTAGTTGTTGTTGTTGTTGTTTTTAAATTCCACCCTTAAACTATATTTGACTAACCTAAAACTAACAGTATTGGAAAATTAAGGTTTTTTGGATAAAAATATGGTGGATTCTTCAAAATATTTTGAAAAAGCGTATTGAGTTTGTACCACAGTTGTTTTTGTTGGGTATTACAAAGGACTGTTCCACCATAGAGACTAAGTTGATTTTGAACTTGACTACAGCTGCAAGACTGTTGGTGGGACAATATTGGAAGTCATCTGAAATACCAACTATTGAAGAATGGACGTTAAAAGTTACCCATCTTGTTGAGATGGCTAAGATTTCGGCATACCTGAAGAACCACTCAAATGAAACATTTTTGATGGACTGGAAGAAATGGATTGATTATATGCAAAAGAAATATCAGTTGAGAGAATTAGATTTGATATATGGTTAAATAGTTTAACATAGTAGTTTAGTGGGGTTTCTTGCGTTTTTACCCTGTATTCATTCTGGGAAGCCTGGGGGGAGGGGGGAGGGAGATAATATATATTAGTTTATGTTTCTCAACTGTAGTTGGGGGTTTAAGGGATTAGATAATTTTTGTAGGATGCTCGGGAGAATTTTAGGTAGCGCTTTGGATGGTGAGGAGGAGGAGCGAAAGTAGAAGAGGAGTGGGTTGCTGGAGGGTGTTGTGGAGGGGGGTTCCGAGCAGCTATTTGTATTGTTTTCTTAATATGTAATTTGTTTGTTTTCAGTTGAGTTAATATGTTATTATGTTATAATTGTTAAAAGTTTTTAAAAAATTTAATAAAAAAATTAATAATAAAAAAAAACTAACAGTATTGGTATATACTCACTTCCTAGACATTCCTGACAAATGCTAAATAGCCAAATATCAGATTCTGCACTGAGTAGTGAATTCAATTAGATCATTCTTCATTGAGCAGTGAGTTGGATTAGATGACCTGTATGTTCTTTCCAACTCTATGATCTAAAACTTTAGTACAGGCTTTACATTAATTTAATGTTAATAAGATTAATCTTTAATACGTAAAATGTTAAGCAGTTTGTTATTGCCTCTCCCTTTCTGATACAGTCTAATAGAGGACTCATTTTGAAATACCAAGAATCTTGACCCCATTTCAGACTTTAAATAGGTTCATCTCACAACCATGTATTGAATAAGTCATAGAAAGAATCGGGCTTAATTAAAGATGACAAAGGAACTGGGAGAAAAAATGCATGGTGTAGTAATCAGGGTAATGAGATTGGAATTTCTTCCCCTACCAACCCAGTACAGCAGAAATGTGATTTCATACAGGGTAATCACTGGTTCTTATGCCAATGATGAGATAAATCAGCATTGTTTTCATATCTTAGAGCAGCATTCCTATTTTCTTTCACAGCATTTCTGCCAGGAATTCGTAAAGTAACTTAAAAAGCGGGTCTTGGAAATTGACTGGATGAATTTGGTTAAGGCATTTTTATCTTTTGAATTTTCACAGGTTTAAAACTATCACCAAGAGAGAAACTGGTAATTATTCCCTTAAGTTAGAACCAGTGCCTTTTGTTAGAACAAAATCCCAAAGGGAAACCAGCAATAATTAGACATACTATAGCTACTGTAGTTGGTGGGCCCTGGCAAACAATGCTGTAGGACTGTTACTTTACACTTTTCCTTGTGGAGACACTGTATAACAATTGAATCAGAGATTCTCTTTTTGACAACCACTACTGTTTACTCTTTTATTTCTTCCCAAAACAGCTACATTCTACTTGGCCTTTCCAAAGGCTTTTATGTAAACAGATCAAGGCATTCAGACAGTGGGAAGTAAAACTGTTTCAGAATCTTATCAGTGATGCCATACGCTTGAAGGGAAGGCCATATAACATTTTTTTACATTTTATATTGGCAATATTGGATAGGAGCCAAGGGTCCTTTTGTAGGGTTACCTAGCATCTATGTTTGAAATATATCCAAATCCTATATATTTTTTCTTTTATAAAAAACCTCTTATCTCAGTTCTTCTGGGCTTTCTGTTTACAGCAAAGATCTCTTCGGTGGTCTTTTCATCTCCTTGTGTGATCACCAAATCAGTAGGAGTCAACTGAATTATAAAAAATAAGGTTATCAGTGTCTGTTGAAGAAATATACATTTTTCATGGCCTGAATCCCTGCACTTCTCTTTTTTAAAGTAATGAATTTACTTAAGGCCATGGGTAAATTAACATTCCAAAGCAAACATTAAAGAATAAGAATCATTGAAGCTGAATATATATATAATATATATATATATATATATATATATATATATATATATATATATATATATATATATATATATATATATATATATATATATATATATATATATATATATATATATATATATATATATATATATACAAACACCCGCGAAAACCTCAGAAAGCAAATATATATATATATATATATATATATATATATATATATATATATATATATATATATATATATATATATATATATATATATATATATATATATATATATATATATATATATATATATATATATATATATATATATATATATATATAAATAAAATTTCTTTGGAATCCGTTGGATGTTAGTACATTAGTGAGAGATGTTAGTACATTAGTGGAATCCGTTGGATGTTAGTACATTAGTTAGGTGTTGTTCGTCAGCTAGGCATTTGGTTCTGGAGATGAATGTCTTGGCTACGGAGTTGATCTGTGCTGGGTGGTGGTGTGAGAGTGCGTGCAGATAGCAGTTTGTGTGTATTTTCTTCTGGTAGATGGTGTGTCCTAGGGACCCATTGGATTTCTGGTAGACTAAGACATCCAGGAAGGGAAGTTGATTATTAGCTTCTGTTTCCATGGTGAACTGTATTTTGGGGTGTAGGCTGTTGAGGTGTGTGAGGAAGTTGTCCAGTTTTTCTTTCCCATGTGGCCAGATTACGAAGGTGTCATCTACGTATCTGAGCCAGAGTTTGGGTTTGTGGTCAGATTTTTCTAGAGCTTGGGTTTCAAAGTGTTCCATGTAGAGGTTTGCAATGACAGGTGAGAGGGGTGATCCCATGGGTGCTCCTTCTATTTGTTTGTATTTTTGTCCGTTATAGATGAAGTATGTGTTGGATAGACAGTATATATATATATATATATATATATATATATATATATATATATATATATATATATATATATATATATATATATATATATATATATATATATATATGTGTGTGTGTGTGTGTGTGTGTGTGTGTGTGTGTGTGTGTGTGTGTGTGTGTGTGTGTGTGTGTGTGTGTGTGTGTGTGTGTGTGTGTGTGTGTGTGTGTGTGTGTGTGTGTGTGTGTGTAGGTCTTTGGTTCTTCGGGTTTTCTCCCACGTAGAATTTGAAGTGTCTTGGTGACGTTTCGACGAAGTCTCATTCGTCATCTTCAGGCTGGTGCTTTCGGCTTCTGCTTCTAGGAGCAATGTGTGATTGTAGCTGTTTCTTCCTTTTAACTGCCAGTGGGGGTTTGAACTGATTGGCTGGGAGCTCAGCTGTGTTCTGATTGGGTGGAGGTGTGTTCTGATTGGTTAGGGGCTTGGCTGTGCTCTGATTGGATGGGAGGTTGGCTGTGCTCTGATTGGCTGGGGGAGTGTTCTGTTTGGGTGGGGGTTTTGTTTTGCCCAAGTTAGTTTGAGTTACAGGGGGATTAGATAGAGATGGTGAGCTGCATAGCTGTTTGGCTTCGCGTTCGTGGTCGTGCCTCATTTTCATGGTGGGTGTCAGTTTGTTTCATGTATGGATTGGAGGGGTTTAAGGTGGCTAATGATGCAGCTGTGGTCTGGCTTCTGGTTTGTGGTCGTGCCTCATCATCGGTGTGGGTTTGGGTTTGCTTTTTGCCTGGATGTGTGGTGGTGACATCCTGTGTGGTTTTTGTGAGTGTAGGTCTGGTGTCATTCTTTGTCTTATGGACACGTTTGTCAATAAGGGCGGGTTTCCAAATGGCTGGTAGGCGGGAGGTATCATCTCGTTTGTTCATGCTGTGAGGGCGTTTTTCTATCTCGATGGCTTCTCTGATTATTCTGTTATTAAAGTGTTCAATTTTGGCAATAGTTCTGGTCTTTTTGAAATCAATTCTATGTCCTGTGGCTTTAAGGTGTTGGACCAGGGAAGAAGTTGGTTCTTCTTTTTTGACTGAGTTTTTGTGTTCTTCAATGCGTGCACTTATTCTTCCGTTGGTTTGTCCGATGTATGTGGTGGGACAAGCAGTACATGGGATTTCATATACTCCTTGATTTTCTAACTCAATTTTGTCTTTGGGGTTTCTTAGGATGGTAGATATTTTTCTGTTTGTGCAGAATGCTGTTTTGATGTTATGTTTGTGCAGGATCTTGCTGATTCTGTCTGTGGTGCCTTTTATGTATGGGAGGAGGGCTTTGCCGTTTTCTTGTTCTCTGTCTTGGATTTTAGTGGGAGTTTCTTTTTGGATTAAGTTGGAAATCTTATTTCTTTGGAATCCGTTGGATGTTAGTACATTAGTGAGAGTGTGTAGTTCGGTTTTTAGGTGTTGTTCGTCAGCTAGGCATTTGGTTCTGGAGATGAGTGTCTTGGCTACGGAGTTGATCTGTGCTGGGTGGTGGTGTGAGAGTGCGTGCAGATAGCGGTTTGTGTGTGTTTTCTTCTGGTAGATGGTGTGTCTAAGTTGTTTGGATTTGTCCCAAAGTGCGGGGTGGATCTTGTTGCTGAGTTTGAGGTGAAGTGTGAGGAGATCTTTGTTGATTTGGTCTAGGAGGAATCTTTTTCTGTAAAGTTCATTTCTGATTAGGGCCAGTTCTGTTCTTTTCAGGATGCGTTTGGTGGCTGCAGAGTTGGAGTGGAATTTCAATTGGAAGCATGTGGGGATTAAATTTTGATCTCGGCAGTTCTCGGCAAGAAATCCAATGGCTCCCTAGGACACACCATCTACCAGAAGAAAGCAAATATATATATTTGCTACAAGGAGTAGGAGAAAGCTTATTTTCTTCTTTCTTTATGACCAAACACATCTCTACAGATTAATGCCCTGAAAATGAAACCGAGCTACCTTGTAGTTTCTTCAATTTTGAAATTATAATTGCTTTGTGCTTCTTCTGGAAAGATGGAATTCCAAAGTAGGCCAAAACAGTATTCTGGCTACAATGCAACACACACACACACACACACACACACACACACACACACACTCAAGAGATGGCAACCCTGGTGACTGATTTGCGTGCAAAAAGTCACAGCATGCTTATAATTCATAGCCAATTGTGTTCAAATGCATTTCAAACATTGTTTATGCCTTTAGGCAGTTTTACAACTTTTCATATTAAAGTCTAGAGTGTACCTATAAAACTTGTGAAAAACACAAGTTTAACACAAAGCAGCTGAATTCCCTGGCTGTTCATTCTTACATTTCTAAATGGTGCACAGTCATTGGCTCTTAGAAAACCAATCCCAGCTTAGCGAGGGCTCAGACTGATATTTTAAATTGCCAATGATATTTTAACTTAACAAAGTAAGAAAATACCACAATGGAAATAAGGGAAGCTATAAAAATCACAAATAAACATATACACATACGTTTCCTTATAACCATTCATAATTTCAAATGGTAGAGTTTACCATCTCTCATATTCAAAACTGAATTGATTAAAAATGTGATAGATTTTCTATAAGATTGTCATTCATCTGTCTGGTCTGTCTGCCTAGCCACAATATCTATCCTATCTAGCACTATTGCTACTGTTTTATTCTATCTTTATGTGTATGAGTGCATGCATAGCAACAGCACTTAGACTTATATATCGCTTCACAGTGCTTTGCAGCTCTCTCTAAGCAGTTTACAGAGTCAGCATATTGCACCCCCAACAATCTGGGTCCTCATATTACGGACTTTGGAAGGATGGGAGGTTGAGTCAACCTTGAGCCAGTGAGAATCAAACTGCCAATCTGCTAGCAGCCTGCAGTCAGCAGAAGTAGCCTGCAGTACTGCACTCTAATCACAGAGTCGGCACGGCTCTGCATGCATGTATATGAGATCTGTTAAACATAAGTTTCTTCAGGGAGGGAGGGAGGGAGGGAGGGAGGAAGGAAGGAAGGAAGGAAGGAAGGAAATGTGTCCCTGAATTAAACTTCTAGTGGCAATAAGTACAGTCTCCCCCAACCTGCAAATTGAGGCCACAACAGTAGATATTGTGCAGAATGTATGTTATAATCTTTCCTTGAGGAGCCAGAGGTTCTAAATGAACAGATCTTTCAGCATGGAAGTGTTAAGTGTGCGCTTCATTATAGATGCTAATGGCAAAATATTACTATGACTTACTGGTTTGAGGCCTATAACAAATCTAGTCCATTTTCAAATTCTGTTTGTGTGATTTGGGTAGCTGCTTCCCCTTCTCCCCACACACATAATCTAAGTTTGTAGTCAGAAAATGATTCTGGATTAAAAATGCAAACTTCATCTTATACAGTATGTATTTTAAATAGCAACTTAAAATTCTGCACAAACATTCCCGCAGAGAAGACCTCAGTTAGTTAGAATATGAGAGCCATTGATACGTAGGTTATGTTGTCACAAGACTGTTATTATATTTGTGGGAAAGCAGATTAAGATGTAAATTATAGAGATGCCCCCTCCTGATGTCAAATTGTATAAAACTCCATGGAAGAGACTGATGTTGCTTTCAGTGAAAAAGTTACAGAGATAAATACATAAATTGAATGTGACTTATCCCACATGTATTTGGGTAAAATGTTTTCATTCCCTGAATCCAAATGATGAAGGAAGGAAGGAAGGAAGGAAGGAAGGAAGGAAGGAAGGAAGGAAGGAAGGAAGGGAGGGAGGGAGGGAGGGAGGGAGGGAGGGAGGGAGGGAGGGAGGATCTTTCTCTCCTGTGAAATAATTCTTAGTAAGGATACAATACTAAATATCTTGAAGAGATTGTCAAGAGGATTGAAACAAGAAAAGGCAGTTACTGTCCCCCTGTCCTCGAAAAGACCCTTCTCTGGAAAATTTGGCACTAACTTGAAAGATTTATATTCTTTTTCATACCATAAAACTAACTCAACATATTTGCCTGGTATGATCACTAATCAATAATGTTTTACTGAGCATTAATTGTATAACATGCAATTCTCTTTGTCCAGTTATTCAATACTACATTTTTTATTATTAATAAATGCTTTTTGTTAAAGTTAAAAATGATTCCATTTAGATTATATACACAGCAAATCTCCACAATGCACTCATATGCTTTAATTTTGAATATGTTTTTTTTAATTTCCTCAACTGTAACATGGTATTGGTATTACATAAGAATGATATATTTTTTGATAAAAGACAGGTTGCTCGGGCAGCACCTTGGCACCACATCTGAGGGGGGGAGTCTGAGGAGTGAAGGTTGGAGGGAAGTAGGGAGGTGGTAGGAGGAGGGAGGAGAGAGAGGGAGGTAGAGAGAGTGGGGGGATAGAAGTTGAGATAGGGAGGAAGGAAGAGGGGGATGTGGTGGTGGGGGGGTGCCGTCGAGCAATACCTATAGTTATTTTAACTACTTTAGCTAAGTTTTTATGCTTTGTTTTTTTGGAAAAAGTTGTAAACGATTGTATTCAGTTGAGTTGTTTTTAAATTGATTTTTTGTTATATTTATAATTATAAAATTAATTAAAAAATTCAAAAAAAAAGAACATGTGTTTTTTTAAGGACATATGAAAATTAATAGTGTTGTACTTAGAGTAGTAAAGGCAATTATTTTGTGAGGATGAAGTAGTAACCTTTCAATAATTGACATGAATAATGATAACCCTATGTTATTTTATGAATGGGAACAACATGGGCATTTGAGACAGTTTTTGTTATCATTTTTATGTACATAAAAAAGCAATCTTGATAACATACATTCCACTACAGAATGTCTGCAGGCCTCTGGGGAAAAAAAGGTAGGAAATTATTGCAACCTATTGGCCTCATACTGTTTAACCTTGAACTAGAAGACCATTTAGTTGAATTTCAGGAAGTGCTGGCTCAAGTCTTCACTCAGCCCTGAAAGTCACTAGATGAGTTAAGCTAATCACAGTATCTCAGATCATATACATCAGTGCTGTCCTGAAAATAATACCAAAGGGATACTATAGCAAGTTATAATTGCAATGTACAAACAAACAAACCAAAAGATATAAAACAGCATTTCACAGGTACAGCTAAGCTCAACAAACATCAATCCCTAGGAATGTTAGCCACATTAAAATGCATGGGCTCTGAGAACAAGAATAGGAAGGAAGAAGCACCCACAAGATATAGAAAATGGGCATTGAGCATACGTTTTCTGAGAACCCTACAGATGGAGGGAACTATGTTGGGACTAAAGCAATTAACAAAGATAGACAGCAACTAAGAATACAATACAGCCGAGAATGAAGCAGACATCCATTCTGCTTCTATAATATATAGTTAATTTTAACTATATTATAAACTCTTAAACTCTTTTGGTCTCCTAATGAGCATCCTGAGTTTTTTGGAATAGGGCGGCATAGAAATCGAATTAAATAAATAAATAAATAAATCCTGGGATCACATGGTGCTGTACAGTGCTTACAATAGTCATAATTCTTATGTTTTCCCAACAGCAAATACTGGGAAGCCACACCAAAAAGCAATTCCAACTTCATGTTCAGTAATCCTCTACCACATGGCCCACTAGTGGTCGGTGGCCTATTCACAACTGGGCCACAACTAGGCTGGCTGATGTGCATGTGCACACAGCCCCACTCATGTGAGCATCGTGGGTATTTGGTGCCTCACTTGCATGAACATCATAAGTGCTCTCGGCCCCACTTATGCAAGCAACAAGTGCTTGTGCACGTGCACACACATATGCACACGTCTACCCCTCCGGTAGAACTATCCCCCTCTTTCCCCCTCTCCTCTTCTGGGCCACCAACCTGGAAATGTGGGGAAACTCTGCTCTACCATACCCAAATCAGGATAGCAAGACTAATCTCCTCTGATCTGAGATAGATTGAGACTAGAGATATTTCCTCAGACTTCCAGGCAAAAGAGGATTAGAGTTCTCCAGTCCTATTTTGGAAGTATAATTAATGAATAATATTAGCTCTAATTTTATAGCATGCCCAGAAAAGTAAAGCCAAGGTAAGGAATATTCATGCACACTAGAAATGGAAGAAATCTATTTCTTTCCCAATGTTGTTAAATCTACTACACCTACTATACTACACCAGTAGCAAGATATGCCAGGTATGGGCTGAATCACATACAGGACTACTGCCTTTTTAATACACCTTTACTCAAACACTGATTCTGAGCCAACAAAACTATCACATGAGACCAGGAATAAATGGCTCAACTCACACATAAAGTACCTATAGATGTACAAATTCACATATTCACATTGGATCACTGTCACAAAAGTTAAGGTTCTTTAAGTGTTTGAATTGTCAGGAAGTCTATTAAGATATAAAACCAAGAAAAAGACATTAAAATTTGATTTTAAAGTCCAAATATATGGGAAGCTGAAAACATTCAGATCAGGTTCAAGTACTGAGATATTGGTACACCTTGAACAGTTCAAAATGTTATTTGATTAGACAAGAGCTCCAAAGTTGATATTGAATAAAAGACAATATGGCCTTAACATATGTTTTGGATTTTTTTTTTTTATGATGATGAACATGGATAAAATGGGTATCATTAACAAACTGTATTTTCTTATCTCGGTCTCATTAACTGTCTTGACTATTTCTTGTACATGAAATGGAGAGAGCACAGTTTAATCAGAGTAAATGCAATTGAAGTAGGAGAGCTATAATCTTTAATTCTGCTTATTTCCCTTTCCTGGTTAGCATCCAGCAGACTGAAGAGCCTATTAGAATTCCACTCCAGCTTCACATTGGCCATAGCAAGGAATAAATAATTATTATATAATGCTACCATAGAAACTTTAATTAAATTCCCCCAATTTCATTCAAACCTCAAAATATGTTAATAAGGCTTTTTGAATGTTGATTTATTCCCCAGTGCAATTCCATCAATGCCACTGCAGCTATGTGTAGCATTTTATGTTAGCCCTTCTAAAAGGAGGATGCTGAGTTCTTTATGGATCTCTTGGGGCCAGAGTTCAAAGGAGAAGCATAAAATAATTCTTTGGAAACAGGTTTTGTTGCTGATTCTAAAGGGAAATGAGGAACCCAGGCAAAATGATTGTCAAGTTATAAGCAAAATAATATATGGATTCATCTCAAGTTTACTGAGACAGACACCAGTGAATCATGCCACTAGGTCTAAGATAATCTGTAAATGAACTTCTATATATTTGATATTTAAATGTTATAATGCCCAAAATTAATTCTGAGTCTGCCAGATCTAGCAGAAAGTGTCAGTCAATGTTACTGGACGTCGTTTCACGAGATGAAATGATTTATTCTCCAAAGAGCATCAAGCTGAAGACTGAATAGTTTTGGATTTGTATTTATGGGAAGCCTCAAAAAGCATCACTCATGTATATTTCTCTTTTTCCTATTCATAAATAACATGGATCATTCAGAGACTGAGACAGATTTAGGATGCCTTTTGATTGGGGTAGTATCTCCCCTCTGTGCAAAAGAATCATCTCTGTGGAAGGTCTAAGATGGTAGAGAGTTTAAGACAGTTGCTTTCCTATGGCTGGCTGAATCCTTTTTACATTTTGTGACTCTTGAAATATGCCATTAGGTTGAAATAGGAACTGTTGATAAGTACCAGTACAGGCCCTCTAGCAAGCTCCCTGGCCATAAGTCAGACCTGTTCTCTTCAGGGAATCACTTTGGGGAGTAAATCTGCCAATGGCTCATAAGAAATCATGGTCAACCTAAAATAATTGTACAAATAACACCACTTAGCCTGTAGCAAATTACAACTTTTGGGGAAACCAACTTTTATGATAGAATTAGTTGTAGAAAATGCCATAAACATTGAGACTATTAATAGAAAAGTGTGCTGTGCACAGTGGAAAAGATGGAAACTACTGCAGCTATGGCAAGAATCTCTTTTCCAAATATTGGGAACTTGTTATTTCTATTTTAAACTTGTGATAATGAAGCACTGAAGAATGCCTATATGTATACATTTTAAAATATTGATATACATACAAATCAAAAGGAAAAGAGGACAGTGATAAAGCTGGTCCAGAAACTGCCAACAGGGAATTCTCTAGTAAGTCCAATTTCCTATTGGATGCCTTCCAGGAAGATGGAAGTGAGATGTGGTATGTTTTGTTGGTTTGCCTTTTTCAGCAACCCTTTCCTGGGTTAATTCTCTCTCATTAAAACAAATAAGAGGATATAAAACTGCAACAGCAAGTTTACAATTTGGAACATGACTGGGGACCTGGGTTTCATTTTTCAATCTCACCCATGGCAGATGGATCTCTTCATATTTACAAAGAATATCCTAAGCATGCTTTGGCTCCTCAGATACTCTCTTTGGAACTTGGAGTTGAGGCTTAGGATGATGATGATGATGATGATGATGATGATGATGATGATGATGATGATGATGATGATGATTTAAATTTATTGACAGCTCAACTCTCCAATGGACTATTACAAGTCAAAACATCACTCAGTGATTTTAATAAAACCAATAGATAATAGATGGTCTAAATTAAAAACAAAGTCTTGAATGAAGAAACATTAAGGACTTAAGTGTTCCATTATTAGCAGTGGGTGCATTTTAAAGAAATGCTTAATAATATTTCCATTGTAACCCTTATAAAGTTAGAGAGGTTTATTTGGGCTGGTTTATATGCCAATGCTTATATGGCTTTCCTTGTAGTGCTAAAATTTGTTTAATTGTTTATATGAAACAAGATTGCATTTCTTTTTTTACTCCATTCAGAGTACTTATTTCTTAAACACTTGCTTGTGATTTATAACAGGAAGTTAGAAAACAGAAATTGATTGATATACTTTTAATATTTTGTCAGGAGATTTTTATTTTTAGAAAATAGGTAGAGTGATTTATCCAAAGAGATATATTTGTTTGTTTATGTTTAGAAAGCCACCCAACTCCCAAATAACTCTGGATAGTATACATTTGTTTTTTATAAAGTAAAAAGAAAAGCTAAAAAGAGAACATGCATGTCTGGACATGACCATATACCTAGAGCTTAACAGCCAACCTAACTCCAGAACTTGTAGCTGATTCCATGACAGAGAAAGCATGCTTCTGGGATTCCGTTAGGTGACATTATTTGATAGTAGACATCCAGAGCACTCCAACTCTGCCCAATATCAGATACCACTGCAGATACCACTGTAGAACTCAATAGCTAGGCTCTGTACCATGAACGATTTTATATGTGACAATCATCACTCTGAATTGTAGCCAGAAATAAATTGGCAGTTAACACATTGATGACACATAAAAGTGTTGAAGTGCAGTTGCAATGCTGAATTTGAGCCCAGCTGTAATTTCCAGATTGTCTTCAAGGATAGCCCCATGTATACCATATTGTAGTACCATATTGTAGTAGTTTAGTTGTGAGGTGATTATGGCATGAATGACCATCTGAAAGGTCACTCTAAGAATGGGAGCAACTTGCACATAAGTTGAACCTCTGCAAAGATCTTTTGGCCACAGCTGCAACTTATTCTTTGAACAGTAGTTGTAAATTTAGGTAAACCCATTAATCTTGAATGGGGAAGTATCATCCCATCCATGACCAAATGTGAAAAATTCCAGATTCGTAGGGTTTGAACAACTACAGAAACTTAGTCTTATCAGCATGGAGTTTGAGTTTTTCCCCCTTCCTATCTTGACCTAAACATTGATTCATGACAGCATCATGGCCTGGGACAAGATGTATGACTAGATATCATCAACATATTGATAATAACGAGACCCTGAGCTGATGAATGACCTCACACAATGGTTTTTAATGGATGTTAAGCTACACAAGTAAAAATATTGAATCCTGAGGCCCCACATAAGTGAGGGACTGAGATACAACCTTTTCTCCCTTTCAACACTGACTAACAGCAACTACAGAAGGAGAAGAATCACTGACATATGGTGCCTCCTACTCCCAATCCCCACAATTGTCCAGAAGGATGGTACTGTTAACAGCATAAAAAAGTTCCTGAGAGATCAATAAACCCAAGGAGAAACACATTACCTGCCAGTGGTGGGATTCAGCCAGTTCACAACAGTTTGGCAGAACCAGTAGCTAATTTTTTGTTGCTCAGGCCCAGAATGGAAGCGGCATCCACACAGAGAACCAGTTGTTCACATATTTGAATCCCACCACTGATTACTGCCATCAACAGATGTGACCAATAACGTCTTTCCAAGAGCCTCTGTAACTGTTGCCTGGTTACCAAGAAAAAAAAAGTTGGAAACTAGATGATAACTGTCCAGAACAGTTGGGTCCAGTGACAGCTTTTTACAAAGGGCCACACAACCACCTCCTTCTTGGGTAGAGGGATCAACCTAGAGACTCAGACTATTGCATGGACTCAACTACCTCCCAAGCTGTCTTCACAAGTCAGGATCTAATAAAGAGATGGCCCAACTCACAGGTCGGAGAACTTTATCTTTTCTCAGGAAACACAGGATCAAATTCAATCCAGATAATCCCATAAGACCAAGCACAAGGCATTTTACATGAAACTGTCCAGGTATTCCATTATTTAAGGTGGGGGTTTTTTTCAGGAGGTTTTCTTTGTACCTGGGGGCTTGAACCTAAAAAAAGAATAATGAACCTAAAACCAGAACTGAGAACAAAGATTGATGTCAGCTAGTAGCAAAAAAGCTATATTTGAAGTAATAGTTTTGTGCCTTCTGAAACAGAAGAAAATGATTTTAGTTAAACTTGGTTATACTCCCCTTTTCTCCCCAGAATTTGTTAATACTCATTCCTCTGTATTTTCCCCCCACCTGAGAAATAGATTGAACAGAGGCTGAGTTTGTATACTGCTCAAAAAAATAAAGGGAACACAAACGTATAGCATCCTATACGTTTGTGTTCCTTTTAATTTTTTTTTAAAATATTTTTTTATTAAATTTTAAAAACTATTAACAAAATTATAACATAATAACATAATAACTCAACTGAAAACAAGCAAATAACATATTTAACAATCACTACAAATAGCTGCTCGGAACCCCCCACCACCACATCCTCCAACAACCTACCCTCTTCTATCCTTCTAACTACATACTTTCACCTTTTTGTACATCTTCCCTCCACTCACCTCTATTCCCTATCTCCACCCTCTAACCCTCTACACATACCTAACCTTCACTCCACCTTCCTCACCATCCAATGCGGTGTCTAGAGTTTTCCCGAACGCCCTAAAAAAGAAAAAATCTATTCCCTTTATACCCCCAACTACAGTTGAGAAACATAATCTATTACTTGTTATCTCCCTCCCCCCTCCCCCCCAGGCTTCCCAGAGTGAATACAGAGTAAGAACGCAAGAAACCCCACTAAACTACTATTTTATAACTATTTTATAACTATTTATCTGTATATCAAATCTAGTTCTTTCAATCGATATTTCTTTTGCATATAGTCAATCCATTTTTTCCAGTCCATCAAAAATGCTTCATTTGAGTGGTTTTTCAGGTATGCTGATATCTTAGCCATCTCCACAAGATGGGTAACTTTTAGTGTCCATTCTTCAATAGATGGTATTTCAGATGTCTTCCAATATTGTCCCACCAACAATCTTGCGGCCGTAATCAAGTTCAAGATCAGCTTAGTCTCTATGGTGGTACAGTCCTTTGTAATACCCAACAAGAATAACTGAGGTAAAAACTCAATACGCTTTTTCAAAATATTTTGAAGAATCCACCATATTTTTATCCAAAAAGCCTTAATTTTTTTACAAGTCCACCAAATGTGAAAATAAGTAGCGTCCATAGAATCACATCTCCAACATTTGGGTTGCATATTTGGGTACATAAACGATAATTTTTTTGGATCTAAATGCCATCTATAAAACATTTTATAAAAATTTTCTCTTAAATGCTGAGCTTGTGTAAATTTAACATTTTTCACCCATATTCTTTTCCAAGTTTCTATCATAATTGGGTGTCCAAAATTACCTTCCCACTTAATCATACAATCTTTAACTAATTCAGTTCCAGAATCAATTTCAATTAAAGCGTCATATATTCTTTTGATATGCATAGCTCTTTGGTCTCTAGCTTGTATAATTAATTTTTCATCCTTTAAAGAAAAACCCATCTTAACATCTTTTTGCCATCTAGCTTGAAGTTGTGCATGATGATACCAATTGTGAGCTATACCTTCCTCCTTTAATCTATCTAATGATTTCAGTTCTAGGCTATTCCCTTCTTTAATTAAAAGTTTATCATATGGCACCACATCCTGAATTTGTTGTATACCTACACTCTGTATTGCATGCCTGGGAACTGTCCATAAAGGGATTTTACCACATAATTTATAATAATACTTTTTCCAGACACGCAACATAGAGTTTCTTAATATATGCTCTTTAAAGCTCCTATCCAATTTTTTGTCGTAAACTAAATACGCGTGGAACCCATACACTAACCCATATCCTTCTATATTCAATATTCTTTCATTTGTTAAGTTGATCCAATCACTTATTGCCACTAGAACTGCAGCATAATAATATAATTTAAAATTAGGCATTTTCAAACCACCTCTCTCTCTTGTGTCTTGAATAATTTTGAATTTAACCCTTGGTTTCTTGCCATCCCAAATAAATTTGTTTATACCTTTCTGCCATTCCTCAAGATTCCCATCCTTTTTAAGTATTGGCAACATTTGAAACAAAAATAAAAATTTCGGCAATACATTCATTTTAATTGCGGCTATCCTACCTAACATAGATAATTGTAATTTTTTCCAATTCTCCAATTCTTTTTGTACCTTATTCCATAAAAATTCATAGTTATTCTTATATAATTTCCCATTTGAAGCTTCTATATAAATTCCTAAGTATTTGACTTTTTTAACTATCTCACATCCCGTTATTCTTTCCAGATCTTGTTTTAATTTATTATCTAAGTTTTTAACCAACATCTTTGTCTTGACTAAATTTAATTTAAAACCTGATACTCTTCCATAATTTCGAATAATCTCCATCAAACTCTGGGCCGATTGTATTGGCTGAGTCAATGTCACTAATAGATCATCTGCAAAGGCACATAATCTATAATCATGTTTTCTAATTTGTACTCCCTTTAATTCCTCTGATGCTCTAATCTTATTCAGTAAAACCTCTAATGTTAAAACAAACAATAAAGGGGATAAGGGACAACCCTGCCTGGTACCCTTCTCTATATTAAATGAATCTGTTAATTGTCCATTCACTATAATCTGCCCTGTTTGTTTCTGGTATATCAGTTCCAGGAACTGATGGTTTCACCACGATTTATTATAAGTGTTTGCAGGAGGAAATGGTGGAACCTTTGAGGGAGTTATTTGTAAATATACAAGAGGGTGGTCGGGTTCCACCCTCTTGGAAAACGGCTAATGTTTGCTTGATTCCTAAAGAGGGTAAAGATAATGTTCAAGTAGAAAATTTTAGACCTATTTCTTTGTTAAATACCGACTACAAGATTTTTGCAAAAATTTTGGCTAATAGACTAATGACAGTTTTGACACAAAGGATTCACCCGGATCAAACTGGTTTTTTACAAGGGAGACAGATGAAAACTAATGTTAGACAACTTGTTAATGTATTGGAATATTTGGATAAACATACTCAAGTGCCGGCAGTTTTAATGTTCTTAGATGCAGAAAAAGCCTTTGACAGATTGAATTGGACATTTTTGCAAAGGCTTGTGGTAATGATGGGAATGGGGGATCAGTTTATTAATTCTATATCAGCTATATACCTTTTAATTTTTTTGAGCAGTATATTTAGATCTCCATAGTCCTTTACTTAAATTCCTGCTAGTTATCTGGAATAAAATAATTTTCCCTTAATTAGAAGATACTTTCCATTACATTTTTTTTAAAAAAATCTTCATATCATATCTACAGTTCCTTTGTTTTCTCTACTTGCTTTGACTTTTAGTACCCATGACTTCTACCTCAAAGGAAATTAATAAGGTTGATTTTGTTTGTGATTATATTTTTCTTGTGTTTTCTTTTGTTGCACTTGCATTTTGGTCTGTGACCGCAAAATAAATTATATATATAATAAGGTTGATTTAAATGTGTTTTTATATGAAAAACATTATTAAAAAACAATATGTTTATATAATAACACTATAGGCATCTTGTAAGATATATATGTAAAACAGGCATATTAAAACATATCACATACAATAATGTTTAAATAATTCATTAAACCTTCATAACACAAAATAACATTTATTAATTATATCACTACATCCATTGCATATTTAAAATAAGTTTTCAATAATTACTCTGACATTCTACAATTTCATAGTTTATTTTTTAAATTTTTCATTACTATTGATACTATTGTGAGGCCAATCAATATTTACTAGATTATCCAAGAGTACAAGCCTCCAGTGCAAAAAATAGCTTTCTAACAATAGTCAGTAATTGGACAATGTTATCTATAGCTATCTCTCTCTCTCTCTCTCTCTCTCTCTCTCTCTCTCTCTCTCTCTCTCTCTCTCTCTCTCTCTCTCTCTCTCTCTCTCTCTCCTCCCTCCCTCCCTCTCTCTCTCTCTCTCTCTCTCTCTCTCTCTTTCTCTCTCTCTCTCCCTCTCTCTCTCTCTCTCCCCATCTCCATCTCCATCTCTATATATATCTATCACATTTCAATACTACTTATCTTAACTGATTGACTCTGGGTATTTTACAATAACAAACATACATATTTTTTTTAAAAAAGAGTTAAAAACAGAATTAAGAACAAAGTTAAAAATTAAGATATTAAAAAGGTGAAGGCAATGTTGTCAAGCTACCAACCACCCCAGGGTTACATATCAATCTTAGACCCCCTTATCAATTGGCAAAGTGAGGTCTTGGCATTCTTCTGGAATGCTAGAAGAGTGGATGCCTGCCTCACCTCTGGAAGTAAGATGTTCCAAAGGGTGAGGGCAATGGGTGGCAGAGAAGCCAAAAATGTGTGTCATTCATTGTTTAATTTCATTATATGTTTAATTCACACTAACATGAATTTTATATCAGCCTGTGTCCCACTGATGAAATCAACTAGCATGAATCAGATTCCAAAATCTATAGAAGTCAAAATATTAAAAAAAAGAGAGAGAGAAAATGTGGAAGAAAACAAATAAATTTGGGAATAAAATAAGATCCAGCTGCTTTATTCATTACAGTTCCTACATAGTGATCAGTATCCACAAAAGAGATCTAGGGAGACTAGAATACTTGAAGTACAGTGTAAGGGATATTTTTGCAATGATTATTCCTGTCGTCCTTATTAGCTTATGGGAGAATACAGCCTGATTAAATAGTTATTTCATGGTCATATTTCTTTGCATATGGCATTACTACGTGAAGCTACCTTGAGTGGATAGAAACACGAAATATAAATCAAATGACTAGATGAATGAATAACATTTTCTCTCCCTCCATCCCTTCTAGGGCACCAAGGGACAGTACCAATGACACAGTGATTTCTCTGTAAGCAATGCACTTGAAAATGTTGGTTCTTAAAAATATTAGTCTTTTGAATTTGCTATGAAAGCTGTAATCATCAGGAGATCTGGCTGGGCTTGCAAAACTGGGACTAAAATTCTCCCTATATAGCATACCATTTGTAGGTTTATAAACTACTTGCATGTTTACAATGTGCAATATTCCTAGTGCTATTCAGAGGTGGACCCTGATCTGTCAATACATGCTACAGAACAGTGTTTCTTAAAATGTTTGACCCAATTATCCAATTACCCCTTCTCCCAGACATACAGAAAACAACACAACAATAGGAATCTGTTGTTTTATACCAGCATCTCAGCAGTGGCAGTCCCAAATGGATCCTTGATTTGCAAACAAGCAATTACAAATTATATTATTCCCAGCATATGCCCCAATTATCCCCAGTTTAAGAACCACTATTATAGAATGATCCACACTTACATGATTATGCTCAATAGTCTGTGCAGTACAGGAATCCACGTTGCAGCATCCCACACAAATGTATATTAATCTCTGCCTCAAAACATACAGTAAAGGAAATAGAACAGCACTTAGGATAATTGGCTTTATTGTTAAACTATTTTTAACGTTAAGAACATTTCCTAACATTGAACCACCTTAATACTAACTTAAACCATTATTCCATGGGTCCCAACACCCCATGACAAGCAGCAGGCAAGCAAATGAAGCTTCATTTGCGCATGGTGGGATCTAGGTTGCACATGTGAATCTATTCCCACCTGCTGCCACCTGTTTCTGGAGTCAGAAAGGTTGGGGACCACTGCCTTATTCCATGACCTGGAAAGGGTTAATAGAAACTGAGTTTCAGTCTTTCATAATTGCACCTAAGTATTTGTGGAATGCTATCATATCTCCCTTTGGGTTTTTTTTTTTCTCAAGGCAAACATATACAACTCTTTCAGTCTCTCATCATAGATCTTAGTTGCTTATGTCCTACATATTTAAGAAAAACCTATACTGAAATACTTTGGCAACTTGAATAATTCAGTTTCAACCACAAGATGCATTCTCTGATTTCCCTATTTTGCTCTCCCAATTACAGCATTAGTTTCTATTTCCCCAAATATCTTCACTGATTTTCTCTAAAAATATTCAATTTTTCTTTGTTTTATTCATTGTATTTAAACAATTTATTTAGCTACCCCTACACTGTAGTTTCTGTAACTGGACCCAATACTGAGATAGGAGCTACTCATATGAGATACATACCAGTAAAAAATTATAAGGGAAAACACACTGATCATAAAATATGCTTATTGCATGCTAAACTGACAAACATGAAGAGGAAAAATTAAGTTTCATAAATGCTAATAGCCTAATTGAACTAGTTTTTCATATTTATGGAAACTTCCTAACATTTTCTCCAATGGTCTGAATTGCAGTTCATTTGCACTCTTAATGCCAACATGTATCAGCCATGTTGTTATACAAAACAGAATTACACTTTTTATCTAGGAGAGTCAGGATGAACACTTTGCTTGAAAGCTGGAACAAATTATTTGATTGCTGAAGGTGAACTTTATAAAATAAAAAGTTGCTCCACTGTTTCAGCAACCTGAGGATCAATGAAGGTGCTACAGTTTGATCAGCAGAAAGCTAGGAGCATGCAAAGCCAAGTCTGTTTGTGTTTCAAACATAGCACTTCACAAATACTGCTAATGAATATTGGTTGCTTGGCATCAGATTTATGCACACATTTTGCTGCCACAGTTACCACTTCATCTAACAAGATAATATCCATTGATAAGCTTTGATTCCCTAAATAGCTCTTCAAAATCCAAAATGTGTCCTGGGCTTTGTTTGTATTGGTAATGTTGTGGGTTACTTTTTGCATTGCCTTGTACTTTTAAGCTGATCCAAATGACATTGTATATTTTTATGTATCCATATTATTAAAGCGTATTTGTGGAAAAAATATTGAAAAGATTGTTGTATAAATAATCATAGCAGTGGGTTAAGAGCACTTAACATTCTGGAACAGACATTCTGTACAGTGTAGTGCAGTGCTTAGCTAATCTTTAGAAAGTTTTTACAAGGAAAGTTAGATATTTATTTCCTCTTATGTATGTTCTATTTTTCTAGGTCTGTCAACTGATTTCAAATAGTATGATAGTTCTTTGACAACATCATCTGACTTCCCATTTGAGCTACTTTATGATTTAAACCTTTATAATTTAAATTATCTGGAAGATTCTTCTCAGAGAATGAGACAAAGACTTAAGTATATGAAGACATATTAGGCTTGCAAGAAGTATCAGCAGCATTAACCTCTAATCATGAGCAAAATCAAGACCTTGAGTTGTCAAGAACTTTTAAGAATATTTAAACAATTCTAAACCTTGTAACTTCTGAACATGATAATATACAATTATTATGATGCAGACTCACAACATAAACATAATTTACTAGGCTTTCCAAGCCAACATATTCTGATTTGCTGTGGGAATATTCCAACTTGATATGCACTCAATTTCCCAAAGCACAATGTCTGATCGAGAGAGCATGCAACTGAAACTCTACTTTATTATGTATCATCATAATCTTTGTTATTGTTGTTGTTATTGTTGCTGTTATTTATATACCACCAACTCACAGAAAATCTAGGTAGTTTCAGTTTTTCTTCTAAATATTCGAAGAAAATAGACAAAAATGAAGACAAAATTGACAAATTGGAGGGGAACAAAGAAAGCAATCTATGTTTTTAATAGATAGCAAGTTATGGAGCATTATATACAGTATAAATATAACGATTAGGATCAATAGTAGCCAAATCACTGTATAGTGTCAAATGAAGTCCATGAACAATGAACATGTCAAGGAATCACAAACTCTAGTAACACTGCTAAGCTGATTCATATAGCCAGCATAGCATAGGGGGAAAATAAGCATTGTCACAGAGAAAATCTATTTATGTGGTCACTAGGAGTCAACAGTGACTTGATGGCATATAATCAATCAAACTAAGCATTGAGGAGATCCAGATGACCTTGAACCAAACATTCCCACTGAGTTTCATTACAGTGTGTGATGAGAATGAAGAATAAAAATCTTTCACAGTGCCTTAATTCATTGAAGGAAGTGTAGGTTATTTTTTAAAAATAATATGTATTTCCTACCATCAATTCATCTTGCGAGTCCTTCTCAGGACTTTAGAGTGCCATTAAAAAGGAGGGCAGAGTCAGTTCTATCATTTATCATTACTTTTAACTTAGAGAAGACAGTATTTGGATGTACTAGATTGACTAGATTCATCCTGGGGAAACACTTTGGTAAAACTCTTTGCACTTCTCAGCAGTAGAACTGGATATTTATGTGATAAAAATATGATGTGTATTACTTTGTTATAAATGACTCATAGTCAGAGTCTAAAAATACATTTATTGTATCAAGTAGAAGAAATTGGGAAGTGTTCACTGAAGAAGATGAGCATTGCTCCTGAAATCATGGATCTTAAGTATAAATAGCTTTAGAATAGACAGAGCACCTATACAATTGAACTATATGGCTACTGTGGTAAGAAAATGGAATTTACACTATAAATATAGGAGTACAGAAAAAGACATGCAGAACCAGATAGCATATGAGTAGAAACTTTTCATTCATATTGACAGCTCAATATTATAAAATACGCAGCATTATATGTACATTCAGCCCTCCAATTGCAACTAGAATTTGTAACAAGAAGTTAAAAAGAGAAAGAAAAGAATCCAGAATTAAAAAGACTTTAGGGTGGATAGACCTGGAATATTCCACACCTGGAATACTGAAATCAATTTTGGTCACCATACTACAAAAAAGATGTTGAAACTTTGGAAAAAATTCAGAGAAGAGTACCTAAGATGATCAACGGCCTGGAGACTAAAACATATGAAGAACGGCTAAAGGACTTGGGTTTGGCTAGTCTAAAGAAAAGAAGAAATAGGGGTGACATGATAGCAGTATTCCAGTATTTGAGGGGCTGCAACAAAGAAGAGGGGGTCAAATTATTCTCCAAAGCACCAGAGGGCAGTACAAGAAACAATAGTTGGAAACTGACCAAAGAGAGAAGCAACCTGGAATTAAGGAGAAACTTCCTAACAGTGAGGACAATTAACAGCTTGCCTTCAGAAATCATGGGCACTCTATCACTGGAGGTTTTTAAGAAGAGACTAGACAGTCACTTGTCTGAAATGGTATAGGTTCTCCTGCTTGAGCAGGGGGCTGGACTCCAAGGTCCCTTCCAGCTCTATTCTGTATATGTATATGCATATGCATATGTATGTATATATAGTGGAGACTCAACACTGAACAGAGAAGAGAAAAAGAGGAGGAGAAAGCAGAATGTGAGTAAGTTTAAGGAAAAGAAAAAGATGGGAAATTGGAGTTCTTTGATAGGAATCAGGATATCAGAATGTGTATAATTGACAGAGTATCTCTCTTCATATGATGATAGGATCACATGGAAGCAGGAAGGTGCAGCAGGTGGTTAACAGAAGTAAGATAACTGGCAGAGCAGCCAGCAAGGAAATGCCTGGCTGTGGCAAGCAATCAGAGCCAAAGGAACCAAAACAATCCACAGAAACAGCCAGAGGAAGAACATGAATGAAGTGGACCACAGACATAAATTGAGCAGCTGTTTCCAAAACATTCAATAAGTGAAGTATGTCCATCCCTCCCAAAGAAAACCGGCCTCCTTCTCTTTACAAGAAAGAGTCATAAAGATTTTATTTTGTAATTGAGAATTGTTTCAATATTGTATTACTATATGACCTGGAATAGGCACATGGCTGAGTTCTGAGATCCCACACCCAGAGAATGCAAGTTGAGGTCCCTCAAGACTATAAGACTAGGCGATTCCACCACTAATCTGGCTACAGAAACAAGCAGATCAGGCAGGGAGATTGCTACATTGCAGGGGATCTGGTATAGTAGTAATAATAGTAACTGAACCCTAGAGTCTAACAAGTAGGATCTTGCACTTGGCAATCTGTGGAGCAGTGTCTCTGAAAGCCACCCAAGTATCTTAGATGACAATCTCTCTCCTTTCCTATCCTGGGATCTTGGTTGAGTGGATCTCTGAGACGAATAACAAATCCGTACTAACATCCAACGGATTCCCAAGAAATAAGATTTCCAACTTAATCCAAAAAGAAACTCCCACTAAAATCCAAGACAGAGAACAAGAAAACGGCAAAGCCCTCCTCCCATACATAAAAGGCACCACAGACAGAATCAGCAAAATCCTGCACAAACATAACATCAAGACAGCATTCTGCACAAACAGAAAAATATCCACCATCCTAAGAAACCCTAAAGACAAAATTGAGTTAGAAAATCAAGGAGTATATGAAATCCCATGTACTGCTTGCCCCACCACATACATCGGGCAAACCAACAGAAGAATAAGTGCATGCATTGAAGAACACAAAAACTCAGTCAAAAAAGAGGAACCAACTTCTTCCCTGGTCCAACACCTTAAAGCCACAGGACATGAAATTGATTTCAAAAAGACCAGAACTATTGCCAAAACTGAACACTTTAATAACAGAATAATCAGAGAAGCCATCGAGATAGAAAAACGCCCTCACAGCATGAACAAACGAGATGATGCCTCCCGCCTAACAGCCATTTGGAAACCCGCCCTTATTGACAGACGAGTCCATAGCACGTGGAATGACACCAGACCTACACTCACAAAAACCACACAGGATGTCACCACCACACATCCAGGCAAAAAGCAAACCCAAACCCACACTGATGAGGAGGCACGACCACAAACCAGAAGCCAGACCACAGCTGCATCATTAGCCACCTTAAACCCCTCCAATCCATACACGAAGCAAACTGACACCCACCATGAAGATGAGGCACGACCACGAACACGAAGCCAAACAGCTATACAGTTCACCATCTCTACTCCCCTTGTAACTCAGACTAACCTGAGCACAACAAAGCCCCCACCCAAACAGAACACTCCCCCATCCAATCAGAGCACAGCCAACCTCCCATCCAATCAGAGCACAGCCAAGCCCCTAACCAATCAGAACACACCTCCACCCAATCAGAACACAGCCGAACTCCCAGCCAATCAGTTCAAACCCCCACTGGCAGTTAAAAGGAAGAAACAGCTACAATCACACATTGCTCCTAGAAGCAGAAGCCGAAAGCACCAGCCTGAAGATGACAAATGAGACTTCATCAAAACGTCGCCAAGACACTTCAAATTCTACGTGGGAGAAAACCCGAAGATATATATATGTTTTTAAAATTGTTAACAAGGAAATAAGGGATTTCTGAGATAGCTATTTCGAGTTATTTAACTCTCTCAGAAATCCCTTATTTCTTTGTTAACAATTTTAAAAAATATATATATATATATATATATATATATATATATATATATATATATATATATATATTTGTGCTTGCAGATGGCTCTGGGTTGAGCTGAAACAAGCAAAGGAAAGAATGATTTCTTCCTCCCATATTTGGGTTTACAGGGTGCAATCTAAAAAATAACCACTTGACACACACACACACACACACACACACACACACACACACACACACACACACACACACACACACACACACACACACACACACACACACACACACACACACACACACACACACACATATATATATATATATATATATATATATATATATATATATATATATATATATATATATATATATATATATATATATATATATATATATATATATATATATGTCTTTGTTTCTTCGGGTTTTCTCCCACGTAGAATTTGAAGTGTCTTTTATATAATATATAAAAGTTTCCATCTGATTGAAATAAATTTAAAATGCCAAGTATCAGCCAGGAAGAGTTATAGCAAATGATAGCCAACCAATGGTATAAATGTAAAAAAAAATGGCTCTTCAGCATGAAAAACACATTTTGTACATATAGTATTTGTTTCATCCTGAAGTGTGGTATCACAATTTAAGAGATATCCTGATTAAAATGGCTTGATCAATACTGATCTCTGGCACATGGTGGTCTATTGTGCTTCACAGTATTTCACCTATTTATTTCCATCCTAGTGCCTCCTTTTATTGTTTAAGTGATATATGAGATAAATGAGAACCAGATTGGTCTAGTGTTTAAGGCACCAGGCTAGAACATGGGACAGCATGAGTTCTAGTCCCACCTTACGCATGAAAGCTGGCTGGGCAGCTTTGTCTAGTCATACTTTCTTGTCTTGACCCCATCAGTGCCTGGTTCAGAGGAGAAGGAGGATTTGGAAGCAGGACCATCCAATGGGGATGGCATTTCTGCCTTGGAATACTTGAAAAGGCCAATGGCTGAGGATGATGCTGCCCCAGGCCCTCAGGCACTGGGGGAGGTTGTCAACCAGAAGGAGAGCTGCTTGTCCTCATAGACAGGGGAGGATCAGCTGCACACAGGCAGAAGGAGAGCTGCTTGTCCTCATAGACACAGGGGAGGATCAGCTGCACATAGGCAGCTAATCCCTTTTTGATGAAGAACAGCTGCCTCCCCCACTCAATTCAAGAGCATGGAGAGTAAAGCAGAGGCAAACTCAAAGGACAGTTGTGGGGGTACTAGAGAGAAGGTCGCCCCACCCTCCTCACAAGGAACACATGGTGTGGATTAACTTAAAGAGAAGCCAGGAGGAGTTTGTCAGGAACAACTGTTTTGGCTTACTGTTCCCCGGTGTTGACTTGTGCTCTTGCCTGTGCCTTGCCTTTGCCTTGCATACTGCCTTTTGCCTTATGGACTTACTTTGCTTTGTAGGCTTGTGTTTTGTTTTGTGAGTTGCTTTGCCTTGTGAACTTGTCTTTGGCCTTGTGGACTTGTCCTGTGGACTTGCCTTGCCCTTTGTACCTGGACTCTGGACCCTGCTCCACGAACTTACACCCTCTTTCACCATTCTTTTTTGTTTACTGGCTTCTGGGGACTGAGGCTGGCTGCCTTCAGGTTAGTGTGGGATGGAACTTTATAGGCCATTGTAAGGTCATTGCCTAGGTAACCTGGGCCATAACATTTCTCAAAAAAACTCAACTCAAAGGATTGGAGGTGCAAGAGGCATGTTTGCTATCTTGAATTAATTATGAAAGTTATAAAAGTATGATCATAAATAAATAAATAATAAAACAAAATATTTCTGTTCAAATCTATTAACAAAATATTTAAAGGTTCAGTTAGACTTGTGCTGCACTTGCAAGGTAAAGTTTGAAATAATTCAAAAGGTCCTTCATAGAGAATAATGGCATTTAAAAGAAGCTATGTATCCCCTTTGTTTATTTTGCTTTCTTTGCATGCTAAGTAATACATGTTGGTTAATACCTACTATGTTGGTGTTACCAACCTAAAAAGCAAGAGCTAAGAGTTGATTTTGGAAATAAATAAATAAAAAGGAAACCCAGCACATTGGTAATGGATTCACTTCAACACATCAGATGAACAGAAACATGATCATAATAACAGCATGTGGTAATCTAGCATATCAACACTACACATGCTCAATGAACACTTTTGAAAATGAGCTTCACGGACTCTTTTTTAGTTCTATTTCCTGGTCCTCTCAGCTAGATCAGGATAATGACACCATAAATAGAGCAAAGTTACACTCCAATGGCTTGAATTAATTTTAAGAAACAAATACTTACAGAAAATCAATATATTGAAAAAAAACATGGAATGAAACATTCAATTTTAGCCTAAGCTCAAGAATAGAACTTTGGAACATAAACCAAAATATTTGAAATGACTGTTTTGGGAATATTTATATATCCCTACTTTTCATTCTTCTAAACTTTTTTTTCCCCCTATACTATTCTTCCCTAAGAATTTTTTAAGTGAAATCTTTGGTGCTCCATTATTGGTTCCTGAGTCAGCATTTTGTTCTCTATTATTAAAGCAGAGGGAGTGGATACTGTTTTATCTCATTGGCCTAATTTTTATAATAGTGCTAGTGTTCCTTCAATAAAATATACTGATGGATTTTCTTCCTACCTTTCCCAATATGGTATTATCTTTTATAATTTTAAAACCAAGAGCATTTTTTTCCAATACTTGTGACCACAAATAAGAAATGGATACAGACTGTTTTATTATTGTAAGCAAAGTTATATTAGATTTCTTGCATGCTTGCATGCCTTATAGAACATGTTTAGTCATGTAGGTAGGAAGGAAGGAAGGAAGGAAGGAAGGAAGGAAGGAAGGAAGGAAGGAAGGAAGGAAGGAAGGAAGGAAGGAAGGAAGGAAGGAAGGAAGGACCTGAATAGTGTAGCAATTTTAGAGTCTGTTTTCTGAAAATTTTTACAGCAACTCTAAACTGCTTTAATAAGTTTCAGTTCATTGTCAAGTTTCTGCACAACATCAGTCAAAGATATGTCAAATGTTTACCATGGCAGCTGAATCCCTGAAACCATCCTCATTGGCAGGAAACTTGTCAGATTAAATTGCCACCTCTTGCCAAGTGAAGATATACAGCCTGATGTCTCCCTGCCAGTGATGACACAAACAGTTGCTTCTGTTTGGACAGATTATGAAATTTTTAGTGTATCCCACTCTTACAAACAGTAGCAATACAGAATTTAGGGTAAGAAAGGAAACATCATTTATTGACCAATTGCCTCCTCTCATTTATTTTCCATTCTATTGCATTTCAGAGCACTGGAACCATTTACTTATACCTATTAGTTTTATTGGTTGGGGAATAGATCACAAAATATGGTCGACAACACTATACATTGTACAACTTCTTAGTCAGTTGCCATTTGCAAGTTTGGCATTTTGAGCATTTTCCTTATCATATTGCTATGCCTTTTTTGCTATTATGAGCAACAAAAATTTAATGGTAGAATCCTGTGCTGTGAGAAAGCAATTATTCAGAACATGTGGGCCATTACAGAGCAGGAGAGATGATAGGCTAGATTAGTGTACAGAATAGATATTTGTTTTGTGTTAGGTTCTTTTCACATGCAAGACATTGCAGTTTGCTTTACATAGCAATCAGTTAAAAAGTTCTATTAACCAATAACTTGGTTATTACATCTATGTTTTCAGTAGTTTCTTCTGTTCATCTAAGAATGGAATCATTCGTAATCATTGGTCTCTGTCTTTACCACTTTCATGGAAAAAACTTTTATTACCTCTGATTTATCTTCCCAGAGGTAGATCAGAAGCTCTAATACCAGTGCTTTTTTTCTAAAAAAAAAAAAAAAAAAGGTGCCGGAACTCATACACATCATACAACCCGCCTTGCCCACCCTACAAGGTTCCATCCAAAAAAGGTGCCAGAACTCTGTTCTGGGCGTTCTATGAGAAAAAAAGCCCTGTCTAATGCTAATTATATTACATCATCAACTGAACTACTTGGATGATCCCTAATGATATTATATCCCCAGTTGCATATATTTATGGCCATATACTGAATCTATAAATAGAGATCACTCTTCTCCATCCATAACGCTTGTGAGACATATAGATTTCAACTTTCACGCTAATATTTTTACTGACTCACAATGTCCTTTTCTCAAACTAATGTTTTCTGACCTGCAACACTTCCAGAGCTACGGGCCATTTTCCCAAATTCTTATAATCACCATGCTGGCTGTTAAATATAGGTAATAAGACATGCCTATTTTGGGGGAAACAAAGCAATATCTTTTGATCCTATCACTCTGAAGGATATGGTCAAGTATATTTTGTTACCAAACTACTTATGTATTACAGATAGCTTCAATTATAAAGATATTATAAGAATAGGAGCAGATAAGATATGGTGCCGTTCTCCTCTATGCATGTTTGGTTTATATACAGTTTGCACACTCAGATAGGGAACATATATTAATACAGACAATAAATAATGAAAACAAAACCAAAAATAATTATGGTTCTAATTGTGCTAATTTGGCAAATAGAAATTCTGGGCAAGGAAGATTTCAGCTAAATCAGAAGCCAAGAGGTATATTTGAGATACACAGCATTCCTGTAATTAAATTAATTAAAATATTTTTTTATTTGTGGGTAGAAAGTCCAAAATCAAGTTACAAATGTAATCTAAACTTGACATTGAATGAAACAGTTTAACAAGTAAAATATTTAATAGACTTAAAACCCCAGCAATGATTTCTTATTAAAAACCTTGGTTTTATTGTCCTAGTAAAATATGGAAATTGTTACTTTAATCTTTGCATTTTCATCTGCAAATAAAATTTTCAGATTCATCTCTTCATGGTTTAGATTTTAAAATAACTTCCTGCTGAAACATTTCTAAAATTCACAATAGAATAAAATGTGATCCACTATTTCAGCATCAATACCATTACAGGGGGAAAATCTATGAGAGATGGGAATTTTTTAAAATCTACCATAAAGCATATTTGATGGCAACACATTTAATCTGTTTTTTCAAAAGGCTATTCTGTATTTACTAAAATATACATTATTCAAATATTTAGGAGTTGAAAAATCTATCTATCTATCTATCTATCTATCTATCTATCTATCTATCTATCTATCTATCTATCTATCTATCTATCTATCTATCTATCTATCTATCTATCTATCTACCTACCTACCTACCTACCTACCTACCTACCTACCTACCTATCTCATAGCAATACTTAATTAGTGCAAAGTAGGTGTTTTAGGCCCAATCTAGTATCAGTTTCATCCACATATAACAAAGCACATTTATTCCTTTTAGCTAATTATGGACAATAACCCTCATCCTGAAGTAATGTAGTTTCTAGATTATTGAGATAGATGCTAAATAATGTAGGGATCAGGATGCAACTTTTTCTTACTGCCTTATTTATTGTAATGTCATATTTAAATGAATCTTTTCTGATGCATCTAACTGGGAATAGTAGTCTTGATATAATGCTTTTATTAGATATGTAAGATGTCTTTCAGAAACCAAATTTGTTTGGTTCTGTTAACGAAGTCAAAGGCAGCTTAAAAACTGATGAAAGCAGCAAAAGGTTTGCCATTCAGGAAAACAGAATATTCCCTTGCTAGATAAATTGCTGACCTGCCTTTTCTAAAATCAAGGTAACTATTCATTTAAATGGACAATTTAGGTAAAACAATGTAATTATCTATTTAAATATCTTGCTACATTTTCTCAGAAGTGATAGTAAACTGGTCTATAATTGGCAGGGATTTTTTTTAACCCTCTTTCTTATATAGGTGGTCTATTGTAGCCCTACTCCAGCTGAAAAGGGGATAACCAGACCTCTTTATCACAGTGAACAGAACCACTAATAAAGAGTCCCATAATCTAGATTTTGTTTAAGGAGTTCAATGGGTATATTGTTTTTGGCCAAGAGTCAGGCCAGGTTTTTGATATAAGGTCAGCAATCTCTTCCTCCAACAAATAATTTCCACTCTAAAAAGGTAAGTAACTTTAATGTTATTTGCTATATTTGCCACAAGCAATTATATTTAAAATATGAAATATGTTTTTATATTTAAATATTTTCCCAGGTCTTAGATGTATATAGCATTTTGGGACTGATTGAGTAGTGAAAGCTTAATTTTCAAAAGATTTTGGAGTCTTTATACAAAGGAGCCTCATTAACATTAATAATAACCAAGAATCTCTCTCTGCTTTCAGTTTCTTCTGCCATATTAGTATCTTATAATTCCTCAATTATATCTTAAAGGAGAGAATTATGACTTTAAAAATGATAAAACTGAATTTGATATGGTAGTGTATGCAAATGAATGCACTACTGTTAATGTGTGCAAACATACTGAAGATGAACAACTTACAAACTGCAGGATCCAATCTGGGTCAGTCACCAAGACCAAAGGTTTAGTCTTCTGAATTTTCAGACTCCTACTGGAGCCCATCCTCAGGGAATTTCTCTCTCACCAGAATGTGAAACTTACAGACTGTATGATAAGATGGGCAAAATGTTTTGGATATAATATACAGTTGGACTATTAGAAGAATATGTGGAAGAAAGGGTTGTAATAAATTCACTTTGAATTACAGGGTTAAAGAGAGCTTTTTAAAAATGATGTATCATTGGTGTATGACATCAGATAAATTGTCAAAAATGTATAATGGAATTTCAAATATCTGTTGGAAATATCATTAAACTGAGGACACATTCTTTCATCTTTAATGCACATGTAAGAAAGCTAGAAACTAATAGTATCAAATGTGTATCCTTATTTAGAAGATTTTAAAAGTAAATGTACAATGGAAATTTTTCTTTTGGAGTTAATGAATAACCAGATAGAAAGATCCTATGGAACTTTGTTATAAATGATAAAAGCAGCGAGATTTCTATATGCACAAAGATGGAGACATTTACAACTACCTGCATGGATAGGAATGATTTTTTTATTTTTTTTAATGTTTTTATGCTTTAAGCTACTCAGAGTTCTTGGATACAAGATAGAGTTGTGGGAGATGGTAAAATTGACAATTTTAATTAAAGAAAAGACTTTGACTAACTTTATCTCCACTTGGAAAGTAATTTTGGACTTTTTTTCAAGAAACTGACAGAAATGAAATTTTGATTTGGAAATTTGATGGTTAGAATATATAGAATTTTAGAAATAGTATAGACTATTGTTAATTTTAGAGTTAGGGTTGATGTATTTTTTTATCTATATTTGTAACAAAGACAGTCCAAAATCATTCTTTTTCTTCCTTCTTTATTTTTTTTCTTTTTACACTTTTATCTTACTTTCTATCTGATATTTTTCTTACTTTACAATTTTTTTCTCCCTGCCTCTTTACTTTTTATCTGTGGTTATTTTTTTAAAAAATCAATAAACTCAAAAACAAAGGAGGCTGTAGTTTTTGACAGATTGAATAAAATCAGGCAGTTTTAAACAGAGTTGTTAGTATATAGAGGATCAGATTTCATTTGGTAAAAAAATAAGGAAATAAACCATGTTACTCAAGTAACAGTTCATACTTTTTCTCTTGAAACAATATCTGCAAAAATATTTTTTTTATCATTTCTCAAGGATAAAGTTTCACTTTTCTCACCTGTTTTGGAAAAAAGAATGTGATTTTAAAAAGCTTATAAGTTAATGCTACCTTATTAGAAGCTGATGTATACTGAATTACCATAAATATGAACAGATACGCCATATGCTGTTGCATCTGCTGTTATATATGAACAAAGAAATTGTTCCTGCAGGACTTGTAAATTACTATGCATTAAAATGTTTGCAGCCTATATAATATTTCAGTAAGTAGCCAAACAAGACACTTCTCTGATTATTGCTTTTTTTAACATGTCAGCTCTCACTTGTAGTGTGAATGAACTATGGTTACAACAAATACTCATATCTGTGACTATATAACAAGGACTTTAAAACTCTCTTATTCAGGGCTTTTTTTTCTCATAGAATGCCCACAACGGAGTTCCGGCACCTTTTTGGGATGGAACCTTGTAGGATAGGCAAGGCGGGTTGTATGACATGTGTGAGTTCCGGCACCTTTTTTTTTTTTTTTTTTTAGAAAAAAAGCACTGCTCTTATTCTATAAAGTTGAGAGGTAGCAAAAACTTTAGACAGCAAAATATGTTACAAAAATCAAATCAGTGTTTACCTTCTTCAAAGTAATGAATCACACTTCCATTATTAGCAATAGAAAATGTATTTTCCCCAAAAATATATCTCAGGATGTCAGAGTGCCCTCCAAAATCATACAGAGATTGTTACCTTTCGTCTATGTTTGATTTATAAAGTTTTTCACTTACTGATCAAAATAAATTGGTTAGATTCTGATATCAGGATAGCATAGGAAATGTCCATGTAGTCTGTAACTCAAGGCTTGCATTTGTTTCAATAATTGCACTGCTTCAGGATAAAGTGCTACAAATAGAAGCGAAAGACCTGAAGATTTAATCAAGTACAGTTGTGTTAATCAATTTGTTTAACTAAGAGAGTAGAAATTTCATGGCTGTAACTATAGTGCAAGTATTTGCAAGTAAATTTTCCTCAGTTCCATTGGAACATTTTATGAAGTAAATGAGTGCATCTGTAAGATCAGGACAAGTATATTATTATTATTATTATTATTATTATTATTATTATTATTATTATTATTATTGCAATGACTAGAATAACTTAAATGTAGCTCTCAGTCTAGACTTCCTACATCGACAGAAGAGAAAATTGTTACAAATTATACTGGTTCAAATACAATTGCTTAAGGTAAAACTGATACCTCAATCTCTTGTACTTTGGCCAAAGATGCTGTAGCTGTGTTCTACTCAACATGCAACTGTCATATATATTGGGAAATGTTTTGCTCTCAGGAAGTTTGTCACATGAATAGTTACAGTTGTAGAGATTTATACAAATGAGGAATCAGTAGATAAAAATGGAAAGATATATTGATTGATGCTCCGTTACTATGATGTCTAGTTAATGAAATGGTTGGTAAAAAAGCCAAAGTTCTTGAGGACACAAGGATCATCCTGCTGAATCCAGGATGGAAATTTGTGTTTCAACAACTCCTTCCTTCCTTCCTTCCTTCCTTCCTTCCTTCCTTCCTTCCTTCCTTCCTTCCTTCCTTCCTTCCTTCCTTCCCTCCCTCCTTCCTTCCTTCCTTCCTTCCTTCCTTCCTTCCTTCCTTCCTTCCTTTCCTGTCAGTCCACATTGGATGGACATTTTATGGAACTCCCTAGTGGCTCTCTTTTGTTTTCTAGTCAGTCCCTGCTAATTCAGATTCCAATTATAGGTGCTAATCTATATTTCAGGTTACATTTAGTATAAGTGAAGTTAGAGACAATGATTGTGGTTTTGAGTTGGTATGGAATACTATAAGTCTACCACTTATATCTCTCCAAGTATGTGATCCTTTCAAACTATCATTGGTGCTTCAAAGACATGTTTTCCAAAGGGGATTGCTCCCTATTCCCCCAATGACTAATTAATTAATTAATTAATTAATTAATTAATTACTGCAACTTCTGTACCATTTAAGTCAAATAACTCTATTAATAATTTCTATTTATATCATACTGTACATTTGTGCTTCTGTTTTAAATACCATACTAAGATTTGCTTTCACGTGATACTTCTCTTTACTATTTAACTATTCTACAGGTAGTCCTTGACTTATAACAGTTCATTTAGTAATTGTTCAAAGTTACAATGGCACTGAAAAAAGCGAATTATGACCATTTTTCATACTTATGAACATTGCCGCATCCCCGTGGTCATGTGATCAAAATTCAGACATTTGGCAACTGATTCATATTTATGACGGTTTCAGTATCCCAGGGTCACATGATCCCCATCTGCGACCTTTTGACAAGCAAAGTCAAACAGGAAAACAGATTCACTGAACCACCATGTTACTAATTTAACAAGTACAGTGATTCACTTAACAAGTGTGGCAAGAAAAGTCATAAAATGCGGCAAAACTCACTTAACAAATTTCTCACTTAGCAACATAAATTTTGGGCTCAGTTGTGGTGGTAAGTTGAGGATTACCTGCATTACAAAGTGTAACTACCTTGGGTACCTAAGAAAGCAAATTGTGGATATTCTAAATAAATAATTGATTATGAAGAATTACCTATACTTCTGTAATATTTCAGATTGTTACCAGAAACATCCACATAAAAGCTGTTATGACTATTTTCTAATATTTTTATATGCTTACAGTGAGAGCCAGTTTTAATGTAGTGGTTAAGGCAGCAGACTAGAAGCTGAGCAACTGTGAGTTCCATTCATGCCTTAGACACAAAGCTAGCTGGTGACCTTGGACTAGTCATTCTCTCTCAGCCCTAGGAAGAAGGAAGTGGCACACCACAAACCAAGAAAATTGACAGGTCTTGTCCAGGCAGTTTCTAAGAATCAGATATAATTAAACATAAAAAAACATTGCAGGCTTTAACATTACCAAAGAAAACCCCTCTACATTCAGAAAAAGAAAGGGATAACATGATCACCAACTGTGAAAATAGTGATTTTTGAAAATTAGAAATATGAAACTTCTTGACAATGAACTAAATTATTTCATTAGTTCTTCAAATATAATAATCCTCAAAATGCAGATAAGATATGGGTTTTTTTGGATCATTAACAAATTATGGATCTGAAATTTCATTTATGTATTAGTAACTTGAATTTCTTTCATATAATATATGCATTTTTACAAATGTGCACATTTCTCTCTTTTTTCTTGAAAATGTTCTGTTCAATATTTAATGCCTATGAAATGATTAAGCATATGTATCATAATAACCAGAATGGAAGATTTTGCTTAGTAGATTTATTAATATAGCATTATGTTCCTGACTGAAAAGAGATATGAACAAGGACTTCATTCAAACAAATGCGTTATCTAATCCAACTTACCCAAATCCTATTATATATTATTTTAACAAGATAGGTTTCTTAGTATTTGTGTGTTTTTTCATAAATGTCTGTATGCATTGACAAGCACTTCACTTTATTCAGACTTCCACTATACACATTAATGGGAAAGCAGCTAGGAGCAGCTTTTTAAGCAAACATACTACAGTCTTTAAAAAAAACATAACTGCTTTTACAGCTGGAATTTATGTGCTCCATACACATAAATTTTAAGCACAGACCTACTGAGTGATCATAAGTGGCATCAAGGTTTTCCTTTAAGGATTAATCCAAACTTTTCTAGAAGCTATGGCAGAAAGGTTTTTACTGCAATAAAAATAACAAAAACACTTATCTTGATTTCAAGTGATTTTTCATGCCTTCCTCATTTTTGTGTCCTCCTTGAGATAATTAAGTACAAAATAACTGAAGTAAAATAGTGGATCTTAGTTTGCTGCTTTTCATTTTTCAGGCGACAAACTTGGGTAGCAATTAAACTAACTTTCCTAGACAATGGAAAGAAAGGGATGACACTAACCATAATAGGATCACTTTCTTGATATCCCTAGAGCATTAGACATTGCATTGCACATATCCATATATAGACCATAAGATGATTTTCAGAAACCTGCAATGATGTGGCTTAGAACATCTTTACTGACCCTCACAGTAATAAGGAAGAAATAAGTTGTCTGCTGCTTTAATGCTTCAAAAGTTTCCCAGGCTCCTGACATCTCCTCTCCAGTAGACTTTACATCCTCATCAATTGCTGTCATTGTTTTTTGCCTTTTGCTTGAGAAAAGTCTCTTCAACACAGCCACCCAGCTGACCCATTGCATGAAATGTTTAATCCTAGCTTCTATTTTGTTCTCCAAATATTCTCACTTGTGCGTCCCTCCCAACCAGGTGATTTAAAAAGAAAATCCCAGGATGAGGGTGAAAAAAGGGGAGTAAGGACATTTTCTTAAATAAGGAATGCTTTTCAAGAAAACAGTTCATTCACTACTTCTGAAATGGACATTGTCAATACTAGCAATAGCACTTAGCACTTATATACTGCTTTACCATGCTTTACAGCACTCTCTAAGCAGTTTACAGAGTCAGCATATTGCCCCCAACAATCTGGGTCCTCATTTTACTGACCTGGGAAGGATGGAAAGGATGAGCCGGTAAGAATTGAACTGCTGGCAGTCAGCAGAATTAGCCTGCAATATTGCATTCTAACCACTGTGCCACCAGGGCTCCAATACTAGATAGATTTAATAAACTTAAGAAAGGAAAACATTATTTACGGCAATCCTTCCTTTTAAATTTGATAAGTATACTAATATTATAGAAATAGCATGTAGAGTCTAGACTTATATACCACTTCATAGTGCCTTAAAGCACTCTCTAGGTAGTTTACAATCTTTGCATAATGCTCCCAACAATCTGAGTCCTTGGAAGGATGGAAGACTGAATCAACCTTGAGCTGGTGAAGACAGCTATTGATTTTATTATAAAAATTATATGACAAATGTAATTAGAATCAGTCGCAAAGAGAAACTTGGCATGTTATGTGGTTAAGTGATGTGTTTGCATGATGATACATTTCATAATACAATTCCAGCTACATTTTTTGATAACACATCATCCCAAATTCTTCCTTCAGTATCAATATGACCCTTGGGCCAAAAAATACTGAACAATGGAGAGTAGTGTGACTGGTTATTCTTCATGGAATGTGCCTTCATGCCAGGGATGAATTTATTTCCATTTCTACACTCAGTAGAAAGTTTTATTCAAAAGGCAATATAGCCCTTAAATTATGTAATTCTATCATTATCACTATCTATAATTTCTTTTCTTGACTTAGAAGCTTAACCGATATCTACCTACATAACAATAAATAATATTAATCATTTTTTTCCAAACATCTTAAGGCTCCAGCAAGAACTCAAGGTATACTTCGTTACATGAATTTAACTTATGAGGGTAATTAAAGCCAAAAAACCAACAGGCTTGTGCAGATAGACATCACAATGTACAACAAGGTAGTCAACAATGTTTCTGTTATATTTTATCTAGCCTTTCAGATTTGATTTTATCAACTGAAAGGAAACATCATATCCAAAAATATGCAAATTGAAATTTGTTTGCTGCTATTAATGTCATCAAAGTATATGTGGCAGGGGTCTCTTCTTTGGATGTACAACTGCTTAATAATGCAATTTATGAGGCCTCTAGAATTTGTTTCTGAGCAGATGTGTTTTTCCGAACTCTAAGCATCACTAATAGAAATGATATACTTGCCATTATGAATAAGATAAAAAGCAGCTGCTCTGCAGGCATTCATTTTCCAAATACATACAGTTCAGTCCACTGATGATAATTAACTGCTAAAAGAGGCTGTGGTGAGCAGATCTCAAGATAAATTGCTTTGGCTTATCATTAATTTATAACAGCCCTTTCCAAACTCCAGAAGTAGCTACAAGTGTCATATAACAAGCAAGTGTAAATATTCTGATCAAAACAACAGCAGCAGGTTAAACATCTCCATGGGGCTAAGTTAACTGAATTGAAATGTCTGCTCTCAACTGCCTGTTGCCATATTATGCTTTTCACTGGCTGACAGGAACAAACTTCTTTCCCTGACAAAAGACAAAACATTTCTGCCAGCTGAGGTGACATTGTGCTCATTCAATAATGATACAAGGCCCAGAGGTCCTCCAGCAAGATAGATAACAAAGAAAACCCTCATTAGCTAACTGTAGAAGAATGAAGGTCAACCCACAGAGAGAATTTCATGCTTACATGTCACTTGGAACATTTGTTCTTCATTAATTCTTTAAACCTAAGCTAGGATACTATCTTATAGCATTTTAATATGCTGTCCTCTGTCAGAAATATCCTTTAGGGTGTTGTTTTTCTTTGTACTCTACTTAAGAGGCCAATTTTTTAAAAGCACTTGACTCCCTATCATTGGGCATTACTCATGTTTCAGGATTGTTACATAATTGGATGCGTCGGGATGTGTAGGCCAAGGGGGCCAAGGAGATGACCAGCAGTGACCTGCTCTCCAAGCACAAGCAAAAAAAGATGGGATGGAGTAGGCGCGTCCGGGGGGTCTGCATCACACGACTCCTCCTCTCCTACTCTGCCTGCTGCTGGAGGGCTGGCTTGGTATTTGCAGCAGGCTATGGAGCCCCAGAGTGTGCTGGTTGAGGGGCCAGCAGACTGTGGCTGCTGACAGACACCATCAGCCCCCATGCACTCACTGGCTTCTATGTGCAGGGGCTGATAGTGTTAGGCAGCAGCTGCCCTGGTCCCTGCCTCACCTTGCCTTGCCCATGGCAATGGCACCCCGACCCTGCCCCTACCTCGCCTCACCCCACAGGACAAGCCTCCTGCCCACTGCCCCACCCACCTGCAATTCTATCTCTATTCATCTCATTCTGAGCTCAAGAACTGGGCAGGTTCTTTCTCCCAGCCCAATCCTGAACTAACATACCTTTTGCTATTCCAGAATCAACATTCATAAAGAGATAAAAAGTCTTCTCTAAGTTGGGGAGGTTAAAAACAGGTGCTCCCAATAAAATAAACAGCAACTTCACAAGAAAAAAAGAAACAAGCTTAATGATGTATTCTTAGTTAATGTACTAAAAATATACACACATGTATGTAAGCCACCAGGCTATTGCAAAGGCTGAAACTATGCATCAAACTCTTAAAAACATTTACAAATCTAAGCAAACTAATTCAGAGTCATTTCCTTTGGTTGATGGATGTATAGGGTTAACTAACATTTTAAACCTCAAAGATTTCCAGTGTGTTCCAATGCCAAGTTTTTCTCTCTCTCCTTTGGTTACAATTCTTGCTAAACAAGATTTCCTTTGTTCAGTTACAATCTCTGCTGCCTCTTCGTGCTCCCCCTCCTTCCAAAAAAAAAAAAAGATTGCAAGCCAAAACTGCAAGAACAGATCTCAGATGTCACTTCTCTCCCCTTTTCCCCCTTTCCCCCGCCTTTCTTTCTTAAGCCAGGAAAAAATAAAATAAAAGAACAGCAAGGAAACCACTTCACCCCCTTTTCTGTCTCTCTCTCTCTCTCTTCCAAAGCAAAGGGGGGGAAAAACTGATAATGAAGAAGGCCAAACAAAAATTAAACACTTGCTATTATCTTTCCATTTCACAACAACAACAAAATCTGCCATTTACTGATTTTTCCACAACCTGGTGGGTGGGAACTAACACACACACAGGCATTTGCACATCAGCATATCCACAGATTCACTTCCATTCAAACTGCTTGCATAAACAATTTCACATACAGATATTTCATTTCATGCTTTCGCCAGGCAAACCAATAATTTTCTTTTGTTTGTTTTTAAATAAGGCCTTTTTGTTTGTTGTTATTAGAGGGTCTTTCCCCTCTCCCAAGTCTTGGAAATAACATAAAATAGCACAGACACACATACATTAATACCATTAAGACAATATCCCCAGGTCTGTTGCTTGTTCTTCAAGAAATGAGAAAAATCAAGAGATGATTCCAATCAAATGTGGTTTTTGAGGGCCCTTAACTATCTCTTACTTTTCTCACCTTTCCAAGTCCAAGCTTAATGTTCTGGATGGCCAAATATTTAAGAATATCTTTTCTTTTCTTTTCTTTTATTTGCTTTTCTTTTATTTGATTTGCTTTGCTTTGCTTTGCTTTGCTTTGCTTTTCCTTTTCTTTTCTTTTCTTTTCTTTTCTTTTCTTTTCTTTTCTTCCATGACTGAATTTGTTAAAAAGATAAGCTGGCCAAACAGAATGCACAAAGTTTTCCAACTGTGCTTTCTTGAAGATTATTTTTACTGCCATAATTTCAGTGCGTTCCAATGGGCTAACACACTGCCTACTGGAAACACGGTTACTCCTTTTCCCTAAACATGGGTTCATTTACTAAATGCAAATGAACAATTCCCAAGAGATTTTCTCCGACCTTTCCTTTGGTTTGGGACCAGTCACGCCCTCTCTTATGCAGGAATCCTTTCGGGGAGGTTCCTTAACGGTCACCCATCTCTATCACATTGCAGGCAACTAAATTCCTGCATTTCAGGCATTACACACACACACATACACACACACACACACACACACACACACTCACTCACTCACTCTCCCAACCTCCTCCTCATTACAGAATGTATGTTTTTACTTACCAAATTCCTCCTGTATTCTTGTCTCCTCCTATCCTCATGGGATAGAAGTCTCTTTCAACATTCAGGTCCAAACAATCTCAGGTCTGCTGGCAGCTAGCCAGTTCAAAAGTCACCAGACACAAAGGGTCTGGGAGCACTCTTGATTTTATAGCTGACCTGCACCAGTTTTCCTGGATGTCATTGCTGAAGGTTTTGAGTCACAACTGGACTCATTCACAGGGGTTCCTAATGGAGGAATCTTCAAGTCCCTGTTCAGGCACCAAATATGTAAGGTCTCTGGCCCTTGTCAAAACTTGAGAAATCATAAAAGAATCCAATCATGAAAACTCAAGCAGAGGCTTCTTAAACATACAGCACTTTATTTTTGATTGAAATAAGTCCTGGATGAGAACACAATCTGAACACTGGCAACATTACGTTCAGAAGTGCCATGCCTTAGAAAGTTAGTAGCATTGCTCTATAAACTTTGCTAGCCAATCAAAATCAGACAACAGAGCCATTACATTACAAGGAAGACATCACTCATTCCTGTACACTCCCTTATTCCCTCCTTCAATACATCCCATCCATGCACATGTTTCCCATGCTTGCATGAAATTTGACTCTGATGCAAATGCTGATTACAGAAGGAAGATAGAAATAGTTAGGCTAAACAATTTCCAAATGGGGAAAAATATATATCAGTTAAGACTCTTGTTTTTCAATACACCTTGCTAAAAAAGCTATGGAACCAGCTTGCGTTCCATGGAGACGACACAATGAAGAATGTAATATAAATCATAAAATTCAAAAGTGTGTTATATCTTGACAAATAAAGATATGGCGTGAATGTTCATTAAATATGTTTCTTGTTGTTTGTAGAGCATCACAAAGGGTCTTTCCTATGTTCTGTGTCCTATGAATAACAACTACTTGCAAAAAAGCAGCTAACCATATATCCATTTCTGAACCTCTCTTTTTAGCCCATAAAAGTATTTTTTCAGCTGAAGTCTGGCAGGCCCGATCTCATTTGAAGAAGAAAAGAAGCCAGCAAAAATCCATCCAATTTTACAGGAAATAGAACAATTATGACAGTTTTCTTGTTTAAAAGATGACACATTTTTGAATGATCAATATAACTTCAAATGTCAATAGTGAGTTTTATATATATATTTTTTGTCAAAGTAATATACAAACACAGAGATGTTATTCTGTTTTAATGACAGTAGAAAGGATGCTGAGGTGGATTTCTGAACTGAAAAATGAATTTGGCTTAAGATACAAAGTTAATTAATTGTAATTTTTGTTGTGCTTTTTGAGGCAATATAGAAATCAATTAAAATATGTATCTACAAAGAATATATTGGAAGCAAAGTATTGGTGCAATGTGTTTTGTTTCAGGTTTTTACAGATATTTTCCTATTATTGTATTGTGATTTTTGGTGCATATCCCTACTATATGGGATATAACATGGGATATAATTGAATTCTAAAGTATGGATAACCAACTATAAACTTCTAACTTGGGTCATTTTGAGTGCATTGAACATAATGTCCAATTTCCACATCATATCACAATGTTAAACCAAGTAGAATAAAATATGCATTTTTCTTGTTTATAATTTTCTTTTATATCTGCATCTTTTGCAATGTTCTATGATATAATTATTATTCAATATAGAAATGCAAATTGTTCATTATATGTACTTATAAATGCAAGATCCATTTTCAGTTATTTTTTTATTTAAAGCTTTTTTTTTTTAGCTAAGAATTGCACTTTGAAATTATAGAAAATACTTGTGTCTTGGGTTTTAGATTTTGGCAGTGATTTGCTCTCCAAGCTTGTCATTTAACTCCTGAACATTTTGTTTCCAGGCGAGGGACTTTGGTAAAAGTCTTGTTCTAGTCCTCTTTAGCTTCTGTATGCTTTGTGTGCCAGTGTGGTCAGTTGGTTGCGTGATTGGCCATTTGTTTGGTGCTATATTTAAATTCTGAAGAACTGATTGGTTCTGTTATTGATTGGTCATTTGAATGGTCCAGTTTCTTAAGTGTTCATACATTGGATTTAAGAATTGCACTATTTAATTTAAGAAATGCCTTTTCTGACCTGAATAATATGCAGGAGGTGTAAATTAAGCTCTTTTATTTAAAAATTCAGAAATTTCCTACACCAATTAATATAGATTTCTCAAGAAATATTTCAGATATGCAGTTATGAAAATTATGGGCATCTAAAATCAATACTTTTTTTCCATTAAGGTCTGCAACCTTGCATGAATTCTTCTTTCCTGGCCTATGATGAACTATAAATGCCAAACTCTTCCTAAGTTTGTAACTGAATGGAAAGGCAATAAGATTCCCTAAAAATTGTGGAAATAGACTATTAATCATGAAAACCAATTAGACAATGGAGAATCTTTTCCTAAGTCTATTGATCTACAATTGCAGGGACTAAATAATTTCTTCATTTGTTTGTATCTTAGTTTCACATTTTTGGCAATTTTTTTTTTAATTTTGTAAAATACAAGTATGCTACTTTAACAACAATCTTAGTCCATAACTTTGGTGGGGGGAGATTTGTCTTCTATGTCATTGGGAAGAGTTTAGCATGAATGTGGTTTACCAAAAATTAAAAATAAAGAGCTAAGTGAACTTTGAGATTGTGATCCAAGTGTAACTCATATGAGGTAAAATACAAACACTTAGCTCAGCTTGTTCATGATTCAAAGTCTTCTACTGACAGAATAAAAGAAGAGGAGAAGGAGGAGGAGGACGAGGAGGAGGAGGAGGAGGAGGAGAAGAAGAAGAAGAAGAAGAAGAAGAAGAAGAAGAAGAAGAAGAAGAAGAAGAAGAAGAAGAAGAAGAAGAAGAAGAAGAAGAAGAAGAAGAAGAAGAAGAAGAAGAAGAAGAAGAAGAAGAAGAAGAAGAAAAGATGAACTTCTTGATCATGGTGGTTAAAATGAATAAAAACAATGACAAAACTTTATTATTTATTTTATTTATTCTTTTCACTACAATACAAAGATGGAACAAATACTGCTGCTGTTATTATATTATTGTTGTAGTTATCCTTGGGATAGTGACATTGTTTAATGGGAGATATTCTTTCTTTCGAGAGCAGGACATCAGAATTTCATTTTAATGTGTGCCATTGTGTATACAGGAATATGATAATAAAGGTTATCTTACCTAATTTAGCTTAGTTTAGCTTAGTTTAGTTTAGCTTAATCTACATTTGATACACAGCAAACAGAGAGTGATGACACCCAAATTCTCTTCAAAATTGTAAAGGACATGAATATTAGGATATGAGGTAGTGTCACTAGAACTATGGAGGATAGTTTCGAGTTATTCTTTATCTACAAGGATTATAAAAATGTTCTGAAAAAAATATTGTTGCCAACATATGAAATGTAGCACAATTCATTCTTTCATGTTCCTGTATAAAAAACTGAAGTGGATGTTTAATGTTTTATTGCTTATTCTGCAAACCTTCAGTGCTTATAGAAAAAGTATACGTTTTAGGTTCATGATAGTTAATGCACCCTTCTGAATGGATTCTAGAATTCATGGCCATTGGTCAGTCAATTACTATTACTATTACTATTATACTATTTGAAGGAATCAAATAAGTCAAGGGTGTCAAATCAATTTCACTGAGGGCCGCATCAGCATTGTGGTTGCCCTTGGGGGGCCAGGTGGCTGTGGCCAGAGTGGGTGCAGCCTACTGGGTGGATGTGGATGGAGTGGGTGTGGCCTACTGGATTGGCGTGGCCAGTTCTACATCATTCGCATCAAGGGTGCCTGTGGGGGCCTGGGCAGGAGTGGGACAGATCTGAGGGTCTCTGGCAGAAGGGGGTGGGACCAGGGCAAGTGCCAAGGCATGGTCCACCAGGGCAAGTGCCAAGATGGCCACCACAAAATTGTATATTGGCTCCCGGCTGGCCTGGGCCAGGGCCAAGGCAGCAGGGGCTGTTCCCTCACTGTTTCCAGGATGGCTTCATGGGCCACATGAAACCACTTTGCAGGCCACATCCGGCCCCCGGGCCTTGTGTTTGACAAGGCTGAAATAAGTGAAAAAAAAGTGCACAGATGTTGTGCTTGGAAAGAAAAAAATTCTTACTTGTATTTTATTGGTTCTGAATGAAAGTCAGATCCATGTTGCAGTGAGTGTACTCTCGTACAAAAACAGTATCTGAGATACAAAACCTCACAGATTCTTTCAAAGTTTCATGAGGCCCAACTAAAAATAAAGATTATTCTACTTTGTTAAAAATTACCTTTCTAAAATCCAGAGCTTCTGCTTTATATTTTGTTTCAAACATGTTTGTTAAAATCAAGAACTCTAACAATGCATGTTTACTCGCACCCAAAGTTTGTGTCATTTTAATATATTCAATCAGGTCATTCTTGATAGTAATATCAGATTCAAAATAGTAGATCCCGAGTTGTTTTTATTAGATATATTATTTTTTCTCAAAGGCATGTCCAGCTATTTCTGTAATGTCACAGATCAACTCATGCAAATATGCATTCTGTTTCTAGTGACTGTTACATCATTGTTTGAAATGCAACTAAGTAATGGCTCTGTGAACAGCTTTTCATAACTGTCAGAGTTCAGCATTGATCCATTCCCTCTGGCCTTTTTGATGATATCACATAAATTCATTTCTATCTTTTTTGTTGAAAACCTGGAAGAGTAGCTTTTGGCACAGAATTAGGAGTGCAGACATGGATCTTTGATAATATTCTTAAGGAATCAATAAACATAGGATATATTTTTCTAATTGAATATTGAAGTCTAATCTTCCTTCAAACTCCAGCTTGCAAGATACTCCATCTAATTTTCCTTGCTTAAAAATAGCAACAAAGATTGCTACACACGTTCTATTTTCTATAATTTAGATAGCTGTGATTACAAGCAAAGCACCAGCCTGTGAGACAGATGAATATTTTACTATTTTCAGCATCTGGCATTTGCAATACATTTCTTTCTAATTTATGTCACATGAATTTACTTCATCTCTCATAATCTGCAATGATGTATGAGCTACCTTGTTCAATAAAGCAAATAAGTTTGTGCTGGTTCTTTTCAGAAAAAAAGGTACTCTGCAAAAATTGCCTTATGATGTGCTGACAATACTGAGAGTTACTTGCATGTCACCATTTCTTTATGCCAGAATCATTTAACTCATTGAATTATGTGTTGTGGATGGTATTTGTATAATATTGATCATAGAACAAGATGGCTGAAGTATTAGTTTAAGTTCTAGTTCTCTTCCTTGTATGGCTTACAATTTCATTGTGTTGATTTTATTATTATTATTATTATGCATTTAGATGGGGAGGTATTTAAAAAATAGAAGTCTCTTGGCAAATAATCTCTATAAGGAGAACAGCAAACATAAGAAAATTTGTATTCTTTTAAAATTTTGTGCAATTTACTCTGCTTCTGCTGGTCATGCATAGTGGTTGAAAAAAAAGTATTGCCTAGACCAGAGTTCCCCAACCTTTCTGAGTTGGCGGCCTGGAGGGAAAGGGAGGAGCAGAGAAATGTGTGTGTGTGCATGTGCAGACACAAGCGGGCATGCACAGGATGGCAGCATTAACATCCACCTGCATGCACAAGTGGACTGCATGCACCCATGGCTGTGCTGGCAGCAGCACTGGTACCTGCACCCCTGTGCAAGCGGGACGCTATCACCCACAAATGGAGTACATGATGCTGGCGGCACTAGCACTCTCGCACATGCACAAATGAGGCTGCTAGCATAAGTGGGGGTGTGTACACATGTGCATGAACTCACCAGTCATTCCTGCAGCCTGCTGGCCAACAGGGTACCGGGCTGCGGCCCACAGGTTGGAGACCCCTGACCTAGACTATTATATTTCATCTTTGATGATTGGAATTTGTATCCATCATACTTATATGCTCTCATTGTCCACATAAAATTGTCTTTTCCAAGGGGAGAAGGAGGAGTGAACGTCTCGGTGGCATGACGTATTCCTTGGGGGCTCCCTAACAATCATCGCTTTCCAGCTGAACCCTTACTTTCCTCTTCTAAACCTTACTTTTAGGTTTAGAAGAGGATGTTTATATGATGATATATTAAGATATATTATGATAAACTAAATTGAATAAGAATATAATTATTATTATTAATATAAGTTCATAGGTAAGCTGCAAACCAGGATGTTTAAATGATATTTTAAGATATATTATTATAAATTAAATTTAGTAGATTTGACTTAGATTGACGGTTTAGAAGTTAATGATAAATATTATTCTTAACAAGATGAGTTGATTGTTTATATTATAAGTAAGGTTTAGAAGAGGATGTTTATATCATGATATATACTAAGATATATTATGATAAACTAAATTGAATAAGAATATAATTATTATTATTAATATCATTATTATTATCTTGAATCGAGGGATTTATTGATATTGTTATGGTTAATATTATTTGTTTAACTTTAATAAGATGGGTTTTTTTTCTTGTTTTTTTTTTTTTTTTTGTGTGTGTGTGTTTTGAGTAAGAGATAGTATATAGTTTAAAATTCTTGTTAAGTTCATATAATAATTTTGTTTGATGTAGTGGGGCTTTCTTTTGTTATACCCTGTAATCATTCTGGGAAGCCGCATAATTTTAGGTATGATGTTTTTTTTAGCTGTAATTAGGGTTGGTGGAAGAATAATTAATTATTGTTACTAATGGGTTGTTTGGGTGGCCTTTGGTGGATTGAAGGATGAGTTAAGTGTGAGCTGATAAGAAGGGGGAAGAATGATGGTAAATTGTTTGAGATGCTTATTTTCAGTTGAGTTATTATTATCAGAAGTATTGGAAATTGTATTTATGTTTTGTTGTTGATTGTTTATTTGTATATTAAGATTTGATATGATTAGCTTTCTTTTCTGTTAAAATTGGGGGGGGGGAAAAGTCAATAAAAAATATTTAAAAAAAAAAAATCATCGCTTTCCAGCTGTTTGGGGAGGTCTGCCTAGTCCTAGACAGACCAGAGTTGTCCTGTAGGGACAGTGAAGAAGGGAAGGATAGTTTGGCAGCACAGGAGGGATTGCAATCTCCTGGAGAGCCAAATGGAAGCTTCCCAGACCAGCAGCTGTCAGACAGCCATTGCGAGCTGTCACAAGCAGAGTGCTTGCTTCTAAGAATCAGAAAGAAATGTGTGAGCTGATCAAAAGATTGTTAAAAGGAGGAAAACTTTCTCCCTTAAATGCTGGAAATGCTGGGGGGGGGTGGAATAAGAAGAATTTAAAGCCCTGGAGAAAAGGAAGGAGCAGACCCTTAAGCTGCTCCTGTTCCTTCTCTGGAATTTCAGCAGTGAAAAAACCGGAAGGCAATAAATCAATAAATCAATGTGAAGACTGTGGAATTTTAAAAGCCTACTGAAAACAATTGGAGTAATAGAACTGATTTGAGAGTAAATAACTGTTGGAGGTCTAGATTGTTTGCTTTTTCCTTTAAGTGAGTTGTTTCTTTTTCTTCAGCTTCCTTCTTCTAAAGCAGAAGACTAAGTGACCTTGAACAACATCTGCTGGGCTCACTGATAAGAAGTGAGACATTAATTGCATTTAACACAGAAACTGTTTCTTGTTTTGGAGAACGGTGGACTGCCTTATGGAGGTTTTATTTTTGATTTCCTCCTTTTTTTCAGATTAAGGCACGAAGAGCCTGAAATAAAGAAGTGTAAATTGTACTTTTTCCTGCCCTTGGACTTTTGAGGTGGGATTTTTCTCCTATTTTTGTTTCTTTCCTCCTCTTCTTGGAACATATTGGGATTATAATAGCACACTGACATTTGGATTATAAATCATTGGATAAGATGAAGAAGATCACAACACACCTAACAACAGCCCCCTCAACACTACAGAGTCCGGTGGTGCAGAAAACACTAGACTCTACAATACAGCAAGATAAATTTAATATGGAACTGAAAAATATGATACAGGCATTACATACAGACTTCAAGGAAGGGTTAGGTAAATTAGAAGAGGAATTAAAAGAGGTCAAAGAATTGATGGGGAAAAGTGAACAAAGACTGCAACAAGTGGAAGGGAAAATTGAATTAATGGATAAGATAGTAGAGGAAATGGACAATCGTCTGACAGTAACAGATAGGAACCAGGAAAAAACAATTATCTCTCTAGAGATGGATAGAGCTGATTATTACTTAAGATTCCAATATGTTGAAGAAGAAAAGGGAGAGAATTTAGCAGACGTGATGGCCGAAATATTAGCAGAAGCACTGGAGGAAAGCAAGGAAAAGATAATTAATGATATAGATGAAATATTTAGAATACATACTAGATATGCAATGAGAAATAAGCTTCATAGAGATGTCCATATAAGGTTTACTAAAAAAAGTATTAAGGGCAGATATATTACAGAAACTGAGAAATGTCACAATAAAAAATAAAGGAAGAGAGATAGTGATATTAAAGCAGATTCCAAGAAGAGAGAGAGTCTTGAGAAAGGAGTATCAATTTTTGACAAAAGTCTTAATTGAAAAAGGGATAAATTTTAGATGGCTAATACCAGAAGGAGTAATGGTAAACTGGCAAGAACAGAGACACAGACTAAACACATTAGAGAAAGCAGAGCTTTTTTTAAATATAAAAATTCCTTTATTAAAACAATCAGCATTGTACATAATTTTTTTTTTATGATCACTATTTTGGACAGCAAGAAGAAGAAAGGCTGAGAGGGGAAAGAGGAATTAAACATCAAGGAGATCAGATAAAGAAACAACGGGGCAAGTATAGCAAAGAACAGGAGGAAAGGGCGTTGCTAGAAGGAGTAAGGGCAAAAGAGGCAAAAGAGCAAAGAGAGATGAGAATGACGAGATCAGCTAAAACCTTAAATAAATAATCATGGAAGAAGAGATAAAAATAATCTCGATAAATATAAATGGATTAAACTCGACCATAAAAAGGAAAAGAACTCTAAATAAATTGGGGAAACTAAAAATGGACATAATTTGTTTACAAGAAGTTCATATTAGGAAACAACATAAAAATTTATTAGAATATCCAAAATTGGGAGAATTATACACTTCACTTGCGGACCAGAGTAAAAGAGGTGTGGCATTATAAATTCAGAAAGCAATACAAACTAAATTGATATATTCAGATGAAGAAGCATGAATCTTAATGGTGGAAGTAATTATGAATGGTAAAAAATCATTATTGGTAGCGATTTATGCTCCAAATGAAAATCAAGAGAATTTTTATCTAAAATTACATAAGAAAATAATAGAACTGGAATATGAAAGCATATGTATGATTGGAGATTTTAATGCTATTGTAAAGCCTGAGCTGGATTATAATACAACAACAACAAAAAATAAGACTCTAAGAAGAACACTTCCTAAATCCTTCTATAATATGATGGATGAATTAAATATACTTGATGCTTGGAGAGAGAAATATCTGGAAAAGAAGCAATATACGTTCTATTCTAACAGACACCTGTTCTGGTCGAGAATTGATATGACATGAATGTCAACAGATTTATTTACAAATATACAAAATATAGCCATAGAAACAAGCACATGGGCAGATCACAACCCAGTTACAATCATATGGAAAAGACAAAAAAAAGAGAACAAGATGGACATTAAACCAAACTATATTGAATGAAAAGGATTTTCAGCAATATATGAAAAAAGAAGTACTTTTCTTCTTTAAGGAAAACAAAAAAAAGAAGATACTTCACTTCAAAATGTTTGGAATACAGTGAAAGCATACATGAGAGGACTTGCTATGACTTATTTGGGGAAAAAGAACAAACAGAAAAAACAAAATAAGGGAAAACTGGAGGAAGAATATAAGACACTTGAGAAAGAATTACAGAAAGATACACAAAACAAAAAGATTAAAAGTTTAATGGAACTGAACAAACATAAAATGAACTTACTAGAAAATGAAGAAGTAGCAATGAAAATAAAGGCAGCTAAGCAAACCTTTTTTGAACATGCAAACAAACCAGGGAGATGGTTGACATATAAAATTAAAAAGGAGAAAGAGAAGAGATGGATTAAACAATTGGAAGATGCTGAGAGGATTTTACAACATCGAAATGAAGAAAAGAAAAAAATAATCTGGGAATATTATGAGAACTTATACAAGCAACAAACAGTTTCATATGATAGGATAAAACATTTTTTGGAAGAAACAGAGATACCTAAAATGCCGGAGAAATTTAAAAAGCTATTAGAAGCGGAAATAAAAATGATGGAATTAATAGAAGCAATCAACAGACAAAAAAATGGTAAAATACCAGGACTGGATGGACTACCAGCAGAGCCATATAAGACATTGCAGGAAGTACTAGGTAATGTAATGTTGGAACTTTATAATGAACTTCTTTCTGAAGCTAAGATACCAGATTCATGGTCCAAAGCTCTTATTACTCTCATACCAAAGGAAGAAACAGAAACACAGAAAATAAAGAACTATAGGCCAATTTCCCTACTGAATGTGGACTACAAAATATTTGCATCAATAATGGCGGAAAGACTTTAAAAGTTTTTAAATGAATTTATACAATCAGATCAAAATGGCTTCTTACTTAAATGACAGATTAGAGACAATATGTGAATTATATTGAACACACTAGAATATTATGAAACACACCCCAAGAAACAGATGGCATTGGTGTTCCTGGACACACAGAAGGCATTTGACAATGTGAACTGCCAATTCATGATAAGCCAATTACAGACTATGGATTGTGGGGAGAAATTTATAAATATAATCAGAACAATTTATAATAAGCAATCAGCCAAAGTAATGATAAATGGAGATATGACTAAGAAGATCAACATTATGAAGGGAACAAGACAGGGCTGTCCCCTATCTCCACTGTTGTTTGTTCTGACATTAGAAGTATTAAATAGATGTATAAAACAGAATAATGACATAAAAGGGATGAAAATTAAGAGGGAAGAATATAAGCTACAAGCATTCTCAGACGATTTAGTATTGATTTTGGAGGAACTGTTAGAGACAGGACCTGTATTAATAGAACAAACAGAAAAATATGGTGAGGTAGATGGGTTGAAAATTAATAAAGATAAAACCAAATGTTAGTGAAAAATATTACTGAAAAACAAAAAAAGAACTGGTGGGAAAATTAAATATACAGATTGTAAAGAAGGTAAAATATTTAGGGATCCACTTGACAGCAAGATGCACAACAATTAAAGAGGATAATTATCATAAATTGAAAAGACAAATTGAAGTAGATTTGGATAAATGGAAAAATGTACAATTATCATTTATGGCAGTGGTTCTCAACCTTGGGGTCGCGACCCCATTTGGGGTCGCGTGACCATTTCGCGGGGGTCGCCGGGCACCGCCGGCCGCCATTTTGTTTTTTTATTTTTATTTATTTTTATTTATTTTTAATTTTTTTTAATTTTTTTTATTTTTTTTTATTTGTTTTGGTGCGCGCGCACTGCACACACTCAGATCCGCCCGTCGCACCGGGAAAAAAAATAAAAAAAATAAAAAAAAATAAAAAAAAATAAAAAAAATAAAATAAAAAACAAAACAAAATGGCGGACCGCAATGGGCGGAACTGCGCATGCGCGGCATGTGCGATGGGCCGATCCACGCAGGCGCAGATCCGCCCGTCGCAGCCGCCATTTTGTTTTTGTTTTTTTATTTTGTTTTTTAATTTTTTAAAAAAAAATTAAAAAAACAAAATGGCGGCCGTGACGGGTGGATGCGCGCATGCGTGGCGCGTGCAATGGGCCGATCCGCGCATGTGCAAATCCGCCCGTTGTGGCCGCCATTTTGTTTTTTTGTTTTGTTTTTTTAAATTTTTTTTTTAATTTTTTTTTTGCGCGCGCGTGCCCGGGTCGGGGTCGCGGCGCGCATGGGCGGGGCAAGTGGGGTCTCAACCTGAGAAAGGTTGAGAACCACTGATTTATGGGAAGGATTGTGATAATCAAAATGAATATATTACCATGATTATTGTTTTTGTTTTCAACAATACCAATAAGATTAGATAAGAAATATTTTGAGGGGCTTAATAAAATAACCTTGAAATATATTTGGCAGGGAAAAAAGGCAAGGATTAATCTAAAAATGTTACAAGATACAAGATTGAGAGGTGGGTTTGGTCTACCTAATTGGGAATTGTACTATCAGGCTGCAGCATTATCATGGATGAGAGAATGGATCTTACTGAGGAATACAAGATTATTGACATTAGAGGGACATGATTTACAGTTGGGATGGCATGCTTTCATATGGTATGGAAAAAACAGAATACATAGCTATTTCCAGAGACATCATATAAGGAATTCTTTACTTGTGGTCTGGGAGAAAGTAAAGAGAAAGCATTATTTGAAGATTCCAAATTGGCTCTCAACTATGGAGGCGCTAATACATCCCAATATGTTTAACATGGGAAACATTATAAGATATAAAGACTTACTAACAGATATGGGGAAGTTGAAAACCAAACAACAATTAGAGGAACAAGGAATAAAGATGGATTGGTACATGAGAATGCAAATACAATCTAGATATGAAAAAGATGTTAAAATAGATGGTGTTAATTTGGGGACAATAGAATTAGATGAAATACTCATAGGAACGGAAGAAAAATGGATTAAAAATGTACAGTTATCTACTACACATGGAGTTAGATGAGGAACAAGTGAAAGAGACAATAATAAAATGGACAAGGAATTTTGGATACACAATTGAATTAGATAGATGGCAGCAACTATGGGAAAGAAACTATATGACAATGGTGACTGCGTATAAAGAAAATATGTACAAAATGTTTTACAGATGGCACATGTCTCCAGAAAGATTAGCTAAAATGTTTAAGGACAGGTCTATGGAATGTTGGAAATGTCATCAGATACCAGGTTCCTTTTACCATATATGGTGGACGTGAGTAGAAGCTAAAACTTATTGGAATAAAATTAGAATATGGATAGAAAAGATGATACAACAATGTATAGAATTAAGACCAGAAATATTCCTATTGGGTATTCTACCAGGGAAATACAATAAAGAGAAAACATATTTAATTATTCATATAATCATGGCAGCTAGGATTGTGTTTGCACAAAACTGGAAAACACTGAAAGCACCCCCAGAGGGAGAGGTGATTGGGAAAATACTGGAATGTGCAGAAATGAATAGACTAACAATGACAATTAAAAATAAGACAGAGTCAGACTACTATGAAATCTGGGGAACTTTTTATGATTGGCTGAAAAGAGAATACAGTTAAAAGATAGTTAACATCAATTTAGATGGAAGAAGAAGGAGCAGATAAGGAGGGAGACCCAGGCGACACAGTATTGAATAACTGGAGGTTGTATAAATATTTATAGAAGTATATACCGAGAAGGTTAGATAAATAGAAGTATTAATGTAAGAGAAAATTAATCTTATTGTATATAATACAGATAGGGAAATTTGGAGAGAGGAGTTGCTCGGACATTACCCCTGAATTGTATCTGAAGAGGGATGAGAGGGAAGAAAGGAGAGGAGCGAGAAAAGAGTAAAAGAGGGGAGAAGGAAGTAGGAAGGTTGGAGGAGAAGAGGAGAAGTGGGGAGAAAGGGGAGGAGAGTGGTGAAGGAAAGAGAAGAGGAGAGGAAGAAGAGGGAAGTAGGGAAGAGAAGAAAGGGAGAAAGAAGGTAGAGAAGAAGGAGTGTGGATACAGTGAAAGGGGAAATGGGCGAGCAACACCAAAAGTCATGTATATGTATTTATTTCATTTTATTAAAAGTATCTTATGTATGAATGTAAAAAGAATGTATGTTAACATCTGATAAATATCATGGTATATGTATGGGGGAGAGTTTGGAAAAATAAAAATTATTTTAAAAAATTGTCTTTTCCCCTTCCCAAGTCTTGTCTATTTAATCATAAGTATTCAAAATTTTCCTTTAAAACCAAAGTAATCAAGTTTCTTAAAAGAGCTTTTATTAGGTTATTAATAGTTCATTCCTCATTATTAGTCATCTGAATTCCAGAAGAATAGAAATCATTTTTCAATCGTACCCATCAGTTTTACAACAGACCCAAACAGAGGCTGGTTTCACCCAACATGCCCAAAAAAAACCCAACTCCAAACACATCATACAATGGATGAGGTTTGATGTGTAGTTAGTAAAACATATGAATTCAGCTCTTATAGTTGTAAACAATAGTTTAGTGTGGTGTGTGAACATAGCCATTGATCTTTTTTTTGAGACAGCAATAGGCAATGGCCCCTAAAATTTCCAATCTGGAAATAGAACTACTGTTTTCAAAAACAAAATCAGTGTGAATAAATAGAAACAAGGAATATAATATTTTGAAGCATTGAAAACTAATAGCTCAGGATATGAGGATCTTTAAATAAATTCACTAGTTACTTTATATGTCCTGTAAATAAGGCAGACAAGCAGTTGGTAGATTCATCACATGTTGGAAATGTACTCTGACAATGTAGCCCTTTTATTGAGACGCATGGTGGCCTAGTGGTGAAAACACTTGCCACCCACTTGAAAGGTTGAGTGTTCAGTCTTAGGTAGCAGCAGATGTTTCTAGGGCACAAAGAAAAAAAAATCTGCTTCAAACTCCATATTGGTGTTAGGAAGGGCATCAAGCCAGGAAACTCTCAGCTCCATCCAATACATAGGGATTACAGGATCATAAAAAGAAAAAAAATGTAGTGCTTCTTTTGACATGAGCATAAGGTAGACATTATGAACTGCAATGCTGTGCTATTCCCCTTATTGATGATCATCAATAAGGAAGAAACTGGATATACTTAAATCAGGAACGGTCTGAAAAGAAGAAGGTTTAAAAAGTCAGCACCCCTCTTCCTAGAGAAGGAAACATTTTGGGGATATTAAAAAAGGCAGAATATTATATTCCCTCAAAGGAATAATAAAAAATCTTAGACTGAAACCAATCTCCAGAAACCAACCCCCCCTCTCTCCCTGCCCCAAGAAGGAACCAGCTCTGTAGAAATGCAGATTTGATAATCCTATTCAGGAAGACTGGGGCCAGGAACCCTGGAGCTGATGGAATTAGAAAGACAAAGACTCGTAAAACCTACATCCTTCATACAAATTTAAAGATATGACCTTTAGGATATAATAGGATTAACCCACCACCATTAAAATACTAAAAGGGCACACTGAACCTCAGGTCAAAGTTCATTGCAAAGGAACAGGAACAACCTCAAACAGGAACAACTTCAAACACAAAAGCCCCAGAAGGAATAAAAACCCACCACTCTCAGCTCCATTTTGTTAGTTACCCAGAAACACATGCTTCTGGCAACTAAATAAACTGAACCTTCTTTCCTAAGCAGTCTCCTTTTTGTTTATTCCCAGCTTGGACTGGACTCTGATGAAGATTTTTCTTTTAACAAAGAAGAAAAAAGGTTTGTTCTTTGCCGCACTTCTGACTTTGCCAAGTTCTTCATCCTAATTGATATGCATCCCTTGTAACCAGAAACTTTTATGCTGTCTACCTGAGGTCTTGGAATCACAATTTCTGTGTGGCAATTACCAAGTGTCAAAGAGAATGGCTTCCCTGCAAACCCAGCTGGTTGTATAACAAAGAATTTGCTCTTTCTCCTCATGTTGCATTGTGACATTGTTTTAGAACTCCAAGACTGAGGTTGCTTTCAAAATACCCTGGAAAAACATTTTTTTTTCTTTTGGAGCTCATAGAAATAATAAAAGCAACAGGATGTATAAATTGAAATATAAAAAATATATATAAAAACACATAATTTGACGGTACGTGATTCTGCCACCTGTTTGTCTAAAAATTCTCTTCCTTGGAATTGAATTAATCATTGTAATGAGAATACTGTTAGCCTGAAGAACCTTCACTGGACCTATGTTTAACGCTTGTAGCCACACCTCTTCCTTTTGTTTCTCTATTGAATATTTTTAAGTTTGCCTTCTTTAATGAGGCAGAAAGGATTTGATAGGAATATACTTTAAAAAGCATACATACAGTAATTGTCCCATCCCCAAAATTGTTGTAAGAAGTCCTTTGGGAAAGGGGCGGTATAGAAATCGCATAAATAAATAAATAAATAAATAAATAAATAAATAAATAAATAAATAAATAAATAAATAAATAAATAAATAAATAAATAAATAAATAAATAAATAAATAAATAAATAAATAAATAAATAAATAAATAAAAAAATAAAGTTCTGTTGGAACTACCAACAGTTTTTATCTTCCCTGCTTTTACTTTTTTTTAAAAAAAATAGAAAACTTATTTCCTGCCTCACCACTTACTATTAGTGTGTGCTCTATTATACCATGCCGATACTAATTTCTATGCCTATGTTTATATCTTAAAGAGTCTATTCAAGCCTGTTGCTTGAGCTTACAACCAAAGACTTCAGCCACCTTTGAGATGGTTTCTTTTGTCATCAGCTGCAGTTCTAAACTCCTGCTGAAGCTCCAGCTTAGCAGTTTCTCAATCTGTTCTAGAATTGGAAGAGAAAGGTACTTTACCAGCTGCTGGCTGGAGCATCTCAGCATTACTGCTGGAGTGATTAAGGTTATGGTCTCTGCTTCTCCTTGTTCAACTTGTCCAAGCCAGCTTCTCCTTTACCATCCGTTGCCTGCTGAACTGGCAGCTGCTGCAGTCTCTGGGCTGCAAACTCTTCCTTTCTGTTCTCCAAACACATCTACATACCCACATTCGGATGCTCCTCAATATTTTCCTTTTTTAATCGAAAATCAGATTTGGTACAGTGCTCTTCAGGATGTCTTAAAGTCCAGGAGAGAAAACAAAGAGAAGGAAAAGCTTTTTTTCCCCCACACTGCAGATAAATTAAGAAGGGAATAGATGCATTTATTGTATCTTGAATGTTAACTCCCATTGATTCTGTAATGGAAGTTGTGCTACACTCCTTAGTTAAGATAAAGTAGAGAATTTATCACAGTGTAAGACATTTTATAGTTACAGAGGCAAAACAATAAAAATCTTATGTACTTTTATGGATGAATAATTTGGTAATATTCATATTTATGAACTTTTTAAATTAACTGTGCTCCAGATTGTCCAATATTCTGTCATTTATGGATGGCAACACTTTCTATAAAAAAGACTACAATAATATTTTTTCCTGGCTCATAAACTCAATGTACTGGTGATACAGGTTACAATTTCTTGTATACCTTACACAAAAGAAACTAACTTAATGGATTAAATTCTGAGTAAACACAAGTTGACAAACATTTAGAATAATTTTAGATCAACGTAAAAGGGAGTATTGGATCTTATAGGAATACTAAAATTGCATAGTACAATTACAATTGTATCCATACATTTATACTGAGATATGATCAAATAATAATGAAGCAGTTTCATGTGACACCGCTATTCTTGAACTGAATTATTTAAATAACATATATTGTAACAGGAAATCTTGATTTTTATTAAGTCCATGGAATGAGGTATTAAGTCTAATAATTAAATTAGCAGTAATACAGATAGGGCACTTTTTTCAATAATTTCTGGCTTACAAATTAGACAGGGAAAAATGAAAGTGTAATACATGAACTGGACTTTAAAAAGAATAATTTATTCAAGAAATGATTTTTACCCAAGAAACTCATGGACACTGCTCTGCAAACTGTCAGGTGTGAAGCCTGTTTGTGAAATTGGTCTGTAGAGATCAGAGGAGACCATTGCTTGTATACCAGCATAGCAATCTCCTTACTTGAACTGTTCATGTCTGTGATCAGGTTACAGTGGAGTTCCCAAGACTTATGGTAATGGACTTGGAGATGGAACTGAAGTTCATGGCCATTATACTAAACATGGACCTGACCTAGGTTATTTCACTGCAGAGGCAACTCATTATTCCTGGTTTTTATTTTGGGTCAATGGCAAGGTGATCTTGAGTTGGAGGATGTTACTGTCAATTCCTTGTCATGGACAGATCACTTCCTGTTGTCTGTGGTATTCTCTGGACTTAGTTGAACAATCCATCTCAGGCACCTACAACATTTGGTTCCAGAGGGAGTTTCAGGTTGTTCCTGAGTAGCTAGTAACGGTAAAGTTTTCCTCTGTCCAATCATGTCTAACTCGAGGAGACAGTGCTCGTCTTCATTTCTAGCTGAGGGAGCCAGCATTGTCTGAAGACATGTCCATGGTCAAGTAACCAGCATGAGTATATGGTGAAGTGCACAGAGTGTTGTTACCTTCCCATCAAAGTGGTTCCTATTTATCTATTCTCATTTGCATGCTTTTGAATGGCTAGGTTTGCAGGAGCTGGTGCAAGTAATGGGAGCTCACCCCATCGCACTCTGCTTGGGTCTCTAACTCCAGACTTTCCAGCTGACCAGCTCAATATTTTTAACTGCTGAGCCACTGTGCCCTTTTCAAATATGTGGTACACTATTTGACAGAGGCCTCAGTTGCTGCTTGGAATGACAGGGCAACCTTAGTCTTGGATCAGATCATGCTTATGTAGCCATTGTATGGTACCCTAATTTTCAGAAGAGCTCCAAGTGATAAAATGACATAAAAGACATAGAATGCTGCTGGAGAAAACAAAAATGAGCTCAATCAAAGATGGATATGATTGGGGATTACCTCATGACTATAAGAAATATAACTATTTATCCACATTACATCCACAGAGAGACAGATTGTGGCCCTGTTCAAAGTAATCCTTCGAGGGATATGTCTAAAATAGCTAAATAAGTAGAGATTTATCTAGGAATGGCTGCAAAGCCACTATGATGATGCAGCTGCCAAAAAGGCCAACACAGTGCTAGCCTGCATTAACAGAGGGATAGAATCAAGATGAAGAAGAAAAAGGAGAAGGAGAAGGAGAAGGAGAAGGAGAAGGAGAAGGAGAAGGAGAAGGAGAAGGAGAAGGAGAAGGAGAAGGAGAAGGAGAAGAAGAAGAAGAAGAAGAAGAAGAAGAAGAAGAAGAAGAAGAAGAAGAAGAAGAAGAAGAAGAAGAAGAAGAAGAAGAAGAAGAAGAAGAAGAAGAAGAAGAAGAAGAAGAAGAAGAAGAAGAAGAAGAAGAAGAAGAAGAAGAAGAAGAAGAAGAAGAAGAAGAGATGAACTTCTTGATCATGGTGGTTAAAATGAATAAAAACTGAAGAATACTTTTTATTGGCTTAAGTGTGCACTTTACTACTCAAAGGGCTCAGCCCAAGAAATATATAAAAATAATAAGGGAAATGTCTCCAGGCAGAACTGAAGAAGAAATGGTTATGTTTCCAGAGCACTTACATGAATATACAGTTCCAGGGAAAGGATAAAATAGATAAACTATTCTATGGATATCTCCGAAGAAATGGATAAGCATTGCATTATTCATAGCAGTGAAATGGATTTAAATAAATATTTCAAAGTTTTTCAGGTAAATGACCAATTAAGGCAACAGTGTTTAATTTATAAAAATGCATTCAGCAGAAAAGTCTTTATTTTCTGATTAACAACTATAATGTATTAATGGCGTTCATGTGACAAAATAGTAATATGAACTAAATTAATGGGATTTATTTATTTTAAATATTTCTCTCTTGTCAGTTATCTAGTGGGTCTTCTGGAAGAGAACAGAATTAAATTTAATTGTGAATACAGTAAAATGTACAGGCTAAAAAAATGTTGGATTTTCAAATCCCTATCCATCCTTGAAACAGATTGGTGACTTTTGAGCTTATTATTCATTCTTAGTGCAAACTATATCATGGGGCAGTTTTTGTGAGGATAAATTAAGAGAGCACTTTCAGATTTGTGTGAAAGAGCTATAAGAATAAGTTCTTGCACAAGAAATAGTAAACTGGCACATGACATAATAGTTATTGTCATTTTAAAATCAGACTATGCATTTTAATCCAATAACATGTGATTGGAAACGTGGCAGAGCTTAAAATGGGCATATTCTTAGAAAACTGTTCTTTGATTATGTTAACATTACTAGCAGGTGGATATATTTTCTCTTCCATCCTTTTTGCTATTTAAATGACTAGCAAATGCCTTTCGCCTGTATTATATATTTTAAGGGCAAAAAGAATAAAATTGTGAATTGTAATTGTTATATCATTTTCTCCAAACTCCACATTATTTTATGATTCTTGCATATTTGCATATCAATAATTTATCATTATTTAAAATGAAGGTAGCAACTATTGAAAGGGGGATAATTAATTTCTAGGAGTCAGTCTTTGATGACAGCATTATATAAATACATTAAGCTAATTAGCCATCCTTAATCAGCTGTTATTTTGTTTTATTTTTTTCAAAGTATGCCATTATGCATTTATCCTTAAAAATACTTGAGTTTGTTTTTTGTTTTATTAATGAGAGGGAAGTGGATTAATGAATGTCTAGAGTTTGGCTGTATTGTCTTTTGTAAGATTGGAATGTTACCGGTAGGTTTGTCCCCATTCCACTCCCATTATAGGGCTTTAGAAAATAACAGAGCACCATCTGAAGATCTTGTACCATTTAGCTGTATCTCTATAATCCATGGTTAGTCAATTATAGTTGCACTTGATCATATCATTTGTGTCCGCATGGATTATTAATTTGAAAATTGCTAATTTCCAGTGAACTTCTGGGATTGACCAGTCCAACTGCTTTGGTTTGTTTGCTTTGGTTCCTCATATTAATGGATTTCCCCCCCCCAAAAGCACACCTCCTTATTGTCTTTTTTTCAGACTGAAAAAAGTGAAGATCTGGTGGAATATGGAGCTGAGTTGAGGGTAGGAGTGAAATTTCTCTGTAGTTCTAGGTTCGATTTCTCAATAGATTTCCATATGTTACTTCTGGCTCTGCCCTCAGGTGTTCTGGAGTATAAGTTGACTCCCCTCTTCTTCTCTGTGACAGCTGCTCAAATATTAGAAAACTGCTATCATGTCATTCCTAGTCCTTCTTTTGTTAGACTAAATATAACCAGTACAGTTTTCTTGCTTAAATGTAAAAGCTTACCTTTTCTCATCACTGAAATATATTTTTAAAGTTCTCTTATTCACTTTAATACCTTGCTATTGTATCCAATTGCATGTATTCTGTAACTTGCATAAGTCTATAAAAAGGGACTGTAGCCCTTCCTCTCCTTAGGCCTATCTTTTCCACAATACAATTTGTGTTTTAATTAATACTGATACTGATACTGATACTGATACTGATACTGATACTGATACTGATACTGATACTGATAATGATAATGATAATGATAATGATAATGATAATGATAATGATAATGATAATGATAATGATAATGATAATAATAGTAAAGTTGGAAGGGACCTTGGAGATCATCTAGTCCAACCCCCTGCTCAGGCAGGAAACCCTATACCATTTTGGACAAATGACTGTCCAGTCTCTTCTTAAAAACCTCCAGTGTTGGAGAATTCACCGCTTCTGGAGGCAGGTTGTTCCACTGGTTAATTGTTCTAACTGTCAGGAAGTTTCTCCTTAGTTCTAGGTTGCTTCTCTCCTTGCTTAGTTTCCACCCGTTGCTTCTTGTCCTGCCTTCAGGTGCCTTGGAAAATAGCTTGACTCCCTCTTCTTTGTGGCAGCCCCTGAGATATTGGAACACTGCTATCATGTCCCCCCTCGTCCTTCTCTTCATTAAACTAGACATACCCAATTCCAGCAACCGTTCCTTATATGCTTTAGCCTCCAGTCCCCTAATCATCTTTGTTGCTCTTCTCTGTACTCTTTCTAGAGTCTCAACATCTTTTTTACATTGCGGTGACCAAAACTGGATGCAGTATTCCAAGTGTGGCCTTACCAAGGCATTGTAAAGTGGTATTAATACTTCACGTGATCTTGATTCTATCCCTCTGTTAATTCTATCCCTCTGTGTTGGCTTTTTTGGCAGCTGCTGGCTCATATTTAAATGATTGTCCACTAGGACTCTGAGATCCCTCTCACAGTTACTACTATTGAGCAAGGTACCCCCTATACTATATCTGTACATTTGGTTTTTCTTGCCTAAATTTAGAATCTTACTTTTTTCACTATTGAATTTCATTTTGTTAGATAGAGCCCAGTGTTCAAGTCTGTCCAGATCATCCTGTATCCTAAGCCTGTCTTCTGGAGTGTTGGCTATTTCTGCCAGCTTGGTGTTGTCTGGAAATTTGATGAGTTCCCCATCTATCCACTCGTCTAGATCATTGATGAAGATATTAAAGAGCACTGGGCCCAGAACAGAGCCCTGGGACACCCCATTACACACTTCCCTCCATGTAGATGTGGTTCCATTGAGGACCATACACTGAGTACCCCACATTTTTCTATCTTGTCAAGTAGTAGGTTGTGATCTACTTTATCAAACGCCTTACTGAAGTCCACAGCATTCCTCTGATCCACTAATTTTGTCACTTGGTCAAAAAATGCAATAAGATTTGTCTGGCATGATCTATTTTTGACAAACCCATATTGGCTTTTAGCAATGACTTTGTTTGCCTCTAGGTGTTTGCTGATTCGTTGTTTCATTATCTTTTCCAGGATGTATCCTAGTGTCCAATTCAAGAACATTCTGAGAAAATTCCAATATACACATTAAGGAGTAGATGACTCTGTGACTTCTGTCCAGTATAAATAAATTTAAAAAATATCTCCATGGATTCAGTCCTACTTACACACATGGGCATAGTCTCTGTGACACTACAATATTTTAGAATCTGCACTCCACAGAGGTTAAAAGAAAAATCTTAAAGTGATCCCTAGGAAGCCTTGTATTTCTCTCAGTGTCTGGGAGAACTTTGACAAGTGATTTATTTTGCTTTGTAACTCTGTATCTCCAATTCATTACCTAATAATTATCTAAATCCCAAATCAACAGGAATTCAGCTGACAGACTGATTAGATGAATTGTAAATGTCACATGTATCCACCAACAAGATCAAAAACTGTCCATTGTGGAAGAACAGTCACCCATCTAAGGCTCCTAATTAAATATTTAGCCTCTCTAGGTAAGAGGAAGTTAGTACTCTGAACTTCTACAATCTAGTCCGCCTTTCTTCACTCCAATAGTTAACATATAGTAAGTGGGACTGTAATCCCATATCAGTGTAATTTGATCATGCTGACTAGAGTGAATAGAGTCAAGCCTCTAACATATCTAGAGATGTTTATACTTGTGATCCAGTTGTAAAAGACTGGAATGGATGGAATAATATCAGCTCCTTGTGTGCAAACCTCTACAATTCAAACATATTATTTAAGATCCATAAATATGAGAGAATAAAGTTCAACATTTTATATAACCATTCAAGGCTGACTCAGCCTTCCATCCTTCCAAGGTTGGTAAAATGAGGATCCAGATTTTGGGGGGCAATATGCTGACTCTGTAAACAGCTTAGGGAGGACAATAAAGCATGGGTGTCAAACTCGCCATGTCACAACTCTTTTTGCATTGCTGGAAATGGGGTGGGCATGGTTTCAGTATGATGAAACCGGCCCGTGGGCCGGCAGTTTGACACCCCTGCTACAAAGCACTATGAAATGGTATATAACTCTAAATGCTATTCCTAAGTGCTATAAAGAAATGTGAGTGTAGAACCTTTGGGTTGGATCCAGTTTTAATTGCACTGGATACATTCACATAATACTCAACAAGGAACTAGGTTTGCCTTTAATAAAAACTTCCATTATTGCATACATCTACTGCAATATAATTCTACCTGCATGTTTAGGTTTAGAATATAATATAATTGGTTGGCATATTCAGCAAGACTACAACTTTGAGAAGAGTTTCAAAGAATTCCAACAAAATAATTTATGCCCAATTTTTGCTTTTCCAAAACAGAGTGCATTTATTGTGGATCACTATTGTATAACATATATTAGGATATTATATGTGAATGTTGGACTAGATGATCTCCAAGGTTCCTTCCAACTTTACTATTATTATTATTATTATTATTATTATTATTATTATTATTATGTGTATGTATAATAATATATATGTATAATATACAAATACACACATATGCTTGTGAACTATTTTAAAATACATTATTCTACATCATAATATTGATAATGCCCACAATAATATTGGTTTTTACTGTGAAATCAATTACCATCTTTTACATAATATATACACTGTCTAACTGAGCATCAGTTTGATCCATGGAGAAGTAGCATATGTTACAAAAAGAACTGTGAATATGCAAAGCTTTTTTTCTTTTTGTATATAAAATCTTTGAAGTAAAATACAATCCTCTTGCAACCCAGAAAAGGTTAACAGTTGCACTATGAATTCATAAAGCTACAGTATTGTCGTTCCTGCTCATTTCAGGAATAGTGTTTTTGTTAATAGCATTGACTTGCTTCAACAGGTGACATTTTTATCCCCTTAGGCTGTCCATTATCCAAATGATGGGCCATCTGGAAAGGGATTCTGTTCACTGGGAAACGTGACAGGGCTGATGGTTTTTTAACTGCTAGTCATCTATGATTGCTAAGAAGCATGGAAAATTAGCATTGATCCCCAAAATGAAAGAGGCTGGAGAATACTTAAGACAAGACTTGTGGAAATACCTTCCTGACAGATGTGCCAGCTAATTAATAGTTGTCATTGCAACCTTCCTTCATGATTTGTAAATTAATATCAAGTCCATTTTCTAAAACAAACACCCACTGGTACAGCTGAGCTGCGTGTGTAATTTGTAAAATCCCACAACAGCAAAAGCAAATGTTTAAATGAGATGGGAATCCTCACTGTCTAAAACCTGTACTCTGTTCATATAATCAACCAGCAAAATAGTGACCAATATGGATGTGTGGATAGTTTGTGAATTGAAAGATATGCAATGTTGTCTGGCATGCTACGCAGCCTCTTCATGACCTGTTTTCCTTGTTACCTTCTGGGAGGAGGCCTTGTGGTATCCGAAGCAGAATATCTAGATTCAGTCGCAGTTTTGTTCCATATAGCATCAATCTTCTGAACTTTCAAATTTCCTCTCTCTTCTGTGTATTCAAAATGGACGGTGATCTATCTATCTATCTATCTATCTATCTATCTATCTATCTATCTATCTATCTATCTATCTATCTATCTATTTATCTATCTATCTATCTATCTATCTATCATAAATATTATTATCATAGATAGATAGATAGATAGATAGATAGATAGACAGACAGACAGACAGACAGACAGACAGACAGACAGACAGACAGACAGACAGACAGACAGACAGACAGACAGACAGACAGATAGATAGATAGATAGATAGATAGATAGATAGAATTTCATTTTTAACATGGGCCAGTGACAATAAGGATTATTTTAATCTTAATCTTTTTTTAATATTTTTTTTATTTTTCCAAAAACTCTCCCCCATACATATACCGTGATATTTATCAGATGTTAACATACATTCTTTTTACATTCTTATATATAAGTTACTTTTAATAAAATGAAATAAATACATACACATGACTTTTGGTGTTGCTTGCCCATTTCCCCTTTCACTGTATCCACACTCCTTCTCTACCTTCTTTCTCCCTTTCTTCTCTTCCCTACTTCCCTCTTCTTCCTCTCCTCTTCTCTTTCCTTCACCACTCTCCTCCCCTTTCTCCCCACTTCTCCTCTTCTCCTCCAACCTTCCTACTTCCTTCTCCCCTCCTTTACTCTTTTCTCGCTCCTCTCCTTTCTTCCTTCTCATCCCTCTTCAGATACAATTCAGGGGTAATGTCCAAGCAACTCCTCTCTCCAAATTTCCCTATCTGTATTATATACAATAAGATTAATTTTCTCTTACATCAATACTTCTATTTATCTAACCTTCTCGGTATATACTTCTATAAATATTTATACAACCTCCAGTTATTCAATACTGTGTCGCCTGGGTCTCCCTCCTTATCTGCTCCTTCTTCTTCCATCTAAATTGATGTTAACTAACTTTTAACCGTATTCTCTTTTCAGCCAATCATAAAAAGTTCCCCAGATTTCATAGTAGTCTGACTCTGTCTTATCTTTAATTGTCTTTGTTAGTCTATTCATTTCTGCACATTCCAGTATTTTCCCAATCACCTCTCCCTCTGGGGGGGGGGGGCTTTCAGTGCTTTCCAATTTTGTGCAAACACAATCCTCCAATTTTCTTTCTGATTCTTGGAAGCCAACACCTGGCTTGTGACAGCTCAGAATGGCTGTCTGACAGCTGCTTGTCTGGGAAGCTTCCATTCGGCTCTCCAGGAGATTGCAATCTGTCCTGTGCTGCCAAACTATCCTTCCCTTCTTCACTGTTCCTACAGGACAACTCTGGTCTGTCTAGGACTAGGCAGACCTCCCCAAACAGCTGGAAAGCAACGATTCTTAGGGAGCCCCAAGGAATGCGGGCGTGCTGCTGAGATGTTCACTCCTCCTCCTTTTTTAATCTTAATGAAGTGCTATTTTGATCGACCATCACAGTGCCCCCAAACTTGTTATCAAATGAAATAGCTGTTTCCCTTGATGAAGAGGAGAACTGTTTTGCAATAGATCTGTGTTTGTTCTAATACTTTGTCAAACCAAAATATTCTTTTCAAGATTCTGTCTCAGATAGCCGACCTCACAGGATTGTTCTTGTAGTTGGAAAATTGGGTAGAACCTGTCCAACTCTAAGAGAAAAGTCATAAAATAATAGAATAAAAATTATATTTTTCACTGTGGCAATAAAGTCCATTAGGAAGTAAAGCAATTTTATGCAAATCAATATTCAGTTAGTTGTTGTGTTATTGTTGCTCAGTTACCTCCGACACTTTGAAACCTATCAGACTTCATTTCATCAAGACAATCTATCAATAACTGCTTCTTGAGTTTTGTAAGGTCAAGCTTGTATTATCAGTGATGGTATCCGGCCATCTTCTATTAACTTTTTCTGAATCATCTTCATTCCCTACACCCCCATCCCAAAGCATCAGGATCTTCTTTAATGGCTCTTGACTTTGTGTTACACATCCACAGTATTTAGTTTTAGCTTCATTATTAGTATTTCCAATGATCAATCTGATTTTACTTCATCTTGTGGTCTAAGGAATTTTCCACTATTTTTTTTAATTATTACAATTCAAAGGCATCCATTTTATTTTGTTCAGTGTGATGCTTCAGTTTTCACTACAAATGTAAAAATAATGTCCATGATGTTTCTGTGATGATGATAACCATGTTAATGATATTGATGATGTAAGCAGATACCAGCTTTTGCTTTAACAAGATAATTCTTAATTGTTCCTTAGTTTCAGCCATCAGAATAGAACCGCTAGTATTTCTAGGTGGTGTTTCTCTCAGCAGTTTTAATTCCAAATTTTATTTCTTCTAATCCACCCAGTCTGATTTAGTGTTATCCACTTGGAGATGTCCCTCTGTAGACTTGCCTTTCTGGATGTGAGGAAATATTTATTATATTTAGTATCTCTTTTAATTTGTTTCATATACGTAACTAGACCAAATTTTCCCATTATTCCAGATGCTATTTTACTTACAGTTTTAGCATGCCACTCTGTCTCTCCCTTCCTCCCTCCCTCCCCCTCCCCCTCCCCCTCCCCACCCTCTCTCTTTCTCTCTGGTATTCTGCAAACAAAGTGTTAACAGTCACTACATAGTTGTTTATTTTTTGTTCCTTCTGAATCTGTAGTTGTACCCGTAGACCCAGGTCACTGTAATATAGATTGGCTTGCCTTAGGTTCAACTATGATAATTATCATTATTTTGGGAGAGAGATAGTTGTATCAAAGCGATGACTTTAATAACACTTTGTCTAATAATTATTTTACTTCATTGTTCTACACATTACTTCAACTTTAACTCAACTAAATCATAAGCATCACAGCCATTCATACATGCCCTTTGTTTTTTTCCTTTCTTTGCTTGATAACTTCTGATATGGGACTGAAATTTTTGAAATGTGTTAAAAACGAAGCAAAACAAAATGAAAATCTCAGAGACCATGGGATAAAAATAGCTTTGACAACCCTGTGGAAGTGTCCTCTCTATCTCTGTGTTTCAATTTTGTCTCATCACAGGAAAGTTTTGCAGATGCTTGTATTCCAACTCATATTATTATTTTCTCTAACAATTTCCCAGCCCTTTAACTTATCAAAATAGATTGAATTACATTTCTTTCTCCTAAGTTATGGTATCATTAGTGGTAATCAAAATATGTTCCTCTACTAATGAAGTTATCACACCGCCAAAATGATGTAAGCTTACCAAATCCATCCTGACTTCTGGTAATTACCACATTGCTTTTTAGGTGTTTACAGAACAATCTCTACAAAATTTGCTCCCAGGTATCAGTATCAGATAAACTGTTCAGTAGTTTCTTGGACCATTCTTTTCTTCTTCTTTTTTCTTAAAATAGGGGAAATATTTATAGTCAACTGATACTGCACCATAGTGGCACATTGGTTAGAATGCAGTATTGTAGGCTAATTGGTACATCAGTTTCTTCATCATTTCTTAATTAATTTTATTTAAAAGGTTCATATGCCCCCCCATTATGGCACACAACTCTGGGTGACTAATAACTGTAGTAAAACCATAACCAATATATACAGGACAATAACACAAAATCAAGAAAAATCAGATACCCAATTTATCATCTACACCCATTCATCTCTACAATCCCCATGCTCTAACCTTATTATCCCAATGTCTGGGGGGGAGGGAGGGAGCTAGCTTTTCGTGACTTTCTGGAAGGTTAATGGGCCAGGGGTACCGCTTAAGAGAAAGGATGTTCCAAGGGGAGGGTTGCTATGGGAAAATACACTTCCCAGGTCTCAATATATGCACAAAAGTTTTGGCAGATAATCAGCAAGTTCATTCATTACACAGAAATGTAAGAATATGTTACAGTGAAGAGATGTTCCAGTCTCAAGTTTTAGTTCTGCCCCTTCATTCTGCTTTTCATATTCCTAGTAGAAGAAATACTTTTTTAATGGGGGGGGAGAGAAGAGGAAGGAAAATTGAACAGTTTATCTGACACTGATATCTGGGAGCAAATTTTGTAGAGAGCAAATTTTTGTAAAAGCAATCTGGTAATTACCAGAAGTCAGGATGGATTTGTCAAGGCCATGGTAAGCTTACATCATTTTGGGGTGTGTGATAACTTCATTAGTAGAGGAATATATTTTGATTACCACTAATGATGCCATAACTTAGAAGAAAGAAATTTAATCCAAACTATTTTGATAAGTTAAAGAGCTGGGAAATTGTTAGAGAAAATTGTTATCTCTTAGCATACCAATAACTTAACTGAGCAGTTGTTGTTTTGGTATATTTTAATGTACCTTGGGTATACCTTGTCTCCTGCTCCATACTCTTGGCAGCATGGAGATTGATAATTTTATTTTTCTACTAATAACATATTGCTCATAACTGGCTAGTGCTGCCTACTGAAGACATTAATAAAGACTGCCCTTGGTAAGCATCTGAATGACCTCATGGTTGAAAATAACTATCCCAACCAATCACTGCTAATTCACTTTAGAGTTTGGGGAAGAGGAAGGACTTTGGGACTGTGTAAGTATAAACTGGACTCACTGGAGAAGAGCTAATACTAGGAAAGATTGAGGGCAATAGAAGAAGAGGACGACAGAGAATGAGGTGGCTGGATGGAGTCACTGAAGCAGTAGGCATGAGATTAAATGGACTCCAGAAGATGGTAGCGGACAGGAAGGCCTGGAGGAATGTTGTCCATGGGGTCAACTAACAACAAAGTATAAACTCCACTGACACTGACTAGAGTGGATGGGCCTCTTAACTAACCATCATAGTGGGGAGCTAATTAAAATTTCAAATCAGTGAATTGCAGTTATCTCTGCTGGAAATAATGGCATACTAATGTAGCCCCCAGTTACCTGTATTTTCATTCAACTTCTGCAAAGGTAAGCTATAGAAGCAGAACTTGGGGGGACATTCTATTTTTCATTTCTAACTCATTTGGGTCAATTTTTCCCCTCCAACTATCTCATTAGGTAGATCCATAGAAATAATTTGATGAAGTACTACACTTTTTTAATCTTTTTAAATATATGATCAATCAATTAATGAAAACCAGTTATAGCCACCAAATTAATAATATAATTATAATTCTAAAACAAGCATAAAGAAACAAACAGTAAACGGGCTAAAATTAATGTACTAAATAAATATAAATTTAAATCTATTGCATATTAATTTAAACATATAACAATATATCAAATTGTACATAGAATCTGTTTGATTTATTATGAAATATTATTGTTAATGAAACAAATAGCCTTTTCCAAAATGGCTGATTACATATTTCTTGAATCCAGTCTTTGACTTTTCTAATATCTCAGTATATGCCCTTGGCTAAATCCTATGCCATATACAACTAGTACTCCTCGAAAATATTTCTGAGGTGCTCCACTTGAGAGCAAAAATTCCTCTGGATCTGGTCTCAGAGCTATGTACCATAATATTCAAAGGCCCATCTGAATCTTGATGTAACTCCTTTATAGTTTTGAAGAGCAGATTCAGAGCTGACTTCCTTTAGAAGCAAAGTGCCTCGTCATATGATTTATACAGTCCCTTTCCCTCTTTCCAACATACTGTTTTGTCTTTATCTTACAACATTTTCAAAATACTTAAGTAAATACAATAAACTTTAACCATCTGACAGTTTCCAATTAATGCCACTTCAATTTCACTGGGTAAAAAATCCTGGTATGTATTGTTTGCTGAATGGCATGTGCTTGATTGCATATAAATAGACATCCTAGTAATCTCCTTAAATCATAACAAACAAACTAGATGTTCTTATTTCAGAAGTATTACTACTGAAGACTTTAAGTTAATAAACACAGCACACTTTATAACATATCTAGGGAAATCTTATTTTAAAAAGACCTGGCAGAAACAATTGTTCAGTTAAGAATCAATAAGAATCAAATATTGTTAAACTCTTTACTGACCATTTAAAAATGAAAAAAGGATAAGCGTAACAGAGCTCTCCTCTTACTGAATTTAGCAATTTTTTCATTATAGGGCCAAACAGAACCATGTTAACTTTAGAAGATACAGTCACTTGAAAGAAGTTCACAGCTGGACAAAGCTGGAAATCATGCAATGAAGGAAACACCAGCAACCTTTAGTTGTATGAAGAGGAGAAGAAAGGGAATACTATGAAAACCAAAGCTTTCAAAACTCACCAGCAACAAACATGAAAAATGTCATCCCATCAGAAGACACAATAGTCTTCATTTTTAAAGTGTTTCTCTGAAGCGCAGAACAATCAAATTATTTGACTGCTTGTGTAATATGAAGATGGTATTATCAATGGACATCCTGCAGGTGTAAGATAAAATAGAAAGAAAGGAATATTATAAAGCTACTTTCCATTGTAACTGACTGATTTGGTAAGTTGGACATTTCATACTTAATAAAAAGGATTATTTTAAAATCCCTTTCAGTCCAATGGGATATATCTACTGTGTTGCAGCTATGTGATTCATTACTAAAAGCTCTTCTTTTAAAAGAAGGCAACTGTATTAAGTGTATGAAATTAGACCTCACGCAACCGGCACAACAGAACAAGATCTCCTCAGATGGATTGTTATGAGTGGGAGAATGACTAGCTGAGCAGGGCAGTGTACTTCCTTTTTTCCTTACTTTATTTATACAGATCCAAGAAATTTTGATGAATATGAATGATAATTTATCACAGACAAGAAACAGCAGTTTTCAGACAAGAGTTTGCATGGAGAGCTGCAAGGTCACAAAGACTATAAAACAGGCTGACTAAATATTGTCTTTTTATATCAAGTACGCAATATCCCATAACAGGAAAAAATGACTTTTTGCTACTTCTCCCATTTTATTATTGTTCTCTGGATGTGTCAGGAAGAGCATGAAACCTCCATTACTGTACTTTTAAAAAAGCCTCCTTTCATGAAACAAGAAGAAAAAAATTACAATTGTATTTTATTATATTTATTTTATTTTCATGAAATGTAGGGTTTTGGTTTTCAATTTAATCCTTCCTTAGTGAATCACTTGCTAATAATGATACATGGCAACTTCTAGCCATCTTGGGCTAATGAAAAACTAAGCAAAGTGGGATGACAAAGTCCAATTCTGAAAAAGAAATATAGATGGGAATGTTTCTATTACTTGTAGGCCTGTTTGTAGACCTGTTAGTTAAAGAAGGGGAAAGAATGTACCAGATATTTCAGATATATTTTTCAGCACTCAACCAGGGTGGACATTTTATTTTTAATATTAATGATATATTTGTCATTTGTTATATTTTGTACACATTTTTATTTTTGTCAGCATTCGATATTTGTTTTTTTCTTATTTTTTTCTCTTTTTTTCTCCAAATTTTGAATTTTAATTTTGGAGATAAATAAAAAAAGTTATTTTTTAAAAAGTCCAATCCTCTGATAGGAAATTTAAAAACTGTACATGCTGGTTGAAAAAAAGTGTTCTGGAAGTAATACTTCTAAACCTTGGATTAAGATCACTGTAGAACACCTGCTGAATTTTTGCATATTGGGAAATGTCATTTTGTTTGAGTAATAAAGTGGGTTTTTTTATTGCTCTTTTAGAAATTTATTTATTTGATTCAATTTCTAGAGCTGCCCATCTCAACCAGTGATTCTGGATTCATAAGTAATGGATCTATTACTGCCCCGAGTCTTTTTATATTTAGGTGGCATTAACAAATCCAATAGAAAAATATATAAAGTAATAAATTAATTGCCAAGAAATTATATATTATAGATACATACACTAAGTGATGAAAAATTAAGTTTGATTCAAATATGTCTTAACATTGGTACCCTTATTTAATTATTATGATTCTGTAGGCTGCATCAATGGAAGTGTAATTTCTAGAACATGGAAAATATTTATTTCATTCTATTCTGCTTAGATAAGAAGCACCTTGAGTTCTTTGTCTGATTCAGGGCATCATACTTGAAGAAATTCAGAAGACTTGGAACAAGTTAAGAGAAAAAAAAAGATGAACAGGGATACAATAGAAACTAAATTCTATGAAGATAAATTGAGGGACTTAGGTAGGTTTAGCCTTGAAAAAAAGAAATTGGTAGGAGTGGTAAGGGTATATGCTAATATTCTTCAAATGCCTGGAAAAAAAATTCCCATCTTAAAAAGGACAATAGCTGTTGTTGCTTGTTTCACAGTGCAGGGTGCAGAGTAATGATTTCAGTTCTAAAAAGGCCAATGCATGGTCACTCATGCCTTTGTCATCGCTTATCTGGATTACTGCAAAGCACATTAACTGAGAAGTGGAATATGGCAATCCATCTCTCATCCAGACTAATTAGTGTACCCCTGTAACACCACTGCTTTGCAAGCTCAATTATTTACTAGTAGGCTTCCAGGGAGAATACCCATCAGGGCACAGCACTTGTTTATTTGTACTTCTCTGTGTACTTCTGCCCATCCAGTAATACTGGATAGGATGGGCATTTGGTGCAAGCCAAGGAATGTATCTTACAAAAGATACATTCTTTGGAAGAGCATTTCCCACAAAGTTTGGAGGGTCATAACTCTGCCTTGTCTTTCAGAAAGCTCCAAAGATCTGTTTTTTTCTTTGGGTACTAGGTCAGGAGGTCCATGCCTGCTTTGGTTGTTTCTGGAAGGTTATTTTTATTTATTTAGAAATAAGCATTCCTTTATTTTTTATGTCTCAAGACAGCATACATAATGCTTTCATCTCCTATTTTCTTCACCATTACAATCCCGTGACATGAGTTGGGCTGAGGGAGGGACTAGGCCAAAATCACCCAGATCAGACTTCAATCTATTTTGGCACCAGAATAAATGGGTGGATGGATGGATGAATGGAGGTATTCCTGGCCCAGTATGTTTTACAATATTTAAATTGGGGGAGGGGTCATTATCTGCTATTTTAATTGTGTATATATTCTGAGTCATATCTCAATTGGGTGACTATATGAATTTATTTAATAAATAAATAATGTGATAAATATACTGGAGAAATAAGTCCTTTTTTACTTCATGGAAGGGCAAGCTCTGGGCAAGCTCTGCATTTTTTCTCTTTCAGTAATTAAAGGTCAAATAAATATCACCTGTAATTTTCTAACAAGAAACATGCCACGCCAGTGGGATGATTTGCAAATCTCTTCAGGAAAAAAAGTAAGTTGTTTTCAAATCAACAGTCCTAGTACTTCAATTTTCTTCTCACAAGGAGCAAAAGGTCATCTTTTTTTCTTCTTTGGTTTTCAAAGTAAAAGGCCATGAAATAAATATTCAATGGAAAAAAATGTAGAATTGGAAAAGAAAATCTTTGGTTTGGTTTGGGCAACCATCTAAGTACTAAGTGCTAATAGGATATCAGTTTAGCCTTAAGACTTCAAGGATGCCTAAATTGCTTATTCTGTAGAATAGAATCTGCAAAGGTTTTGTAGAACTAAAAAAAAAGTTGCCCAAAATTTCACATGCAGTGGTTTCAGGAAAACCTGTTCAACAAACCCACTTACTATCGTGACTAAAACACCACAAAAGAATGAAGGAGAAAGAGAGAGAGATTGGAATACAGGTAGTCCTTGACATACAACCTCAATTGAGCCCAAAATTTATGTTGCTAAGTGAGAAATTTGTTAAGAGAGTTTTGCCCCATTTTTAGACTTTTCTTGCCATATTTGCTAAGTGAATCACTGCAGTTGTTAAATAAGTAACATGTTTGTTAAGTACATCTGTTTTCCCCATTGACTTTGCTTGTCAGAAGGTTGCAAAATGGGATCACATAACCCTTGGACACTGCGATCATCATAAATGTGAGTCAGTTGTCAAGCATCAGAATGTAAATCACATGACCATGGGAATGCTGCAATGGTCATAAGTGTGAATAATGGTCATAAGTCACTTTTTGGAATGCTGTTGTAATTTCGAATGATCACTAAGTGAACTGTTGTAAGTAGAGGACCACTTATATATCTATTGACATTATGAACATAAGAACATAAGAACATAAGAAGAGCCATGCTGAATCAGGCCAAAGCCCATCGAGTCCAGCATTCTGTGTCACACAGTGGCCCACCAATTGTACATGGGGATCTTGAGCAGAAAGAGAAGACAAAACCCTCCCTTTCCCTTGACCCCCAACAAATGGTACCCAAGGGATTCCTGCCTGCCTCAACCAACATAGAGGCGGCACATGGACATCCGTTTTAATAACCACCGATACACTTTTCATTCATGAATCTATCTAGCCCCGCCTTGAAGCTGTCAAGGCTGACAGCTGTCACGACCCCTTCAGGAAGTGAATTCCATAAATCAACGACCCTCTGGGTGAAGAAATATTTCCCTTTATTTGTCCTCACTTTCTTAGCTATGAGCTTTAGGGAGTGCCCCCTTGTCCTGGTATTGTGTGATAGAGAAAAGAATTTTTCTCTATCCACCTTTTCTATCCCATGCATGATTTTATACACTTCGATCAAGTCACCCCTTAAACACCGTCTTTCAAGGCTGAAGAGACCAAGGCGTTGCAATCTGGTTTCATAAGGGAGGCGCTCCATTTCCTTGATCATTCTTGTTGCCCTTTTTTGCACCTTTTCCAGTTCCATTATATCCTTCTTGAGGTGCGGTGACCAGAACTGTACACAGTACTCCAAGTGTGGTCTCACCATCGATTTGTACAGAGGCAATACAACATTTGCTGACTTATTTTCAATTCCCTTCCTAATCATGCCAAGCATGGAATTTGCTTTTTTTACTGCTGCTGTGCATTGGGTTGACATCTTCATCGAGCTGTCCACCAAAACCCCAAGATCCCTTTCTTGGGTTGTCTCAGAAAGTTTGGTCCCCATCAGTTGGTAAGTATAATTGGGGTTCTTTGCCCCGATGTGCATAACTTACTTACATTGTCAGATTAAACCCACATTACTTCATATTAATTTAATCCAGGAATTATTATTATTTTTTGTTATTTTAAAAGTTTATAGTGTTACATCCATCAACCAACTCATTCTGATTAGAAAATACATTACAAGCAATGTGCTCTTTCACAAACACACTCAACCCGACTGAAGCACTTACAAGTGAATTAATTCCCTAGTCAAATAACATAAAACTATGAAATTTAGAATAGACTTTCTGTGTCACCACTGTGAATTGCTCAATAATCTTTAGCCAATTTAAATGCCAGAACACTTCAATCTCCTCTAGTCTCACTGGGCCTTATGCAGGTAAGATCATTCTTCATCTCTTATTGTGAAAGCAGATGTGGGCTTTAAAGACCAATTTCCCTGAGGGCTTTTTCTCATTGTTCTCTCCATCAAACTTTATGAAGCTTCCATTTAGCCGATCACTGTCACTGCGGTTCCAACTAGGCGTGAGGTAAGGTTGATTATCATCTGCTGGAGGCATTGTCTGATAAAAGGCAGCAGCCTGTCCTGGTTCTCTTTTATGGAAAAATGCATCAGGGATTACATATGGAAAGCATAGAAGCAAGGTTAATTGTTCAAGATCCAACAAATGGAGGGGGACCAACCAATGTATAACTCAATATTTCAAAGGGAGGGAAAAACTTACTGATTTACACTATACTGCTAGGAGTAATTTCAGTGTTTTAACTTTTCATACTTTTTCCAAATTATTGGATTGTTTATCTGAATGAACAAGAACAAGAAGAGATAGAGAAAAAAGTAGAATGCAGTAAAAAGGAAAGAGAGGGAAAATCCATCCTCAGAAAGGCCCTAGCCTAAGTAACTTATAAAATCATTTTTAGTAATTTAGAAATGATTTAAAAAATAGTGACCCCTATATATATAAGAAGTGTTTTGCACAAAAAATGATGTTGTCAGCAAAAAGAAGACAAGAACTTGCTGGGAATCTAACTATGCCAGGAGTCAGAGTCCAACAAATTATTGTCTTCTCTTGATGGCAACTTCATTGCCAGAAGGTAGAAGAAAGAACAAAGGGAGTGCTATCCTGGACCTAATCCTCACCAACAGATAGGAACTGGCTAAAGAAATGAAGTTTATTGGATCTTAGAAGAAAGTGATCCTGTTATCTTGAATTTGTGATGCCTAGAGGCAGAATTCAGAAAAGTTAGGCCTTCATACCAGACTTTAGAATATAACTTTTTATGAATCTGAGAAAAGTTAGGAAAGATTCTATCAGTGGAAAGTCTGTTGAAAAGACTTTCAAGAAAGACAGAATGAAATGTGATACTAAACATACACTTACAAGCAATCTACACAAGGAATAAAAATAGGAAAAATCTGAAGAGGCCAGCATTGATGTATGCAAAACTATCTAAAACAATGAAGAGAAAAAGAGAAATGTACTGGAAATGGAAGAAAGGGAACATGATCAGGGAGACTAAAGTGCCTTCTCATATGGTCTTCCATATTGTTTAAAAATATCTAGCTATGCCACAAAGTATGATATATTTCATAAAATTCTAAGGCTGGAAAAGATCTTGGAGGTCTTCTAGTCCAAATTACTGCTGAAGGCAGGAATCCACATACCATCTCAGACAAATGGGTGTCCAATCTTTTCTTGAAAACCTCCTGTGAGGGAGAACACACGACTCCAGAAGGCAAGCCTCCAGACCGTTTATCATCTTTGTTGCTCTTTTCTGAACTCTTTCCACAGCCTCAGCTTAATAGCTCTTACTATCAGAAAATTTCCAGGTTGGATCTTGCCCTGCCAAATTTCTACCCATTCTTCTTGTCCTATCCTCAGGTTCTAACAAGTATAAATTAATGTCCTCTTCCCAGTGGCAGCCCTTCAAGTCTTGGAAGATTGCAATCAGTCTTCTCCTTGTTAAATTAAACATACCTAACTCCTTTAGTTGTTCTTCATAGTATTTGGCCTTCAGACTCCTTATCATCTTTATTGCTTTTTTTTCTATACTATTTATAGGGCCTCAACTTTTTTTTTTTTTTGCATTGTGGTGACCAGAGCTGATCTCATTAATCCAAATATGGCCTTGCCAGTGTTATATACTGCATCACTATCTCTTCCCATGACCTTGATGCTACACTATTGACTCATATTTGAGGGATGGTCCACCAGGACAGCTAGATCCCCTTCGTAGGCACTACTGGGTATATATATTTTGAGGATTGCATCAGTGAAGATAATTCACAATCATGGATTGCATTGGAGTTTCAGACTAATTTCTTTTTTGTAGTAATAATAATAATAATAATAATAATAATAATAATAATAATAATAATAATAATGATGATGATGATGATGATGATGATGATGATGATGATGATGATGATGATGATGATGATGATGATGATGATGATGGAAGGGACCTTGGAGGTCATTGAGTCCAACCCCCTGCTCAGGCAGGAATCCTACACCATTTCAGACAAATGGCTGTCCAGTCTCTTCTTAAAAACTTCCAGTGTTGGAGCATTCACCGCTTCTGGAGGCAGGTTGTTCCATGGGTTAATTGTTCTGTCAGGAAGTTTCTCCTTAGTTCTAAGTTGCTTCTCTCCTTGATCAGTTTCCATCCATTGCTTCTCATCCTACTTTCAGGTGCCTTGGAGAATAGCTTGACTCCTTCTTCTTTGTGGCAGCCCCTGAGATACTGGAACACTGTTATCATGTCCCCCCTTGTCCTTCTCTTCGTTAAACTAGACATACCCAATTCCAGCAACCGTTCCTTATATGTTTTAGCCTCCAGTCCCCTAATTATCTTTGTTGCTGTTCTCTGTACTCTTTCTAGAGTCTCAGCATCTTTTTTACATCATGGTGACCAAAACTGGATGCAGTATTCCAAGTGTGGCCTTACCAAGGCATTGTAAAGTGATATTAATCAAGTGATCTTGATTCTATCCCTCTGTTAATGCAGCTCAGCACTGTGTTGGCCTTTTTGGCAGCTGCAGCACACTGCTGGCTCATATTTAAGTGATTGTCTACTGGACTCTGAGATCTCTCTCACAGTTACTACTATTGAGCAAGGTACCCCCTATACTATACCTATACATTTGGTTTTTCTTGCCTAAATGTAGAACCTTACTTTTTTCACCATTGAATTTCATTTTGTTAGATAGCGCCCAGTGTTCAAGTCTGTCCAGGTCCTCCTCTATCTTAAGCCTGTCTTCTGGAGTGTTGGCTACTCCTGCCAGCTTGGTGTCATCCACAAATTTGATGAGTTCCCTATCTATCCCCTCGTCCAAATCATTGATGAAGATGTTGAAGAGCACTGGGCCTAGAACAGAGCCCAGGGGCACCCCACTACACACTTCCCTCCATGTAGATGCAGTTCCATTGAGGACCACACGCTGAGTATGGCTGGTCAGCCAGCTACCAATCCATCTGGTAGTGATGCTGTCTAACCCACATTTTTCTCTTTTCGAGTAGTAGGTTGTGATCTACTTTATCAAATGCCTTACTGAAGTCCAAGTAAATTATATCCACAGCATTCCTCTGATCCACTAATTTTGTCACTTGGTCAAATAATGCAATAAGCTTTGTCTTGGCATGATCTGTTTTTGACAAACCCATGTTGGCTTTTGGTAATAACTTTGTTTGCCTCTAGGTGTTCACTGATTTGTTGTTTGATTATTTTTTCCAGAATCTTCCCAGGTATTGAGGTCAGGCTGAAAGGTCTGTAATTTCCTGGATCCATTTCCCCCCCCCCTTTTTGAAGATGGGAACTACATCAGCTCTTTTCCAGTCCTCTGGTAGTTCCCAGCACTCCAAGATCTTTGAAAAATATAGTTCAGTGGTTCTGAGATCACATCTGCCAGTTCCTTGAGAACCTTGGGGTGTAATCCATCTGGCCCTGGTGATTTGAACTCATCTAGGCTGGACAGGTGCTCACTTATCATTTTGTTGCCTATCTTAACTTGTCTTTCTATACTGGTTTTTATGCACTATTTTTTTTTAATATTTTTATTAAGTTTTTCAAAATTTTTACATAAAGAAAAAAGATAATAACTCAACTGATAACAATCGTATAACACATTTACCAAACAATCCAGTTAACTGCTCGGTACCCCCCCACCACATCCTCCTACACCTAAACTTCCCCCTCTTCTTTCCATCTAACTACCTACTTTTTCCTTTCTCTACATCTCCCCTCCACCCACCTCTATCCCCTATCTTCACCCTCTTACCCTCTTCCTACATACCTCATCCTTCACTCCTCCTTCCTCTTTCCATCCAATGTGGTGCCCAGAGGCCACCCGAGCAACCCTTTAATACCTAAAAACATAATCTCATATCACCCCCAAATGCAGTTGAGAAAATATAATGTAACATTTATTAACACCCTCCCTCCTCCCCCCCCGGCTTCCCAGAGTGAATACAGAGTAAGAACGCAAGAAACCCCGCTAAACTACTATTATATAACTATTTAACTATATAACAAATATAATTCCTTCAATTGATATTTCTTTTGTATATAGTCTATCCATTTTTTCCAGTCCATCATAAATTCTTCATTTGAGTGGTTCTTCAAGTATGCAGATATCTTAGCCATTTCCACCAAATTTGCAACTTTTAACGTCCATTCTTCAATAGATGGTATTTCAGATGTCTTCCAATATTGTCCAACCAGCAATCTTGCTGCCGTAATCAAATTCAAAATCAACTTAGTCTCTATAGTTGTACAATCTTTTGTAATACCCAACAAAAATAACTGTGGTAAAAATTCAATATGTTTTTTCAATATATTTTGAAGAATCCACCATATTCTTATCCAGAAAGCCTTAATTTTTTTACAAGTCCACCAAATGTGAAAATAAGTAGCGTCCATCGAGTCACATCTCCAACACTTGGGTTGCATATCTGGATACATAAGTGATAATTTTTTCGGGTCTAAATGCTATCTATAAAACATTTTATAAAAATTTTCTCTTAAATGCTGTGCTTGTGTAAATTTTACATTTTTCACCCATATCCTTTTCCATGTTTCCATTGTAATTGGATGTCCAAAATTACGTTCCCACTTAATCATACAATCTTTAACTAATTCAGTTCCAGAGTCAATTTCAAGTAATACATCATATAATCTTTTAATATGCATACTTCTTTGATCTCTAACTTGTTTAATTAATTTTTCATCCTTTAACAAAAAACCCAACTTTACATCTTTTTGCCATCTTGCCTGAAGTTGTATATGTGAATACCAGTTGTGGTCTATACCTTCTTCCCTTAATCTATTTAATGACTTCAATTCTAAATTATTCCCTTCTTTAATTAAAAGCTTCTCGTAGGGCACCACGTCTTGATTTTGTTGTCTATTTACACTCTCTATTGCATGCCTGGGAACCGTCCATAAGGGAATTTTCCCATTTAACTTATAGTAATACTTTTTCCAGACACGCAACAGAGAGTTTCTTAATAAATGCTCTTTAAAACTCCTATCCAATTTTTTATCATAAACTAAGTACGCGTGAAACCCATACAATAGCCCGTACCCTTCTATATTCAATATTCTTTCATTAGTTAAATTAATCCAATCACTTATTGCTACTAAAACTGCTGCATTGTAATATAGCTTAAAATTAGGCATTTTCAAACCACCTCTCTCTCTTGTATCTTGAATAATTTTTAATTTAACCCTTGGTTTCTTGCCATTTCAAATAAATCTATTAATACCTTTCTGCCATTCATCTAAATTCCCATCCTTTTTAAGTATTGGTAACATTTGAAATAAAAATAAAAATTTCGGCAATACATTCATTTTGACTGCAGCTATCCTACCCAACATAGACAAATGTAATTTTTTCCAATTCTCCAATTCTATTTGTACCTTGTTCCATAAAAGTTCATAATTATTCTTATATAGTTTCCCATTTGAAGCTTCTATATAAATTCCTAAGTATTTAACTTTCTTAACTATCTCACAACCCGTTATTCTTTCCAATTCTTGTTTTGATTTGTCATCTAAATTTTTAACCAACATCTTTGTCTTGGATAAATTTAATTTAAAACCTGATACTCTTCCATAATTTCGAATAATCTCCATCAATCTCTGGGCCGACTGTATTGGCTGAGTCAAAGTCACAAGTAGGTCATCCACAAAAGCACATAATCTATAATCATGTTGTCTAATTTGTACTCCTTTTAGTTCGTCTGAAGCTCTAATCCTATTCAGTAAGACCTCTAAAGTTAAGACAAACAATAGAGGGGATAAAGGACAACCCTGTCTGGTACCTTTCTCTATATTAAATGAATCTGTTAATTGTCCATTCACAATAATCTGTCCTGTTTGTTTCTGATAAACTGCTGATATAGAGTTAAAAAACTGATCCCCCATTCCCATCTTAACAACAAGTCTTTTCAAAAATGCCCAATTCAATCTATCAAAGGCTTTCTCTGCATCCAAAAACATTAAAACTGCCGGCACTTGAATGTGTTTATCCAAATATTCCAATATATTAATAAGTTGTCTAACATTAGTTTTCATCTGTCTCCCTTGTAAAAAACCAGTTTGATCCGAATGAATTATTTGGGTTAAAACTGTCATTAATCTATTAGCCAAAACTTTTGCAAAAATCTTATAATCTGTATTTAACAATGAAATAGGTCTAAAATTTTCTACTTGAACATTATCTTTTCCCTCTTTAGGAATCAAGGAGACATAAGCCGTTTTCCATGAAGGTGGAACTCGGCCACCCTCTTGTATATTTACAAATAACTCTCTCAAGGGTTCCACCATTTCCTCTTGCAGACACTTATAATAAATCGCTGTTAAACCATCAGTTCCTGGAGATTTTCCCATTTTCAATTGCTTAATTGCAGCAATAATTTCTTCTGACGTAATCAGTGCATTTAATCTATCTCTTTGTTCCAAAGTAATTTTCGAGACATTTTGATTTTGTAAAAAGGCGTCTATCTCTTTCTCTTGAACTTTCTCTTCAGAGTACAATTTGGTGTAGAACTCTAGGAAAGCTTTTTTAATAATTTCTTGTTGAAATACTTCTTGTCCCTTATATTCTACCTTCTCAATTATTCGGGATTTTTGTTTTTTCCTTAATGTGTAAGCCAGCCATCTGCCAGGTTTATTAGCATTAAAAAATGTATTGTGTTTAGCATATTGTAAGTTCCTGGCAACTTGGTCAGTCATCAACATATCAAATTGTTTCCGTAAAATCTTAATCCCTTCTTTAGTAATACTATCATCTGGTTTCTTTATTAATAATAACTCTTTTTTCCTTATTTCCGCTTCTAAAACTCTCCTTTTTTCTTCTTGTTTACGTCTATACCTTATATTAATTTCAATTAACATTAATACAATTGGACTATAGATCTTGTATTTTAATGGGAGATTGGAATGGTATTCTTGATGCTGGTTTGGATAAGAAAAAGCTCTCGTCTGTTCCTCAATCACGTTCTATTTTGCCTAAATCTTTTTTTGACATTAAGGATGATTTTAATTTGTCAGATATATGGAGAGAAAGACATGGTAGGGATCAAGAGTTTACTTTTTTCTCCGACAGACACCAATCATTTTCTAGAATTGATTTTATTTTAACTACTAGTGATTTTATGTTAAGTTTAAAGAAAGTAAAAATTTTACCTAATGTATTGTCAGACCATAACCCGGTTATGATGGAATTAATGACTGGTCAGTCTTCTAGAAGATCTTGGAGAATTAATGAAAATTTGTTTAAATATGATATGAATGTGGAAGAATGTAAAAAGGCTATGAAGGAATTTTTTATGTTGAATATGAATAAGGAAACGACAATAGAAACGGTGTGGGACTCTAGTAAAGCTCATATGCGTGGCATTTTAATTGAAATGAATATAAGGTTTATGCACTATTTTTGATAGGTTGGTCTGTTTTTTTCCCTTTGTGTAAAGACAGATGCAAAAAACGAGTTAAATAAGTTCTGCTTTCTCCCTATTGCTAGTTACCTTCTTACCACTTTCACCCACTAATGGACCAATCATTTCCTTCACTTTTTTCTTGTTTTTTACATGTTGAAAGAAGCTTTTTTTTGTTATTTTTGACTTTGGTTGCAAGTCTTAGTTCATTATGAGCCTTAGCTTTCCTCACTTCATCTTTGCAGGCTTGGGCTATTTGCTGATATTCTGACTTAGTTATGTGCCCCTCTTTCCACTTTCTATACTTGTCCTTTTTATGCAGCCATGCTGGTTTCTTTTGTGAGCTGTTATTTTTCCTCTTTGTTGTTATTGAGCTAGACTGGGCTTCTATTATCTTGCTTTTCAAAATTTCCCAAGCTTCTTGCGTTGTTTTCCCCTGGAGGATTCTCATCCATGGAATCCTTCCCAAGCCCTCTCTAAGTTTATTGAAATTAGCTCTCTTGAAGTCCAAGACTCTAGTTTGACCATGTTCTACTGCTTGTGCTTCCATAATGTTGAATTCCAATATTGCATGATCAATATTGCATGATCATACCTCCCAAGGTTCCTATGGCTTCAACACCTTCTATCATTTCATCTCTGTTAGTGAGAATTAGGTCCAAAATGGCTAATCCCCTAGTTCCCTTCTCTACTTTTTGGGAGACAAAGTTGTCTGCTAGGTTTGTCAGGAATCTGTTTGATCTTCCACTTGGTGCAGAGTTTGTCTCCCAGTTGATGTCAGGGTAATTAAAGCCTCCCATTACTATGGTGATGTGCTTCCTACATACCCTAGTTAGCTGACTAGCAAAAAGTTCATCTATTTCCTCTGTTTGGTTGGGTGGTCTATAGTATACAGCTATAGCAATGTCATTTTTTCTTCCTTTTATATTGACCCAAATGCATTCAAGACAGTTTTCGTCATTGTTGTGCTCTGTTTCTGTGGAGATGTAGTTATTTCTTATATAGAGAGCAACTCCACCTCCTCTTTTATTTGATCTGTTTCTTTTAAATAATTTAAATCCCTCTACTTGTGTGTTCCATTTGTCGGTTTCATCCCACCATGTTTCTGTAATGGCAACAATATCATATCTGCCCTCATTGACCTGAATTTCTAGTTCACCTTGTTTGCTGTTCATACTCTGTGCATTGGTGTATAGACATTTGAGTCCTTTATGACCGACCCTGTGTTTACTTTCTACATAACCTGAGTGGTGCCTTAGTTCCCCTATTGTCTTACCACCTATTTGGTTAGTGCACTTTGTGTGTCACTCATTATTAAAAGCTTGATTTTGCTTGACAGCATGGTTGGTATTTTTGTCCACACAGATATCTATGTTACTTGCATTGATAGCCCTATTGTTTTTAGATTGCCGGGGACAGGGATGCTCTGTATCGATTAACTCTGTTAATCGATACAGAGTTGTTTAGTTTAAATATTCCTCCAGAAAATCTGTGACTTTATAGCCGAGTAATTCAGTCCCTTTCTTTGATGGATGCAAACCATCTCTTTTGTACATTTTTTCATGGGACCAACTACTGACATCATGACTAATATATCCAAAGCCTTTCCCTTTACACCACTTCTTTAGCCACATATTGAATTGTGCTATATGCTAGCCTTTTCCATTTTGCTCTTTATACACTGGTAAAACCTCTGAAAAGGTTAGCCTACAGCCTATTTTGCTAAGTTCCTGCCCCAAGCTCTGGAAATCATTCTGCACAGAGAGTACATCTTTTTGGGACAGATCGTTAGTGCCAAGATGTACAATAGCCTCCACATCACAGTCCTTGCTGGTATTCTTAATTATTTTAGAAATACACTTCTTATCCCTACTGGCAGTAGCACCTGGGAGACATCTGACCTTTTTTGAAACCTCTGTGTCCTTTCCTAAATTTACATCCCTTATAATTGAATCACCAACCAGAAGGTGGCTTCTCTTTTTGGATGCCTTTCTGTTCTTGCATGACTGGTGTGTAATACCTGATTTGTACTTCTCCCTGTTGGAAACAAGTTCTTCATCTCAGTCCACGATCCCCTGTTTATTTGAGTTATCATCACAAATATCTTTACCTGTCTCCTTAATTTCCCTATTAAGGTCAGCAAGGGCATTGTATCTGTTGTGCAGGGACACAGCGAAAGCTTTGTGTTTATGGTTCACAGCTCTCACCCTGCCAGATCCCACGGTTGTCCACACTGCCCTTCTCCTGCAGGATCTTTGTGGTAGAGGGGACTGATAGCGTGAAGGCTCAATAGAGTAGAAGGGCTGAACTGGACACCTAATTTCTGCCTGAAGAGCACAGATTACAGACCCTAGATAGATAATCTGTCCTTGTAGACTAGTGATTTGTTTACAGATAGGACAGTTTCCATGTTTGAAGAGGGTACTGCGAAAAAAAACTGCAAAGCAAGTGTTGCACTGTACTAAGTCAGACATTCTTAGATACAAGGAATCTCAGACACACTTGTCCTGAATGTACCACTGCTGTTTATGATTTTTAGTTATATGATTCCAGAAAACTCTGGAGAGTTAAATGTAATGAAGTATCCAATCAGTAGGGCCTTTGCTAATTTTGCCTTCCCCCCTTCTTTTCACTCATAGTTGTAAAATTCCAAGCAAGCAAGTAATTCCAAGCAAGCAGTTTCCAGCAAACTCTGGAGAGTTAAATGCAATGAAGTATCCAATCAGTAGGGCCTTTGCTAATTTTGCCCTCCCCCCTTCTTTTCACTCACAGTTGTAAAATTCCAAGCAAGCAAGTAATTCCAAGCAATGTGTTAATGGAGTATATAGTATGGACAGATGTACAAACATACACAATCTTTATTCAAGAAAATTAAATATTCTACTTATATAGAGATGAGGAAAAATATCAGCTTCCTCAAGAGTAAGCCCAAAAGTAATCACCAGGGAGTAAGTATTCACACTAAGGTGCCTAGAAATTTAAAATGAGTTCTCCGGAATAGGGCGGCATAGAAATCGAATAAATAAATAAAATAAATAAAATGGAGAGGAGAGTTTTTATCAGAAAAGGAAGGAAAGGTTGGAGAAACTCTGTTCATTTAAGAGGCTTAGCTATGGACTAATTCATCTCTTATGAACTGTTCCTCCAGGAATGCCAGTTGGGAAATAAATAAATAAATAAATACATAATACATACACACACACATACACACATACATACATACATGCATGCATACCTGCCTGCAATAAGTAAAAGGGTTGTTTAAACTTCCTCAGCTATTGGCATTAATAACTTTCATGTTGGGCACAGAAACATAAGAGAATGTTGATTTTTATTGTCAATATTGGTTTATTTGCTTCATTAGAATTATTGTTTGATTTGGAGCTTCAGAAAGAAAGCTGTATTGCTTTTAAAAAATATAATTGTCAGAATTTAGAGGGATAGATGCAAATATATTCAACTCCTTCCATAGTCTACTAGCAGCAACACAGAAAGGGAAGCAAAGGGGTCAAAGAGATGAAAGCAGCAGTTCCACAATTGTTTACCAGGGTCATCATGTCATACAAGTGCCAAAAGAGGCAGAACCTGTGGCACAATGCTGCAACTGTGCGTTTACATTCTGACAAAAGTAGAGAGAACTCATCTACTGAAGCATTATTTGCTTGTCCTACTGCATTTACAGCTGGTTGATCTCTCTCTGTTCAATAACAGGTGCCCTACGTAGGAAAATATGAAGGGTTTGATTTCTGATCCCAACTCAACTTAGTTAAAAGCAATCAGGCACCTAGCTGCATCGGAGATAAGGAGGGACTGACAAGATAGTGGAAATGTTAAGTGTAAGAATGTGAGATAGTCACAAAAGTTAACAGTAATCATTAACACTAAGCCCTAGAAATCAAAGTTTTTCAGATAACAGTTTAGCTAAATTATCCATTTATCCATAAATTCTTAGACCCTTTCTTTAAATTTAAGGTTCAGTTGTGAGGTGGAAGTAGAATCTCATTTTATCTACCCCTCATTATATATTTTTACATATATGAATTAACCAAATTAGTAAGGGTAATCTTATCAACCACAGTAATGTCCAACTGCATTGTTGCTAATTGATGCTGTACTTGCCATGTAACCAATTAAGTGAAGCAGAAATTTACATAAGTCTATAAAGGGGGCCAGTAATTCTACTGTTCTTTAGGCTTTTGCCTTTGTTTTTGAACTTTTCAATTGGTACTTAGTGTAATTGTTTTGGTCACTGATTTAAATGTACCTATAAAAGGGGGAAAAGTCTCTTTTAATTGTGGTATTGTATTTCAGAGGAATAGAGACAAATATGCTAACTTTGTCCCTATGGGCCTGCCAGTTACATGTAGATGGTAAGCATGACTAGGGGTGAACTCTATCTATTTCTGGAGTTTCTGCATGTAATTGAAGACCTTTCTCAATTATGTAGAATATCTCCATGAATAGAAGAATTACTCCTTTTCATGAAATGCTACTCCACGACTGTTTTCTAGGTTATTTTATCTTAAAGTACAATAGCATCATCTTTAATCGTAGAGATTGAAAAACTGACATAGAATAGAATAGAGTAGAATAACAGAGTTAGAAGGTCATCTAGACCAAACCCTTGCTTAGGCAGGAAATCCTATACCATTTCAGACAAATGGTTGTCCAATCTCTTCTTAAAAACTTTCCATGTTGGAGAACTCACAACTTCTGCAGGCAAGTTGTTCCACAGATTAATTGTTCTAACTGTCAGGAAATTTCTTCTTAGTTCTAGGTTGCTTTTCTCCTTAATTAGTTTCCATCCTTTGCTTCTTTTCCTGCCTTCAGGTGCTTTGGAGAATAGCTTGACTCCCTCTTCTTTTTGGCAACCCCAGTTCTGTTTATTGTTGCTTCTGATTCTCTTTGTCCATGAATTTGCAGAAAATACTGTCTGGGTAATTTGTGGGTACCACAAATCCACCTTCTCATATTCTCTTCCCTTCAATACGAGTGCTTGAATTTATTGACAAAGTGGGAAGGGGATGATTAATGAAGATCTTTTAGAGTTTCCCACTTCCTGGAATCTCTTGTGTGCTATTAATCAACCCTAGGAAATGAGCCAGCAGACCTTTGTTAAAGATAATATGGATCCCTTTAAGTCTAGTTATGGAAGAGTTAGAATTATAAAGTTTGATTTTGAACAGGATAATTGCATATTTGGAATACCTTGGTGAGAAATAGAATTTAAGTATCTTAAAACAATTTAAAAGAGCTACTTATAATGATAACTAGGTCATCATATGTTGATAAACTGTCTGTGGGCTCCAGCTGAAGAATGAATAGCAGAATCTATAGTAGAAAAATAATTGAATCATAGATTTTACAGAAGAGGCTATTTGGATATTTAAACATAGGAAGAAGGAGATAAATCAATATATTCCTCTTGGATTACTTTTGTAAAATATATTTAAATTATTGGTAGAATATTTATCATTTTTCCAAGTTGGCTTAATTAAAAGAAAAAAATAGATGAAAATGTATGTAACTTGGGGTTGAACTGTGGAGTTGTTGATACTTTCTGCACATGTTCTCCATATTATTTATTTATATAAATGTATTTACTGATAAATGAAATTTATATGTGGCATAACATATAGCAACTGGATGACATAAAAAATAAAAACAATGTGCTCCAACAGAGAACAATATACTAAACACATAAACACAAATTCATACATTACAATATTCTTCTTTAGTCTATCACTTGGGGAAAAAAGACACATCTTTTTAGTTAAGGTATGTCAGCGTGGGACATCTCATATCTCTACAGATATAGCATTCCAAAAATATATATTTAAATATATATTTAAATTTAAATATATATTTAAATATATATAAATCTGAAAGCTCTCTCTTTCTCCCCCCCTCTCTCTTTCTCATTCTGTAATATTTTGAAGCTGCCAAAATTTCAAATTAAAATACATGCTTCCTATGAAAATATGTTCCATTTGGTAGTTTAATAATGAAATCTGGTTATGGTAAATCCTCCTTCCTTCCTGTCTTCTGAACACACTTTGATGTCATGTTAACCATGAAGAAATAAAGAAATAAAGCAGAGTAGAAAGACAACAGCCATTTGAAGCTATTGTAGCACTGGAACGGAACAGCTATAAATTTTTACCATTTAGCCAAATAGGTAGATAAATATACTATTTACCTAGGGCAGGTACATAATAAAATGTGCAGAAATCTAGGTGGCTCATAGTTGAAACTAAAAAAAAAATCCATAATTATGACAATTTGTGTTTCAATAATATATTAGTTTGAAACATTCTCATCCATGCCATCTGGTTTTGGTTTTTCTTTTTTTCTAAATTTGTCTTAACATAGTGTTGTGTGATTTTGGGTATAATAAGAGTAAATACTATTCTATATTGAGATTTGTAATTTTTTTATGCTCAAAATCTTCCATCTAAAATATTTATTTAGCTATTCATTGGTGACTGAAAGTAGAAATATCAAGAACTAGAATAGCAAATATGAGAAAAAAGTTGGGGCTTGTAATATTTTGCGTGATTGAAAAATTGAAAATTAACAAGATTTTTTTCCCACATTCCAAAATCATTAAGAAATCTGAAGACCTTGTCTTCTGTTTCACATGGATCCCTGGATAATTTATGTAAGTTAATCACAGGTACCAGCTACACCAAAATAATGTTTAATAGCACAGGCTAAACATCCTGACTACATTTCCAATGAGCCTGTTTATTCATTTTGAATTTAAAATTATCTGAGTTCAGCGTTTGGTTTTATTATCTGACAAGTATCTTTTTTATTTATATGCCTACTTATTGTTGTCTAGATCAGTCTGATATTTTATATGAAATCCAAATCAAAATAGAAAACAACTAAAAACAGCATCAGTGTAAATGAAAATACTGATTCTGATTAATTGGGACAGGCACTGTGATTCATATCCAAAGATGAATTTATCCAGTGGTATTATTCTCTTGTGGTTGTGGTTGTGGTGGTTGTTCTCAGAAGAACAAAATATCTTTTCGATCAAGACATATATTTTGTAAAAAACTCTGGAGAAAATAGCAAATAAATTAGTAACACTCACAACTTGTCTGACTCGCATTTAATTTATCTAGGTGCTTAAAAGTATGTGGTACCATGTTTCCCGAAAAATAAGACTGGGTCTCATTTCTATTTAATTTTTTTGCCTCCAAAAGAGGCACCAGTTCTTATTTTTGGGGAAAGTCTTATTCACCTCCGGCACTGACAGTCCTGCCCAGCATGTCCACTTCTTCTGGGACCGAAGGAACAGCTTCATTCTGCAGCTGCATTCTGGTCTGCATTTTGCAGTCAGGCCTTTCCGGAAGGCCTATGCAGTCAAGTACCAAGCTATGGATTCAATCCATAGGTCGGTTCTTAGCTGCACAGGCCTTCTGGAAAGGTCCGTGATGAGAAATGCAGGCCTGGTTACAGAAGATGCCACAGAAGAAGAGAGGCCTGGCTCCAAGGTAAATGGGTGCAAGGCACGTAGGGCAGATCCACACCACTACCCCCGCTTTAGTTTGATTTTTAATGTGTGCCTTGCCCCCAAACTAGGACTTATTTTGTGGGTAGGCCTTACTTTTGGGGAAACATGGTATTTCACATTTTACAATGTAAATAAGTCCTGCTAATTCTGATAGTGAGCCATTGGTATTTCTGCAGATCTCACACATTTCCAATTTGAAATGTTCAACAAACACCTGAATGAAAAACTCACTGCATATTATTTGTCAAATGCTATAGGCATCTGAGCTTAGTTTAGAATATTGCACACAGATACCAGTGGAGGCATAGAAAGTCCTTTATAATCCTTCTTTGTTAATATTAAGAGGCAGCAGCAATGTTTAAAAGTGCTTCACAGTGCTGGTCTGTGGTTCATGCTGTATAATATGTACAATAAGATTCTACAAGTCATTGTGAAAAATTTAATTTAAAAGTAAACAAGTATAGTTGGTCTTTGTCATGTTGTTTGAAAAGTCCATTTAATATCCTCTTAGGATTATAACAAATACTGACTAGAGTTGAAGAATCTTTTACAAAGCTAATTAGATGCAAGCTTCCATTCATTACAAATTGCCTAATTATTACCAATCATGATTTTTCTATTATTATTTTCATGACTGGTTCATGATTAAACCAGGAAGCCCTCTAGAAAAGTTATTTCCAAGCACCCTTTTCCCATTTTAAATTCTATACTGAATGATAATTTATAGGAATTTCCAAGCAGAGCTACAGGACTAGATATGTATGGATTTGAAGGAGTTGTCTTATATATATATGTCAGAATCCAATTATATTTCATCTCTAGATAGAATATAGAAAACCCCATTTCTGCCCTCTCTGGATTCTGTCATACGATGAAGGAGAAGTGGGGGTGAACAAAGGGGTTTTATGGCCCTCACTTCTTTCGGTACAACTTCAAAAGGGACTGAATGTGGATACCACCAAAAGGACTAACCATAACAATGGGGCCATCAGCTTTCATCTACTCCCCTCTGAAGTCTCCCTTCCGCCGGCAGTGAGGAAAAAGGGGGTGGAAATGTAACACCTGGGATTGTCACTGGAAGGATGGTGGGGTGGGGTTGCTGGGAACCCCTTAAAACCTTGAACCATAGGGCTTGGCCCCCAAGTCCTGTCTAGAATGCCTGCAACTATTTTCTCTTAATAAAGATGCCTGTTGGAAGAAATATTCCAAGAGTTCTGTCTTCTTAAGATGCAAAGTGGGGTGGGTCCTTACATTAAACAGGACTTGCAGAATTAGTCCACCTGGAAGGAAGAATCTTGCCGGAGGACTTTGCAAAAATTACCGTGTCAGATGATGGAGCAGGGAAGGGAAAAAGCTCCCCGGGAAGGGAGGTGCTGCCCCGACTGAAACCCTGCCAGATGTCAGGATCTGAGAGGTCAGATTCCTCAGGAGAAGAGGTGGTGGAGACATGGGACCACAAACCTCAGTAGTCAATGGGCGTTGGAAAGAAAGGCGAATGGGAAAAGAAATCAAGAAAGGTGACCCTGAGACGGGGGGGCCAATCAACCAGAATGGGAGCAGGAGATGGAGAAATCCCTGCACGAAAGTGAAGAGGAAGGGAGTTGGGCACCGTACTCAGACTGGATCCTAGAGAAAGCTATCGACCTGATGAAGACAACTCTCAGCTCCCTAGGAGAGGAGAATTCTGACCCCTACGGCCGTCCCAGCTCCTGGAGCCACAAAGGGAGAGACACCGAGGGGGAAGTGGGACCTGCAGCCTCGGGGACATCTGCTGATCCAGTAACCCCCACTCCCCACCGACCCACAGATGGCGATCAGGATGGAACACACTACCACTGACAACGAAGGCACCGATCCATTCAAAGACTCCTGCTGCTGGACGTGAAATTCAAGGGGGAGCCAACACGCTTGGGATTTTTCCTAACCCAAGTCCTCAGCTACATGGAGGAATACGGGCGGCACATCCCCAGCGACAAAGCCCATATCCAGATCGTGCAATCTGCCCTGGATGGGCCGGCCGCAGATTGGGTGGTGAACTTGCACGACTCCAATGCCCCAGAGCTCAATGACTTCAACCATTTCATGTCCTTTCTGAGAAGGCGATTTGAGGACGCCCTGAAAGGATAAAAACAATGAGGCAAGGCAAACGCCCGGTAGCCAAATATATGCAAGAATTCCAGGCCATTGCCAGGTTCGCCTGGTGCACCAGCTGCGGCCCTATTTGGACCGGGAGTCTCTTCTCACAGTCACTCATGCCCTTATCACCTCGAGGCTCGACTACTGCAATGCTCTCTACATGGGGCTACCTTTGAAAAACGTTTGAAGACTTTAGGTAATGCAGAATGCAGCCGCGCAAGCAGTGTTGGGCCTGCCCAGAAACGCCCACATTTTGGCATCACTCCACGAGCTGCATTGGCTGCCAATTGGTCTCCGAATGCAATTCAAAGTGTTGGTTATGACCTATAAAGCCCTACATGGCATCGGACCAGGTTACTTACGGGACAGTCTGCTGCCGCATGAAACCCAGCGACCGGTTAGGGCCCACAGGGTCGGCCTTCTCCAGGTCCCGTCAGCCAGACAGTGTCGCCTGGCGGGGCCTAGGGGAAGAGCCTTCTCTGTTGCAGTCCCGGCCCTCTGGAATCAACTCCCCCCGGAGGTCCGTATTGCCCCCACCCTCTCCACCTTTCGCAAACCGTTGAAGACACATCTTTGCTGACAGGCCTGGGGCAGTTAACACCTTGCCCCCAGCCAGTGTATGTTTGTTGTTAGTTTGTTTTCAGATGATTGGTTTTTAATCTAGGGGTTTTATACATGTATTTAATGTCAGATTTCTATATGTTATTATCTATGTTGTAAGCCGCCCTGAGTTTTTTGGAATAGGGCGGCATAGAAATCGAATTAAATAAATAAATAAATAATAAATAAACTGAACTGGCCGGAAGACATCCTCCTTAGCCATTTCAAAGACGGACTAAATTATGACCTATATTATGCTTGCCTGCCCCGAGGGGACCCACACCAACTTGAGGAATGGTACATCTTGGCAGAGGAAGCAGAAATCGACATACTGAAGAGGCACCGCCGAGGAAAACAAGGGAGCCGCTCACTGCCTGATTTGACACATGAACCAGAAGCAAATGGGGTATTTCAAGTGTGGGAGAGAAAGGCATTGGGCTGTAGAATGCCACTCAAAAGCCCCCCAGCACAACCCAGACAGATCACGGGCCAGCAAATCTGGAAAGTCTTCGGCTAAGCCAAAAGAACCTGCCATGAGAATGATGGATGCTGTGGAATCCCCCACCTCTACTCATCAGGGGGAAAGAACTCCAGCCTATACCGCAGGGCTGGTGGATGCCTCAGACAACAGCTCAGAAGGCAAAATCCTGGTAAGTGGATTCATTGCACCCATCCTCAAGACAGTGACTATATTAATTCCCCTCATGCCTTAAGCCGTGAAGGTGAAAGCCTTAATAGACTCTGTCTGCACCCGCTGCCTCATTAGCCTGATGCTAGTGGGGAATCTGGGCATTCCATCAAGGAGACTGGAACAACCAATCTCATTTGGCCAGTTAGATGGGTCCATAGCAGTGGGGGTGCCAGCTACCCTAGCCACTTTACCAATACACCTTTCCCTGGGCAAACATGAGGAAGACATAATGTTTGTAGTGACCCCAGGCATGGAATGCCCGATGATCCTAGGGATGGAATGATTAAAAAAATGGAACCCCTGGGTGAATTGGAGGACATCAGAAATCAAATTTCTGAAGGGAGACCCTATGGACTTAAAATCCCAAAGGGGGCTACCAGAATCAAGAACAGAAAAAGCATCCATGGAGAGGGAAAGGACTACCAGAAATACCAAAGGAATACAGAGACCTTGCTTAAGTTTTCAGTTAGGAGAGGGCGGATGAGCTCCCCCCTGACCCACGGACTGTGCCATTGAATTCAAGCCAGGGGCAAAACTCCCGAAGTCCAGATTATACTCCATGAGCCCAAAGGAGAAGGAGGAAATGGAAAGATTCATAAAGAAAAACCTAGAAAGAGGGTTCATTGAACCAGCCAAGCCTAAAGTGGCTGCCCCAGTTCTCTTTAGAGAGAAGAAGGATGGCTCTTTACACTTATGCGTGGATTATAGGACCCTGAATACAATCAGTGAAAGCAACCTATACCCTCTGCCCCTCATGAAAGACATGTTGTCACAACTCTTGAAAGGGAATTTTTTTTCTAAACTAGACCTAAGGGAAGCTTACTATCACGTGGGAATTAAGGAAGGGGATGAATGGAAGACCTCATTTAACTGTCCCATGGGGTGCTACCAATTCAAAGTCTTGCCATTTGGATTACAAGGCCCCCCACAGTATTTATGCAATTAATCAATGATGTTCTAAGAGAACACCTATTTAAGGGGGTCCTGGTTTACTTAGACGACATTCTTATCTTCACCGAATCAAAAGAGGAACATGTCAACCTAGTCAGAGCGGTCTTAAAGAAACTGCGAGCCTCCCACCTATATGCCAAACTCTCGAAATGCGAATTCCACCAGGAAAGGATAGACTACCTAGGTTATCGCATATCCCCACAGGGCATTGAAATGAACCCTGAGAAGGTCAGAGCAGTATTAGAATGGGCACCACCCCGCACAAGAAAGCAACTGCAAAGTTTCCTGGGCTTCGCAAACTTTTACCGCCAATTCATCCCCTCATTTGCCCAGATAGCCCTGCCCCTCACGAACTTACTAAAAATGAAGGGAGCATCCTCAGTAAAACCTAGCCAGCCACTAACATGGACAATGGAGTGCCAAGCAGCATTTGAGAGATTTTTTTCTGCCAAACCAGTACTGAGGCACCCAAACATGGATAAGCCCTTCGTAATACAGGCAGATACAAGTGATGTGGTAGTGGGGGCTGTACTATTACAAGAAAACGATGAAGGGGTATTGCAACCCTGTGCATATACATCCAAGAAACTAACAGAAATGGAACAGCGCTGGCCCGTATGGGAGAAAGAGGCGTACAGAATACATTGGTCATTACATTGTATCTAAATGCAAAAGAGGAAGTAAATATTTATCTTAAAATAATTTGTCAATACAGATATGAATCATCCCATAAGTTAAAAAAAAAACCTGAAGTATTAATCAAAACAGAACATAATTACTAAGATACAAAAAGAAAAGTAATTACTAATGTTAGCCTGAGACTGATTTTGTTTGAGGCCTGTCAATTAGCTTCTTGGATGAAATTGCGGACAAATGTTATGACCCAGGTGGTCATGGTTTGGCAGGCCTCCAGACAGTTCTTTATTTCTCTTGGAAATAGTTCAACAAATGGCCCTCCACTGACCAGTAAGGCTCTACCCTCAGTCTCCCAAACAGCAGCCCATAGATTACCTGACAAGTCCACAAGGCAAAAGTCCAGGCATAAGACAAGGGCAGTTTTGAAGGCAAAGTCTTCAGGGCTAGGGCAAGACAAACAGTCCATAAAACAAGGTGGGGTCCAAGGCAAAAGCAGTTCCAGAGGCAAAGTCTTCAAAGCAAAAACAGTTCTTGAAGCAAGGCAAAAGCAGTCCTTGATGAAAGGCAAAAGCAGTACTCAAAGCAAGGCAAAAGGTCTGAGTCAAAGCCGGGGGAGTGTAATCTGAAAATAAACACTTGTTCCTGGCAAAGCCCCCCCCTCACAACATCTCTTAAATGCTACTTTCCAGGTGAACTCATGAGGAGGGGTGGGGTGCCTCCTCCTGGATAGTCAGCTTGCCCTGTGCTGACTCTGCTTCTTCTCCATTCTCCATGCTCAGGGATCGGGCAGGGGAGCCATTTGCTCATTTCCAGAGCTCTTCCGCTCCTCTACTCTGCTGCCTGCCCTTTCCATCTTCTCTCCCCTTTCTCAGTCAGCCTGCACCCTCTCTTTCTCCCTGCCTACATTTCCTGAGGCTCGAGGGACCAAGGACTCCCTTGTCCTCATCCCCAGGTCATTCCTCATGGGCCATAGGGACTGCACCATCCCCCTCCATTTGCCCCCCGCTCCAACTCCTCCTCCTCAGACCTGGGATCTGACTGGGCCATGACAACAAATAACTTTAAACTCTAGATTGTCTGCAAGGCTAAAGAAGCTAATAAATAGGAAATACAAATAAGGAGTTCAATATGAACATTAGTAGAAAAAAAATAAGTCAAAAAGGAAGAAAAAAATGACAAGAATCTATTACAAAATACAGAAAGCTTATTTCTGCTGATGAGACCTTGGTTTGAAACAGTACTACTCTTCTTTAAGTCTTATATCCCATGTAAGGTTTCTGTTATGCTTCTTAATAATTGACATTTATTGATTCTAACTCTTTTTGCCTAATGCAAAAAAAAAAAAACAACAAAAGTCCATTCTGTCCAAAGTTTGACAATCAGCCAGCATACTTCTTCACACATTTTTGTTCTGCAAAGTTTTCCTTATAAGAACCCACCCACAATGAGTACTAGACTAAATAATTATGCTCATAAATTTGACTTGGTTTTTCTGGATCAGAGTTCTGTTTTGCTCATTGTAGCAATCTTTTGCTTAATCCACTATTCTAGTTCTAGTGCTAAACTGTTGAAATATTATTAGAAGCCAGAATAATATTTATCCCTTTTTGAGTTTGATTAATTGAAAATAATCATTCTCTCTGGTTCCTTGTCTCCTGTGATTTAGCTAATTAACTAATAGAAGTAACACAAATAATTTTTACAGTTGTGTACTTATTATTTTAAGAATTATATGAAAATTAATCCCTTACTAAATGATTACTTTTTTTAAGATTAGCTAATGAATAAAAATAGTTGTCAGTTGCCATTTTAATGTATTTTTAATCACCAGCTAAATAACAAAGAAGTTTATTTTAAAATAATTAGGACTACACATCAAGTCTCCATAGGATATCAACAATAAAGGGGTTAATGAAGCATCCACTCATCATGAAAACAATTAAAAAAATAAAGAATGCAAATTTCAGAAGCTTAAACTCATCTATCGTCAGGCTGTTTCCATGATACATTTATCCCTCCTAAAAAATTTACAGAAAAAAAGATAATGGAGTATATTTCAGAATGGCAATTTTTCATTAATATATAGACACAGATTTAAAATAATAAATTTTAATCCTGAGAAAAGAAGGAAAGATAATAACCATACAGAGCATGATTCAAATAGTCTGAGTGTGACATCTTTTGTGTAATAAAATAACACAAGAGGGAAATCTTTTATAAAACAACAGTATTATTTCTGAAAATTTATCTAGATAAAAATGAAATTCTCCAAGAATATTTCAAGGAACAATTTCTTAACAAAAATACTACAGTTACTAATGAAATAGTTGAATGAATAGCTCCCTCATTATATTTTTTACTTAGAATTTAATGGAATTTATGGAAGGAGGTTGCAATGCAGGCCACTGGGAGAAATTTTTGTAGAATTAATTTCTGAATATTCACAAACAACCTGGACACTTAACTAAATATTTTTTGGCATATCTCATTTTCCCCCAAATGATTTTTTTATTATTATTATAGTCACTCAAATTAAAAGCAATCTCACCCTTCCTCTGGAGTTGATTCTTAGTTTGGTCTACCTCTGGGTCTGAAAATGTCAATATCTCTGCATCAAGATGGATGGAAATTATTTGGATTGGACTTTAGAAAATGACAAGTTTGTGGAGGACCAAAACCAAAACCCTAACCCTAACCCTCCCCCAAAAGGGATGGATAACAAAACCTTAGAAGATAATAATAAGATTCAGGGTTGAAATTGTTATCCATGGCATTGTGTTCACATAAAGATCCCTACCCCAATCCCCACCAATGAAGATTGTGTGCCACAAAGCCTCAACCTCATCATAAGGGAGGAAAAAACCTGTGGGGGTCTGCCACCCCTATATGGTTGACCCAAATGAAAACATAGACATCATATAAATCTAAGAATAGATAGCTGTTTAATAGAACAACTATAGTGAGACATTCTTACAAGTCTGAATATGTTACCTTTGTTCCCTCTTTTATCTTTATGAAATTGGGATGGCGTGGGTTGTCTGGGGGATTTATTGTCCTGGGCTCTAGTTTTGTTTATTTCATGATAATGAGTCTTCTTCTGTCCTTCAATGCCATCATTTTCATTCACCAAAGGATCTGAAAGACGAAAGGAATGAAGGAACTATAAACAGAAAATTTTGTAACACTTTTCCATCCAGAGTTAACACCAAAATTGGAAAAGATAGCATTCTGCATAAAGAATAACTATATCTTGTTAGGATTCAGTTTGCATTTATTTTGTTTCATCCAGACCTCAATAACTTCTACATCTCAAGTCAAAACCTTCATAATGTCCCTTCACTTTGGATGAAGATGTAGAATTATGTGATAGTATATGATAAGATCTACTGATGATGTTTCATAGCCATTTCATTTAGATGTTAAACAGAAGGGAGAGGATCGAGACCCTACAAATCAATGCTCATTGGGTTGATCACTCTTCCTTCACTGCTATTAATTCAAACTATTTACTTTTAAAGGCACTGAACCATTGAAACACAGGAAACCCAGTTCCCATCCCTTAGGCAATCCAGGAAGATACGAAGTAAAATACTGCTGATAGCTTTAAGTGATGGATTTCCTCCTCCAGCCAATATCTGATAAATGTCATCAACCAGAGAGATCAATGTTCTGTACCATACCTAAATTAAGACCAAAAATCTTCCAGATAATTAACTTTTAGATGATTTTCTACCAGTTTCTCAACAATCTTTCCTGGAAAAGTAAGAATGAAGACCAAATTAAAATTGTCCAAAACTGCAAAACTTATTTAGACAGGGCATGTAACAGAATAACAGAGTTGGAAGGAAACTTCAAGATCTTCTAGTCCAACCCCCTATACCATTTCAGACAATTGGTTGTCCAATCTCTTCTTAAAATCCTCCAGTGTTAGAGCACCCTTAATTCTAGAAGCAAGTTGCTGCACTGATTATTTTAACTGTCAGGAAATTACTCCTTAGTTCTAGGTTGGTTCTCTCCTTGATTAATTTCCATCCATTGCTTCTTGTCCTGCCTTCAAATGCTTTTGAGAATAGGTTGACCCCCTCTTTTTCTGGCAGCCCCTTAGACATTGGAACATTGCTATCATGGCAGGGATAGCAAGAAGGGGAAGTTCTTCTTTTCATGTCACTTCTTTTGCCATGGCAAGTGGCAATGTTTTGAAAGAAAGAAAGAAAGAAAGAAAGAAAGAAAGAAAGAAAGAAAGAAAGAAAGAAAGAAAGAAGCATTTATTTATTTATTTATTAAATTTCTATACCGCCCCTCTCCCGTAGGACTCGGGGCGGTTCACAACCCAATAAAAACATAAAAACAATAAATATTTAAAAATAAATTAAATTAAATTAATATTAATACAAGGCTGTTGCTAAAAACCTGTTAAAAACCCAATTCTAAAACCCAAACAGCCTTGTTAAAAATTTTAAAACCCGAGGAGATCTAGGCCAGGCCGGCTTGATTGAAGAGATGGGTCTTCAATTTTCTTCTGAAGGTGCGGAGATCATGACACATCCGGAGTTCTGGGGGGAGCTCGTTCCACATCGTCGGTGCCCCCACAGAAAAGGCTCTCCCCCTGGGCGCCACCAGCTGACACTGCTTAGCCGATGGCACCCTGAGGAGGCCCTCTCTGTGGGAGCGAACTGGTCGATGGGAGGTATTTACTGGCAGAAGGCGGTCTTGTAAATAGCTGGGTCCTATGCCATGGAGCGCTTTAAAAGTGGTAACCAGTACCTTGAAGCTCACCCGGAAGGCCACTGGCAACCAATGCAGCTCACGCAGGATGGGGGCCATTCGTGCCCGCCAGGGTGCCCCCACTACCACCCGCGCGGCCGCATTCTGCGCCAGTTGAAGCCTCCGCGTGCACTTCAAGGGAAGCCCCATGTAGAGAGCATTACAATAGTCCAGTCTGGAGGTGACGAAGGCATGGGTGACCGTGCGTAGCGCGTCCCTATCTAGGAAGGGGCGCAACTGGCGTACCAGACAAATCTGGTAAAACATCCTCCCAGCCACGGCCGTCAGATGGTCTTCAAGGGACAGCCGTGAATCTAGGAGGACTCCCAAGTTGCGAGCCCTTCCCGTGGGGGCCACTGACTCGCCCCCAATAGACAGCGATGGAGTCAGCAGGTTGTACCGGGACGACGGTAACCACAGCCACTCAGTCTTGGAGGGGTTGAGCTTGAGACCGTTCTTCCCCATCCAGATCCGCACGGCCTCCAGGCACTGGGTCAGCACATCAAGAGCTTCATTTGGATGGTTCGGGGTGGAAATGTACAGCTGCGTGTCATCAGCGTACTGATGGAATTCCACCCCAAAACCTTGGATGATCTCACCCAGCGGCTTCACATAAATGTTGAACAACAAGGGCGAGAGGACCGACCGCTGAGGTACCCCACAATCAAGGGGCCTCGGGGTCAACCTCTGACCCCCTGTCAACACAAACTGCGTCTGGCCAGAGAGGAAGGAAGAGAACCACCGAAGCACGGTGCCCCCTATACCCAGCCCCGCCAGCCGGCGCAGCATGATACCATGGTCGATGGTATCAAAAGCCGCTGAGAGGTCCAATAGCACCAGGACAGAGGAGCAACCCCTGTCCCGGGCCCGCCAGAGATCATCCACCAATGCGACCAAAGCTGTTTCCGTGCTGTAACCCGTCCTGAAGCCCGACTGGAACGGGTCCAGGTACGACGATTCCTCCAGGTGCTGAGGGAACTGTCGAGCAACTACACTCTCAACAACCTTCGCAACAAATCGAAGGTTGGAGACAGGACGGTAATTAGATAGAACAGCTGGGTCCAAGGCGGGCTTCTTGAGGAGGGGTCGCACCACCGCCTCTTTCAAGACACCCTCACTCAACGAGGCGTTGATAATTGCCTGGAGCCAGCAATTGAATATCTCCTGATCTGAGCCCATAACAGTCCCATATAGCAACCCAAAGAAGCCAGAAGGGGTGTGGGTCATTGTCAGAAGTGGCAGAAAACAGAGAGCACTCTTTCCATTTCTGAATCAAAAGTGTTTATTGAGTAACATTGCAAGATATCTTCATTCATAACATTTATAAAATACACCTTTTTCACGTGGCTTTAATGTTTAAACTATTTTAGTATTAACTTTATGTTTTTAAACATTTGCATTCTATATTTAAATAATTATCAGTCACATGAGCACTCATTTGAACAGAAAGATAGGCTATTAATTAGATACTTAACATTTGTACTGTAACTGATTGCCATTCATACAAATGGATGCTAATCCTATGAAGGCCCATGCTTTGATGTATTTTCTTCAAAGTGCAATTTCTTTTCTGCAAACTCTTAGAAATATGTATAGAATTTGGGCCTCAGGATGAGCAAAAGTTCCCTTGCAGGATGAAAAATCCCTTGAATTTAACACAGGTGTTTCAAAGGAAAACTTTCTTTCTTTCTTTCTTTCTTTCTTTCTTTCTTTCTTTCTTTCTTTCTTTCTTTCTTTCTTTCTTTCTTTCTTTCTTTCTTTCTTTCTTTCTTTCTTCTTAGCCTGCAATCTAATGCTTAGGATGCTTTACCTAATAGTTCACATTTATTATTCTTAGTTTTATCTCATTACCCCTAATTAACACTCTTTGTACAATTTTAAATAATCCTCCAAACTTGATGTTTGCTTCAATTATTTTAAGGCAGTTAGATCAATCCCTCCAACCATCTAATCAATGGTATTGGTCTTCCTGGATTCCCTTTAATTTATCTAAGTCTTGTCAAATCTTAAGTATCTGTAACAAAGTATGTTACATCAGGAATTGTAGGAAAAAAAGGTAGCAGTCTTCCAATGATGGAGCATCTGCTTCCCAACATCGATAGCTTCAACATACTTGTGTAACAAACTGTGTTAACTATTTTCCCTGATCCTCACTGACATACTTGCATTCAGACTTCTTGTATTAAAAGCAAAAGTGAATTTTCTTTTGTTTTTAAAATGCTAATGTGTAACAAAAGCTCAATACAGATCAATATTAAATGATATTTAATATTATTAATATACAAACAAAATTAGTAAAAGGTTGCACTGATTGTGATTCTGGATTAATAATGGTTTTAGTGAATAACATGAACAAGAAAGGTACTAAGATGGGGACAGAGCTCAACAAAACAAGTGCAAGAAAAAACAAGGTTAAGAAAAGATGAAGAAGACCACATATTGAAGCCCTGATATCTCCAGGTACAATTGGAAACTTTGCTGGCAGAAACCATGGTGAACTATAACGAATTAATGTCAGAAATACTGATTTGTGTAGAACAGGGGTGTCAAACTCGCAATGTCACGTGACGTGTTGCGACGTATCACAACTTTTTTTCCATTGCCGGCAATGGAGTGGGCACGGTTTTGCCATGACGCATCCGGCCCATGGGCTGGCAGTTTGACACTCCTGGGGCAGAACAATAGTCAGACTTAATATAACCAATTTCCTGTTATCTTTGTTTCAAGTTGAGGTCTAAATCAAAGATAGTGCTGCATAAGTTATCTATATGGGATTTTTTATGCAAGACACAAAAATGGAAAAAGTTAAAATGTTAAAGAAAGTGACCCAGACTATTGATGTAAGAAGAGGGAAAGAAAAAGCTGATCATTTTTGCAATACATTTAATCATATTGGTCCATGCTCTCAATGGTATTTGAAGAAAATTATAAAGTGATGATAGATATGAAGAAACATATTAGTAAAAACTGGAAATTAGATAGTTTGCATAATGCAGGAGAATTACAAATATTAATTGGCAATTCAAAGTCACAATCATTCATCATTCCTGGGAGGAAATAAGGGAATTTTGTAAGTTCTCTTGTCTCCAAACTTTTGCTTGCAGAAAAAAAACCAAAAATATATGAGTGGTACTGATACTCAAATGTGGATGGCGTTCATCCTAATACATATATAAATTGGTGACATAGATGGCATATAGGTTTGATAAATAAATAAAATTATTAGCTAAACTAAAATTTAATAAAAACATGGACTGCCACTAAGTTTGGAAGTCATGGTCCAATAATCATCCCAAAGGTGCTTTTTCAAGACATGGTCCAATAAACAAGGAGAGAAGCAACCTAAAATTAAGGAGAAACTTCCTGACAGTTAGAACAATTAACCAATGGAACAACCTGCCTCCAGAAGCTGTGAATGCTCCAACACTGGAAGTTTTTAAGAAGAGACTGGACAGCCATCTGTCCGAAATGGTGTAGGGTTTCCTGCCTGAGCAGGGGGTTGGTCTCGATGACCTCCAAGGTCCCTTCCAACTTTATTATTATTATTATGATTTATAAGATCAGAAATATGGCTTGTGTGCTTTTTCTTTGATCTCTCCTTCCATGTTTTCCATATGCACATATCTTTCATTTGGATATCCTAACCTTTAAACCACAATTTGTCATTGTGTCCAAACTAGGAAATTATGATTTACCAAGTGCGTACAGAGTTTGAGATTAACAGAAGGTGTTCATGCTATCATAAGATGTTGCTCAGGATTCCAATCCAGGTTTTGATGATGTGTGAACTTGAATGCTATAGCTACCTACTTTCAGCTTGAATTATGGAAACTAGAAAGACAGGTTTTGCTTCCCAGATGATAAAAAGGTTTTAATTCCCTGAGGCATGATATAGTCTTGAAAGGATTTGCTGTTCATTTTAAAATATTAGCAGGATCTGTTATGGTTACGATCCAATCACATGGCCTAAGGGATTTTGCAGGTGCACTGCTTGTCTCTGATGAAAGACTGCATATTCAGAGTCAGATTGTCCACCATATGCACACTGGCCCTTTCCTTTTCATACCGCAGCAACAATATGGCTCATGTATATTCAAAGGACATCAAAGGTGCTGTCCGAAAGACAAAGAGCCTGAGAGGTCTTTTTATGCCTTTGATATACAAAGCAAATAAGCCAGAACTTATCCGAGACTAGTGATGATGAGGGGTGGGCAAATCCTCGCATGATCAAAGCATTTGGAGCTGGTGACATATGCAAAGATATTAATGACTCTTCCACAAAGATTTCAACTTTCATATAAGTAGAATAAATGTAGAGGTTCCTTAGATGGATGATATCATTAACTATAGCAAATGTTACCAAGAATAATCTGTGGTGGCTCATTTATTAAGAAAATGTTTGGCACATTCATTTACATAAGTGAATAAGATAGAAGCTTCTTTTTGTCTCAATAATAGGCTCAAAAATGAGGAATTACTCAGTGAAAACAATACTTTGTATATCTGTCATGCTATGAAATTACAAGGCACCATGATTCAATTCATAGATATCTGAAATTAGTACAGATTGATCAATTGTTTCTGCTGAAGCAGAACATCTCGTACTGGTAAAATGTGCCTAACAATTCCTGTGGTAATAATACTAAATGCTTTGGCTTGCTTTAATGAGTCAAGTGACATATATTATTACTTATCTGGGCCTGAAGTAGAAATTCTTAAGTAACCAACAGAATTTAGTAATTGTTATCTCTGAAGTCATTGGGTTGAAGGAATTAACTCTTGCTACTTGCCATTTGTTTTGTGAAGATTTTTTTTTGTAATATATATTATTTGAACATAATGCTTATGTTATCATAAAATGTAAAACAATTCTTCCATAATTCCAATCTTTTTTCAACTGTTAACTGCACAGTGGATGTGTGAAGTCCTTATCTAGTATATCTGGCCATTTAGAGATTTAGTTCAGCTCTAATTATATTTATAATCTCAGTGTACAGTATTTTGGATGAGGCTGGTACAACTGATCAGACCCAAAAGTGTAAAACAATCTGATTACTATTACATATTTTAAAAACACAACAACAAGAAGAAGCTATTGTGTTTTCTAAAATATCTAAAATTATCTCCAACTTTGATACTACAACTAATCGTGTAATTTTATGTACTTATTTGCTAGACACCAAGGTCCCACCTATTTAACTAAAAGATGAAAACAGGAGAGAGTTAGCAGCTGGACTTTACATTTTCAGACTCAGTTAATGGCTGGGGAATTTCAGCCTAACTTGGAAGACTTATCTAAATGGGAGAGAGTAGAAATGTCAGGAATTTAAACAGAGGCGATGTAGGAAACAGGTATAATGAGACCCTTGAAACAAGAGAAAGTCAAAGTTTATTTTAAAAAAGAGTGCTGCTGCAAAACAGCAGAAAAATGTTTGGAAGTTTCTGATATATATTCTGATCTATACTGGTATAAATCATGTCAGAGCATGCACATATATATAAAATGTACATTATTTATTAAATGTATGCTATGGTATACATTCTACCATTTCTAACCACTCAGAAGCTATAAATCATCATTTATTTTATATGCTGCCCATCTTAACTATCCAGAGTGACTGGGTGGCTTACAATAATGGAAAAAACATAAATATAGAAACACAAAAACTATTACAATTAAAAATAGCAACAATTAAATATAAGTTATGACTATTATTTCTTAGAATACAACGAAATTCTATTTTCTCTTGTTTCTTTGGGAATCTGACAATACCAACTATGTAACTTTCTTCATCCTGGACACATGAAGCCAATACAATTCTGTTGTTTTTTTCTGTATTATTTAACCTATTGTCTGATGAAAAAATATTTGAGTACTCCAAATCTTTCTTATAATTTGCATTGTCATAACAAAGCTATGACTCCATTGTCAATCAGAAACACTTCTTAAAGATTCTATTTAAAAAATTAATTCTTCAGACACAATTTTGTTACAGTGAAAGATTTAGATTGGTCTGCCTTGATAGATTTGAGCATCTGATATATTAGCAGAACTTTTGGGAGATTTGTGCACTAACCCTAAGAATTATTCTGCTATGGACTTATGGAGAAAAAAATAGCTATCTTAATTATTGCAAAAATGCAGTGTTTACTGTATAAAATTGTTTAGGATCTGGATAAACAGTACTATCACTTTTATTTCCTTTACATTTTTTCCCTCTTTTAATTTACAAAAAGCAAACTATATGTGCTGATAAGATTGTGAGGGAAAAGAAAACCCAAAACTGATAGCAATCTCCCCTCCAAATTGCAAAGATACAAACTAGTCTATGTCTGTTCTATAGTGGTCAAGACAAAAAAAAAAAAAAAGGTCTACATCACCACCACAAATGAAGTTGAATATTAAGCCTTGCCCGCTTTAAGAAATAATTTGGAATGACTGTTTTTGAGTCCAGACAAGTGTGAGCATGGCATTTCTGTCCTATTAATTAAAGCAGACTTTTTTCAGTATGCTTTAGAGTTTCTTGTGTAAATCTTTAAAAAGTGTAACTTCTTTGAAAGTGACATTAAAAATAATGAGCAGGTTCCTTAAAACAACAGCATGCATTTTCTCTGCCCTCCATGAAAAAACTGAACAAAGTTGAGCTGCTTTAATGAATAGGAGAAAGTGCTGTGTTCAGCCAAGGTCTAAAGCTCCTCATCAAAATATTTTTTGAAGCATGCCTAGCCCTATTAAATATAAATTCTTCAGATATAATCTTTTTCATACATTTAATTTTTCTAAATCTCATGTTCTTCCATTCAACATATTGGAAAATAGATATTTCAGTGTTGTGGGGTGGGGAATAAAACAGGCATCAGTGTTTCCAACCAAGGTGTTATGGCAAGAAAGCCAGTCTCAAAGCTCAATTTCCTCTTCCAAAGACAAACCATTCATTTCTGACAGATGTCAATGTACCAGATAGCTATTGTCTATTGCTTAAGGACTCTAATGGAGGAAGAAATGCTCAGGGGTAAAAAAGAAAAGAAAGAGAAACTTAATGTTTTTTAAGATAATGAATTAATATATTATCATGATGTTTTGTTACCTTTTAATATTTCTATGTAAATTTGTATGTAATGCTATTGCTGTGATTTTCATCCAAGGATAATCAAGAAAAAGACATGGATTTATAGCTCAAATACCCAGCATTTCTCATTATTCTGGGACTTTCATAATCTTGAGAGGATTGCAAGCCTTTGGTTCTTGACTTCATTCAAGCTCTTGGTATTTCTTCATTCTTTTCTGTTCTGACTACCTTATGATAAGTATAAATGATAAAGATTTCATTGTTAAATCTAAACAGAAGTAGTTGCAAAGCCATTCATTTTATTAGGATTCCAAAGAAAAATTTGTGTCTCCTCAAAGTAGCATAGATAAAAGGACAAAATGACAGAGAATGGATTGAATCCCCTCATTCCCATTCTCCTAACCAGTTTGTTATGCTTTTTTAGCACTTCTATGCTTTTTATGTAAATGGTTAACAAATTAGTTAAAGTGTTTGCTATTTTTTTAAAGTGGATACCTGATTGTGCATATTCAGTCATAATATAATTAGGGGATGATACATCAAAATATGTACGTATATTATTTGAAGGCATTTGATATAATTTGACCTTGATTCATATCCTTCCTCAAAATCCATTTCTTCTTTTTCATTCCCAACAAATTCTATCTGACAACTATGGACAAAGAACAACAGGCTTGCTTGTTATGTACATACAATATAAAGACTTCAACCAATGGAAAAATTGGAAAAATACACTCATGAATTATGAAGTCTAGTTGATGGGAAACTTCAATGGTAATCCACGTTTGTCTTCAATGATTTATTTGGCTTCCCTTATAAATTTATGCAGGAACAAGGAAGAAGAAGGAAGGGGGGAGGAGGAGGAGGAGGAGGAGGAGGAGGAGGAGGAGGAGGAAGAGGAGGAGAGTGTTGGAAGAAAAACAATTCCAGTTCCCTGGCTTCAGAATAGAATAGAATAGAATAGAATAGAATAGAATAGAATAGAATAGAATAGAATAGAATAGAATAGAATAGAATAGAATAGAATAGAATAGAATAGAATAGAATAGAATAGAAAGGGACCTTGGAGGTCTTCTAATCCAGCCCCCTGCTCAAGCAGAAGAACCTATACCATCTCAGACAAGTGACTGTCTAGCCTCTTCTTAAAAATCTCCATGGATGGAATGCCCAGGATTTCTGGAGGCAAGCTGTTTAGCTGGTTAATTGTCCTCACTGTCAGGAAGTTTCTCCTTAATTCCAAGTTGCTTATCTCTTTGGTCAGTTTCTAACTATTGTTTCTTGTCCTCCCTTCTGGTGCTTTGGTGAATAAGATGACCTCCTCTTCTTTGTGGCAGCCTCTCAAATACTGGAATACTGCTATCATGTCTCCCCTATTTCTTCTTTTCTTTAGACTAGCCAAACCCAAATCCTGCAGCCGTTCTTCATATGTTTTACTCTCCAGGCCTTTGATCATCTTAGTTGCTCTTCTCTGAATTTTTTCCAAACTCTCAACATCTTTTTTGTGATATGGTGACCAAAATTGGCTGCAGTATTTGTGGTCTTACTAGGGTTTTATAAAGAGGTACTAATATTTTGTGTGATCTATTTCAGATTTTCTATGCCTCTTTTATATAACCCAGGATTATATTAGCTTTTTTGGCTGCTGCTGCACACTGCTGGCTCATAGTCAAGTGTCCACTAGGACTCCAAGGTCCCTCTCACAGTTACTGTTTCTAAGGCAGGTCTTGCCTAATCTGTATTTGTACCTTTGATTTTTCCTGCCTAAATGTGAAACTTTGCTTTTCTCCACACTGAAAATCATTTTGTTGGATAGGGCCCATTGTTCAAGTTTGTCAAGATCTTTATCAGTCTTCAAACAGAAAATAAATAATCATTTATCAGATTTACTGTGGTGGATCCAGCACTGAGCAGAATGTTGCACTAAATGACTTGATACATTAGAAAGTATCTAAGATCCTTCCAACTCTAGGATTCTTTGAACAGTTATTTGATGTCAGTTAAATGCAGGTGTCAGGTTTGTAGATACCACAACAGATGATTATAGACTTATTACTGGAAGCCAGAATAATTTGATTGGGCTTGCAACCTCCTGACACATTGGATTTCTGAACCCTCTGTCAGACTGGCAGATAAAAAATACATTTCATAATAATTATGATGCAAGGGGATTTTAAGGAATACAAAATCTAATATATGCAACTTCAGAGAATGAAGAATAAAACTGTTCATATGATCCTGTTGGTAAAGCTCGTTTGGGAAAGTAGGGTACCAGAAAGTCAGCCCCCCCACCCCAAAAATCATGCTAATCTGAACTACTTTTAATATGCTTTTTTTAGAGAAGCATTTTCAATGCAGAGCTTTTAGGCATTTATGTATATATTTGCAAGTCACGGAATAGCAGAATAACAGAATGACAGAGTTGAAAGAGACTTCAGAGGTTTTCTAGTCCAACCTCCTGCTCAGGCAGGAAACCCTATACCATTTCAGACAACTCTCTTCTTAAAAACTTCCAGTGTTGGAGCATTCACAACTTCTGGAGGCAAGCTGTTCCACTGATTAATTGTTCTGTCAAGAAATTTTCCTTAGTTCCAGATTGCTTCTCTCCTTGATTAGTTTCCATCCATTACTTCTTGTCCTGACTTCAAGTACTTTGGAGAGTAGCTTGACTCCCTTTTCTTTATGCGAACCCCTTAGATATTGGAACACTGCTATCATGCTCCCCCTAGTCCAATTCCAGCAACCATTCTTTATATGCTTTAGCCTCCAGTACCCTAATCATCTTTGTTGCTCTTCTCTGCACTCTTTGTAGAGTTTCAACATCTTTTTTACATTAGGGTGACAAAGCTGGATGCAGCATTCCAATTGTGGCCTTACCAAGGTCCAATGCATTAAGAGATACATTATATAGACCTACTAATTTTAGCTGTTTCCAGAATGTATACATGCTCTGTCATGCTTACAGGTAGGCAATTAGGGAATTTATATCACAGCTATCTTCAATTGGATGGGAAACATTTTCCACAGTTCGTTATAAGTAGTAGTAGTAGTAGTAGTAGTAGTAGTAGTAGTAGTAGTAGTAGTAGTAATAGTAATAATAATAATAATAATAATAGTAATAATAATAATAATAATAATAATAATAATAATAATAATAATAATAATAATAATAATAATAATAATAATAATAATAATAATAATAAAATTGGAAGGGACCTTGGAGGTCATTGAGTCCAACCCCCTGCTCAGGCAGGAATCCTACACCATTTCAGACAAATGGCTGTCCAGTCTCTTCTTAAAAACTTCCAGTGTTGGAGCATTCACCGCTTCTGGAGGCAAGTTGTTCCATTGGTTAATTGTTCTAACTGTCAGGAAGTTTTTCCTTAGTTCTAGGTTGCTTCTTTCCTTGATCAGTTTCCATTCATTGCTTCTCGTCCTGCCTTCAGGCGCCTTGGAGAATAGCGAAAAACCCTACACCATTTCCAGTCTCTTCTTAAAAACTTCCAGTGTTGGAACATTCACCACTTCTGGAGGCAGGTTGTTCCATTAGTTAATTGTAAGTCTAGAAATTACATATTATTATAGAAAATTAAAAACTCACAGTATAATTTAAAAATGATAATTGTATTATATAAAGTTGTGATAAAAATGATTGGGAGCTATCTAGAGTTTGGGTATGATGGGTGGTTATATAAATGTTAGAGATGATAGATAGATAGATAGATAGATAGATAGATAGATAGATAGATAGATAGATAGATAGATAGATAGATAGATAGATAGATAGATAGATAGATAGATAGATCTTGGATATTAATATATGTTCTATGAGAAATATGGCAGGAGAAAGTTAAGGATTTGAGAGTAACAACAGCAATAGCACAAATAATATGAGGAAAAAGCTAGTAATACTGATTTAGAATCAAGAAAACTTAAAAATGACTATTGGACAATATGTCTAAATCTGGCCAGCATCAAGGAGTTAAAAGACAGTTTACCTCTTTCTACAAATGTAATTGTCTAGGTATCTTAAACTTTGCAATTTTACCCAGAGAATAAAAACATAAATGTCAGAGTTATCCCCAAAGAGCATGCAGCACAGTAGATGGATGTTGTGGGTTTTAGATTGTTAAAACAGAAAGGGATAAAGGAAAAAATCCCTTTGTCTCATCACAATTTCCTTGATCCGCAACAAAGTAAAAGATTATGACTCTAGATCTTGAATGTCATGACTTATTTCTATCATTCTGTAGTATCGTTTTAATCATGCATTTTGTCTGCTTTTTTCTTTGCTTTTTCAGATTTTCATTCCTATTTTGTTTTAGTATGTTTTTTTCTGTTCCTCTTTTGTATATTAGCAATATTGTATATTGTTGCAATAATGTATATTCTTTAAAAGCCATAAACATTTAAAATAGAATATCGCATTGAAATATCTTTCAAAAGAAGAAAAATTAAGATATATTGTGTCATGTTTTACTCTGAAGGAAACTGATCAATTATTTTTATGTTATGATGTGCATACTGATTCATTCAAATCATCTGATATTTATCTTTTTTCCCTGTTTTTATGAATTAAATTTACTTAATCACTAAATTCCTTTTTTCTTCTGTATGTAAGAAATGTCACTGTTCATTAGAAATTCAGTTTCATTGCTTATCAACTAAGGGGAAAAGGGATTTTCAATCTGGCTTCCTTGGTCTCCAGGGACAGTACATCGTATGTTAATGTCTTATTAAAAGATCTTTGATATTCGATGTTCTTGCTTGGAGAAACTCTTCTTTGGGGATAGTTTGAAATTTTTTTGGGGGGGGTTGTGTTCTTTGTTTTCTTTCTTTTCTTCTATGTAACAATCCATCAGTGGTTATCTTGATTTCATTCCATAGGTCAAGATGAAATATTTGGACTCAAATTCATCATAATCAATTACTGTTGTTTATTATTGTTTTGGTGGTCTCATAGTCAGCCAGATGTTTAAAGTGGATTTTGCATTTTGGCCCACCTATTAAGCCTTTCCCAAAGACCTGAGATGGGTAATGTTGTTGTTTGATGGTATTAAAGGTATTGCTGTAGGATGTAAGCTATTCCAGGTTGCAAGCTATTCCTATTGCCTGTTGCAATTGACTGTTGGTGATTTTGTCAATGCCAATGGTATTCAAGTAGTGCTTTAGATATTTTGGAATTGCACCCAAGGCACCTATATTATTGTTGTCATATTTGCCTTCTTTTGTCATGGTCACTTTTCTTTTATTTGCAGGTCTTCGTATTTTGTGATTTTCACCAGTTCTTTCTTCTTTATTATGTTGTCTTTAGGTATTGTAAGTTCCACTATCCAGACTTGTTTTTCTTATTGACAATTGTTAAGTCTGAGGTATTATGTGGCAGGTGTTAGTCTGTTTGAATTCTAAAATCCCAGAGAACTTTAGTTTCTTCATTTTCTATTACTTTGACTATTTTCTGGACCCATCAGTTGTTGCTTGCATTTTTTTGCAGATATTCCAATGCAATGTGGCTCCTTTGTGCATAGTGAGTCTGTGTGATCTTGCAACAGCTCACTTGGTGGTCCACTGTTTCCTTATGCCTTCTCATTTCTGATTTTTATATGCTCTTGTTTCAACTTCAATATATATAAAGTTAATAAACAAATCAGTTTTAAGTTCATCTTATATATATATTTGTTTTCTGAGGTTTTCGCAGGTGTTTGTATGTAGGTCTCTGGTAGTTCAGGTTTTCTCCCGCGTAAAATTTGAAGTGTCTTGGCGATGTTTTGACGAAGTCCCATTCGTCATCTTCAGGCTGGTGCTTTCGGCTTCATGCTTCTAGAAGCATTGTGTGATTGTAGCTTTTTCTTCCTTTTAACTGCCAGTGGGGGTTTGAACTGATTGGCTGGGAGCTTGGCTGTGTTCTGATTGGGTGGAGGTGTGTTCTGATTGGTTAGGGGCTTGGCTGTGCTCTGATTGGATGGGGGGTTGGCTGTGCTCTGATTGGATGGGGAAGTGTTCTGTTTGGGTGGGGGCTCTGTTGTGCTCAGGTTAGTCTGAGTTGCAGGGGGATTAGAGATGGTGAGCCGCATAGCTGTTTGGCTTGCATTCATGGATGGTTGTGCCTCATCTTCATGGTGGGGGTCAGTTTGCTTCATGTATGGATTGGAGGGGTTTAAAGTGGCTAATGATGCAGCTGTGGTCTGGCTTCTGGTTTGTGGTCGTGCCTCATCATCAGTGTGGGTTTGGGTTTGCTTTTTGCGTGGATGTGTGGTGGTGACATCCTGTGTGGTTTTTGTGAGTGTGGGTCTGGTGTCATTGTTTGTGTTAGGGACTCGTTTGTCAATAAGGGCGGGTTTCCAAATGGCTGGTAGGCGGGAGGTATCATCTCGTTTGTTCATGCTGTGTGGGCATTTTTCTATCATAGTTCTGGTCTTTTATACACACACACACACACACACACACACATACAAACACACACTTTGGAGTCAAATTAGAATGTTAATTCATGAGCCATGTGAAGTCATTCAAGTTTTTCTGCAACAGATACTGGGATATATATGAAAACAGTATATTTGGTTGGGTAGAAGCAATGTACTATTACTGATACATTGGTTATTTTTCCTTTGCTAATCTCTCTGGAAATGTAGAAATGGCTTTTTTTAACATCTATACCACTTGAAGTGTGATGAATTTGTCTAAGCTTTTTATAGATGATCAGTAGAATAAATGCTAATTAGCTTTGGGGGAACACATTCAAAGCCCTGTCCCAAATGTCTAGGCTCTATGCATGTGTGCATGGATGCTCTTGTCCTGATCCCAGCTATCACTTGCTCTTTTTTGCTGACATTGTATTTTTATTGTGGATTATTTTATTGTGGAAAAGTTAAGACAGTTTAGTAACTTTTTTTTATTTTTAAGTCAGCTTGTTCTACTCATTATGACAGATCAATGCTATAAGAAATCCCAAAGATGATTTATTTCAGAGATAAAAAAAATGATTGACTAGGTGTATTTCACTCATATGACAATAATGATAGCTTAAAAATAATCCACATAGATTTACTGCAAAATAATTGTGAACCATGGTTAATGCTACCATGTTTGTTTTCCTAACCTTCAGCATATTAAGCAATGATTCACAATGTTGGGGACTCTCCAGAAAAGAAAGTTTAAAAATATACTAACCATTAATTCATCTTGGTCACTTTAATTTTTATAAAATACATTTTCCTTAATACATATGAAAACTGTGTTCACTCTTTATATCATTTCAGAGCATTTTAAAAAAGAAACTCACGAGATCTTCCTTTTGAAAATGAGGATGGGTACTTATCTGCAAAATAAGTGTCTCAGCACAATTGTCCTGAAGAAATATTATTAATATGTATTTATCACAGTATTATTAGTTGTTAAAAGCTGATGAAGTTTTTATCATTAAAGATGTCATTGCCTCTTATCCTCATTAATAAGCAGTGATTGGGCAGATTATAATCTGAGAGAGAATGAGCATCAAAATAATGCATATACACACATGAACACGTAAACAAATCACAGCAAGCGACTTTACAGCCTTGTATTTAAAAGAAAAGAAAAAGAAATACTCCTGTTCCAATGGATCTATCTAACCAACCTGAAGAATTAGAAATCAACAGTTCATTTTTATTTCAGCCTGGAGGGTTGTTGTTTTTTTTTTTTCAAATTTAGTGCCAGAATAAATTGCAGAGCATTTATTATCCAAACAGATATGGAAAGGTCAATTGGAGTACAACATTTTAAACCTATAGAAGAGCATTTCAAGAATCACAAGGAGTGAAAGGAACACCTGAATTGCTTGGTCCTCACCCAAGCAATTTTCCATTTCAGAAGCAATGATTACACTGGTAGCATTTAAATTTTATTCCAAGACAACATAAGAAAATAACATAATAACATAAATGAGACAGCCAAAAACATTCATGAATACTGAAGAATACAATACAATACAAGGCAAATACAGGCAGTCCTCTCCTTACAACTGTTCATTTATTGACAATTTGAAGTTACCATAGCACTGAAAAAAGTGACTAATGACCATTTTTCACACTTATAAACATTGCAACATTTCCATGGTCACATGATCAAAATTCAGACACTTGGCAACTGGCTTATATTTATGATGCTTGCAGTGTCCCGGGGATCATGTGATCCTCTTTTGTGATCTTCTCACAAGCAAAGTTGATGGGGAATCCAGGTTCACTTAACGTGTTACTAACTTAACAACTGCAGTGATTCACTTAACAACTGTGACAAGAAAGAGCATAAAATGGGACAAAATTCACTTAACTGTCTCACTTAGCAAATTTTGGGCTCAAGGCCAAAAGTGTAGAGGGCTACCTGTGAAGACTATTAAAAAACACAAGCTTGCAATAAGTCAATGAAAAACAACCACCACAACAACCATTATGCCTCTTCTACCAATCAGGTAAATCTAAAAAAGATAATATCAGGCACACTGATTCCAAAACAACAAAAATGTAATGCTTTTCTGATTAGGTCTGCACTGAAGTTTCATCCCATAGAAGTTTCTAACAACTTATAGAATCTCTGAACTACTATTAGTCACTCCTATTTTTTGCCAATAATAAGACCATGAAGGTTCAAGATTTTAGATTTCTGCTAAAGAGCTATTTGGAATATAAGCAGTATTTGTTTAGATTAGATGCTAACGAAACTGTCTCACAATTAAGGATTATCTGTTTTCCAGGGGTTTTTTGGATTAAAGGTGAGAAAGATTATCCTGTTGTACACAGGTGTCCCAGGAGGACAGGACAGAAGAAAGTATAACCCAAGTTGTAATCCTTTAATGATTAAAATAAATGTTTTCTATCTGTGTTACTGCATACTCAAACTTTATATGGTAATATGAAGTTCATTGTATCATACTCCTGGGGGAAATACACATCACTAAACAATTCTTCCTAAGCAATCTTCCAGTGAAATCACCAGTACCACAGTACCTTTATAAAATCCAGTACAATGAAAAACTATCAAAAACAGGTCTACATGATTATGGCTTAACGCTTCTATAAGCTAGTTAGAAACTAGCTGCTTTGCAAGCTGTCCTGGGTACTATTAGAATTTAAAATGAATTTCATGTTTGCCCTGTGGAACTGTGAGAAATTTGGGTAGTCCTGATCCTGTTTGCCTTTTGAAAGGCTTCAAAAACAAGGATTTTCTCCCACATATCACTTAGAAGATTTAATGACAGTTTGCATTGCTTCTGCTTGTTTGTACTTGTCTCTGGTACAATATGCTTTATTGAATATAATGTTTATTATTTACTGTTTCTAATTATGTACACAATGAGTCATACATTGATGGAATGGTTGATCTAAGTGAATATGCATTCCAAGTCCTCAGCTTTAGAAATTTCCACTCCCAATATTAGTTTTTTCCCCAGGAGCTTCTAAATTGATTGTGTTGATTTCAAATAGAATTCTCCTTGTGATTATGAACCCTGGTAGTAAAAATAGGATTCATAACTCTGGCACAATTATGCTAATGTGTCTATTCATATTCAGCTGAATGTGAGCAGAAACACTTTTCAGACTTTCTTTTAAATGCAGGAAAAATATGTATATGAAGGGAAGATAGTACTAGGCTTGTGTATTCTAAGGAAATGCTTACCCATTCTCAGCACAATGATCTAACAGAAAGCACATGACAATCATTATTTCTTTTAATTTTAAAATTAGGAAGGATATGCATGCAGCCTTTGTAATCTTAATGGCTGTTATGTCAGTTTTAGGCTGTATTGTTCTCACATGTACTATTGAGCTAATTATAATCAGTCATCAATAATTTGAAAGCCAATCCCAGAAAGACAGAAGAGATTTTTCAAAGGAAATCAGTGCATGCAGACCTCCTAATGAAAATGGCACTTGAAGCAATTCAACAAAAGAAGCTCTGAGAATACACAGGCATTCACCAGCTTTCCTAGGTAGAATTGAAAGAGTCTCCCACCTAACTTGAACTCTCATAATAAGCAGCTGCTTTCTGGCAGCTTCAGAAGACAGTGCTTAAGGAGACTCATGAGTGTGACAAAAAGTTGACAAAATTGATTGGTATTTCAGGTTTAGTGGTCTCCAGTGAGCGTTCCTGAGTTTCTCTGTCTGATTTTGATGAAGTGTTTTTATTTGTCTGTCTACCAGGAGAATATGGGAAAATTTGAAATAGAGAAGCAGGTCTTCTGTTTAGTTTTATCAGGCACCACTTAGCTGTGTTATAATTTATTTTGCAGAAGAATGAAATTTCTCATGAGGTTTTGTGGCTAACACAGTTATAATGCAAATGGCTACTGCTCAAATCCTTGTCGGCAGACAGCTGTTTTTCACTTTCAGTGGAAGAGAGAGGAAACATTCCCCACTCTAAAAGAAAATAAGAAAAAAATAACCATTCTGCTTTAAAAGCTGCATGGGTCCAGCTTATTTGGTACCTAGACCTGCCCAAAATTATAAAGAGTTACTGTTTGGCAGACTATAGGTTAACATGAAAATTGGATATGAGTCACCAGCGAGGAACTACTGCAGATACAGTACTTAGCACTTGAATGGGATTGAAATAACTCTCTAGTGCAGGGGTGTTAAACTGCTGGCCCGCAGGCTGGATGCATCATAGCGAAACTGCGCCCATCCCATTGCAGGCAATGAAAAAAGTCACAATATGTTGTGACACATCACGTGTCGTTGCGAGTTTGACACCCCTGCTATAGTGTATCTCCAGGACAAACAGTTGACATGGCAGACATTGTCTTGTTAAATATAACAGAGCTGAGTTCCTTTTATTTGTTTCAAAATTGGCTGGATAAAGTTTCCCTGGTAAGAAACAACTTCTCTGCTTATCTCAATTGTCTGGTTCATTTTTACCTTGACTGTATTGAGTACTAAGGTGGAACTGTTTATAGCAGTTCTTTGGGCAGTATTGCTTTATTTTCCAAGAATTATAGCCAAGCCAAGAGCATGAAGCCAAGATATCAGAAACTGTTGTTCTGATCATTATTTCTATTGTTGGTTTTTTGAAAGTATTCGGTGTAGATATAGAAAACAACTAAAATAAATATTTCCTCCAGTTTTAACTCCATCTGAATTAGGGGAAATCTGCTCAGTCAAATAATTAGGAAAAAAATAAAATACTAAGTGGAATGGATAATATGATTCATAATAAATTCATAATATTTTGAAACAATATGTAATTATATTTTGCTTTTCAGAAAAAGAAAGTAAGTGTGCAATTGTTGAACAGTTGTCTTTCAGTCACTCTAATGAGCTGCAATGTTTTATTTTCACCAGCTTAACCAGAAAAGACAATGCTTTGAAAAGTAGTCAGTCCTAAAATGATTACATGAGGGTTTTAGTACACTGAGTTCACAGCAGAAATATTTTAAAAGGCTAGTTATTGCAGAGGTTCAGCTATAGTGATTCAATACAGATTTTCTAAAAGAATATTAAATGTACAGAATACATAAACATATGTCTTCTTCACAAATGAGATTAAAAATATTGAAATTAATTCAAAAGGAGATACTAGAATCTATATGGATCAATGTAAAAAAAAAAAAGAATGGCATTGCCATAGGTGCATACTACAGGCCAATCAACCAAACAGAAAAAAAAAATAGATGTACTTTTTGCTAACCAATTAACTAATAATAATAATAATAATAATAATAATAATAATAATAATAATAATAATAATAATAATAAAGTTGGAAGGTACCTTGGAGGTCATCTAGTCCAATCCCCTGCTCAGGAAACCCTATACCATTTCGGACAAATGGCTGTCCAGTCTCTTCTTAAAAGCCTCCAGGGTTGAAGCATTCACCACTTCTGGAGGCAGGTTGTTCCACTGGTTAATTGTTCTAACTGTCAGGAAGTTTCTCCTTAGTTCTAGGTTGCTTCTCTCCTTGGTTAGTTTCTATCCGTTGCTTCTTGTCCTGCCTTTAGGCGCCTTGGAAAATAGCTTGACTCCCTCTTCTTTGTGGCAGCCCCTGAGATATTGGAACACTGCTATCATGTCCCCCCTCATCCTTCTCTTTGTTAAACTAGACATACCCAATATGAGTGCAGCAATGTATGGCAGCAGCCAAAAAAGCCAATGCAATCTTAAGTTGCATTAATAGAGGAACTGAATCAAGATCACGTGAGGTACTAGTACCATTCTATAAAGCCTTAGTAAGGCCACACCTAGAATGCTGCATCCAGTTTTGGTCACCACTCTATAAAAAAATGTTGAAACTTTAGAAAGAATGCAGAGAAGAGCAACAAAGATGACTAGGAGCCTGGAGGTTAAAACAGCAACAAGAATAGTTGCAAGAACTTGGCATGGCTAGTCTAGAAGGACCAGGAGTTACATAATAGCAGTGTTCCAATATTTGAGGGCTTGCACAGAGAAAAAGAGGACAACCTATTTGCCAAAGCACCCAGACAAGGGACAATGGATGGAAACCTATCAAGGAGAGATTCAACCAAGTAATAAGGAGAATGTAATAGTAAGAAGAATCTGATAGTAAGAAGAATCAACCAATGGAACAACTTGCCTTCAAAAGTTGTGGATGCTTCATCACTGGAGGCTTTCAAAAAGAGACTGGGCAGCCACTTGCCAGAAATAGGGTCTGCTGCTTGACCAGGGGTTGGATTAGATTAGGGGTAGGCAACCTTGGCTCTTTTATGACTCATAAAAGAGCCAAGATTGCCTACCCCTGGACTAGATGATCTACAACAGGCAGGTCAAACTTGTGACATCATGTGATGTTGCGCAACGTATCAGGACTTTTTCCCAATGGGGTGTGTGCAGTTTTGGCATGATGCATCCGTCCCACGGGCCGGCAATTTGACATGCCTGATTTACAAGGTCCCTTCCAACTCTGTTATTCTGTATTCTGTACTTTTCAAAAGGAAAAGTCTCACTATGCTACGTAGAAAACCAACTACTCTGTGATATAAAAGTGCAATATCAGTTAGTAGAATGCTGTCTTTGACCATCAACGCTCCCTGATCACAAATAAAAATAAATAAAATGTACCCTTCAAGAATAGCCTATAATATTTATCAAACTCAGTAAAAAATATTTCTCAAGAGTATTTAGCAGGACCCATTATCACTACAATTTTATGCTTCTTTTAGTCTCTTTGTGGTTTTTATGTTGTTTTATGATTGTTATAGTTTTTTTACTGCTGTTTTTATTGTTATTGGAATTTGTCTTCTTTTATTTTGTGATGCACCATATAAAAAGTACAAGATAAAAACACATGCTGCTAATTAGGGCTCCTTTATCTGGGCTGCACATGTTCAAAAGATCACTAGATGGTAGTAATGAGAGACAGAAAATTAATTCTTTTGCAACCCAGATATGTTTTCTTTTTTTCTCTATATGTCTCCCTCTCTCTTTTTTGAAAAATTACATAGTCCAGTTTTGCTACGTTTTTCTTAAAGCTGCATCAGCTTTTCTAGCCTGCCATTTAAAATAGCATACAGTCATAACCCGCTGCATAGTTTTAGAACAGTGTTTCTCAACCTTGACAATTTTAAGGTATGTGGACTTCAACTCCCAGAATTCCACAGCCAGCATTGCTGGCTGTGGAATTCTGGGAATTGAAGTCCACATGCCTTAAAATTGTCAAGGTTGAGAAACACTGTTTTAGAAAGTAGGTTTGATGGAAATCAGTGAGACTCCATGCAAATGCATTTAGATAAAAATGGAGACCTTGACTGGCAAATGAGAGATCTTGTTGTATAAATCCTGACCCTTAAATTCAACAGTTTTCCAAGAGAGAGAAAAGAAAATAGATATAATGGGGGGGGAGACACTTGGGTCTGTTTCTTTAAAATCAGACTTTTTAATGCAATCTTTGGGACAAATCTAGTTGCCTTCACAATGAAATGCTGATCATCTTACACTATAGTTAGTTGTCTCCCTTGATTGGGATGTAGCACATGCTGTGACAACTGCATGGATTGGCAGAAATTAGTTTATTATTGTAACAACTCAAGGGAGTCACATGGATTAAGGGAAAACATTTACATTAGAACAAATTACATTCCTCCCCCCCAAAAATACCTAATTGTTACACTGAGAGCTTTTACACTCTTGTAATTGTGGTATCCTAATTACACACATTGCATTATTTAAAAAAGAATGTCATTGTTGATCTGTAATATCCTCTACTTATTTACAGTTGCATATTTGAACAAGGAGCAAGAGTTCTTCCTGCAATGTAGCACAGAGAGATTATTATCTGCTCACAAATACAAAATTAATTCAGCAGAGATGATGTATTCTCCAACAAATGAGGAGGAAAGAAAGAAATTTCTCCAGAGGCAAGACATTCTACAATTGTTTCTTTTAAAAAAAATGTATCTAATTAACAAAACACTTACCATCTGCAGTGACTGACCTGTCAGACGGTTCCTAAGAGATAATTTCACGGACATTATATGTATGCATAGGCATATGTAGATGTATATAATATCAACAATGTGAATTTAACTTCTAGAAAATAATGTTATTCTGTGAACAGAAATTACAAGTACTCAAGATGTAATTAGTTTATGAAGAATGCTGATTAACACTTGTGTGCTGATCAGATGAGTTCAGCTGAACAGAACGCAACAATATTGTTAGTATTATCAGTAAATATCCCATAGAAGGGGGAAATGTAGTTCAGGATTGAATGTTAAATCCTTGGTGCTCTCTGAGCTTGGATGTTACCTAGCTGGTAATGTATGCAATAAAATCACCATGCTCAAAGAGCACCAAGGACTTGTCAGTATTTTATATGATATTCATATGAAATCCACTTTTTGAACATGGAAAGAATTTTCAGTAAACTCAAGTGCTTCTCAAACTGCTTAGAACCAGATTCAAAAGTGTTCTTCAATGTGTTTTTTTTTCCTAATTCAATCTCAGTATCAGGGTACTTCATAATTTACTTTGCTGTTGTTACCTCCATCCTTGAGAACCCTGCTAAATGAAAGAAAGAAAGAAAGAAAGAAAGAAAGAAAGAAAGAAAGAAAGAAAGAAAGAAAGAAAGAAAGAAAATTAACACAGCAATAGGATAAACAAGCTAACATCCAATGAGTTAGGAGATCTGGTAAGAAAAAAAGCCCAAATTATCATGTTGGAATAAATCATTCCTCCTCTACCTGTTTTACAAATAATATACATCTGCAGAGACAAACTAATGAGTCATGTAAGACACAAGACAATCTAGAAAGTTATTCCTGAATATTAGGCCTGATAATTTTACACTGCCCAAAAATGATTTATAGCATTCTATTTTTTTAAGACTATTGTTGTAGTTTTTCATCAGTATTTATAAATAAACAAAAATAATTTATTAATTTTGCCTTAGAGCAGGGGTGTCAAACTGCCGGCCTGCAGGCTGGACGTATCATCTGGAAGCCATGCCCACCCCATTGCTGGTAATGGCAAAACCATCCCGATACGTTGTGTGACATCATGTGATGTCGTGAGTTTGACATGTCTGCCTTAGGCTTAGAGGATAGGTGAGAGATCTGAAGATTTTTCTCAGATACATTATTTTTCAATAGTATAGACTGCATTTCCCCCCCCCCCAAAAAAGAATCAGCAATGAAATTCTTCATAATTTGGATGTGGGTATGTTCACCTCTAAAATATTCTACAAACTGCAAAAAAAAAAAATAGATATCTATGGGAAATAATAGGTTGTGTTGTGATATGTTGTGAGCCTCTCCGAGTCTCTGGAGAGGAGCGGCATACAAATCTAAATAAATAAATAAATAAATAAATAAATAAATAAATAAATAAATAAATAAATAAATAAATAAATAAATAAATAAATAAATAAATAAATAAATAAATAAATAAATAAATAAATAAATAAATAAATAGTAAAGCTAACCACACAGTTAGTTATAAACCACAATTAAATTATTCATGAAAAAAAAACCCGGAGTCAATACAAAGAAATTAGAGGTTACCAGCTCTGAAGCTATATGTCTCCCATTGACTATAATGAAGAAAAAAATAGCTGTGTTTTTTATTTATTTTACACTAAATTGAATGAACTTTGACAAAGGGAGAAAGGCTGCTTAATTATAAAAAACAAAGTGCTTGGGTTTAGTGCTGTTTATCTTTTAATTTAGAGATGTTTGCTTCTTTGTCTGTTAATGGAAGATGACTGTAATAACTTTTGCTTTACAATCAAAAGATTCTCTCTCTCTCTTTTTTTTTGTTCTTACTGACCTGTTATACGAATAGAGACTGCCATATTTCAGACATATAAATCTTAGAACAGAAATAAAAGTGCATAATTATTAGGTAAGAACAGGTTCACAGGTTCAATAGAGAAATTTGGAAGGAGATAATTAAATCAGTTTGTGCTTTAAGATACTTGCAGAAAGAGAACTTACTGTATAGTTATATATATATATATATATATATATATATATATATATATATATATATATATATATATATATATATATATATATATATATATACATATATATATATATACATACACATACACATACACATACACACACACACACACACACACACACACACACACACACACACACACACACACATATATATATATATATATATATATATATATATATATATATATATATATATATATATATATATATATATATATATATATATATATATATATATATATATATATATATATATATATATATATATATATATATATATATATATATATTAGATTACAGGAGAAGGGAATTCACCAACAAAGACTAGGTGAAGAATATTCATGTCATTTACAAAAAAAAAATAAGATACAGAAAGTACAGTCACACAATAAGAGAAAAAGAAAACCATGTATGGAGCATACTAAACGTTCTGCAAATGGCTAAGATGAGCCAGGGGTTAAAAGAAAGTTGTATAAGCAATGGGAGATGGATATAAATGAGCAAGGAGGTGTCCCATCTAGTAGCTAATATCTCCACAAAACAAACTGGGAAGGGTGAAATACAAAAGAGAACTCGGGCTTGCAAAGCAATAAAACAGTAAAAAGAATTTTGGAAGGTAATACCGTATATGAGGAATAAAATACTAAAAGGGAAGGAGGTGGGTCCATGATAGAATATTATAGAATAATGACAGGTTACAGGGAGAGTGATGGCTCAGCAGTTAAATGCACTGAGCTTGTCAGCTAGAAAGCTGACAGCCCAGATTTGAGACTTGAGCAGCATACAAGGAGGTGATAGTAGGAAGGTAGGAAAGTGGAAGATACTGTATGCCTGGATTTCAACAAAATCTTTAATAAAGGCTCCTGAGCCTTCTCATTATGCATCCAAATTATAATAACTCACACTTGACCATTTGCCCCTCAAATGAGAACTTTGGATTGATTTGTTCCCTGATATTCTCACAAATCTTCTTCAAAATCAAAGTTTAAAAGCATCAATACTCTTTCTAGCCTGGTTTTTTTCAAAATCCAACTTTCACCTCCATAAAGTGCCAAACAGAAATACATTGCCAGCAGGGTTCCAATCTTTATAGATGTAGGCATATTCCAACATCTGAATATCTATTCCAAGACCTTCACTCCTATTCCACCTTGTGCCCATCTGTGCCATATTTTTTAACTCTGGTTCCTTTACTGCTGACTGTTGCTCCTAAAAGCAGAAACTATTCATCATTTCAGTATCATTATTATCAGTTCTAAAGCTAGTTGCTGTACCTATAATCATTAGTTTGGCCTTTTTTATATTTAATCACAGTCATGTTTTTTTTTCACTGTGCTTCTTGACTTTCATTACCAGAGCTTGCAGAACATTTGCATTTTCAGCTATCAGAGTAGCATAATCAGCATAGCAAAGGTTATTGATGTTTCTTCATTCAATTTTATAACCACATTCATCTTCTTCTAGCTTCCCTTGATATATATTCAGCATATGGGTTGAATAAACAAGGGGAGACCAGGCACAATTTCAGATTCCTTTGCCAACCTTGAGTCAGTTTGTTTCACCATTTTCTGTCCATGTTCATAATTATATGCCATGGAATAGGTTTTGCATGAGGACAATTCAGAGCACATTTCACAGCTTAATATAACTGACACAACCAAAGTCCTTTCTATATTCAATGAAGCACATAGTGATCTCACTTAAAAAAAAAAGATGTTGATAAGATCGAGTGAGTTCAAAGTTGGGTAACAAAAATGAGAGAAGGTTTGAGGGACAAAACATACCTGGAGAGATTGGAGGAACTGAATATGTACAGCCTGGAGGACAGAAGGGAAAGGAGGGAGGGGGACATGATCAAAACCTTTAAATATATTCAGAGTGTGAAAAAGGTTCTGGAACGTAGTATTTTCCAATAATAAGCAAAAATCAAGAATACAGGTGCATGACCTCAAACTGATAAGTGGGAAATTCAGAAGTGATGTTATAAAGCAGACATGTCAAACACAAGGCCTGGGGGCCGGATGCAGCCTGCAAAGTGGTTTCATGTGGCCTGCGAAGCCATCCTGGAAACAGTGAGGGAACGGCCCTGCTGCCTTGGCCCTGGCCCAGGCCAGCCGGGAGCCAATGTACAATTTTGTGGTGGCCATCTATGCTGAAACACATTCAGTCTTAGCTCCATAAGCCCCTCCCCCTGCATGGCCTGAAAAGAACAGTAAGGCTCCTCCAGTGGACCATGCCTTGGCACTTGCCCTGGTCCCACCCCCTTCTGCCAGAGACCCTCAGATCTGTCCCACTCCTGCCCAGGTCCCCACATGCACCCTTGACATGAACGACATAGAGCTGGCCACACCCACCCACTAGGCCACACCCACTCCACCCACCCCCATCCAGTAGGCTGCACCCACCCTGGCCACACCCACCCAGGCCCCTGACAGCAACTGCAGTGCTGATGCGGCCCTCAATGAAATTGAGTTTGACACCCCTGTTATAAAGTATTACTTCACAGAAAGAACAGTGCAAGCTTGGAACCAAGTTTCAGCAGAAATGGTAGGTCAATCATCAATAAATAAGTTCAAACATGCTTGGGATAGACACATCTATCATCCAAAAATAAAATAAATAAATAAATAAACAAAATATTAATAATTAAAATTAATTAATTAAAAGAAAACAGAAACAATAAAGCCCTCAAAAGGCAGAGTCAATGAATCACTGGATCTTTTTTGGCTATCAGTTTTCTATGTTTTCTGTCTTTTCTTTTTGGTATTGTTTGGCTCTTTTTCATTTATCCAGTGTGCATCAGCAATAATGTATGTCATTCTTCAGCCTTTTCTAAAATGGACCTGAAATCTGGTATCTCTTTTTCCACATAAGGGTCTGATCTATGTTGGATGATCCTAAGCATTGCCTTGTTAGCATGTGAAGTTCAGCATATTGAATGAGAGCTTGCACACTCCAATAAATATCCTTTGGTATTGACATATAACTGACATCTTGCAATCTGTTGGCCATTGGATCTTTCTTCAGATTTGTTGGTGTAAATTGATTAGGACCTTTACTGATTCTTCTGTGGTTTGCCACATTTCTGTGGATATTCCATCAGTTCCGTAGACTCATTGTGACACTACTTTTTTTGCTAAGGTTTTCCCAAAGAATTTTATCTGGCTTTAACTACTGTATTTTTTTCCTCTTTTCTTGGCAATTATCAAAAATTGTTCTGATATGTGGTTTGATTTCTTCTGTTTCTTGGTATTTAGCTGCCTCTTTGCACATTGATCCTTAAACAAACTGTTCAGCCAATTCCATATTTCTCTACCAATGAAGTTCAGGATTTCATAGCAATTCCTGATTAACTCTTGAAAATTGTGGATATAGAGATCAAATTTCTATATTGTATAAACTTATTTAGTCTGACCTGGAATTTGCATACAAATAGTTCATAATCTGTTCCAGAGCCAGCCTCTGACTCTGTCTTTGCTATTATATCTGAACAGTTCTATCTTCTTGTGCCAATAATACAGTAGAGTCAAATTTATTTCTACGTACATCATGACTATACTTCATATTTTCTTTGTTCGAATACTGTGTTAGCATTGAAGAAATCACTGGATTGGCAGAAATTGATGTCATTCTTCTGATTCATGTCTATTTTCTATATTTTTGTCCTATTTCCAACTTTTGTATTCCAGAAGCAGCACATTCTGCTTGCATGTTCTGTCAATTTCAGATTGAACTCGACTATAGCAGTCATCAACCTCTTCTTCTCCATCAGTGTTTGGAGTGTTAGCTTGGATAATGACATATAAAAGGATTCCTTATAAAGTCAAACAGATATTTGATCATTGACTGCATTATAGTCAAGTAGTGTCCTTGCTATAACCATCTTGAGTATGAAAGAAGCACCATTTTTCTTATTTTTCATGCCTGAGTAACAAATAGTATGATGTTGTGACTGAAAATGGCAATCTATTTCAATTCATTGATGCCAAAGTGTTAAGGTGTGGCTGATAGATTTCATTTTTCATTGTGTTGAGATTTCCACATTCATCCTCTTTTTATGTTCCATATTCATACTGTAATTCTTTCTTTGGGTTCTGGATTTCGCTTTGAATTTTCTTTTCTTTCATGGTAACATGCTTTAATCTAGTCATGTTATAAACACCATTAATATTCTGACAGATCCTCCGTTCTTCCTCAGTAATCTGTTGAGTGCCATCTAACCCTGGAGTCTATCATCTGGCACTATATTATGTATTACTTTGTATTGTCTAGTCAAATGATTTTCTTGGAAAAAAGTAAAAAAGTACTTTACCATCGTCTTTCTCCCTATTGTATGAAATGGTACCTTTCCCACTGGTACTAAAATAATTATGTACCTCCAACATTTTCCTAAATTGTTGCTTCTCAATACAGGTTCCTGCTTTCTTTAGCTGGTATCTGGGATAACCTTCACATCTTAAGTGGCTCTGCTAGGATTATATATATGTACAGTATGTATGTATGTATGTATGTATGTATGTATCTATCTATGTATGTATGTATGTATGTATGTATGTATGTATGTATGTATGTATGTATGTATGATGCTGCATAAAATGCCACCACTGAGAAAGATGATCAGATCAGAAGTGACTGAGAAGAAACAGCAGCCGAATATATGGGGCACACCAATGGTCCATGACTGAAGAACAGAAATAAACCAGAGATTTCTGCAGCAGAAGTAGGACAAAGCAGGAAAAAGGAAAGGAACCAAAACAGCCGTAAAAAAGACAGTATACAGTAGATTGCTGATGAAATACAAAATCCTTGGTGCAATTTCAGGTGAAAAGGACAGTGGGTTACAGAGAGAAAAACAAAAGTAATCTCCTCATTTTTCTCTTTCTTTCCTAGCAGCAACAAGACTAGCAAAGTTTGGAAATTAACATTCCACTGCTGACAAGATTAGCAATTCTGAAAGAAAGAAATAGGTGACAGTGGTAGGCAGACAAATAAGCATTAAGGAACTGAACAAAAGAGACTGGATAAGTATATGCAGAACCATAATGTTATGTTAGTATTTTCTTTTGTACTCACTTATACATGCATAGTAATTACACCATTCTTTACTGCAATCTCTTCTAAATAGCAATAGATGATACTTTGATTGAATGATCTCTTGAATTGGGTCCTATCTTTATCCACCCTCCCACAGACCCCAGTTGGGCTATGTGGTGATAGAACATAAACTTTAGTAGTAAAAAGGTTTTGTGCCATGAATATGAACTCAGCACATGCCACATGTATCTTTGCTGCATATTGTATTAAGGCTGGTCTTAAAGGATTTTGACTAGACTATTCCAGATGGACAGGGTTTTCCTGTTGTTTGAAAGACTACTTCTAAATATTCAAGAGTTTAACTTTTTCTATTGCATGGTCATCTAACTGCCAGTATTGAATTTTGCAGTATTATGACATGGGGAAAAATGTCTTAAAATAATTGCTCCCTAAGGGCTCTTATCTGCACAAGAGGACACAAGGTTCTTTTCATGTCAGCTAGGGTCAATGATATTATTACAATGTCATGTATATGCATAGATAATCACTCTTCCTTAAGTGGACCAACAACTGGATTATTTAATCATTTAATAATTAGGGCATCAAGATATAGTTATATCTGATACTTCTACTCACAGAAACCTCTCTTATAAGATGGCCTGGCCTATACCTAACTTTTAGTTATGAGACTTCCCAGAATCCTAAAACCTATGTTAGTTTTCCTTCCTCATAATAGTAAAAACAAAAGGCTTCTGTTAACAGCACTCTTTTGTTCTTTCAATTTGAACCATAGGTTATCTCTTGAGATTATCAAAAGTTGTCCTAAAATCAATAAATACTAGATGTTTTGCATACATTTTGCTAATTATGCCCAGGGGACTGATAGGGCAATAAGTTGCTAGAATTTCTCTGTTGCTTTTTTGAAAATTGGAATAATTGTAGCTAGATCTTAATCCCTTGGGATCTGAATGGTGCAGCTAATTGTGGTGGAAAGAGAGGCCAATTCACAACTTCTAGCATTTATCTATAACTTTGTCAGTAATAAAAAAATATGGAGCCATCCCAGATTTTAAATGTTTTATTATAGCCCTCCTTTTCGCAGCTTGTTACGAGAAACCATTAGGGGAAGCAATTAAATTCTATGTCCAAAACAAAGTCCAATGCTCAAACCCATGATACAGTACACAAAATTAACTAGGTTTCTGTGGAGATTTGGGATGAGGATCTCAAATAAAGATGAATATATCACCAGAAAAAGGTAGAGTTCTTTAATTATGATGTAAGAAGTCTTATGGATTCTCCTTCATCTTCTCTTTCCATTTCCATTCCATCTTTCCATTTTCCATTTTCACTCTACTATTCCTAAGTGGAAAATAAAGTAGAGCGTTCTTTATATAGCCTGAAATGTTCCACAAAACCTTTCTTTGCTCCTTGACATTTATAGACACCAGGGAAAAACCTGAAAAAGGTGCCTTTAGAATTACTTGATTTGGTAGTGAAGAGCAAAGTTGAAAATGATCCAAGAAAGTATTATTTGAAGCATTACCCAAGATTTCAATATAAATCTATTTGAATCTGACACACATATTTTAGTTACCATAGGTTCTTGTTCAGGTGACAGTTTTACATACATTAGTCAAGAATTATTATCTGAGATAGAAATAAGGCTGGGACACAAATTATTTGAAGAAGGTATCTGATATATTTGAAGGTATAATGGTAACATCATCAATTATTGAATGTTTGGCAACCAAGCAAATGTGAATATTTAGCAGGATTATGATTATGATTATATTTAACATCACACCATGGAGTGTGACTATGTTAAACAGAATTTGATCCTAAGCAGCTCTCTAACTTTTCCTGTTCTTTCTTTGGATTCCTTCAAGAAAGAAGGAGTAAGGAATTTTCAATTTAGGTTCTCATTTACTAACCTTGAAAGGATAGAACACTGAGTCAACCTTAAACCAGTCAGGATCGAACTCCTGGCTGTGGGCAGAGTTACCCTGCAATAATGCATTCTAATCATGGCTCCTAAAGTAGAGGCATCAATGTAGGTCCTTGAGGAGGCCATAATAATGAACTGAAAGTGTGAAAATATTGCATGTATAGTTGGAATGGGCATTTATTACATAACTCATCAAGCTATTATTCTGAACTTCTGGGAGAAGATGGTGAACTGAAGATAGCTCCACTAAATGTAGAGCCTGTGACAAGAATGGAATGAAGACTCAGAGAATAATCCAGCTCTTTGTAATTTCTTTCCCAACAAGGAGAGAATTTGTGATCATCCACAAGTGCTCCATACAATTGCTCATCACAAGTAGACTACAAGACAGCAGTCTTGGGTTGGTTTAGAGATCTGGGAAACAAGGTAATAGCCATCTTTTTGCCCAAATTTTGGTTGGCACCTTCAAAAGAACATTGGGTTTGCATATTTTCTTTTCTAATCACTTTCAAAAATTGCTTGTTTGTTTGTTTATTACTAAAAGGAACACTTTAATCTCCTATCTCATCACTCAGAAATAAATGTTCACAGAAGAACCTGTATTTGTATATTCTAAGACTAATAATATACTGTAATAATACAGCAGTTACACTTTTTTTAAAAGAAACACTTGGACAGAACAAAGAAGCAAATTCTTCTAGCTGTCCTATCCTGTCTTGCTATTTCTATTCCATCTTATTATGATCCAATATGTTTATATATAGGTGTGGGCAGATACCTCCATAAAACTCATTTCTGAGCTAATATTATCAGTGAAATAGAGAAAGGAAAAATTAGAATTGTACAATGTCATTAAGATAATATCAGTGAGTAATTATGTGCTACAATTACTCTCTAAGCGATTAGATCAGATAACCTTGAGGCCACATTGAAACGAAATAGGTATAGGCTGGATAAAATCAGTGTCTTCATAGTAGACCACATTGCCCCATGTCAGTCTCAATATTTGCAAAGAAAGAGGAAAATGCTCAGTAAGCCTCTATGGATGTATGCAGTCCTAGTTTAACACTTTCACTTATATTTCTTACTGTGGTACTTCAATAATGAATTATTACTATAAATGTGATAATGGCTGCATGGTAATTTTCTCGGAGTTTATCAATGGGCTCAGCTGCATTAGAAATTCTTTGAGAAGTCATGCAAAAATGAGTGGCATTAACTACTTCAATATTAAAAACTTTCCAGATGATAGTATCAGTGTCAGAAATATGAGAACTCCCACATGCACTTGGCTGGGATTTATGGGCTCAGAATGAAATTCCTGGCTGAAGTATCATGTTGGTAATTCTCCCCTTGTTGAAATTCAAAGTCCAGAAAAATATCATATGGGAATTGAAATGGAAGAATCTCTGAGAAATACTGTATGCAGAAAGATCATTTACTGCATACACCATGACAAAGAAAGGAAGGTTTGACTTAGTGATGAAATGCATCATCACAACTGAACAACTGAAATGCTCATCATATGTGATCATGCTTTGTAAACTGAATATTTCTCCACTCCCACAGTCAGTCACAAAAGTATGGCTAGTAAAAAAAAGGTTGTGAATGAAAGTTGGATTATTTCTATGCAGACTTTCTTCTTACAATTGAATTATCAAAATTACCTGCACAGTCTTTTTGAAAAGGATATGTCATTACTCTTTCAAGTTTGGATCAAGTTTGGATTTTGGTTTGAAATATAAATTGGCTTTACTGTTACCTATGGAATGCATACACAGTTAGAATTTTACAAGCCTGTTAGATTAAAAAAAAAAAAGGCCAAATGGATCACATTGCCTGAGAATACTTTCTGAGAATAGTAACTTAATGTGCAATTGAATGAGAGCAGCATTCATTAAAAGCTTCACTTGGCAAGTGGTTTAAAGACATGCTGTATAGAAAGATAAATCTATTTTATATCATGCCTATGAGTCTTAATCTTGCTTCTGGACATAGTGATTACACCTTACATTGAATTACTACTTTTTATAATTCACTGCAGTGAGGTATATCTCCATGACATCTCTAACTTACTGAGCACTTCATTATTTTTTAAAAGAGAAACTGAAAATCGTATGAAGTCTTTACAACAGCTATTTTCCAATGTTGTGAATTAAAAAAAAAAGCTGTAATAGATAGCAGATGGGTGACTCTTCCTTCTCTGACTTGCAGAGTGTGTGAAGTCTATACAAGTCTGGATTTAATGGGAGAGGGGAAGAAATCACAGTATTTTTGTCCTCTTATTTTATTCCATTTCAGAGAATTAAAAATAATCTGCTGACTAATGATCATGAACAGACCTGTTACTCTAATTCTTCCTAAACAATTCTGGATAGGAGTTAGAGATCTGATGGGGGGGGAACCCTTAATCGTTACTTAATTATTGTTTCTTTGCATATGTAGTTTACTGGTTATGGTGAGGAATCCCGAGATCAATTGTTTATAAAAAAAATCCAACCTTTTAAAAACATTCTTTGGGGAGTCCAATAAATATGTAACTTTTTTTCTGATGTATTAACTATATCCTAAATTATCGAGGTAACCTTCATTTACCATTCATTCTATGTTGATGAAATTTGGTTAATTAATCTTAGAGGACAAAGAAACAATTCAAAATGACCTTAGGTCAATCTACAGTATGATGATCATACAGGATTGGGGATATTTGGCAACAACATATGCATTAATGGAATATGAGCAAATTGAGTAATCCAGCAGTTTAAACAACCCTCTGAATCTTGCATTATATATAAATCACAAAATACAAGAATCTCCTTGTATTCTACAAGGTTAAATTGTACATGGGATATTTTGGCCAGTTACAGGCACTGAACTTTAAAAGAGAGCTAAATTGGGGCAGTCATAAAAGCACTAGGCTAAGAACTGAGTTCAAGTCCTGCCTTAGGCATGAAGCCAGCTGGGTGATTTTGAACCAATCATTCTCTCTCAGCCATAGGAAGCAGGCAATTGCAAATCACTTCTAAAACATTGTCAGAAAACTACAGCCCATGCAGTCACCAGGAGTCAAAAATTGATTTGAAGGCACACACACACCCTGCACGCACACAGACACACATTTTAAAAGGACATGGAGGAACACTTCAAAGAATTTGGAATACCTATCTTGCAAATTAGAAGACTGAAGAGAGATATGATAGTGATTTATAAATATGTAAGGGACTACTAGCTTCATGAAGGGACAGTGCTTCTTTGGTTGAAGTTAAGAACAGGATAGTTGGTTGATTATATTAAAGGCCATTTGGGCTGAATTTAACTGGAAGTACCTGAAAGTAGGAGCTATTCAACAGTAGAACATTAGCTGGAACAGTGGTGGATTCTGTCTTGCTTGAAATGTTCCTAGGATAATTATTGGTTATTGATTATATTTTTGTGTAGTTTCATGTGTTATACTTAGGTCAGTATGTGTGGAATGCCTGCATGATTGTGCAAGCAAATACTTGACCTCTTTGTCAAAGGTTACCAATGTATCTCCTATAAAAATCAGCATTTTTGTAGGAAATATATTGTTGATATCTATTCTGTAAATCAGCACTGATTGGCAAGTTACATCAAAGATATGGGAGGACTATCATTTCTGCTTTTTTATCATGCTACCTACCTCCTTCCTCTTCCTAGTGGTCAGAAAGATCTCCTCTGCTTCCCATCTCTGTTTCTTACCTAAAGGAAGAACAATTATTGATTCTGTCAATATTGTGGTGCATCATCCTTGCTGAAGCCTGTTTGGCTTTGGCTAGCTGACCACTCTGAAATGGTCTGCTTTTTAATATGTTTACCCCCCCTAATTTAATTTTAAATTGGTATTATGAATGTATTATATTGGCATCTTTTATTATACATTATTGTACATTGTTTAAATTGTTGTAAGATCCCTCTAATGCATGCAATAAGATAATGGTAATCTCTTTATAAAGAAATCCATGGTATAAAATCTTAAACAATGCACAAAAGCCTACTTTTTGTTCAGCTTTTTGCATTTAAATGTCATAGCTCCGATTAATGAACATCAAAGTACTGTTTGTTATTCAAGGGTATAAGAATTAAAACCAGCTATATATTTTGTAGCTTAATCTCTCTTTCCTATATAAAATATATTCTGTTCCAAGTAAAAGGCTTAACAGTGATGCACATGCACAAGGCAGTTTAAGCCAATATTGTTAATTAAAATAGCTTCTAGTGAGTCAAGTAAAATTTTTAGACAGATGAAAAGTTGTTGCTTTCTATTGCATTTATGAACTACGCATAGCTTTCTCTCATCTCCCCTCACCCCTAAAATGTACATGTCCAACTTCCTTTTGGTCAATTTCCACTTGTTCTATTAGCATTTACATCAATATCACTCCAAACATCCAAATATAAAATCTAAATTCTAGCCTGCCTTCTTCCTTTGGCCTCTAAGAGCGGCTGTGACCTCTTTTCCTTCATTCTGCCACATGCTTATTAGAGCCAGCAGCACAATAGATAGAGAGAAAAGACACCATGAGATAACAACAGCCAAGAGAATCTCTGTGTCAGGGAAACAACCAATGGCATTGAGAGAAGAGGTTATAGAGAGCAAAATGAACTTGACCTTGGGGTAGGCAAGTATTTTTCCACAATAAAATATTTTGATGCTTCATCTCTGGCCTGCATTCCTAGTTTTCTTGGACCAGTTCCCCCTTGGCTTTAACGGAAATTCTACAGCTATAATTGACTGAGAAAAGCAATAATGAAAAACATGACCAGAAAGGCAAAGGAGAACACAAGAGCCCTTTATTGAAAGTTTGCTTTCATATCAATAATATAAAATGAGGCTAGATGGTTAAGCTTTCAGCCAGCAATACATTTGATCTTAGAGTAATTCACTGTGTCCATAATGTTTCAAAACAAATTGTTATATCTGTCACCCGACTCATGAAGTCTTTTAATGTAGGGGTCCCCAACCCCCGGTCCGTGGACCAGTACCAGCCGCAGATGGTAGCAACCAGTCTGCACAAACAAGGAAAGCCCCATCCACAGGATGCAGGTAGCACACAAAGCCATGTCTCCTCCAGTCCGTGGAAAAACCTTTCTCCATGTAACTGGTCCCTGGTGCCCAAAAGGTTGGGGACCTCTGTTTTAATGGTCCAAGGACCAGGAGGCTTTAATAAAACCCTTTTTCTTATCAGCCTATGCTTTAAAGTAGACTGCTTGAAGATACAGAGACAGTTGTGTACTATTATGAACAACTGGTGAGAAGCTATGTCTATTGCTTATGTTGGGAAAAGTGGAAAGAAAGAGAAAAGGGTGACCAACAGCAAAGGAGATCAGTTACAGTGGTAACAAGTGTACCTTGAGAGATCTGAAGGACCAGGTTAAGGACAGATTGTCATGGAGAAAAGGTATGGTTGCTAAGATTTAACACTGATGTGATAGCACATAATCAATCAAACAACCAATCACTCAGTGTCTATTATGAATGTTGCAAAATAAATACAGGATATTGAATTAAGATGTGGAACTTAATGTGAGGCTGGGCATTCAACATTTTAATGCTTTTGTTGAATGCCCAGCTTCACATTAAGTTCCACATCTTAATTCAATATCCTGTATTTATTTTGCAACATTCATAATGCTTCTGGACTTCCGGTTTCGTCACGCAGCTGCCATGGACGGTTGGAGATCTGCTCTTTCTCCCCTGCTCAGTTTTGCATCGCTGGGGGGGCCTGAAATTGCCCTGAAGAGGTGACCAGCAAGGAGGGGCTTTTGCTGGATCAAAGGAGAGCAGCAACTTTCCTGAAGACCTGGCATTTCCCTCCAAACCAGCGGACAAAAGGACCGGCCATAGAAATATGGCTCGTCCCTAGGCTGCTAACAGCCAAAGTCACATTAACATCTGGCAACTTCAAAGCAGTGTGGAAAGGATTGGGTGAGATCTGCCTCTCTTACATCCTAATTACTTAATTACCTGCATAAGCTGCTAAAGTACTTTTCCCCCTGTGGTGAGAGAAGGGGGATTTTAGCCCTCCCTCCAGAAACAACGGCTATCAACCACTTGGGAGTTTACGTTGGGAAAAATACTGGGATCCTAATTTGAATTCTATTTTTTAAAATTGGTGGATTATAACATATGTAACTTTATGTTCTCTATTTTTTCTTCTTCTCTGATTTTTACTCTAACTATTATTGAAGATTTGGGTTCTTTTTCTCCCCCTTACAATAGAGGGGGAAAAGAAAACTGAAAAGATTCAACTAACTCTGAGATGATATTTGCTGGCTAAATTTGAGACTGTAACCTGCTATTCTTAAAGAAAGACTTGTTGATTGCCTTAAAAACAGATAAGATTCAAAGTAACCTTGAAGTACCAGCTGCAAGAAACTCAGCTCAGCTTTTTACTTGGTGGACTTTCTGATTGTAAGTTCTTTGTTTAGTCTAATATATGACAATGAAAGAAGAACAGGAATGGATTTCTCACACAGAGGAAGTACAGGAACAAACTCTTTATATGTTAAAAGCAGTTATCCAAACTCTCCGTATGCAAGCTCAAACTATGACTTCAACTAAAGAATCATCTATACAGAATTCTATAGAAAAGGGGAAACAACCAAATGTTATGACAGAAGACTTAGATACTCAACAAATACAAACTGTGGAAAACATGGGAAGGAAACTGATAATAGAGAACAAGGAAAGGACTTTTCTTATAAACCAGAAGGAATTTGAAGACAAAAAAGAAAATACAATACAAGGAGATTTTTTTTGATGATTTAAAAGCGAAGATACGAAAGATGATTTGGCAGAGGAAAAAAGCTAGAATTAGACTGAAAGGGATTGGGGTTTTAATCTATATATGAGATCTAAAATAGAATATATTTAAATGGATAGAATATGTATTTTGAATATAAGATATTGTAATGATTTGAGATTTAAAAAATTGGTTTTATAAAATTTAGAAATATAAATATCGAAATAAGAATATTATATTGTCTTATTAGTTTGTTAAGATATATGATAGAGTTTACATATAAGGTCTGTATTTTAAATAATAGATCATATGTGGAATTTGACAAAGGAATCGTGTTTAATTAAAATTTGGAAAAAAGATAAATATTAAATGTTAAATTAAAATATTAAGGGAAAATCAATTACTAGGTTACTGATTTGCTAAAAGTTTGAATGTTTATAGATAATTAAGACTTGAATTTAAGATATTGTCATGAGTTGAGATACAGGTTAAATAAAACTTAGAAGTATAAATACTAATAATTAAATTTGTATATTAGCTTTCTCTTTTTCTGGAAAGGAAGAAAGGAAAGAAGTAGAAAAAAGAAAAAGAAAATTATTAGCCGTAAATATGAAAGAGAAGACTGAGAATCTGGGATCATTTAAAATCTGGAAATGATAAAGATTAAACGTTAAATTTAAATATTAATGCAAAATTAAACTTAAGAAAAACTTATTAGGTTATTGTCTAAAAGATGGAATATCAAATTAATCAAGATATGTATAGACTGAAGATTATTAATGAATATTAGAAAGGTATTTTTTGTTTGATTGATAGAATAAGAACTGTATTGATCTGAATATGACATTAGATCTTATAGGGGAAAGAGAGGGAATTTTGTTGTTGAAATACTTTGAGATTTGTACTGATGATATTTAAATGTAATGGAATCACGATCCTCAACCGCCACGCTACTTTTCAAATATGTAAATGCAATAATGGAAAATTAATAAAAAATTTGGATAAAAAAAACATTTTAATGCTTTTGTTACAATTTTACCACAATAACACCCACCATCCTAATAATTTTTGCATTCTATTCATGTTTTCTACATTTATATCTACAAATTCAAAATCATTTATATGTATACCGTATTTTGCGCTCTATAGGGCGCACCTGCTGATAAGACGCACCTAATTTTAGAGGAGGAAAATAGGAAAAAAATATTTTGAGCCAAAAAGTGGGCTAAGAGACATATAGGTAGTCCTCAACTTTTGACAACAATTGAGCCCAAAATTTATGTTGCTAATCAATTTCCTCAACCACATCAGACATAAAAAAATTATTAGCCACAATACTATAATGAACCATGCATTTGTTTAGGATGCATGTGGGCTTTAGCTGACGTTTTTCCACTGAACATGTATCAAAAACTGCTTTATTTCTGCTTTAAAAGAAGGGAACTTTTTTTGTTCTTGGAGCTTGCTTCTTCATTCCAACTGGGTGTAACCCAGGGGTTCTCAACCTTGGTAACTTTAAGACTTGTGGACTTCAACTTTTATCAGCTGGGTTAAATGCAATCTAAGCTGCAAAAAACCTAGTATTGCAATCTAGGAAGTAAATCCCATGAAACCTAATGACCAGGAAAGGGGCAGTGGCTTCTATCCAAGCGAAGCACCTCAAACACGCACACAGACTGGAGCCTATAGTAGCCCTGTCTTTTACAGGACAAGTCTGCTCCACACCGACTATCATCCTCTCCAACCGCCCTTTGGACGCGACCAAAGAATCTAGGTAGCAGAAAGTGCTTACCGTAGGTAGGGGGATTGCTGCTGCTGCTGCTGCTGCTGTCACTGCACACGCGCCACCTGCTGCCATTTCACCTGCAATCCCGTAGTACTGCAAGGTAGCGCAGGCCAAAAGGCCCGGCAGGTAAGGCGAAAACTCGACTGCGTAACCGTGGCCCTCAGGAGTTTTCCTAGCGCCTCGCCACTGCTGCGGCTCATGGCTTCACCGCCGGTGCTGAGCTCGTCTGCCTGGACGCGGGGTGGCAGCTGCTCACAGGCGGCTTCAAAACCGCCCGCTCCCTTCCTTGTTTCGCCGCCCCTCTTGTGTGGGCGGGGTTGAGGGAAACGGTCGCCATCACCGCCATGGTGGTTTTGGGCTACAAGCCTTTCTTCCCGAATGCCTTCTTGCAAGTCGGACTTCCGGTCCCAGCTCACCCTTCTATGGAATTGCTTCGTGTGCGAGAAGGCGCACGAGAAGCTTCTCGTGATTCGGGGATTTCTGTTGTAACGCTGGTTTGCGGCATTCATGCCGTCTTCTAAGGCAACGGCGCTTGCGTCACATCCCCTCTGCTCCAGCGCCTCCCCCCCTGCCTGCATCTTCGCTCCATAAGGCGCGACTGATTTTTCCTCCTACTTTGGGAGGGAAAAAACTGCGCCCTATGGAGCGAAAAATATGGGTATTTCTCTTGGTTTATTTTCAACAGAAAGAGAAATTGAAAGAGCTGATTGACCTAAGGCCATTAATGTTTTCTTATGCAAGGTTAAGTTAGATCTCACCAAACTTGGTTGAGGACCTAATCTACAACACTACAATAATGTAGACAAAGTTATCTGGTGATGAAGAAAAAACTGTACCAAAAATATCCCAAGTCTATAGAGAAGTTGACCAAGCCAGTGTAGATACTGTTATATTCCACTTTAAAAAATACAATCATTTAACATCTATTAACTTGTCTTTGTATGAGTAATATTTGCCATGAGTTTATTAATTCTTTTCTCTTTAAAATTGGGATCCAGTAGCAACTGAATTGGAATGATTACTTGACAAGTATGATCCCCTCTAATAAGGACTTCATATCACTGATGAATTTAATGAATGTCAGAGTGGGCAGGGCACATTGGTGAAACTTAGTTTCATCTGAGTAGAATTTGGAATGATCACCAATTAGCCTTGTGTGGGTTGATTTGGTTTTACTAAACCTGGTCACTGAGGTTACAGGGATGCCAGGAGAGTTAGTGTTAGGATATAGCCTAACTTGGCATTACAAGTTAGCGAACTTAATCCTTCCTGAAAAAGTGTTTGCATCACTGCAGGACTTGTTGTGATTTGGCAGCAAAATTCCACGTTAGGTAACAGGGGCTAAAGAAGCAGGATAACCAGTGGTGGGATTCAGCCAGTTTGCACCAGTTCGGCAGAACGGGTAGCTAATTTTTTTGGTGCCCAGGCCCAGAATTGATTTGCGGAAGCAGCATCCACACAGAGAACTCGTTGTTCACATATTTGAATCCCACCACTGAGGATAGCACAATGAAATACACTATGAATAACAGTGATTGGCATCACAAAGCTGTTCCTATTTTTAGAGCAGAAAACTTCAAGGCCAGCACCTGGCCCCAATTTACTCATTGTCAAGAGACATAAACCTGCCACAGTCATGAAAATTTTCAAAGTAGCTGAGTCTTGGACTCTTCTTCAGAATATTGAGAATTGAGCTGAAGTCCCAGTTAAATTGGCAGGATAAACATAAAAATGTGTTATTCCATTAGCACAAAAAAGAATAAAGTTAAGACTTCTTTCCATTCACACTGAAAAAATCAGTAACTAAGAAAGTGAATGAAACCAAAGTAATGCCAGATTTCTCACACTTAAAGAATTCTCATTGGCAGAGATTTTAGTGAAGTAATGCACCTAATTAGCTGACTGCTTTTGTCAATATTAGACAAAATTACCATACCAAATTACTGTCAGCATTCTCTATACATAGAATTGAAATTCAACAGTGTATATTGTTTTTAACAACCACTAGATCAGAATAACAAAAAAAAAAAAAACTAAACCTGCAAAGTGCTTTGAAAGACTAGGAAGGACTTCAAAGCTATTTAATTTATTGCTAAAAAACAAATTATTACAATTACCTTGATTTATGAATTCTTCCGATGAAATGACTCAGTTGAAGTTTTATCAAACTGAAGCACTCTTTCAAAGTTTTGCATAACCCAATTTATTGTAATAATATCATAAGCAGATTATCACATTCAAAATAAATTTTCAGTCTTCAAATTGATTTTAAAATAACTTTTTGCCATCTTGTCCAGTTTTTTTTAAATATTTTATATGTAGTCTGGTAATACTGTTTAATTGTTTTTTAACTTCCAAAAAATAAGATTTATTTCATGGTAACTGCCAATAGTAATGTGACATTTAATTACACATTTGAGAAACACATTTATTCCAAGCTATTTTCATTCCACTTTAAAAGGTAACCCTATATCAAATTGTTTTATTAATTTAATTAAAGCAGTTAGTCTTGAAATAACTTTCAGGCTGCTCAAACTAAACCAAGCAAATATTCAAATTAAATCAACATCTTTGTCTTCAGTATATGTAATTAATTTACAGCAAACTCAATAAACAAAATACATCAAAAATTCCTCTTATGACAACCAAAAAAATGCCTGGCTGTCCGCTTAATCTTCTTTAACATTACAAAATACTCTTATTATGCTAACAGGCCTATTGAAAACCCTTTTGTTAGAAAGCAACAAATATAAAGTTATCCCTACCAGCACTAAAGGGCAAACATTTCTTTGAAAATGAACACCATTAATCAGCTATTTTTTTTAATACAAATGATCCAATAGCCTCTGTGGCTAGCACCAGCTAGACTGTGATGAAATCTCTCATTTGCAATCAAGCTATCAAATGTTCTTTCCAGTTTATTCCTTTTTTTGTGACTAACATACCTAGTCTGATGTTTTGTTGTTCTATAAGGAAGAGTTATCTTCCTTTATCTAGTATCATTCATTCTCTTTCTTGCTTTTGTAGAGATGTCATTAATCCAGTGCAGAGCTTTGATTAGAAATGCCTTCTGTGCAAGCAGTAACTTGCCTATAAGGATGCTGGGACAACCATGAAGTAGCCCCATTGAACCTTCACATGGTTTTGAATACTTCATGCTTGTCTCAAGAAAATCAAAAGGAAAGCTGTCTAAATCTAGAAACCATGGAGGGAAAATATCAGTTACTCCCTGGTTTTTAGGTTAGGGATTAAAAAAAAAAAAGCCCTGAGAAAATAGGTAAATCCACAAGAACTTTCTTTGCCTATCCTAAGAATAGTCCTTTAACCCCAAAACCTTCACACTGTAGGAAGCCAGCACCCACCCCTACCTCCACCCCCAGAGAAGGAAATATTTTGGGGGATATTAAAAAGGCAGAATAATAGAAAAATCTTAAGCAGAAACCAGCCCCCAGTCTCCTTCCCCCAGGCAGAGGCCAGCAGATTTGGGGCCACCTATTCATAAGCAAAATACCTTCAGCCCTAGCCCCAGAGAAGGTTTGAGCTGATAGGATTAGAAAACACAAGGACAGGAACATGATTTTTAGAACACAATAGGATTAACCCACCACCACTAGAATACCAAAAGGGCATGCTCAGGTCAAAGTACATTGCATAGAAACAGGAACAACTTCAAATATAAAACCCAAAAAGGTATAAAAACCCACCACTCCCAGCTTCATTTTGTCAGTCACCCCAGAAACATGCTGTGTCATTGAAGTTTCTGGCAACTAAATAAATAACAACCTTCTTTACCAAGCAGCCTCCATTTTATTTCCAGCGTCATAGCCTCCATTTTCTTTATTCCCAGCTTGGACTGGACCTGAAGACTTTTCTTTCAACAACAAACATGCACACATACCAAGGTAATAATGGGCATGATTCAGATTCAAGGTATATTTTATATTTGAAAAAAACAAAGGAAAGTCAAGACTGGAAGCATGGCTTAAAAATGAGGAGAACTGCTAGACGAGGATAGTCAGTTTCATGTAGGGGTTAAGGCATGAGGCTAGAAACCGGAGACTGTGAGTGGTAGTTATGCCTTATGCACAAAGCCAGCTGGGTGACCTTGTATCAGTCACTCTCTCACAGCTGTAGGAAACAGGCAATGGCAACCCACTTCTGAAAAAGCTTGCCAACAAAACTACAGGATCTTGTCCTAGCAGTCACCAGGAGTCCCACCATCCTCACCAATCATCTATAGGAGGGAAAGTCAGGCAAAGTCTTTCCAGAGATCTGTGGGTATTATCATGATGATCAGAGTTCTCCAGTTGAAGTCATTAAATTTAATAATTTTATAATACTATTATTAGTAAGGAAGTATTAAGGAAAGTGCCCTGAACAGGACATTTTAAAAAATATAAAAAGTACTGCCCACTGCTATTGGTATTCATATTTTTCTTTTGCTATATAATGTAATGAATTTTTCATTTGCTACTATAAAATAAATATTTCCTTTGAGTCCAATTAGCACAGCTGAAAGAAAAGGCAAAACAGGGCTCTGTTCAGCTTGCATCAATGTAATGGAAAATCAGTTCTTTTATTCTGGCTTTAATAACTGGAACTTGATTAGAGGCAAAGAAAGAGACTGTAATGGGAGGGGAAGAGAAAGAGAAAGAGAATGAAGGAGCTCTGCCAAATTAGTTCTATAAGAATTCTCAACCGGTCTTCTCTCTGATTCAAATGCTAATTGAGACTTTTTGTAAACAGAATGGGTAATCATGGAAGAGAAAACAGGCACAGCAAACAAATGAACTAAACTACACCTTATCCAAACCAGCAGACAATTTTTACTGATAAGCTTTTTTAAAAAGGTTCTTAAAACTTAGCGCTTTGGTCTTTGGTGATTTTTAAAATTGAGATTCTGATTATTAATAACATAAAATAAAACAAACTCTAGAGTTGTTTCTTTTGAACAATGAAACTAGTCATGTCATAATTAGATAAGCGGATTTATATTCATAGCTATAAACATGAAAGTGGACCATGAGAATTGATAAAGATGAGGTTTTAATTCTTAAAAAAAATTAATTACATGGCATTAGCTTTATCAGTACACAGGGATGCATTAATTACACAATTAATAATATGATGAAAAGGATTTCTTGCAGTTTTAATTTGCATGGGGGCATTCAGTTTCAGATCCAGAATTGTCCTTCAGGCATTCCTGTAATCGTCTTACCATACAAAGTCAAGACCTTAAACCAGTTAGTGAGAATACTGAAAGACATATCTTTTGTTACGCACAATTAAGGCTCATACAAACTATAGCAAGGTTGTAGATCTTTCATGTAATTGGAATCTAAGGTAACAATGTCTCAATGTCTTTTATTAACTGGAAGAGTACAATTTTTGGGTAAATAATAGAGATTATTTTCTCTTACGTGTTTTCCTGCATATTGTCTTAATGCCATATCCTTCTTAAACATCTGATTATGATGTAGCATAAGTACAATAAAAAAACTCAATAAAAATATGTTTAATTAAAAATATATTCCAGTTTGTGACACATTAAGAAATCCGTGAAGTTTACTGAAGGAAAAGATCCATTTATTAAAAACAGTTCTCAGTGTTGTTGGCAATTGAGCAAAAATTATCAAATGAAGATATTTCTGATTGTTGTTGTTGCTGTTGTTGTTGTTGTTGTTATTATTATTATTATTATTATTATTATTGCATTTCTTCATCATCCTCAGAAAATCTTTTCTGTGGAGAAAGAATTGAGGAGCACTCACTTCCTATCTTCTACATCCAAGAGTACTATTTGGTATGCAGAAGGAGATAGATGCTGTTTTCTACCAGTATGTATATGGGGGGAAGGGGGGGGGGAGAAGTAAGAGGAATGTAGAAGAATGAAAAATATCTTCATGGAATCAGAAGACAATCTGGAATCAAGAAAACTTTGACTCGGGCCTGTACAGATCAAAATTTCCTCCTGTCCTGTTAAGATAAAATATAAGTTAATCACACATTACGTGGATGGGGGGGGGAGGACCTGTTCTTGCATCTTGTAATATCTTAATGGTGAGCAAGCAAGCAGGAGCTTAAAAACTGTCAGGGCACAGACAAGTTCATGTAGATGTCTGCAGCTCTTCAGATTTTCTTACTTTAATAATTTAATATTTTAAGACCTGCATTGTAAAGTAGATACAGCAAAACTTTGGTAACAAGTACAATGATAATATGATACATCCTGGCTGACCATCTAGTCAATAAGTCCCCAAATAGCCAGTTTTGAGTAAATCTTCAAAGCCAGTCCATCCAAAATACATACTGTAGTTTGACAGCAATCACATTTAGAGTACCAAGTGCTGACTAAAGCACCAAGTATTTGTGTGTGTGTGTGTGTGTATGTGTGTGTCTGTGTATGGTTGCAACTAGCAAAAAATGGTTTATAATGCAACAATAACAACAGAAACATTTATAACCTCTAGTGCCACTTGTGCTTTCATAGATTTGCTTGAACCTAGCAAGCGATTAATTTGATTCTTTGATCCAATCAGAAATTGAGTTATAAACCTTTATACAGATCACTTTTCCATCTATAGCTGTTCTTGTTGTGCTTTAAAGTCTAGTCTAATATTAAAGATTTAAAAATTATATATATTATGAGTCACCACTGAAATATCCCCTAGAGTTGGAATTAAAGCAAAACATGAAGATTTCTTTTTTGATAAAATAGAAATTTGAAGGGAAAACAGGAGTTTCTTTAAAATAAAATATCACAAATATCTTAGATATCTCAGATATCTTGGGAAGTTCTGGGTTAGAGAGATATTTTTTTTAAAAAAAAGAAGTAATTAGTGACAAATTTCACAGGGCCTTTAATACAAAATTATTGCAATTAAAAATGTACATTTGGTGAAAATTGTCAGAAATATTTGATAATAGTTTATTTATTATTTATTTATTTATTCGAATTTGTATGCCGCTCCTCTCCGAAGACTCGGAGCGGCTTACAACATATATATATATAAACAATTGAACAAATCCGAACAACATTAAAAATACAAACCCCATACATACTCATCAATCACACCACAATCAACAATCATCCCCAGGCCTGCCGGCAGAGGTAGGTTTTTAAATTCTTTCGGAAGGCCAGGAGGGTCGGAGAAACGCAGACTTCAGGAGGTAGTTGGTTCCAGAGGGTGGGCGCCGCAACAGAGAAAGCCCTCCCCCTAGGGCCCACCAAACGACATTGTTTCGTTGACGGGACCTGGAGGAGGCCGACCCTGTGCGCTCTCACCGGTCGTAGAGAAGTATGTGGCAGAAGGCGGTCCCGTAAGTATCCTGGTCCCAAGCCATGAAGGGCTTTATAGGTAATAACCAACACCTTGAATTGGGCTCGGAGACCAATAGGCAACCAATGCAGCGTGCGGAGAGTTGATGAAATGTGGGCACAACGAGGAAGACCCACAACTGCTCGTGCAGCTGCATTTTGCACTAATTGTAGTCTCCGAACACTCTTCAAGGGTAGCCCCATGTAGAGAGCGTTGCAGTAGTCGATCCTCGAGGTGACAAGGGCATGTGTGACTGTGAGGAGTGACTCCCGATCCAAGTAAGGACGCAACTGGTGCACCAGGCGAACCTGGGCAAATGCCCCCCTCGCCACTGCCGACAAATGATGATCCAATGTCAGCTGTGGATCAAGGAGGACTCCCAAGTTGCGAACCTTCTCTGAGGGGTTTATAGATTCACCCCCCAGGGTAATCGAAGGACAGATAGAAGTGTCCTTGGGAGGCATCACCCACAGCCACTCTGTCTTATCGGGGTTGAGCCTTAATCTGTTAACACCCATCCAAACCCTCACAGCCTCCAGACACCGGCACATCACCTCAACCGCTTCACTGATATGGCCAGGAGTGGAAATGTACAGCTGAGTATCATCAGCGTACTGATGGTATCTCACTCCGTGGCAGTGGATGATCTCACCCAGTGGCTTCATGTAAATGTTAAAAAGTAGTTTAGATTGATTCTTTCAGAATTAATTCAAATTCCATTGTTTAAGTGTATTTGTCCTAGGTATAATTTTGGCTCCATTCACAGTTATATATCAACAATGATAACTATTTTTTTCTCTATCATCACAAACTGATATATTGAAATAGCTGATCCTTGCTTTCAGTGCTAGACCAAATAATAAAGATAGTTCCAGTGTATCCAACATCTTCTTACTTTCATCTTTTTAATGTTCATGTAGGACATATCAGATTGTTCAATTATACTTTGTGAATCAAGCTGAATGTAAACCTGTATCCACCCCTGCTGTTCTTCTTAAATGAGATGTTTTAAACCAAAATTATAGGTTTAGATGAACACTGAAAAACAATCCATCTTCCTAATTTGAGACCTTGTCAACCTAAGCTAACCCATTTGGTTGACAACATTTCATGGTGCTGATACATGCCACTGAGAATGTTGTCAATAAAACTAAACAACACTTTGTAACATCTAAAATGGAGGCATGCCATATAATGATTGGGTTTAAAACATCCTTCGCCTTAAAGCTCTAGATAATTTTATGCTTATAGAGAAACAAGTCCAAGAATCCTTTAGGGAATGGATAAGCTTTCAAATAATTTACAGAAAGTCAAACAAAAAAATAAATGAAAAGATGGTGGGATAACATTTCTCTAGTTTACTTGGTCTTGTAAAACGCTAAATGGATATGAATAATACTAACCTTTTTCAGAAACACTTCTGTGAGTGTGTGTGTTCACATCATATCCACCTTATGATTGATTAATGAAACTTTGACAAAGAGTGCCAGCCATTGCTAAAAGTTTGATCTGAAAGGGCTATTTCTAGATGAATGGAGACAGTTATGACAGGCAATTTAGGAGAGAGCCTGTGATCATGTAACTTAAGATGGGAAGCTTAGTGTGAATGTGAACACTAAATATGTAGTTGATTATTAGAGTGAGCAAAAATGAATGGGAAGGAAGACCTCAAGTAGAAATCTGCCTCTCAAAGATGTGTCTGTCTGCACACTAAAAATTTGACCTTTCTTTTTCTTTGTTTTTAGCTGAGTTCCCATCTGGCTGAAATTACTGAAAGAAGTGTAAAATTGCTGTATTTTTCCACACCAATCTTCAAAACACATGTCCAAGGAAAGGAAGATAAATTGGACTTGCTTTCCCAGCATAGCTAGCCAGAATAAAGAAGCAGGGGAATTGTGACTTATCTAGGAATAAGTCAAGAACCATGGTAGGTCTGGTCCAGACAGAATACCAGAAGACAAGCAACTAAAGGCTGCTGGATAGAAGAGCTGTCAGACATTCAGAAACATATATTTGCAACATTTACTCCTTCCTTCCTTAAGTGAAAGTTCCATTTAGCCAGACATATATATCCAACCTACTTAGACAATGTGAGTGGAACATTTTTAGGAGGATATATACAAGCTGCATGAAAATCCTAAAGTAGCCATTATAGTTTCATGCATAGCACTGAATTTGAACCACATCTCAATGGCTTGCTCAGCAAACCAATATAAGAATAAATAATCCCTGTCATGAATGAATCTAGATGAGATTAAGTAAATGGGGGTTCTTCATGAGCCATTAAAAATGTCACCTAGTGTTGTATCTAGCCCCTCTCAGCTCAGTAAAATCCACATAAATATGTCTTTAAGAGTTTTATTTAACACATTTCAAAAGGATTCACTTCAAAGCAAGCTGCTGGCATTTTGCTGGCCGGAACGGCCAATTCTGATTTATTTACATTTAGATTAAACATGCTCTCCCCCCACCTTCCAATTAACTCACTCTTTATCAATCACATTGTCCAAGACCTCATTATTCTTCCGTAGATTTCAAAAAACACCAGAAAACTGAGTTTAAACGCGCTGCTCAAGGTATCAGGCTACTCCTTGATTAACATTGCTCGTGACAAAGGCGTAGTCTCTCTTTCCCCTTCTAATATAGTTTCCGATACGTCATTTCCCCCATTACTTCCTTTTCCCACTTAACTGACACCTTCGCTTATCAAACCTTCTGAATCTCGGATCAAGCCATTTATCTTCTTGTTCCAAATCTGACTCATCACTTTGAGAGTCTGACTCAGAATGCATACAAAGCTCCTCATTGTCTAGCTCGGCTGCCGGGAGGGGAAAATACCCAGAGGGGCCTGGTTCTGCTTCGTCATCCTCTGATATGTCCCCAGCTGGTCTAGAAACACCCACAACACCTAGTGGTTTTATTTCATATTTAATTCACCAATATTTTGAGGGGTTTTTTTACATGTCCATCATAAAATATTCCTTCTGTTTCATGGCACTTCCAAAATGTGATACTGTGTGATTTATCTACATGTTCTTTTAAGTTGTAGCTTGGAATAAATTTTATAGATATAATTGATAATTTCCCTATTCTTGTACTGTGGCTATTTGAAAGTTTGCCTCCATTTTATCTTACAGTTTTTCATTTATTCTTATCTATGTCATATCAATATCAAATAGCACTGAGTAGTTATGTTGGGCAGTCCTGATCTAGAGAAATTTAATCCTTTGTTTTCTTTTACTCTGTAACAGAGTAAACCTGATCAACTTTCTTCAGATGAGCCCAGACCTTAACAAGAAGAGAATATACACAATTGGTATCTAGTCCTAGTATAAATTGGAATCATTGATATTATTTGAAGCAGAGGACATAAAAAGAAACAAACAAAACCAGTATAAATACACAAAGGTTCATCCCAAGATTCTGAATTAAATTAAAAGCTAAAAAGTGATCACTTTTTGGTAAATCATTATCTCCTTACTGCTGATATGGTAGCTTTGATTTTTCAAAAAATATTAATTAATAAGAAACTAGATAATTTTATCAACATTAACGTAACTCCTCTTTCAGTCAAACATTCACCTCAATTATAGATCTAGATTTATCCTAACTAACTGACTCTCTCTGTAGAGAAGAGGGAGGCCAATCTACTGATTCTCAGCTAGGCCTTTAACCCCAAATAGAAAGTTAAATCTAGGTGTTGCCAGTAAAAAATTACACATCCTTCAGTTTTCTAAATAACATTTAGGATAAAAAATAATTTTTTGCACATCTCTGCACACCCTGCACATTTCAGTCCACAAAGTTGATATTGATACGATGGAATGGCTACCAGCTTTTCCGAACACCTTTAGAATGTTAATTTAATTCAAAACACTAATAATACCATCTATTTTGTTCAAAATGGTGAAATATTTGGAATTGCTGCCCATTAATTCATGCTGTGAATTCACTGGCATGTTAAACTATTATTACTGAAGAAAAATGATAGGACTAAGAATTCAACATATATCACATTCAACATATAATAAAGCCCAATAAAGAATCTTCAGCACTGATTGCCATGCCCTCTTTAATTAGCCTTTAGCACTGTCCACCCTTGAAGCCCTTGGTAGAGCATTTTTGGATACCTTCCAAAAAGCAGGCTGTTATGGTCTGGTGGCTTGTCAACTTAAGATCTCCTGGGCCTGCACTGTAACTAATTCTGTTATCAACACTGACTGTACAGAACAGAAAAACAAAATAAATATGCTATATTGAGAAAAGATGATTCTTTAAAGTCTATGAGCAATTCATTCAAGATTTGCTCAATATTTCCTATTTCCAGTAGTAGAGAATATATGTAGCTCAAGGTTGAACTGCTGGGTTGTTGGTAACCTCTGAGCATGGTTGTTTTTCTAAAGGTGTTTTGTTACTAGGCTAGATAATATCATCAGTGCACGAATGCATTATTTAATAATGAGACATCACCAAGCTCAGAAAACACCAACAATCCAACAGTTCAACCTTATCTCCACTGCTATTACACCCCTCAGTCTGAACTATGTGCAGAATATTTCATAACCTCTAAAAACAAGTAACCACTTAAAACACGGGTGTCAAACTCGTCACGTCACGTGATGTGTCGCGATGTATCGCAACTCTTTTTGCATTGCCAGCAATGGGGTGGGCATGGTTTCGGTATGACACCTCTGACTTAAAAGGATTAAAGTCTTCTCATGGCCATCTATCTGTGAGCCTTGATCCACTGCAACTCTGCCAAGGAGCTAACTGTAAAGCAGTAAATCTTGTTGACAAAATAAATATCTTCTCATTTCAGGTGGTCTTTTTTTAATCATTCCTCCCTTTCTATTACTTTGTCACTTTAGAGGCAACCAAGAGCCCACTCTCCTGCTCTCACAACAAAGCACCTTCTAATGGTTAATGAATGACATCTGAATAACATACCTGCTTTCTGATTCCATTCATGGAATGTAGCTTGATGGCATTCTAATTTGAGTGGTCCTACTACTATTTGCACATTGTAATATCTAAATATTGTATTTCCTAATGTAAAGGCTTTACACTTTCTGCAAGCTCTAGCCTAAAACATAGACATGTCCAAGTAGCCTTAACATTTTTAATTTGCTTTTAATTTTCTATTAGCTGTTCTATGTCTATTTTCTTTAATTCCTTAGTCACTGCTATAATCCTTTGATTGACTCACCAAATATTCTTGTTAATTAATGTGCATTTTATTTCCTATGGCTGCTCTTACAAACATATAACTTGTTGGATCATTTTAAAGACTAATTCTAGGACTTTTCAATGTCCTACCACAGAGCTGACTTGGTCAGATAATCTTAATAGTAGAATTGGTAAATTCCTTTTCCTACATTTTAACTTTTTTAAATGTTTTCCTTTTTTTAACTTCTACCCTTGCATCAATATTAGTTACTTCAAAAACAAAATAATTAATAATGAGCATGAATAATTCAACTGGCAGTTAAACCGTATTAAACGGTTTAATACTCTATAAGTATTACGGTCGCAGACCAGCATTACAAAGAAAAGCATTAAAAACAAAAAAGACAAAAGACAAAATAATATTAGTGGTAAGAGTATCTGTGGGCAGTTAATTTGCATACAAGTATAATAAAGTACTTTGTAATTACAAAAATAAAAAATAAAAAAAGAATTAAAAGGGGAATTCATTTTTTGGGTCCCAAGAAGCACCTCTACAATTAACTACATGTTAATCTCATACATATTCAATGCTAATCTTTGGGCTTTTAGAGTTGCTTTCTAACCTGAAAGTGATGATTATTTTCACACTGAGTTTTTCCTCTCTGGTTATTTTGTCCAGAGATGTTGTTATTGTTATTGTTATTATTAGTTTTATTAGTGTTATTGTTATTATCATTTATTTTTTCCTTTTGGAGAGCTCAAACAAAACTAAAAAGTTAGCAGCACCAAGTGATTATGGTGGTTTAATTTATCTGATGCAGTTCATCTTAAATATCAAGTAATTGAGTCAAAGAATGTCAATGAGACATTAAGAACATATGTACAAATAACCAATTGCACAAAGATACACAAAGGCTACCATATCTTATTTGTGGGTCTTACAGATGTTCTGATTTAATGTAGATAATTTTGAAAATTTGATCAAACCATGTTTTATTAGGCCTCAATGCAACTTTACATTCATGGGATCAATTTTCTTTATGTTTTACATTATTATGAAATTTGGGATAATTACTATTTGCACAATAACATTACCTCAGTAATTATGTAATTCCTATTATATAACACCCTGTTTTCCAGTTCATTTTTCAGTAATGGACATCCTGCCCAGTTATTCCACTAAATGAACCTTAGATGTAGACCTGTGTAGTATGTTCTTTTCCTCTTGCACCAGAGCTAGTTATGATAAACCTGTGCCAAATATTTCAGTGATGAATATTTTCCCACAGAAAAAATTAAATATAAATTCTGGGGTTTGGATGCAATAAATTTTGCAGAGAATGGGTTAAAAAAAGTGTTTTAATGAATAAATCTAGAGAGGAAAAACATAGTTCTGGTTAAGGAATATGTTAAAGAAAGAGCCCAAACATCTCATTTCTCTCTTCTCCTTAGCAATGACAGTAAGTGAAGCCCAACAAAAGGCATGATGTAAAGCACCTTTCTAGGAACTAATCTATACTCAGGTACCACCTTTGAAAATGTGTTCAAACTCTAGTTCACACATTTATATTATCCTTCAATCCTCATGGAGTCTTAAAACCTGACTATAGTATGTCTGACCTGAATTGTGGTGGCAAATAAAAAAATGTAATCCTTGTGTGTTGTAGCCCTGCTTCTGAGTATTTTCGCCTTATTATCCTAGCTAATAGGGAGGGGAGGTGGAGATGAGAAACACGATTTATTTTTATAATTTGCTTTAAAAATGTAACAGTTAAAATCCATTTCCAGACAGCTATAAAATACTAAGTGGGTAATCATGAATAATATGAGATATATGAGTAAGAGGCTTAACCTTTCTTAGGACTCTTATGTCTGATGATTCCAGTGCAATAAATCCTGAACTTATTTCACCTGAAAATTTATTATGTAATGATGCCATGCATCAACTGCTAAAAAGTTCAGAATCTCTAGTGTCAATCCTTTTCACTCAGCCTGGTACCATTAGTCCCTTTCTTGGGCCAATACAGTCCAATTTTTTGTGGAAGGACCCTAAGAGAAAGGAGGCAACCAGTTCAGAAGTATTTTTCCCTGTCCCTGATCCTTTGTATTGTCGTTAACACCCCCTGACCTATGAAATGGTTCTATAAAAGTAATGGTGTCCTTGTTTTATAGTGTTATATGCTTCTTTCATTGATTTTGTTGTTCTCCTGATAACTAGGTTATTATAAAACATATGGGATGAGAATTATGGGAGTTATCTTTCTAATATATTGGTGGCACTGCAACAAACAGGGTAGAATTAATGTTACTTATTTTTATGATGAGACAGACATACTTTTACCAACGTTAAATTTTCCAAGGCAATTTATAAAATAAAAATATGTAATCCCACAATTGTGTTTATGTAATATGACCTAAACCTTGATTGAGGAATGGAGTGAAGAGTTAATCTGAAGAAAAAAAACTTCCAGGGTTTTTTTTAAAGCAATAAACTTGAAGCTACCAAGAAGCAGTAATGATTGAGTAATAATATTTATGACTAGTGTTAGTCACAATCATAAAGGAGAGACATACTGTTATATTTAACAGAGGGATAAAATCAAGATCACATGAAGTGTTAATACTACTTTACAATGCCTTGGTAAGGCCACACTTGGAATACTGCATCCAGTTTTGGTCACCACGATGTAAAAAAGATATTGAGACTTTAGAAAGAGTACAGAGAAGAGCAACAAAGATGATTAGGGAACTGGAGGCTAAAATACATAAGGAATGGTTGCTGGAATTGGGTTTGTCTAGTTTAATGAAGAGAAGGAGGAGGGGGGACATGATAGCAGTGTTCCAATATCTCAGGGGCTGCCACAAAGAAGAGGGAGTCAAGCTATTTTCCAATGCACCTGAAGGCAGGACAAGAAGCAACAGATGGAAACTATTCAAGGAGAGAAGCAACCTAGAACTAAGGGAAAATTTCCTGACAGTTAGAACAATTAACCAGTGGAAAAACCTGCCTCCAGAAGCGGTGAATGCTCCAAGACTGGAAGGTTTTAAGAAGAGACTGGAAATGGTGTAGGGTTTTCCGCTTGAGCAGGGAGTTGGACTAGATGACCTCCAAGGTCCCTTCCAACTTTATTATTATTATTATTATTATTATTATTATTATTATTGTTGTTGTTGTTGTTGTTGTTGTTGTTGTTGTTATTATTATTGTTGTTGTTGTTGTTGTTATGGATCATCGCACAGTCAGCCAGATGTTCAGACTGGATTTGGCATTTTGTCTACCTATCGAGTCCTTACCAAGGACCTGGGATAGGCAGATGTGGATGTTTGATGGTATTACAGATATCGTCGCAAGATGGAAGCAGTTCCTAGTAAGGTATTATTATTATTATTATTATTATTATTATTATTATTATTATTATTATTATTATTATTATTATTATTAACATTATTATTAACATTATATTAAAAGGATTAGTGATTAAATCAGTTAAAAAGTAATTATTTTAAAAGAAAGATAGACACTCCAAGACACCCATAACACAGACAGGTGGTAATTCAGGGAAGACAATACTCAAGAAATTATTTTTTCTTTCTTTCTTTCTTTCTTTCTTTCTTTCTTTCTTTCTTTCTTTCTTTCTTTCTTTCTTTCTTTCTTTCTTGGTGGTTAATTAAAAAAGGAACCGTAAAATAGTAGTAGTAGTAATAGCGGCAGTAGTAGTAGTAGTAGTAGTAGTAGTAGTAGTAGTAGTAGTAGTAGCAGTAGTAGTAACAATGAAAAGAATAAAAACAACATATCGTGTTCAGGATATTTCAATTCCCCCCCCCAAAAAAATCTCTATAGAGGAACTTACCCAGTAACCTGGCCCAGTTCCTAGGGAAGAAATTCAGAATCTCAGAGCCTTATGACAACTGGGCATCTGTAGGGGAGTGTTTTGTTTGGTTCCCTGGCCGGGTGCTATGACACAGAAGGTAGATGATATTATTTGATAGACAGGACTGGGACGGACAGGAATAAATGGAGACAGAATGTCCTGAAGATAACCTAGCCTTGAAATATAAAGATTTGCACTTGAAAGCCTACTGGGAATGAATGCAATTTGTGAAAAAAATATGTTGCATGGAAATACTAAAGTTCTCCAATGTACATGGGACTTAGACTTCAACTTGAAAAGATAAAGGAAACAATGGAACAAATAAAGATAGTTCTATGCTTGGGAAATTATTGTTAAGGCAAATACTTGCACTAAGTTGTTATAAATTTGTTCATGTTGGATGTTCAAGTTACAGATTTGAAGGGCACAATCAACTTTCAGACTAGAAAATATGTTTATACTATAGGGCAGTTTAATGAAGTGGGACCCTACATAACATCAAATTTGCACCTTACTACCTCATTCATACAGCCCTAAATTAAAACTGTAGTTTTATTTTGCAAATGGTATGCTAAAATGTATTCAAAATTAAATACCCAGAAAACCTGAATTTCCTCCTCCTTCTTCACTGCTTTTATTTTTGAAATGCTATTTTTCTGCTTTCTGCCCTCTACATTTCTCCTAAATTGCTGTGGAAATTGTTTCCGTTTCAGCCACAATAAGGAAACAGCAACAAAAATCCATCACCATAAAAATCCTACTACTTCTATAATATTTTAGTGTTCACATATTTCCTTCTCTACTTTCTCTCCTTTTGTCAGTTATCTTTCTGATACTCAGCCCACACTCCCAAGTTTATTCAGACTTCAGACTCTCTTAAGCTTTGCTGAGAAATATTGTCAAAATCATTTTTCAAAGTCCAAATATTAGCTGGCAGTTGGTATACCTTTCTCTACCTGCCTGTACTTCCTCTTAAATAATGTAGAAACTTGTTCCAAGAGTCGTTCTGTGAAGGAGATGGGCAGTCTTAAGATTGGATATATAAATAAATAAAGTTCAGTGAAATAGTTAGATGATTTTAGTCTGTAGATATACTATAGTTTTGTGAGAAATCATTTAAACTGTCATGTATGTTACTTTAGCTATGAAACATATTTTATATCATTGGCATCGTCAACTGCTGCATCTATGTGTATGGCCAGCTAACCATACATCTATAAAATTATTTTACAAATTAGGGAAAAAAATGATGTGCCTAATAAATATAGTTATTGATTTGCCATATGTAGGATTTCCAGATATCTGAAGAGGCAAAGGAGGACATGAACAATTGGAAAGAAGAACAAAAGGTGAAGTGGTGGGGAAGGAGTACACACTAACTGTTCAACTTTCTTGGCATCCTTGAAAAAAATTACAGCAAAAAATTCCCCTGCCATCTCCTTCAAGAAAGATTAGCAGAACAATTTGAGTGGAACTTAAGGAGATGTGTAGATGTGCTCAATATATTAATACAACTGCATTTTCACCATCAACAGTATTGCCATTTTGGCAAGTCCATTTCAATCTACTTCCTAATGTACTTGGGCCTAGATGTATACAAAAATTTCTTTCCAGCCTCAGAAAGAATGTTTTTAGTCACAATCTTTTTCCAACTTTTTTTTTATTTTCAAGAATATATCCTATTGATAACATAAAATCAACAATGATGTGCTTGTCAAGTTTTGCTAAATGAAAAACAGGAAAAAGTTAGTAATAGAAGAAACAGCCACATAAAGAGAAGAAAAAGAAAATACAGATAAAGAAGGAGAGGGAGTGATTTATTTATTTATTTATTTATTTATTTATTTATTTATTTATTTATTTATTTATTTATTTATTTATTTATTTGATTTATATGCCGCCCTTCTCCCAAGACTCAGGGTGGCTCACAGCAAAAATACAAGTACAAAAATATAGTATAAATCAATTAAAATACTAATTTACAATGTAAAAACTATAAAACTATTTCCACTCATACAACACACAGTCACAATCAGAGGCCCCGGGGCAAAGTGCAACTCACACGCCCCAAACCTGCCTGCATAAATGTGTTTTTAAGAGTTTTCGGAAAGCTAGGAGGGAGGGAGCAGTACAAACCTCTGAGGGAAGTTGGTTCCAGAGGGCTGGGGCAGCAACAGAGAGGGCCCTAACCCTAGGCCCCGCCAGATGACATTGTCTAACAGACAGGACCCGTAGGAGGCCAACCCTATGTGCCCTAACCGGTCGCTGGGATTCATGGGGCAGAAGACGGTCCCGCAAGTATCCTGGCCCATTGCCATTATGGTGATGTGCGGAGTGTGGAGTGATAAGAAAACAGAGACAGGAAAGGACCACTAGAAAAATAAAACTTAAATGTAAGTAAAGAAGATGGAGAAAGAAAGTGGAATTCTCTCAATGAATATAAATGGATTGAATTCCACATCAAAAAGAAAACCTCCACATGATTACAGAAATTAAAAATGGATATAATTCGTCTGCAAGAAATGCATATAAAACATCATAAACTTTTGGAATGCCTAAAATTGGGAAACTTTATTTTACATTAGCATATCAAAAGAAAAGAGGAGTAGCTTTATATATAAAACAGACATTGGAATCCAAACAGATCTATTCAGATGGAGAAGAAAGAATTTTAATGGTAGAAATAATGATAAATTAAAAACAGATATTGATGGTAGCAATATATGCATCAAATAACAACAAGAAGAATTTTATCAAAAATTACACTGGAAAATATTGGAAATGGAATATCAAAATATTTGCTTGATAGGAGATTTTAATACAACTGTAGACAGAAAACTGGACTATAGAAGCAGTAAACTAGGGAAAAAAGGGGAAGAAAGATACTCCCTAAAGCATTATTTAGAATGACAGAAGAAATCTGTATACAGGATACGTGGAGAGAAAGAAACCCCCAAAAGACTCAGTATACATTTTATTCAAATAAACATAAATCTTGGTCTAGACTTAATATGATATGGATGTCCCCTGAACTAAGAACTAATATACATGAGATTGAGGTAGAACCTAATATATGGGCAGACCATGATCCGATAAAGCTGACTTGGAGAGAGATAAAAAAGAAACCAAGATAGACTTTGAATCAATCCCTGTTAAAAGAGAAACAATTTGTAGAACTAGCAATAAAGGAATTGGAATTCTTTTTTTTTAAAGAAAATAAAAAGGAAGAGACATCAATCCAGAATGTATGGGATACAGCCAAAGCATATTTTAGAGAGGTAGCTATAACATATATGGCTAAAAAGAACAAAGACAAAAACACACAACAATTTACAATATTAAAGGAAGAATTTAAGAAACTGGAGTTGGAATTAAAAAATATATCCACAAAAGAAAGTTGTGAAAAGATAAATGGAGACAATAAAACACAAACTAAACCTAATAGAGCCAGAGGAATTGGTTCAACAAATTAAAAGGGAAAAACAAAAATTTTTCAAAAATGCAAATAAGCTGGGAAGATGGCTGCCTTATAAACTGAAAAAAGAAAGAGAGAAGAAATTGATAAATAAATTGCAAGACGAGAAGGGTGATTTATAAATCCAAAATGATACAATATTTTTATTATTTTTTATATATATATATATATTTTATGAAAAAAATATGTGATACAAAATAAATTTCTCAGGAAAAATAATACAATATTATTACCAAATACTACAATACTAATTTACCAAAAATTCCAGAGAACTTTAAAAATATAATAAATGAAAAAAATTACAATGATGGAAGTGATGGAAGCTATAAAAAAAACAAAAAAACGATAAAACCCCAGGGCTGGACGGACTACCTGCAGAGGTCTACAAGTGTTTACAAGATACACTAAGCGTACCAATGAAAGAAGTTTGCAATGAGGTATTATTAGAGGCCAAATTGCCAAACACATGGACAGAAGCAAATATTACTTTAATACCAAAAGAGGATTCATATTTGACACAGATAAAAAATTATAGACCAATATGATTATTAAACGTGGATTACAAAATCCTCGCCTCAATAATAGGAGAGAGACTGAAAAGATTCTTGACTGAATTTATTCATCCAGATCAAATGGATTTTTACCAAAAAGACAAATAAAAAATAACTTAAGGATTATTTTAGATACATTGGAATACTATGAAATGCACCCAAGAAAACAAATGGCTGTAATTTTCTTAGATGCTCAAAAAGCTTTTGATAATGCAAATTGGTAATTTATGATGCAACAAATAAACTGTATGGATTTTGGATAAAAGTTCATAAAAACTATTAAGACAATATATGATAAAAAAACAGCAAAAATAATTGTCAATGGGGACTATACGGAGAACATTAATATAAAGAAAGGCACAAGATAAGGATGTCCACTATCTCCACTACTATTCATACTAACCTTGGAAGTTCTGAATAGGAATATCAGACAAGATCCGGAAATTAAAGGAATGGAGATAAAAGATAAAATCTATAAACTACAAGCATTCTATTTATCCTAGAAGAACTTTTGGAGACAACAACTAAACTATTGAAAAAGATAGATGAATTTGGAGAAATAGCAGGATTGAAAATAAACAGAGAAAATACCAAAGTTATAGTTAAAAACCTTACAGTTAGCCAAAAAATACAACTGTCAGAAAAAAATAGACTTACAAATAGTGAAGAAAGCTAAATATTTATGAATATACTTAACAGCAAGAAGATAATTATATAAAATTACTAAATCAAATTAAAATAGATTTGGAAAAATTAAAACACCTACAATTACCAGTGCTAGGAATAATAGCTACTGTAAAAATGAATATTTTGCCAAAGCTCCTTTTTTTATTCCAAATAGTACCTTTAAAAATAGGGGAAAATTGATATTTTGATAGATTGATGTTGAAATTTATTTGGCAAGGAAGCAAAGCCAGAATTAAACTAAAAATGCTACAGGAAGCCAAAGAAAATGGAGGATTTGTACTACCAGATTGGGTCCTATACTACCAAACATGTGCTCTAATATGGTGAAAAGAATAAATAACCCTCAGAAACAAAAGGTTGTTATATTTAGAAGGACATGACTTACAACTTGGGTGGCACGCATTTTTATGGTATGAAAAGAATAAAACTCATAGATACCTTCAAAACCATTATATAAGAAACACATTATTATATGTATGGGAAAAGATAAAACTAAAAAAATATATGAAAATCCCAGGATGGCTATCAACAATGGAAGCATTCACTCACGCAAACTTAGTTAAATGTGAGAAAATTTTTAACATTTAAGGATATTCTGAATACAGATGGGAAATTAAAATCTAAAGAAGAGCTAGAAGATCAGGGCATTGACTTGCAAATGCAATCGAGGTATGATAAAGATATTAAAATATATGGTTTTTATAAAGACCAGACAATGTTTGATCAGATGTTGTTGACTTCTGATGAAAGAAATATTTAAAAACTGTATATTTTTTTATTGAATCTAAAAATGAAAGATGAACAAATGAAAGAAACAATGAGAATATGGGCAATTTTTTTGGATATAATATAGAATTAGAAAAATGGCAAAATCTCTGGGGAAGAAATTATAAACTGACAATGGCTACTGTTAGATTAGCAAAAATGTTTAAAAATATGTCTAGTAAATGTTGGAAATGTAATCAAAATCCTGGTACATATTATCACTTGTGGCAGACATGTGTTAAAGCAAAAAAAAATTGGACAAAAATACATTAGAAAAGATGTTAGGGAAACAGGTAGACTTTAAACCTGATTTTTTTTAATTAGCTATACTTCCAGGAAAAAAACGATAAACAAAATGTATATTTAACATTACATGTATTAACAGCAGCGAGAATTGTATTTTCGCAGCACTGGAAAAATGAGATAACACCATTTGATGAAGTGATAATTAAGAAAATACTGGACTGTGCTGAAATGGATAAACTCACATTGAGAATCAAAGAAAAAGAAGACACAGAATACTTTCAAACATGTTACTTATTTTATCAATGGCTGGAAAAACGAGATAGAAAGTAATGGCTTAATTTTTATGACTAAGCAAAAAAATCAACCCAGACAGCATGTTTAATAATAATAATAATAATAATAATAATAATAATAATAATAATAATAATAATAATAATAATAATAATAATAATAATAATAATAATATAAATAAATAAATAAATAAATAAATAAATAAAGTTGGAAGGGATCTTGGAGGTCACCGAGTCCAACCCCCTGCTCAGGCAGGAAACCCTTCACCATTTCGGACAAATGGCTGTCCAGTCTTTTCTTAAAACCTTCCAGTGTTGGAGCATTTACCACTTCTGGAGGCAGGTTGTTCTACTGTAATGATAGAAAATTAATAAATAATTAGTAAAATAATTTTTAAAAAATCATGCATTGAGACAAGTGATCTACAGACCACAGTGTTCATAGCTTGAATGGTCTGGATTGACTCTGATGGATGAAAACAGGAAATAAATTAAATAACATAAATGTAGGCTGTTGATCAAACAGCTGATCAATATTTGGTTTTGAAGCTGTACCTGATGAACAGAGAACATGAGGAGAGATAGCAGGATATCTTTCTTTTGTCAGATAGCTACTTATCCCAAATATTATTAACTCCTGGTGTGGTATATAAGATGCTTTATTGACCAGGGTTAATTCCAGTTGCTCAACAATTAATATCCTAAACAGGATATTAAAACAGAGTAAATACTCAAGTAAATGCTTAAGCAGGAGGTTAGACTAGAAGATCTCCATGGTCCCTTCCAACCCTTTTATTCTATTGTATCCAACTTACTTGCAATGTAGCTGACAAGACAGAAACTTTCTATCAGTGAGCACAGTTTGTTTATCATATAAAATTAGGGGATTTATTGAGAAGTGTGGTTGAATCATTTATGCTGCACATGTAAGAAGCAGCTTAAAATCTTTATTTTTTTCATAATACATTCTCATAAAAACAGAAACTACTGAAACACTTAGCATTGATCTTATTAATCCTTTTCTAATCAGCTGGAAACTTTGAAGGTATAAAGCCCATCCTTTTAGAACTGGTGGAATATGTCCTTCATGTAAAATATTCTGTCACTTTTAATTCTTTACCTTGTTTACTTTCTATGTTACAAAAGAAGTGGGATTTGTTTCCATTGATTTTTTGAAATAGGAAATGGAACTTTCAGATTTCCCATATGAATTTAAAGCAAGTCAGATATTAACCTCAGAGTAAAACATCTGCCATGTTGCTCAAAAAAAAAACCAGACAAGAACTATCTTACTATAAACTGCATCTGTGCAAACAGATTGGGATTTGGGATTTAGGTATCATGACTTAGTGGAATTCAGAAAATGGAAGAATTATAGCAAGCACCCTGTTATCTAATATATGGTAGCTTTTCTCAAAAGTATAAAAATAATGTTCAAAGGTAAGTATAGGAAATTGTTATAGAAATATAGATCGATATAGATAGATGATATATCTATATCTATAACTAGCTATATAGGCTAGCCAGATAGATAGATAGATAGATAGATAGATAGATAGATAGATAGATAGATAGATAGATAGATAGATAGATAGATAGATAGATAGATAGATAGATAGATAGATAGATAGATAGATAGATAGATAGATAGATAGAGAGGCAGGCAGGCAGGCAGGCAGGCAAGCAGATATAGATCTATATACTACAAGAACTCTTGTTGTCATCGCCTTTTACTGCAGTCATGTGATCTTCATTTTCAATGTTCCATGATAGTTTCCCAGCCAATCTGATACTCCTTCACTTCCTCTGTCACCCAGCAGCAGCCACTTCCTGCCTGCTGGTAAGGGAAGAAAAGGGAAGGGAAGGGAAGGGAAGGGAAGGGAAGGGAAGGGAAGGGAAGGAAGGAAGGAAGGAAGGAAGGAAGGAAGGAAGGAAGGAAGGAAGGAAGGAAGGAAGGAAGGAAATTAAGGGAGCAAGGAAGGTAGGAGGAAGAGAAGAAAGGAAAGAAGGTAAAAGGAAGGATGGAATATTGGGAAGGAGGGAGGGTGGGTGGGAAGCAGAAAGTAAAATTTCTGATACTCTCCATAGCTTCCCACAGAGAATCTCCACGGGGATCCCTGTAGGAAATTGGAAGCCACTCACATTCCACCACCCATAGTTACTCTTTTTTGTTTAGTTTAGGAAATATTTCTGAACCACTGATCCAGTGGGACATTGCTTGTTTAGTATAGATATAACTATAGAGATATAGTTTTATAGATTAATGTGTATATACCTAATTCAGTTTTGACTCTCAGTATATAATTATATGCAATACTTCAGTATCTACAACAGAATCTTCTGTTTTAGTCAGTTTTCCTTCTACCCTGAGGTCTTTTCAATTTGAGTTACCAAACAGACAGTCTGGAACCTTCTTCCCACAAAGTATTTACCCATTACTTGACTATTACAATTGATGAAATCAAACAAAAGAAATATTTCATGTTCAAAGATGATATTCTTCCCATTCTTTTCCTATTAATTGTAGCAGGTCATATCTATAACAGCCATGAATTCCAAGCCTTGCTTAAACTTAGTGATATACATCAGCTTCAGATGAATTCTAAATCCTACCATTTCAGATAAAGGAAGATTCCTTCTGAAAAGGCCAGAATAAAATCTGGTTTATATAGAATGCTAAGCAATTTGTACTTTGAAAGACTCAGAAAGGCATGCAACTTGCCATAAGGAAAAAAAATATCCATTATCTTCCTTTTATTCAATTAGCCTAATGTAAAAACCAATATACCCAAATAACACCTCATCATTCAAGGTGCAAATCTTGAAAAATCTAATTTTTATTGTTTTAACAGAAATTACTACTTGTGGGATTAGCAAGTTAGAACTGTGAACAATTTACAGTTATGTGCCTTGTTCATCTTTAAAAATTAAATAAAAGAATAAGCCCTTGTTATACCCCTTTGCCTACAGCTGAGCTGACTTCATCGTCCTCAATAATCCAAATCTGTAAAAAAAAAAGTTTAAAACGAACTGTGTTCAAGAATTTCCTATGTATATCAAACTCTAAATTTCCCAACATTCCATTGAATTAATTATTTACTTACAAGCAACTTCAAATTTCATTGAAGTGCAGCTGAGCTATTTTCTGAATTGATATATTAATGCATAATTTTGCATTCTGTAGACACCTGCCCTGAAATCCCATTTAAAAAGAAAATCTGATTATTAAAAGCATTGGTCTGAGACAGAAACAAAAGAATACGTGCTCAAGGACTTTACTGTAGCAATTGACAGGTGACAAATTAATTTTAAAACTTTAGGACCAGCAGGCGTCACAAATTATCATCCAGAAGGTTTTCTGTCATAGGTAGAAAAATTGTTCCGATTTAGTTGAGATGAAATTGCTGTGGGGTGAAAACAGGGAAAAAGTTTACCCTGGCTTCTGACAAGGCATCCATAGTTCTGCAACAGTTAGCACACTTACTGCTTGTATCTTGTCTTATGAAGTATGAGCAAGTTTCTAAGTATGGATTTATTTATTTATTTATTTGGCTAGGTATCTAAGGGTAAAAAAAAATCATGTTGCTTTTTCCCCTTCTCATGTGAAGAACTTGTCTTGCCTTTCCTTCCTTTTCCCCCCTTCCCCTTTCCTCCCCCCCTTTTCCCCTTTTTCCTCTGTTTTAATTTTATTTTATTTAAGCTTAAGCTTGCTTACCTTCCCGCATATTCCAGCTTGAAAAGAATGTTTGCCTGGTACATAATATGGCTCCACAAATGGCAAATATTGCATCTTGAAGACCAGCTAGAAAGAAGAAGAAATGAATATTGAAAGTGCCTAGAGAGTGAGAAAAAAGGTGACTTGAAAAGAAAAATAGAATAATCAAGATGAAAAGTAAGGTAGACGTAAGAAAGAGCAGGTAAAAATAGACAGTGAAGAAAAATCATATTCTTCCAGAAAGAAAGGAAAGACAAATACATTATGATTGCTCTTTGATTAAATAGCTTATTTAGTAAAAAGGTTCTAAATCATATATTCATGCTATAATTATGGGACAAGGTAAATTGCTTTTTTAAAAGGAAAAAGGGACAGAGCAGTCCTTATACATCTTGATTATTCTTTTCTGAACAAGGCTTCCCATTTTCCATGGACATTCAGGAAATGGCACTTCTCCATCATCTATTCTGTAGCATCCATTAAGAATCCATCTGCCACATATTGGTTGTAACATATTTTATTAACTCATTTACAAGTTTGAATGAGCTTATTTGAAATGGTAATATTTCCTTGGCAATCTGGAGAATTTATTTATTTATTAGACTTATATGGTCATCTCAAATACATGACTCTGAGCAGCTAAAAATATAAAAAAAATGATTAAAAATATACAAAAAGGTAAAATGCACAACAGATAGGAAAAACATACAGCAACATCTACCTCTACACAACCAAGAAACAGGCTCCATCATGTACCCAGAATCCCAGGCACAGAGCACAGTGTTAAATTTTTAAAGCTTTAATGAAGACCAGCAAGGACAGGACCAATCTAATCTCTGGAGAGATAATATTAAAGGGGGATGGTGTCTTGGCAGAAAAGGATTTTTACCTGGGCCTCATTATCTAACATTCCTTGACATAATTAAACCTGGTAATTCTGAATCATCCAAAATTGGTGACTGTGATGATAGTATCCTGTAGTTGCCTTGGGGCTGCTACAAGACAATAACCATCTTAATGGAAACTATTATTGTCTCTGAGATGGAAATAAACACTAAACTAGGTATGTCAAACTCGCGACATCACATGACATCGCGTAACGTATCGGGCCGGTTTTGCCATTGCTGGCAATGGGGTGGGTGCGGCTTCCTTGTGACATGTCCAGCCCACAGGCCGGCAGGTTGACACTCCTGCACTAAACAGTTACTGTGCCTATGGGATTGGACAGCAATTCATACTGAGGGATATTTGTGATGACTTGATGTTGCTGGTTTTTCATGTTCAAAAATAATGGCCATGATCTAATACAGGAGCTCAGTAGCAATCAGCACTATTCTATATATTAACCAGCTAAGAAACAAACCTAGATGTAGTCAATACCTTGCTATATAGTACATGGCAACTTCAATTTACAAATGCCAAATTGAATGAATCTCCAGCCCAAATCTCAGTCAAGAGACAATTCTTGCCAGTCTGAATAAAAGTTCGTAGCAGTTAATACTTTTCTATAGAACATAAGATATAATATTTTAATCCATAGATAAATAAGTATGTGTATGGATTGTGAGTGTACTTGTTTGTGTATATGTCTGTACATATGTACCGAGCATATATATATATATATATATATTCAGAAGAAGTGTTTCATACCTCATATGAGCACAATGTATGTCTACTGTTCATTAAAACAGCCCCAGTTTGCTCAGACTTCCATTTAGGTTTTGTTGATTTATCAAAATTAACCCTTGTGACTCTTTCAGATTCTTGCATACAATAAGCTGAAAAATGTTAGATTTAACACAATATTCCTATTATGCATTTCAGTGTAGGCTGCTCTCAAGAGACAGAACTAGATCCTTATTCTTAAAAAAAAAAGATGTCTTGGGGAATACTGAAACACAATAATTATCCTTTAAAAATATTATTTTCAATAGTTTGAAAATAACAATTCTCAAGGAAGTCTTGACAAGTGATATGGGCATTTTAGAAGGAGGGGAAAAAATACTAGCTTTGCACAGAAGTCATTTTTCTTTTTTCTTGGCAGATGGGGAAATCTAAGATCAGTTGACTGATTGACTGAACCATGTTTCTCAAAAGACCACAAAGCTATTGAGCTGTTGTTTGAATGAAACAGATGAAGTGTACCTTACTTTCTATATACAAAAGCTTTTTTTATTGTTACCATAAACTTTGTTAACAAAGATAAAGGATGAAATACACTCTTCCCACTCATTGATTACAAATATAGACTGCTTTTCACAAAGAAGAATAATGCAGTGCTAAAGTGCAGAGAGAAATATAATATATATATTTATTAGGGTTAACTATAGCTTCAACAACATGTTAGGCAGGTGTAGTCCTTCATGCTCTCTGAGTCTGATTGCTTGCTTGCAGATGTTTAATTAATAGACAAGATAACATCATATGTGCTAGTGAGTGTGAGGGTTGCTCCCTGTTTATATACAGTAGTTTGCCCTGCCAGTGTTGGTGGGGGCTGGTTTCCTCCTTGGTAGTTCCTTAGTTAGGGCATTGTTTGTCTGGTGTTAATGCCTACTTATCTGGGTATTGGTTGCTGGAAAGGAAGTGTTCTGGTCTTTCTGTTCATTATCAGCAGCAGCACCAGAAGCAGGAGTAAAAAGGACAGCTGATCCCAGCTGAGGATATAGCCCAAAGAATGTAAATAAGAAGAGCTAACTGGAAGAAAGAGAGTTTATTGCATATTTTATTTTAAATCCCATTATCTGAACAGGATTGGACAGTGACAGCGAACCTTTTAGAGACTGAGTGCCCAAACTGCAACCCAAAACCCACTTATTTATCATAAAGTGCCAGGGCCACATCAGCATTGTGGTGTCCTCAGGGGGATGGGGGGCATGGCCCACTGGGTGGGTGTGGCTGCAGTGGTTATGGCAGACTGAGTGGGCATGGCCACCTTGATGTTGCTCATGGGTGGATGCCTGCAGGGTGAGGCAGGGGGTAGGGTGCTATTGCTGCGGGACAAGGTGAGGTAGGGGCGGCTGCTGACATCAGCCCCCGCACACAGAGGCCAGCGAGCATATGGGGGCATCTCTACTTGAGCTTGCTAGCCAGCTGCTTCGCCTCCTTTGTGCTGGGTGGGGCTGCCAATCTGGGTGCCAGTGGTGGCCTAATGGACCTGTGCAAGCTGGTGGCAGTGATGGCAAGTGTTCCACAGAGAGTGCTCTGAGTGCTGCCTCTGGCACGCATGCCATAGGTTCACCATCACTGGGATAGGAGAACCGGAATTCTAATCCTGGTTTGGGGAACAGGAGCATCTTAGGCAAGATGTACAAAAAGGTTGAGATAGCAGTCAATGAGACTTTTTGCATAAAACAGAAAAAAAGAAATTATGATGTGTGGAATTGATGATTAAAAGAAATTGTAGAAGATAGAAAAGAAATGAAAGTTAAGTTGTAACCTTAGAGTAAGAGGTTAAATTTAAACTTCAAACTGTTGTAAAAGAAAATCAGAACTACTTCCTTTCTTTTTCTTTTTCTTTTGGCTTTGTTCTTTCTTTACTATTTCTCTTTTTTCCTGTCTTAATTATTAGTTTCTGTCCATTTTTATCTTTCCTGTTTAAAAATTCAATAAGGTTATCATTTTAAAAAGTTGAGATAATGGGCAATGTTTCTTTCTTAGCCTTTTTATTGTTTCTTTTGAATGGTGTGTAAATGTGATTTATCTTGATGTGTCTAGAGTGGGCTGATTGTCTGAATGCCAAGCTGTTGCCACTCTAGGCAAGGAGCAAATAAAAGTCTTATAGAATGCACTATAAGACATATCAGGCAAATTGAATTGTATCGATCTTTGTTCAAGATCCACTGAAAATGTTGAAATGAAAAAAAAACACAATTGCAGGATGCATTTTATTTTAAAATTATAAAATCTTAGATCCTAGTTTAGATTGGGGTGCACTAGTGATTTTCTTATAAAGTAGAATAAAAAGTAAAGAGAAATATTTCTTTTTTTAAAGCCATCTGGTTTCCTACATCTTCTCAGAATTCTCCCTTGTGCTTATAGTTCTAATCCATTCCCAGTCTTTTCTTGTTTTAATCCTTTCTACAATAACTACAATATCTGCTCAGATAAAAACAAAGTCAAGTCTTCCCCTCATATTTTTGTAAATAGCACATAATTGAAGGGGGCCGTGTGTATGACATTCAACAGTTCAAGAGCAGACGTGTAAATCAACTAAAATGAGTGTAACATTCCAAATTAGTCCATGGTGCTGCATTAATTTGAGAATTATGGATATGGATAATAATAATCTAATGTTCCTCAATTATTTTATAAAAACATAACCCTCCTCTCCATATGATTAACCTATCTCTAATCATATTTTTTTTTACAAATGATCAAACCAAATTACTGAGAATTGAAATGCTACTTTTTGTTTGTTTGCTTGCTTCCCCAGTGAGCTTTTAAATTCTCAGTTCATCTATTTCAGTAGAGTATTAAAAATGTTACATCAACTGTAACTTTTAATTATGCTTTCATATTCCTCAAAACTCCAGTAAAATGTTGGTTATGACAGCCCATGCTTCCTCAAGTTCAGTCAATGAAGGGCTTGTTGTGTTCTACACAGCTTCTTCATGTTAATATTTATTTTTAATATATTATTGCTCTATATAATAATAATAATAATAATAATAATAATAATAATAATAATAATAATAATAATAATAATAAAGTTGGAAGGGACCTTGGAGGTCATTGAGTCCAAAGTCCAACCCCCTGCTCAGGCAGGAATCCTACACCATTTCAGACAAATGGCTGTCCAGTCTCTTCTTAAAAACTTCCAGTGTTGGAGTATTCACCGCTTCTGGAGGCAAGTTGTTCCACTGGTTAATTGTTCTAACTGTCAGGAAGTTTCTCCTTAGTTCTAAGTTGCTTCTTTCCTTGATCAGTTTCCATCCATTGCTTCTCGTCCTGCCTTCAGGTGCCTTGGAAAATAGCTTGACTCCCTCTTCTTTGTGGCAGCCCCTGAGATATTGGAACACTGCTATCATGTCCCCCCTCGTCCTTCTCTTCAGTAAAGTAGACATACCCAATTCCAGCAACCGTTCCTTATATGTTTTAGCCTCCAGTCCCCTAATCATCTTTGTTGCTCTTCTCTGTACTCTTTCTAGAGTCTCAATATATATTTTTACATCATGGTGACCAAAACTGGATGCAGTATTCCAAGTGTGGCCTTACCAAGGCATTGTAAAGTGGTATTAATACTTTACGTGATCTTGATTCTATCCATCTGTTAATGCAGCCCAGCACTGTGTTGGCTTTTTTGGCAGCTACAGCACACTGCTGGCTCATATTTAAGTGATTGTCTACTAGGACTCCGAAATCCCTCTCACAGTTACTACTATTGAGCAAGGTACCCCCTATACTATACCTGTACATTTGGTTTTTCTTGCCTAAATGTAGAACCTTGCTTTTTTCACCATTGAATTTCATTTTGTTAGATAGCACCCAGTGTTCAAATCTGTCCAGGTCCTCCTGTATCTTAAGCCTGTCTTCTGGAATGTTGGCTATTCCTGCCAACTTGGTGTCATCCGCAAATTTGATGAGTTCCCCATCTATCCCCTCGTCCAAATCATTGATGAAGATGGTAAAGAGCACTGGGCCTAGAACAGAGCCCTGGGGCACCCCACTACATACTTCCCTCCATGTAGATGCAGTTCCATTGAGGACCAGATGCTGAGTACGGCTGGTCAGCCAGCTAGAAAGCTACACTTAAAGTGTTCCAGAGCAAGGTGATAGCCCAGAAGCTGTATGGGGTTGAGATTTGGGGGAGTGATAAGAAGGTTATTGCCCATGTGTTAGTCATCCAAAGCAACTTCATAAGGAATATTTTGGGGCCTTCCCAAGTACACTCACACTGCCTATATAATGATGGAAGTTGGGTTACCTTCCCTGGACATTAGAATACATCTTGCATTGTTGTGGCACTACAAGAAATTACAAAGCCTTCAAGAATCCCACTTTGCCAAACTCTGTTGTCTCCAACACTGGAAGTTTTTAAGAAGAAACTGGACAGCCATTTGGTATGGTATAGGGTTACCTGCTTGAGCAGGGGGTTGGACTTGATGACCTCCAAGGTCCCTTCCAACTTATTATTATTATTATTATTATTATTATTATTATTATTATTATTATTATTATTATTATTACTACAGTTGACAATCAATTAGCCAAACATTTGTCACTTACCCTACTATCTTTGAGAGAACACAGCTCTTGGAACAGATAAAATATTAAAGCTAGGCTATCTGAAAGGGATGCCAATAAAGATGCCATAGCAATTTAAATATCCAAATTTTCATTTTGGCACCATCCCTATTAAAAGCATATAATCAGTGTTCCATTGAGAAGAGCTTTAACAACCCTTCATCTGCAGACCACGCCCTCTGCTTATCTTGAAGGAAGTTTTGCAAGTGTCCTGTTGAATAAAATCTATGTCCTTATGGTAAGGTAAAGGGCATTATCCATTATGTCGGTCACTATCCCATTTGCAAACATATCAGGGCCAAATTATTGATGATAGGTGAAGCCAAGAATTCAGACTTTAAAAAAACATTTTCTTCCAACTGCAAGCAGAAAATCTGCTACTTTTGCTCTATTGTCATTCAAACTTAAAAAGAAATGCTTAAGTTCTTAGTTGTAGCTTTGGCTTTCTTTTGCTGTAATTTTTTTTTTTACATCCAACACTATTTTACAATCTTACTCTTTTACTATCATTTTAATTGCATTTTTGCATGGTTGTCATAATAAACTTACTTACTAAAGATAACTTTAACTAGGCCAACTAACTAATGTACAGAACAATTGTATAGGAAAGAGAGAAATTGTGTAAAAAGATAATTTTTATTATCTAAAACTAGACAACTGTATCCAAGGGAAGAGTAAAGTAAAAAAATGATGATTTCCCATCAATGTTTCATTTCCCAACAGGATAATTCTTTCTTTTTGAAAAAAAATGAAAATAAAAAAAAAGTTCTCTCCCTTTGGAACCTAAGTTTGACTTATCTGCCTTGATCAGCCCTTGAGTTTGCCTACTTTTGGTCTTACCATTTACAATGGAGTTACAGAATGGCAATCCAGAAAAAAAATATATTTCTTTTTTTAACACAATCTCAAGATACACCTAGTAAGTACAGTAGCTAACTTAGCCCTGAAGGAATGCCTGCCCTGGTAAGTTACTCAATTACTCCAGAAAACAAGTGAAGTCACTGTTGCTCTCTTGTGTAGCCTTAGGAGGTGATAAGCCATCTGGGAAAGCCAAGGGAAATCATCAAAACAATAAAAAAAATGAAAATTAGAATATTTCAGACATGTGATGCGACACCCAGAAAAATACGGCATACTCCATTTAATCCTCCAGGGAAAAACTGAAGGCAAATGAGGTCCAGGCAGAAGAAGAACATTGTGGCTTCAAAATCTAAGGGACAAAACTCAGCAGCACTTTTTCGTGCAGCTGCTGATAAAAACAGGATCGCCAACATCTGATAACGGATATGGCACAACAAGAAGAAGAAGTAGCCTAAATTACTAGAGCTGAGAGAAAATGTGACTTGTGTAAGGGATCCTTTGGAACAGGGGTGTCAAACTGCTGGCCTATGGGCCAGCTGCATCATGCAGAGGCTGCTCCCACCCCAATTCCAGCAATGTGAAAAAAGTCACGATACATCACATGAGGCGGTGAGTTTGACACCTGTGCTTTGGAAAGAGAGAAAGGCGCAGAGCAATACAGTGGATGACATTGTAAAGTTGTTTTAGCTTCATTTCTTTTTCTTTTCTTTAATCTTTCTCTCTTTTCTTTTCTTTTTCTTCTTTCTTTTTGATTTTCCCCGATCGTTTATTTAGTATAATTTTGCCTATGCAAAATATGCAAAGATGTACACATACACAAACAATTCTGAAAAAAATATTTATGAAAAGTAAAACATTTCTGTTTGACAAAAAGATGATTTAAAGCTCCTACATCCCCTTGTTTTCAATTAATTTCAGTTTGGCAATGTTTTCTCAGGTATAATTATGCAAAATTTGAAATATATATCTTAACCAAGAATCTTTTTGGACTTTAGAAATGTGTCTTTTACTCTTCAATGGTTAGGGATAAGGTTTTTTTTTTCTTCTGAAATGGAAAGGGTAAGACATAGATGGAAAGAACAGAGGCAGTTAGCTAATATTATCTCAAGTAGTGTAAATGGCTTGAGATACCCTTCATAAGATGAATTGCATTTCATCTGTCATTCTTAATTAAAGACAGATTTGAATAAAGCACACCTGTCACTTTCAATATCAATATAGCCACTCTTCAAATCCCTTTTCAAGAACCTTTGTATTATTTATCATGATCAGATAATGTTATAAGTTGGACCTCCACAACAGTTTTTATATGTAGCAAGTGTATATTTTCTAACACTTTTTTCTCATTATAGATGTTTTAAATATTGATCCAAAAAAGGGAAAGATTAATTTAAATAGCATGTACACAAAAATCTTTGAATCAAAATCAGGGTTGGTTTTTTGTTGTTGTTGTTATTGTTGTTGCTGTCATTTTTCTGAATATTAAAATTTGGAACAAAAAGCAGGTTTTGCATCAGAGTTTGATATTATTATGTTCTACTTAGATCCTTGTCTAATTAAAGGATCCACTGGTAAACATGGAACTTTCCCATGCTGACTGCTTCTTTTCTGCATGGGTTTCTCTCAATGACTATGAATATCATGCATACTTTTCCAAAAAAAGAAAAAAAAATCTAGAAGGCAGCAAAAAGATACAGAACTCTCAGAGATGGTACGCCTACCAATGAAAGCTTTTAAAAGTGTATTAACCTATAGGCTAATATCTCTAAGTAAACATTCTAAAAATGGACAGTTACTGGGAGCTAAAGTACTTGGATAAATAACAGAAATAAATCTGGAGCCACAATTTCCCACAATGAGAAATTCCAAAAGATTAAACTAGAGAGAAGAACTAAGCAGACCCATCCTAGTAATACAGCAACCACCGTGCTCTTGATCCCCCAAAGGTTTTGAATTGAGCAGATGAGAATGTGAAAAAGAAAAACCTGTCTTTCACTGTGGGTGTAAAGCTTAATTTCTTCAATCGAGGTCAAGTAAAATATTTGAATTATCTGACACATGGTAATGGCATATACAGCAGGAGACAATTAACTCTGTAGAAGTTAAAAAACATGAAATCATATGTTGTTTTAAAATAGTTATTTTGTGACTTCCTTTCAGGTATTTGGAAGCATGTTAATATAGTCTGTATATAATGATATATGGGTCACTATTTAATCTTCTTCTTCTTGTGCCATATCCATTATCGGACATTGGCAATCATGTTGGCAATCTTGTTTTTATCAGCAGCCGTACGAAAAAGTGCTGCTGAGTTTTGTCCAAAACTATTTAATACATATGTTTAAATCTTCCCAGATTATCATGTGGGGCTGGATGGTTTGAAAGCCTTTGGATTACCTTTTTTCTCCATTTTTTAAAAGAAAGGAACAGTATTTCTCGGTCATTTGGCATTTCATCCACTCCCCATGATTTCTCAATAATAATATTTGACCTTTCAGCAAACTATCAGCTAATTTCTTCAAACACCAGACTGCAGTTCATCTTGCCCTAGAGATTTAAAATTATTCAAAGTGGAGAGGAGTTGCCTAACCATGTTCTTTTCAAACTCAAGCTTCAATCTTGTACCTTTACCTTACTCTCTACAATTTTGTGGTGAAATACATTTCTTATCATACAAGACTGTGTTAAAATAGTAGTTGAATAATTTTCTTCATCGCCACTTACCTTTTTAAGTTACCAAGTTCCTATAAGAAGCTGGTATCTTATTTCAAAGTAGCTCCCACAGTAGTGGTTTTACTTGTCCCATATATCTGGCACTATTTAGTTTAATTGGAACTTTACATGTGGTCCTAATTTTTCACACCTGACACTTTCAGTAACTTTGATGGACTTTTTCAGGGTATGGAAAAAATCCAAACTATAGCAGTATTCTTTTGTTTTGCCTGAATTCCATGTTTCTATTTTCTCTGTTTTCAAAGGAAACTCCCATAGGATTAATACTTCCCAAAGGCCACTACTTTGGAACAATGAGGAATAGGTATGCCACTAAGGAATGGTAAATTTCAGTGAGCAACAACCACATTTAATTTTTAGGGAGAAGCAGCCAGAGTTGCAAGGTGTTAAGGTCATATCATTCTTGTAATGGGGCTTACTATGGGGCTTACTAATGGGGTGATGTTTTTTATTTTTGTTTTTTTAAAAAAACTGTAAGATAATTTGTTTTAAGCTTGATGTTACAGTTTTCATCTGTTTCCCATTTCAAATTAGTTAAAACATTATTCTGTTTGTTTTCAACCCCCAGAAGAAGTCTTAGGGACCACTAAAGGAGAAGTAGAGGAACTCATGTGCCAATGGGCTATCTTTGCCCATCTCTGATGCAAAATAAAACAATTTTAAAAAATGAATACACTATAAGTTTGGGAAGGGCACTCAAAAACTGCAGATTTATTATATAGGCTTGCATGGATGTTCAGGCATCAGTATTACTGAAAAATAAAAGAAATGTTTAAATAAAAATTGCAGATGCTATTGCTATATTTTACAATTTGGGTTCAAAGATTTATTGCTAGGAAGAATAAGGATTTATGATAATGCGCAATGGTAACTTTCCTTGATCACCTCTCCACACAGTATCAAAATTACTTAATGTCATTTCAAGTTCAATCCATTCCAACAAACACAAAGGGGGGAGTAATTTACATACAGAGCTCAACATTTCCTTGGTCATAGACAGTAAGTGCACTTTTTTTTCTCCTCAAGGGAAAAAAAAGCTTTTTATAAAATAATTGCATATTCTGGTCTTTTTTTTCTCATTCACTGATGCTCTTCTGTTATTATACGTTGTCAAACTAGCAATTAGAATGCATTCCCCACAAAGCAAAAATGCAGCTTTCAAGGTTTCTAAAAATCCCGGAGGATATACAGAATAGACAAAATAATGTGTGAGCTCCAAATGAAGCAATAATTAAGAAAATAAAAATAAAAGCACTGTAAAGTCAATTTTGCCAAGAAATTGCATACATCTGCAATCTTAGTGGCATCTACTAAACAATATGAACAATTCAGGAACATCTTCCTTAATGTTTTCTAACTGAAGTTTTAAGTTCACTTTATTTTCTGATGCATGTTTTCTTTTTCAACAGTTCATCTCATTGTGTACAGCAGTTTTTATTATTCTTTATATTTGCAAAAGAGCATTGATGCTTTTAAATTTGGTCTTAAAGAAGGTTCCTGAGAATACAGCCAAGGAAATAAACCCATGAATCATCAAACAAATAAACAAATAGCTCCCCAAAGAAGATGAGAAGATGATGATCAGAATCAGGATAGATGGACTCAGTAATGCTAATATTTACAATATTAAATATATGTATACAACAAGATTCAGCTTGGTCTAGTGATTAAGGGACCATGCTAGAAACCAAAAGACTGTGTTCTAATCCCTCCTTAAGTATGAAAGCTAACCCATAACTTGGATGACAAGTCAGTCAATCAATTCCAGGCAAAACCAGTGGATCAACAGAGTTGATCCCCAAAAAAGAAAATTTTCACTTGAAGGAAAATTGCTACGAATGCTAACTATAAATGAAGACATAAATAAATAATATTTAGCACTGTTTGCTTAAACTGGTGTGTATGGGAAAATGGGATCCATATGTGAAGTCTGTTACCATATGTAAATGCCTTGCGGAGTGGCAAAGTTTTTTTTTTTAAATGGGAACTTTGAATAGCTTGAATTTGATGTGATTCAAGAGCTGCTTGAAAGACCTGCATTGTTATCCTTCAGGGAATATATAACAAGACATCACAGCTAGTGATAAGATGTCCAATGCTAAATTGCTTTTCATATTTTTTTATGTTATCTAAAAAAAATAAGGGTTTCTTATCCTGTTTTTTTTCTCGTGGCTGAGAGTGAACTTCACATGAATTCTGGCAAGAAACTGTTGAATGCTATAGATCAGAATTGTGTTTGCATCCCCTATTATAACTTACAAGTAAGCTTCTGTTAGTTCCCAGTTCTTCAATAAGAGAGTGAGAATTAAATATGCCCCTTGATATTTCATAGTCTTCATATTTTCTCCAAAATTCTAGGGAAAGCAGAAAACTTAACTATGGCTTTCTGGGACAGCTTTCATGTCATAGACCAAACTTATCCTGCAAGCAATAACTGTAGAAAGAAAAATCAATGTTTTAGATCTGGATTCTCCTGAACATATTTCCAGGAGGTGTTAGTGGAGGGTCAGGTTGAGCCCTAGGCCCATACTTTGTGGGGTGCTCCTTTCTCCTTTCTCCATTCCCCATTTCTATTTAATATTTACACAAAGCCCCTGGGCCAAGTAATCAATCAGCATGGATTGCAATTTCACCACAACACCAAAGATATCTGTTGTACACCTCCTCCCCCTATCAAATGATGCTGTCAAAATCCTGTGTTAAATGACACAAGATCTTTTCCAGGGCCTGAAGGCTGAAGATTTGGATGGGGAAGAACAAACTTAGGTTCAATCCTGGCAAGACTGGGACATGTGAAGACCACACAGTTCCAAGGATTTTCCATTTTTAATTGTGCATGAGGGTGTACTTTCCAGTCAGAATTGTTACACAATTTGTGGTTCCTCCTTGACTCTTGGCTCCTGTTCAAACAGCAGGTGGCAGCTGTGGCTGAGATGGCTTTTGTACAGATTGATTTCTTTCACCAACTGTATCTATTCCCTGCTAGATGGTGACTCACACCTTACTCACCTTCTGTTTAGATTATGCGAAGTGCTGTACATGGGATTGCCTTGGAAGTGCATCTGGAAACAAGCTGAGCCAGAAAACAGTGATGTGGGCAGTTTTGGAGTTCCCTGTTGCAGTTGTGTAACACTGCAGCTCTGTGACATGCAGTATTCCCAGTAGGCTTCCAGGTACCATTCAAGGTGCTGGTCATCATCTATGAAGCCCTTCATGGTATATAGCCAACTTTCTTCCATTTTTTCTTCATGACCCAAAAGATCTAGCAGAGAAGACATTATCCAAGTCCCTTCTATCCACCAATGCTGTCTTGGTAGATCCCAGAGTCATGCCTTTTTGGTGGCAGTGAAATTTATAGAGATGTAAATCATAAAAAAGAAAAAGAAAAAAGGGAAGAAAGTACAGATGGTATTTCCTCTGAGATGTAATTTAAAAATACTAGAGCAAGATCTGTACAGGACCAAAGGTCATGCCGCTGCTGCCATTTTCACTCATGATAAGATGGTGATGTCTTTCTTTTGCAGGTTGAATGAATATTTTTGGGACCACAGGCTAGATAATTTATGATGGCAGGTCATACCTGGACTATTGGCTCAATGTTGCTAAACCCTGCATTAGAGAAAATCAAAGAGATATACTTTTAGCTATTTCATAAAGAAATCCACAAAGTCTATTAGCTTCAAATAACAATGGCTTTGGGTAAATTTTTTGGTAGGGTAAAGAGAATTTTTAACTGTTCCTGCAGAGTTTTAACTGTAGATTTTGCAGGCTAAGATTGACGGCATTCAGTTTTACAATGCTAGTTCAATTATGTCTGTTTAAGAACATTATTTCACTTTTGCTACTTTGCTCATTATTCTTCATAACAAAATCCAATTCATTGCTTCTGTGGAGGGATATGAATCTCCCAAGATATATAAAGTAAATAAGTCTGATTTCCTGTACTAAATATGCACCGAAGAACAATTCTTCCCTAGATAACATGATACAAACCAATAATGAAAAGCTACAATTTGGGACAAATAGGAAATACATTTTCTAGCTCATCTAGTTTCACTCAGGTCAATAATCTCCTCAGTGGTTTTATTGCATTTATTTGTGTTTCTCTCTCTTTCTCCATCTCATTTTAAGTTTCTTTTTGAAAACAGGAAATTGTCTCCTGTTTGAGATCAATGTCTTCCTGCCTTTTTCCTGCAACAGTAAGATTAGAGTGAAAGGAGAACTACTTGGTCTCTTATGGTGCATTTGGCCCAAGATATTTCATACATATTGTAATATATTATAAGATAATATACCATATTTTGTGGTGGCTCCCATTTCAATAAGCTATGTCAGGTAAAAAGAGGGAGAAAGATGTTTGTTCCTGAACAAACAGCTATTCCACATTGTTACCTGACCACAATAATTTTATTACAGCCTTTGAGCTATCCAAACAGTTTTCATTTCAGTAGGTCATGATAAGATTATCTTTTTTGTTCTTTTTCTATCTATTTTGGTTGTGGGTTTCAGAATGTAAATTTGGAAGACGGGATCATCTGACTATTGGTATATGTAAATGAAAGAACCTATAGTCTTTTCAATTACAGAGCTGGCAATAGCGATAGATAGATAGATAGATAGATAGATAGATAGATAGATAGATAGATAGATAGATAGATAGATAGATAGATAGATAGATAGATAGATAGATAGATAGATAGATAGATAGATAGATAGATAGATAGATAGATAGATAGATGGATGGATGGATGGATGGATGGATGGATGGATGGATGGATGGATGGATGGATGGATGGATGGATAAATACATAGATAGGTAGATAGGCAGACATAGATAGATAGATAGATAGATAGATAGATAGATAGATAGATAGATAGATAGATGATAGATAGATAGATAGATAGATAGATAGATAGATAGATAGACAGATAGATAGATGATAGATAGATAGATAGATAGACAGATAGACAGATAGACAGATAGACAGATAGACAGATAAGACAGACACACAGACAGACAGACACTTTATAGAGGTAATAATTATGTGACTGTTATTTTGCATTTTTAATGGATCAGGGTTTTTCTAAAGATTTTAATCCTGTCTTTATTATTTTTATAATTAATTTAAGGTAATAAGCCTAACTAATATTCCTTCTTCTGACTATTTTCTCTGTAGAAACAACACTGTGAGGTGAGAAAGACTGGCCCTAAGTTATCCATCAAACCCCAAGAAAGGGTAGTAAACACCACCATCAGGAAATACAATCAAATGTTGCAGAAGTTAATAAGTGCTTCAAATAGTTGGTAATATGTCATGATCATAAAGGGTAGTGAGCCATGATCTGCCCAAAGGACTTTCCCATCTAGCCTTCTGTTATTATAGTAGCATATCACTTGGAGGCCTTGGAAAATCTTCAAACAGTTTTTGCTGGGTGAATAATAGAAAGAACCCTAACTTTGTTTTTTTGTGTAGAGCTTACAAAACAAAAATTAAATGGCAAGAGTCAGCTGGCAGGTAATCATCTACTTCTACTTCCCCCAAAATAGTCAAAGAATGACAGACAATAGACAAACAATTGTCATCAGAATTGCCAGTTTATGTGGTAATCAGATTATTTTCAGAAGTAAAATTCATCATTTCATTAGATGAAGTAATCTAATTGTGAATATTTAGAAATGTCTGTCTGTCTGTCCGTCTGTCCGTCTGTCCGTCCGTCCGTCCGTCCGTCCGTCCGTCCGTCCGTCCGTCCGTCCGTCCGTCCATCCATCCATCCATCCATCCATCTATCTATCTATCTATCTATCTATCTATCTATCTATCTATCTATCTATCTATCTATCTATCTATCTATCTATCTATCAGTCCTACTGTTTTCAATCTAATATTAAAATGAATTAGAACTAAAGTTTTGGAGATGGCGTTGAAGAGATTATCATACCTTGAATATCTCATCAAAGCTTTTCAAGGTCACTGCTAAACACCTGAATCTAATTAAGAAAACAACTTGTCAATTCTGCAATGAAGCTGGCTGACGCCATCTTGCTCGTTTTCAGTTGCCACAAGAAGGGGGGAGGAATAGGGAGATTTATGTTAGTCTAAACAATTCTCTGTCCCATGGAAACCAAGGTCATTCCTGTTCATTAGACTGGGGGTGAGCATTATGTTAGAAAGCCCGCCAAACTATTCTGTTGGAAAATGTAGTTCATTGCATAGTTTCTGGGGAGGGAAGTTAACTTTGTAATAATGTAACTTTTTGGTGGGAACTTTAGTCTTGGTTTTACTTTTGATCATGCCAATACTTTGTAGCCAATAAACATCTTCTTAGAAAAAAAACTCAAGCCTCGGAGTTTTGTTTTAGTTGGCCTCATCTATCAGAACCATGACATAAATATTAAAATGTAATCGGGGATTCAACTATTTAATCTAGATTATAGAAGAAATTGAGCTGAACTTCTGTCAAAGAGAAGTTTTCTACAGTACTATGGTTAAGTGAATTTAAAAATTAACTCTGAGTGTTTTATGGATATTCTGAAGACAGAGCCAAGTCACTTTAGCAAGATTGTTACTTCTCCATCTGCTTTGCCAAGAACATTTGGCAAACTCCAATCATCTTGCTTCCCATCAGCTAGCACTGCATTTTAAAACTTAACATCTAAGAAACACTTCCCTTTTAATAGTCAGGATGCATCTTAAGTAACTTTTCCTTTTTGCTATTTGGGCATAATGATTTTTGAAAAAAAACTTTCTGATGATTTTGAAAACCATTCATTAATTATTGATGATGTCTGTGATTTAATGATAATATTCAGCTTTCTTGTTTGGGCTATAGATATAGGCAAGTAATTCACCATCAGTAATTTATCTGGCATATTTTGCCATTTGTTCTAAACTTGTATCATGCATGCAGATATAAATATATCCTTTATTATTTTATTTTATTATTTATTATTTTATTTTTTGTTTATTGCTTCTATCAGTAACATTTTATTAACTTAAGCATTCTTTATTTAGGTGGATTATCTACCTAAAAAGATAGCAAAAAAAAAAAAGACCTTGGAGCTTTTTAAAGATTCTTTTAAAAAGAAAAGAAATTTGTACATAAGGTATTTTGCCTTCACTGTCAACTGGGAACAGTCCCTTCCACTCTTTTTCAGTCTTTTGTTTCTGAGAACACAGCATTCCCCTTTCAAGCCACACACGTGCAATTTATCACAATAAACCAGATCATGCCCTATTTGAGTTCTTCCCTGACATTGGCAGCCCTTTTGCTGGTTCTAGTTAGAGTCAAGCAAGCTAAGCAATGGTAATTACTTTTGATTGGTGAATCAACAGCATCCTCAATATCCACTTTCCCTCCTGTGTGTGTGTTTGCTCCATCACTTTGATAGCCTTTTTCACATCTTCCACTGCCAGGTTCTCTTACCGTATATGTAGTGGTGGTATTCAAATATGTGAACAATTGGTTCTCTGTTTGGATGCTGCTTTCAGAAGTCCATTCCGGGCCTGGGCAACAAAAAAATAACTACCTGTTCTGCTGAAGTGGTGCAAACTGGCTGAATTCCACCACTGCTTATATGCCTTTCCAGGGATAATGTTGTCATTGCTGCTACAAAGTTTATTGTTCCCATTCTAAGCAGAAGACACCAGCAGAAGGCCCATCTCTCCACCACCAGTCACTCTGCAACAGGTTCATGTAGAATTCAAGCATATTCAAGGAAACATAAGAGTAGATTTAAAAAAAAAATAAAGCAGGCTAGGTTAGTTCCATCTCAATGGCAAAGCCAAAGCAAACTAAATCTAAATTAGGGATTAAAAAGAATTCCATCACATATTGTATTGGGAGATAATTTGGCTAAAGTACAATTTTGAGGGCAAAGGAATAGCCTTTTAAAGTATGATGTCTGATCAGCTTCCATTTTCTGTCAAGTATCTCACAGGCTCCTAACTTTGTTTAGCTGATCTTTAAGAGGGCTTTGTAATTCAATGCCTTCCTCTACAGTCAGTCCAGAAAGGGCCACAGAATAAGTCACAGTGAGGCACAAATGTGGCTCAAAATATGAGCAGATAAATGAAACAGATTTGTCCAGCCTATAGTAGAAAGGACTGCAGCAGTAATTAAGAGAATAAGTCCTGGCTGTCCTTCTGTAAAATGATTCAAAAAGTCAAATGCTAATGATCAGAGATTTGGTAGCTTCTAATGCAGATATGCCTCCTATGCTAGCTTGGAGAAGCATAGCAGAGAGAGATAAAATACAGCTACAAGGTTGTCTAATTTCTTAAGAGGACGCCATAAATACGGAGGTCAGGCACAGCACATCATTGGGAAAAGTCTAATAAAGAAGTCTCATGTTTTGCTCAACTTTGTCAGTATAAGCCGGATACTAAGGTAGGGCCCCAAAACAGATTAATTGTTCTTAAGAAATGACAAAGTCAAGGGGAATATTAAAGGTTCTGTTTCACTGGGGATAGGACCTATATATTTCACAAAAGTAATTAACCACTGAAGAAAGCTTATACCAATCCTACAGATTCACCTCGAAAAGTAGTGCCTCGAGGCATATCAAATTCTTGATGGTAGCTTAACTACAGATCATCAGTAAGCTTCTTATCTCTTCACACCTTGGGGATACTTCAAACGTTCCTTCAAGAATAACATGAACTGGGGGTCATATTTAGCACTTCTAAGGATTGTCCAAGATTATGACCCGACTGGGCCAAAAATAAATAAATCATAGCCACTCACACTGCAGGGAATCTTTTAAGAAAGCAAAGCAGTGGGACATGGCAAGTATAACAGTGCTTCAGAAATGCCAACTCATCCTGAATATTTATTTAAAACTGAAAAGCCTTTCCTAATATCACTTTCCCCTGAAATATCTGTTCGATGTTGCAGAGAATGGTGGAACTTTATGATAGAGCTGATCATTTAGCCAGGTCTTGTGGAACAACTATATTAGTGTTCGGTGGAATATCCTGGGTTACGTGGATATACAATTCTCTTTTTAAGTTAGGCTGGAAAATGACAAGGCTTTTTCTTCATAATAGTCAGTGTTCTTTAAAGGAAATAAGTAAAGCTATCTACATTAGCAAATTGCTGGAGATTTTTGTGGTGGTTATTGAGTTAGCATGGTATCATAGGCTCGTGCAATGTTTCAGCAACAAAAAATGAAAAGAAAAAAGAAAATGAATTTCAAAATCAAATGGAGTTATATTGTATGATCCCGATTCATTTGTTTACTATCAAATCTGCATTTATATCAGTGCTGTAAAGAAAAACAGACATAAATTATATCTCAAATGCTGAGTCTTTATTGGAAATATTTTGTAACTTTCTTGATTAGTAAACAGAGATTTTATTTTCTTTAACTTCTGAGGGATACCTAAACATATACATTGCATTTACAGATATGTTTCTTACAGCAGGTTGTGAATCAGTTTTCCATGGTTGCCTTTAATATGACACTTCAAGGAATCTCTCCCGTCCTTCCCCCTACCTCCTTAGGTCTCAGACCCAAACTCTGAAACTTCAAAGAAATAGAATTTCCACAGCTTCAAAGTAATTGCTTGCTTTTAAGTCTCAATAATATGTATTCTGTGAAATTAGTTTTTTTCCCCCTGCACATAACTGTTGTTGGAGGAGCAAAGTGTTGTGAGGTGGGGAGTGCAATTAATACACTTTTTTAAAAATCCAAATGTTCTCGCAGATTCAACAAGTTGGTAAATTCTAAGCTGTAAAACATGTTTAATCATATTGACTTTGGTTGCTGTACGGGTGACCAGAAATAAGGGTATAGAGCAGGGGTGTCAAACTCGCAACATCACGTGACAGGTCATGAGGTATCATAACTTTTTTTCCATTGTCAACAATGGGGTGGGCACAGTTTTGGCATGACACATCCGGCCTGTGGCATGACATATCCAGCAGCTTGACACCCCTGGTCTAGAGCCAAATTGTGGACATTGGCGTAAAATGCAGAGTTCAGTACTTAGAAGACACTGCATATTATCTTCATGTGCAGAGATGAGAGCATGCTTTCAAGGATTTAGTTGAGTCAGAATACTTTATTTCTGGGGTTCTCAACCTTTTCTTTACCACAAATCCGCTTTAAATACCTTTGTGGCCAAGGACCCCCATGATTTAACTCAAGATTTAAATCACAACATTTCTTCCACACTTCACAGACCCCCTGTGATAACATTGTGGCCTCCCAGGGGCCTATAAACCAAATATTGAGAACCATTGCTTTAGATTTCATTTCAGATAAAAGGAACTTTGTTCTGACCTAGACGGATTGATAAAAGAAAGGGAATTGTACACATTGCCTAGAGTTTCAAAGTACATTTTGAACTTGCTAGTGCCAAGATTCCATCCAGTAATTTTTCACAACTTTGTATAAAGATCAGTGCCCTTGGTTTTTATCCATCCAAGTTTACATCTGTAGAATGCCAATTCCATTCATAATATGCAACCATAGATTCTGCCTTTTTCTATTTCATAGTAAAGTTCTTTGGGAACATTTCATTTAAAATTCATACTTACACCTTCTAGACCTTATCATGATCTTACTGATAAATATGTATTAAAAGAAAAGAGTAAGTCTTAAGGGAAGTTATCTCACAACACAATTATAATTACAAAATCTAAGCATTCTAATATAATCTAGTCTGTTCAGAGTTTATGCAAGTTTTCTTAGATCTTAATTTCACCATCATTAGCATCTCCAAATATATCTTCTTGTTTTTTGCTGTTTTCACTAGAAAAAGGATATTACCATTGGAATAAGAGATTTGCAAGAGACTGTTGCTCAGTCCTATTAATAATATAATATCGGTCTAAACCACACAGTAATTTTATTGACTCATGGGACATTGAGCATGACTTATTTAAAGACTTCATATTTTATTTCTTGAAGTTTTCTTTTGAAATCAGTTTTACTGCCTGGTTAAAATAATTCAACAAAAGATATGCTTTTTCCAGCTAAATAAATGCCACCATCAAATAACAACATGATTTGCATTACAAAGGAAAAGAGAATTTATATGAGTAAAACTTTTGTTTATTTTATTTTAAATATATTGTGTACTTTTTTATTTTAGTGAAAGTTCAGCAAAACAAAATACAGTCTTATTGTAAAAAACAGTGAAAGTTAAAGTTATCAATGGCCATTTTTAAACATTACATGAATGAGGAATCTGTTGTCCTCTAGATTAGTTGAATTTTAATTCCCAGAAGTGTCAACTGTCTTTGCTAATAATTAGAAAACATAAGTAATGAGTGCATAAGTATTACTCACATGTCCTACTTATGAATTTTCCTTAAGCATTTGATTGACCTCAATGGCAGGGCTTTTCAACCAGTGGTACATGTACTTTGGCACCTGGCAGGTGGTATGTGACCATCCTAGAGAAGTGGTAGTGTGGGGGAGATGAATGAGCTGAAGGGGTGGCAGCACCACATAAGCCTGAGGGAGAGACAGCCAGAGCTACAGGGCTGTCAGTGCTCGGCAGAAGCCCCAGGATCAGTGCCGGACTCCAGCTGTTTGGCACTTCCAGAAGCTGGAGGTGCCCTAAAGAGAAAAGGAAGAGGAGGGGGAAAAGAGGAGAGGATATAACAGGAGGTTTTGGCGGGAAAGGGCCAGTGGGGGCTGCCCCTGCCCCATCCCCTGGGCACATGAAGAGGAGGCAGCAAGCGCTCGGCATCCCTGCTGACCACTGAGAAAGAAAAAAGGCAAGAGAAGCACGTCTCTTCCCTGCAGGACACCAGCACTCGTGCACTCAGTGCCTTCTCTGTGCTCCCCCAGGGGGCTGGCTCCAGGGTTGTCCCATGGATCTAAGGCTGAGTGCATTCTGGCTTTGATGGCTCCCACCAGTAGATCAAATCCACACCCGCTTATTGATTTAGCCTCGCTGCCGCCAGGCTTCCCTTTCACTGGGACCACCCCTGCCTGCATGGGATAGCTACAGCCAGTGGCAGAATGGCCACCAGCGGTAATCTGGCAATCTCTCTCCCTCCCATCATCCATTCCTGAATGTGGAGGAAGGAAAGAGAAGCAGGGAAGGAAGGAAGGAAGGAAGGAAGGAAGGAAGGAAGGAAGGAAGGAAGGAAGGAAGGAAGGAGATTATAATGAGAGGGAGGGAGAATCTGAGGGAAGTCCTGTCTCAGCACTTGGCCACTACCAGCCCTGCTGCCTTTTTGCCACCCCTTTATCCCCCCATCCTGACTCTCCTGATGGTCTCCCATTCTATCGCTGAGGATACTTTGGTTACAAAGCTGGGTCTCCTCACATGGAGAGGGATTGGGCCTCCCTCTGACCCACACATTTTGCTCTCCCGCACACACCATGAACAACCTGGCCAAGGAGAGTAAGCCAAGCAGCAGCAGCCTTGAGGAGGAGGTAAGCCCAGCCAGACAGCCCCTTGGGGAGGACTGGGCTGAGCTGGGCGCTTGCCCTCCACTGCCCAGGGCTCTGAGCAGCCTGCACCACTGGGGTCCTCCATGTGGCCTGAGAGCAAAGGAACTGCCACCGAAGAAATTAAAACCGGTACTTTTTTCCTTTTTTAAAAAAATAGTTTGCAACGTTTTATTAGATTATGGAATAAAATACAAAAATACAAAAGCAAATAGTAGGACACAGTGGGGAGGAAGAAGGGGGGAAAGTGAGGGTGAGAAGGGGAAAGGAAAAGGCATTGACTTCCGACTTCCTCTATTGCAGTAGAATGAAGCATTAACATCGAACCTCAACTTTTTACTTTTCCATAATAGTATAAACTAGCCATTTCTATAACAACAAATGAATCTAACCAGTAAAACCCCAAATTCCACCCCCTTTTTTCAGTCATCAAGTTTTTGACACTTTGCTAAGCTCTAGTGGTACTTGAATATTGTCATGTCCTAAAAGTGGTACAATCTGTGAAAAGGTTGAAAAGCCCTGCTCTATGGATGCAGAAGATCTAGAAAATACAAGTAATTTGCTGATTTAATAGTAATCTTCCCAAGTTGTACATTTTTCCCCCAAAAAAAACATTATGATCCAAGAACACAAATGTTTTGGCTTTATAATAGAGTAGTAGTTTTTAGAAAAGTCCTAGATTTATCTACTCATCACCAATTTCCAAGCTAGCCAGAAGTTGCTATTTTCATGGCTTCTGCCTTTGTTCCACTTTGTACTGCATCTCATAGTTTAGCCACAACTACTCTACTTACAGTGTCTACCATCTACTTACGGTGTGTCCATATCAAGGAAATGTGACTGACATCAGTACAACTTGTATTTTCAGTTGCCATATAGAAATTGCTTTCAGAGATTGGTTACATTGAAAATTCAGAACGTAAAATATTGAACTAACACTTAGCTTTCATTTTAGCTATACAGTGTGAATCATGGATGCAGCAGGTATGTCTGTGAATGACTGAAGACAAAGTAGTTGGCCTGTGTTTTGGAAGTTCTAGAGATTCTATAGACAAAATTTTAATATTCAAATTTCAAACTTTTCAAAATTTGAAGTTATCTATTTTATGTATTCATTTATGTGGAGTAAAATGGTTTACTTCCTGAAAAATAATACTAGAAACTTAAAAGGACAAGGAAGGGGGATCACAGCTAGCCTACATTTCCTTCTTCTGTAGGGATTTGGTTTTGTTCATCTGTTTACAATCACTGACCAAGTGCCAAGAAAGAGAAACTCTCAGAAGTTGGATATTTGTATTTGGGAAATAACAAGCCAACACAGTAGACTAAAGGCACATGCTATACATATATGTGATAAAATATATTATGTTATGAACTTTTATTGTGAACACGAATCTCATACAATATGGAGAGTGGCATTGAAACTCCAAAAACGGCCCACATGGAAAGCCTGTATTTGAAAAGAGAGCGGGAGAGATGAAGCAGTCACTTGAAAACAAAACTAATACCAAAACTTAAAAAAAAAATCAGTGTAAGAAGAAATTAACACATATAATCAAATATTTTCAACTAGAGCATTAAAAACTCTATGTTTTTATACTAAACTATGGGCCCTTTGGCACCTCATTATATTGGAATTCATGTTAATTCAGTACTTAGCTGAACAGGCATTTATTCTTACAAGTTTTCCTTTTTTCCCCTGAAATTCCTAGTAACAGAACCACAATATTTTATTTTTGCATGTGTAGTATCCAATATTTTTTTTTAAAAATGAGCATTTTTGGACTGAAAGCTCTCATGAATAATGCCTCTGATCCTTTCTCCTCTCTGACACCCCACAGTGCTTGATGTACTACCGAAGTGCATCTAGTTTCAAGCCAAAAGGAGAAAGAGAGTCTAAGCAAACACACCAGCTGTCCAAAGAATAAATCGAAATGGTGGGGAATATGTGAATATCACATATTCAATTAAGGAGGCTACGGATCCAATTTAGCACATATTTTCACATGTTTTTGGAATAAGCACCGCTATTTCCTGACACTTGGGAAAATATAGTGTGGTCTGGCTTGAGATAATCCAGATGGATGTGTGTCTAGTTCTTCAACCTAGTTTATTTTAATTTGTTGCCCACTTTATTGCAAAATAAATAAATAAATAAAAATCAGAATTTGTTCCTCATCCATGATCTTTAGGAATAAGAGCCCATTTATTTTTAATACACAAGAAGAAAACAAAAGATTGATTTCTTTGGTCAATAAAAAAAAGCAATCGTTGGTTAAAATGTGTAACAGCAAACCTTTATAAGGAAAATCAGTGCGGCAAATAGGACACAGGTTTTTGGTTTTTTTAAAAAAAAAACTTATTGATTTGTCCATTATTTTAGTAGACAAAAACATATGAAATGGATATAGGATTTTATTCTCTATGTGCAGATCCTTGTATTTTACCTAGAATATGATATCCATGTTAATGTTTTAGATAACTCAAAATTAATTATTGAAAGGAATAAAGTTACAGATGTCTCCATGCAAAACTGACACAGGTTAATGTTCTTGGCTGGTTGCCTTTGGAAGTTTCAGAGTTCTTGGAGCAAATAAACATTCAAAATATTGAGATGACCAGTCTTGCGAAGGAATCCCATTGAACGACTCTCAATTATTTCTATTCTTTACTGTTTCTTTAAATAGGGAGAGAAACATCAGCCATTTGCAGGCTAAGTTTTCATATTGATGGCCACTGGGTGCCGCTGTTTTGCTGCAGAGAAGAACACTCGAAACATTATTTTTGTGGCATTAATATATGTATTTGGATGGCTATAGCATGAATCTCATAGCTGAATTATGTTATCATCTTTAAGAACACCTAGTAACAAAGACCAGTTCATACTTTTCTGAAAGAAGTATATTACTTTTATATAGACTTATGCATTTGTAGGTGCAGAGATAACATTTATTTTCAATTCAATGTTGACATGGATTGAATATCTGATATTATTCCAAAGCATGCTAAATTCAAAATAATCAGATTCTAATCTTCAATCCTGTTGTCAAAGTACTTGGCTGTAAACCCACTGGAATTTTATGAAGACAGTCACTTGACAAAAATATAGACCACTTTTACTCAATATGCATGTGGTTAATATGCAACTCTCATTTTTCCTGCCCAGTTATATAAATTTAAATACAGGCAGTGTATATAACAGAATATCACTGGTAATTCTGTGGTTAATGTTTGCTATATGTTGGTATGCATGCTGGGAAAAATAATGTCAATCAGAACAGTGTAGTAATTCTAAAACAAAATCTAATGTGCATTGGATAAAAATAAATAACATGACTAAACTGGCATTCTGTTCTATCATGATATCTTTCTCAGGAGGTAAATAGAATCATTAAAGCTAGCAGTTATTCGTAACTTTATTTTATAAGAATTTGTCTTCTCATGTCTTTAAAGACATCCAAATTAACTTCTTGTGGCAGCATATACAGAATAATAGAGTTGGAAGAAATCTGGGTGGTCTTTTAGTCCAACCCTCTGCTCAAGAAGGAAACCCTATATGACTTCAAACAAATGGCTGTCCAGTCTCTTTTTAAAAGCCTTCAGCCCACAGTTTCTGGAGGTAAGCCATTCCACGGGTTTATTGTTTTCACTGTTAGGAAATTTCTCCTTAGTATTTGGGTTGCTTCTCTCCTTGATTAATTTCAACCCATTGCTTCTTGTCCTGCTTTCAGGTGCTTTGGAAAATTACCCTCTGTTCTTTGTGGCAGCCCCTCAAATATTGGAACACTGCTATCATGTCAAGAACATTGCTATCATGTCAATGATAAACTGCTATACTCTTTCCTATTACAGAATAAGAAATAGCAAACCAAAAATTTAAAGCACAAGAAGAACAAAAGTAAATGTAACTTTATGCAAACATATTTAAGTTATCTATTTTTCTGTCCTTGCACACTGTCCTTGCTTTCACCACTTCCACGTTCTGACTCATGCACTGACTTTTGCTCTTCAAATTTCTCACATCTTTTTTGAGGAACTCATCACCTCTTTCCAATTATGACTTTCCCAGCCTTCTCCTTCCTCATATCCCCCATTCACTTTTCTTTCACTTTGATTGACCCTCATGAATTCTTTCTATATGACCCTAAACTCAATGTACTTCTTTCATTCTGATAATTCACTCTAGTATTCAGTCCATGTTCATTCAGCATCCAATCACCTCTGACTCTGTCTTTTCTTTTATGCATACACTCCAACACATCCAACAAAGTGTTGGATGGGTTGGAGTGTTCTGTACAACAAAGTGTGAAGAAGCACATTTTATATGCAGCCACTTTTATCAAGGCACAGAAATTTAATAACTTCACTATGAATGGAATGTATAGTATGGACATTCCATTTGCACGTTCTATGAATGGAATGTACAGTATAGCTGTCTATTCCATTCATTAACTCTGCTAAAATCCAGGTTGCTAATTTTCTGTGCAAAATTTTCTATAGTTCTATTTTTCTAACCTGTGCTTACAGTAGAGGTAGTCCTCGACTTATGACCACAATTGATCCCAACATTTCTGTTGCTAAGTGAGACAGTTGTAAAGTGAATTTTGCCCCATTTTACAACCTGTCTTGCCACATTTGTTAAATGAATCACTGCAGTTGTCAAGTTAGTTACATGGCTGATAAGTGAATCTGGTTTACCCATTGACTTAGCTTATCAGAAGGTCGCAAAAGGTGATCACATGGCCCAGACACACTGCAATTGTCATAAACATGAGTCAGTTGCCAAGCATCTGAATTTTGATCACATGACCATTGGGATGCCTTAACAGTGATAAATGTGAACAATGGTCAGTGGGGTCACTTTTTTTCAATGCATTGTAACTTCAAATGATCATTAAATGGATTGTTGTAAATTGAGGACTACCTACAGTATACTATATTTCCCCCCTCCCCTTTGGGGTTCTAGTTTTGAGATGATTTTCTTGCTACAATTATGGCAAATGGAACTGGTATGAAGTTTTGATCTGGTTTTTATTTTCCCTAGTTAGTCTCTCAGCATCACTCTGCAATTCCCTGGGCTTGCTTGCTAACCTGAAAAAAAAAAAGCCCATAAGAGGAGTAATAGTGTCTTCTCTTTCATTGAATAGAATGAGAGGCTTTGGACCAATGGAGAGTTTCAGTAAAAAAAAATAAAAAAGAAGAGGTGTCCATAATATTCTTCCATTTTACTATTTTACAACTGACATACACGTATTAAGAAAAAAAAATCTCTCCAAAATGTTTTGCTGTTCACTTATTTTTAAAGTGGTTTCCTTTCTCTCAAATGAATAGCGAGTGAGTGAAAGAAAATGCAAAAGTCCATTTCAGCATAGAGCACTAATCCTGAATCACTGAAAATGCAACTTTAATGAATTGTTCAGATTGTCATGTTAGGAAGAAAGGAGAATGCCTCTCTTAATGTTTTTTTTCATATCATGCATCAGTTTGTACTTCTTTATCATATTCCTCTTTCTTGATTTTCTTTTTAGTATCAGAAAGCTTCAAATGTTGTATAATTTTTTGTGATAAGTTCTTGATTTATTTTTCCTCAAAGGGGGGGGAGGAGTGAACAGGTGCAGTGACTAGAACTCTGCCCTATAATTCCAGAATCACTTCATAGATGTAGTAAACATTGTATGACATTGGTATGATTTTGATTTATTCACTAATAGTTTTGAATAGGAGTCTCACCTTGCATTCTGTAGAAACCGGAGAAATGCTTCAGAACCAGTGACCAAAAAGGATCTACAAGAAAACATGAACAGGGGACTTTTAAGAGAAAAAGGGTGAGTTTCTGGAACAAATGAAAGGAAACTGTTTAGCAAATCGGGCTGTTTTCTTTGTTGCCTCTGACTGAATGTATTGCTTTTTTTCCCCATGAAGAAAAGGCTTCCACCTGCAGCTGCAAGTGATCAGCTAGTAGGTGGAATCAAATTCCTCAGTCAACAGCTTACTTTAAGCCAATACACTTTATACAGAAGAAAGACAATTGAGAGATTGTGACTAGAATCAGTAACATTCCAGGCAAGCAGGAACAGGGGAGTTTTGCAAGAGAGTTTAGTGATGAGGGAGCCAACTAAGGAGTTTGGTTATTGTATGAAGAATGCAGATACCGTAGGGACTGTCTGTTAGGTCAACCGGTTTCTAAAGAAGAAAAATAGCAAAATTATTAATAATAACTATTATCAAGGTAGAGAGCCAGCAGGGAAAATGATGTTTTCCAGCTTATTGCACAAAGTACCAAATGTACAACTTTCTGCCTGTTGGGCATAAATTGAGGGTTGCACTTGGTGCAATGAGTTTCTGACTTTCAGGGAACAAAGTGGTTAAGCTGCAGCTGCTCAGAAAGGTTCAGAGCTTTATAGACAGGACATTCAAGGATGGTATAACTTTGTCCCATTGCCAGAATAATAGCATCCTTGCTGTCAAAGAGATTGAGGGTCTTCAGGAAACTGGACTTCACTTTGAGAATAAAGAAGATGTCACTCTAAGAATGACCTAATCATAAAACCATAGCGTTGGAAGAGATTACACAGGTTATTTAGGCTAATCTGGTTCTCAGTGTAGGGTCTACTAAAGCATCTGGGACTGATAATCAGCAACTGAGAACTCACAACATCATGTGACAGCTTGTTGCATTAGCTGACAATTAATACACTCAGAAAATTTCTCCTGATAGCTTCATAGCTACAATCCATGGTTTCTGTAGTTTTAAACCTATAGGTTTTAGTCCTGGCAATAAGAGTGGATCAATGCTGTGACTATTCTTCAGATTTTGAAGTTATCTATTAAGTCTCGATTTAATTATACCTTCTGAGAGTAAACATAATCAGATTCCTTAACTGTTCCTAATATGGTGTTGTTTCCAGACCTTTTATTTATTTTAGTAGTCTGCCTTTGAACTGACTCTAGTTTTGAACAATGGTGCACAGAACTTGACATTGTATATCAAATGAGATCTAACCAGGGTGGAATACTGTAGTGCAGAATCAATATTCCCAGTGATCTTGACTCTGTCTATGTTCTTGTTGAAGCATCCCAAGATTATATTTGACTTTTTAGCAGCTCTATCATATTACAGCTAGTCCTCAACTTACAACAGTTCATTTAGTGTTTGTTCAAAATTACAATGACACCTAAAAGGGTGACTTATGACCATTTTTCACACATACAACTGTTGCAGCATCCCCATGGTAAAAAAATCAGACATTTGGTACCTGGTTCATATTTCTGATGGTTTCAATGTCCCAGACTCATGCGGTCCCCTTTTGTGCCCTTCTGACAAGCAAAGTCAACGGGGAAGCCAGTTTCACTTAACAACCATTCTTAATTTAACAACTGCAGTGTTTCACGTAACAACTTTGGCAAGAAAGGTTGTAAAACGGGGCAAAACTCACTTAACAGCTCTCTCATTTAGCAACAGAAATTTTGGGTTCAGTTATGGTCATAAATTGAGGACTACCTATATTGGTTCATGTTTCACTTATGGTTCACAAAAACCATCAGATCATTTTCAATGTATTACTGACAGCCTTTTTCATCTTTGTGTCTTACATTTTTCCTATCCAGATGCAAAACATTATCATTTTCTCTGTTAAATTTCATCCTATTATTTTCTACTCACTGCTTAAACCTGTCTGTTTTTTTCAATCTTTTTTCTTCCCAGCTTCAGGTCATCTTCTGACTTTTTAACTCTCTGGCCTATGTTGTTAATAAAAATGTTGAATGGTGCATGGTCCGGAAGAGGTTCTTTCCAAACTGAAGTAAAACAATTAATGAGTACTCTTTGAGTGTGGGTGGACATGTAATTTAATGTGAGACCATCTAACAGAGGCAGCATGTAGCCTATATTTTGTCATTTTTATGGCAGAGAATATCAGAAAGTATTCTTTGGAAGGCTTAAAGGTCCAATTACACAGTCTGTGATCTGATATTTGAATGCCTTACTGTATATTTTGAAGCACTATCAAAGAAGGAAAAAGTTAGATGACATTTTGTTTGTGAAGAATTAACTGCTCCCCATTATTTATAGCATGCTTTTCCAAGTACTCATACATATACTGTCTAATAATCCATTCAAAGACCTTGCCCAGTATAGACATCAAGCTGACAGGTTACAGTTTTCCAGTTCTTCTTCTTCTTCTTCTTCTTCTTCTTCTTCTTCTTCTTCTTCTTCTTCTTCTTCTTCTTCTTCTTCTTCTTCTTCTTCTTCTTCTTCTTCTTCTTCTTCTTCTTCTTCTTCTTCTTCTTCTTCTTCTTCTTCTTCTTCTTCTTCTTCTTCTTCTTCTTCTTCTTCTTCTTCTTCTTCTTCTTCTTCTTCTTCTTCTTCTTCTTCTTCTTCTTCTTCTTCTTCTTCTTCTTCTTCTTCTTCTTCTTCTTCTTCTTCTTCTTCTTCTGATTTTTGAAGATGGGGGATGACATTTTCTTTCAATCGTTTGACACCTCACCAAAAAAAGAGAGTCTGTAATCACATTCAATAGTTCCTTTGATACCCTGGGAGATAATCCATATGAGCCTGAGGTCTTCACTTCCTTTTATAAGGAAAGGACACAAGCAGCATCTTGTTGATGTCAGTAAAAGCAAAATGCTCTACAATGATGGTCTTCAGCCTAATGCAACAGAGCTGTTCATGTGCTTTTTCATAGCAAACAGTAACTGACCTTATTCAATATAGTCTAAGGTCCCTTTTGCTAGAACCCATCAGATATGTATAAAACTAAAATCAGTTGTCACAACATTACCTGAACATATAGGGAGCTATTTGTACTATTTTAAATACTATTTCAATCTGAAATATTACTTTCCACTATTCCTTTCTGTGAAGCCTCCTAAATTAGTTGTCACAAACTTATCTCTGGGTGCTGTGTAGCTTGCCTAGTTTTGGGTCTCTCCACAGTTGTTTCACTGGGGTTCCCAAAAGCTTAATGGAGATTTGTTACCATTTTGCTCAGTATGTTATCCTTTTGTGTTTTTGCTTAAATATGTCTGCTTAAGCTAATAATAAAGTCTAAAATCCTTTACTTACTGGTATGTACAATGTCTCTGAATCTCAAAGAACCAATTCTCTGGCTCCTGGTCATTGCCTGACATTTTACAGTATATGATGTCTATCATCTTTATCTCTATCATCTCTCTCTACATCTATCTCCTTGGAAATATCCATCCATCCAGCCATCATCCAGCCATCCAGCCATATATATCCAGGTTTTGAGCTGGGAAATATGGAGTATGAAGAACATCTGTTATACAATCCATCCAATACAAAAAGTACAAATTAGTGTTTGCCAGAGTAGATATAAATCAAATAATTAAACTACATCAAATATATAACATTAGGTTAGTCTCTAATAGTGCTGCTCCTAAGAAAAGATGAAATAAGTTACAGGACTAGAATAAAGCTTTTCTCTTAGTGTGACAGCAAAACTCCCATCTTGTATGTAGCATCTTGAAGTTATTTTTTTTCCCATCAGAGCTGTAGACTGCCCCACAACTTTTTGCCAAGCTAAGTGGAAAAGAAAGAGAAGTGGAAAAGAACTTATTTTTCAGAAGGACTATTTAAACAGCTGTACCCCTTTGTCTAACATGGCAGCCTGCAGAATTTGGTAATGTGGAATCCAGTGCTCATAATGTAATAAGACTTGAGTGTTCCAGAATAGATTCATTACAAGCCTTAGTGCGAATCATCATTATGCCTTCATTCTTACACAAATATTTAGAACACAATAGAACTTGTGGAAATTGGTGCTTAAAATGGAACGTTGACAATTTCACAAGAATTCTGGAATAGATAAAATTTTTGAAGGGCCTTTGTTATTATACTCTTATATTCTGTTTCTGCATAGTTGATTACTGTGCTGTTTAAGATAGCGACCTGGAGATTCTTCTTTCTTTGGCACCCATTGCCTAGGTATGAAAAGACTATTTGATTTCAATCTTCACATCTCTCTGGAAATTCAATAGTGAAGAGGCATTAAAAGTTGAATGGAGTCTTGAACTCCTCAGTTTACAGCAAACTGCTGGAGTCCACTAACAGGAATGATTACAGACACATCTTGGCTTTTATGTTTACAGCGTATTAGGGAGCACAAAAGGAGTATCTTGCTTAGTGCTGCCTATCTTCTTTCACATGAATTGACCAACTCTGTTCCAACAAAATAAAATGGTTGGATTTCAAGTAACTAATGAACTACCATGAGAAAATTTCAAAGATGGATGTGACGCAGGGCAATTCTAGCTGACCTAGCTACGGGAAAACCTGGAAAGCACTTTAGACATGAAAACTGTTCCTTTCCTTTTCTAAGAGAAAGAAAAGAAAGAAAGAAAGAAAGAAAGAAAGAAAGAAAGAAAGAAAGAAAGAAAGAAAGAAAGAAAGGAAGGAAGGAAGGAAGGAAGGAAGGAAGGAAGGAAGGAAAGAAGGAAGGAAGGAAGGAAGGAAGGAAGGAAGGAAGGAAGGAAGAAAGAACGTTTTTGAGATGCTATGAATTCCATTTTCCTTCTTTATTAAGAGGTTCTTTATCTGACATACATATATAAAATTAGATATATATATATAATTTTATATATATAAAATTAGAATTAAAAAATCCCATAAATTTGGATGGGGCAAGAGAATTGAAAAGAAAATAAGCTTCTACGCATCATTCTATAAACAATCTCAGGTCTCTGCAGAGTTATACAAATTGCAGCTCTATTTTAAAACACATAATTACAAAGATAAAAAATGAGGCATAAGATAAAGGATAAATAACTGTGGGAAGAGGTTTTTAGCATGTTACTTTTGGCAGGAGAATGCTACATGATATATCAGGCCAGTGAATCTCAGTCAAAATCAGAATGTTCAGAAAAGCTCTAATATGCCATTGAATGTATACAAAATATTTCTTGTCATATAATTAGACATTGCTCTTGAGATTCCTTTTCTAGGGAAAAAAATGCCTGTAAAAGAAATCAAGTGGCAATTAGGATGCCTGCTGAATCCAAGCTATATACATGTTATTTAGAGCCCATTGGGCAGGAAATTAATCATACATCATGCACATCATCAATTTTACTATGTATGAGACTGGGGCTTTCTTCAATATCTTTTCAAAACCACAAATGATGATAATATGCATAACTCTCCACACATTTCTAGCAAGCAGAACTATTAAATAGCTCAGTTAAAGCAAGATGGAATAGGAGCAATGAATGGCAATATTACATAGTATTGCACTAGCTGGATATCAAACTTGAAAGAATTAACTGAATGAATTCTGCGTCTGTGTTACATGGTATGCCATGAATATAAGCTAGGCATGAAGGATCCAAAATAAAGTTCTACATTTCATTTACTGATGATTCAGATTTCTGTTTTGCTGAAATATGTATTTTTTTTCTTGAGCTGCAAATATATTTCCACCTAGTAAAACATAAGCTTCTCATTCAAAAATAATTAGTTTGGTGGCTGTCTTTCTCTCAGTGTGTGTCTCTCTGTATGTCTCTCTGTGGGTGGGTGTAAAAGATGGTGCTGGTAGTGTTAAAATCAGCAAAGAGAATAGATCCAAAGAGATGCTTAACATTCCTAATGGATATAGATTGTTATCAAGCTGCATGTATGTTGTGCTTTGTTTACAAGCTGCTCTAAGATAATAACAGTTTGGATGAATTCAATTAAACAAGAGTATAAAAATATCTTTCTCAAGCCAAATTCTGCTAGAAAAAGTAGCTTCTCCCATAAGTGGATGTGCAAATAGGAAAACCCCAGTGCAATCTACCTTGCCTGAGGCTGTTGTTCAGAGTGCCTCCAAGTGCTATGGAGAATAATGGGTTTTCAGAGGTCAGCTGATGTTGAAATGCATTATGTATACTCATGCCTCCAGCACAATCATGAGAAATCTCTTGTGGTTACAGAAATATTCCATGGGAATTCAGATGGCATGCTTAATTTCCAAAATGAAAGGTCTAGAATTCAAGGTTGCCATACAGTCAAACCATCTGACCTGGAAACTGTTATTCCTAATATCAGAGATACATGGATTGAGTGGAATGGTATGCTGGAGGAAAATACACATTCAAAGTTCATGTCTATTTATATAGAAAGATACTCCATTTTTCACTGAGTCGAAGGAATGTTTAATTTAAAAAATGAACACAGACAGCATTTTCATCTTTTTCTCAAAAGTATCATTGTTCCAATCCTGCTGTAGTCCTTTTTTTTTTTTTTAAGTAGGAGATTGATTTCCAATCATCTCCTAACAGAAACATCCTGGATTTCTCCATTAGTTTCTTCTGAGAAAAATAGTTGTAGAGAAGGGGGAAAAGAACATACAAAGGGAATCAAAGATCGTTAAATCTGTTCATCAGATCTGCAGATGAAGGAACTTGAAATGTAAAATTTATCTGAAAATGTACATATGAAAACTACAAATAAGTCCATCAGAGGAAAAAGAAAAAAAGAAAATTTGGATTTTTGGATTTGAAAATATTCTTTTTATTTAGAGGAAAACGAAGATGTTATTAACTGCTTGAACCACTCAATAGCGTAAAAATAAACATTCAGGGGATAAGACAGAAATAAGTGGGAAAGGTGAGATAAATATATCACCCGATTGATTGATTAATTGATAGGACTTGTAGATGCTGCCCATCTTGTCTAGGCCCACCTTCTTGAATTAAGTAAGGAGATTTTTGGAAGACTAAAAGAAAGAAGGCACTTGTTGCCTTGTTTTTGTTTTCTCAACCTATTATACAGCTTTATAATTTATAATTTCAGAGTTTGCGGGTAGTATATAGCATAAAATGCTATAAATCACTTTACCTTTCAGGTTTGCAAACTGAAGACCTGAGTGGAGCAATTTTCTTAAGCAGTAGGAATATGAATCCATATTTTATTGGCCTAGATCAAACAACAAATCCTAGGTTAACATACAGGGCATGTAAGAGTTCAGTGCATCTGCATGCTGTTTGTCACCCCCTCTATCTCTTTCCTTTGCATAAATATGTGAACAGCCATAGTTACATATATATTTACTACCTGGGAAGCAGAAGCTAATACACAAAGTACATTTTGATGCTTTAAGCAGGATTTGCTGAAGATGGGCACCCTTGAAAATTATCTAAAATATAAAGAGAAAACAAACATCCTAGGCACCATTAACATCCTAGCCTCAATGGTTGAGGAGAGCCAAGTCTTTAAGGCCTTCTGAAAGGATAGTATGATTGGGGCCATCTGAATCACTTGGAGAAGAAAGCTCCATATGCAGAGACCTCAATATATAACCTATAAGTAAAACTAGAGATGCAAGTTCAGCAAGACAAGCTTTTATTTTGATCTTAAGTTATCTAAAGTTTAGACTTTAGATTCTATTTTTTTCAGGAAGTCCTACATGGTATAATATTTAATAGATGCTGCAGATGTGAAGGTTTTATGGGTTTTATATTGTGGATTTTTAATACTGTAAACTGCCTGAAGTCACTGTGTGTTGGCTGTGTGGCCATATAAATTTGTGAAGGAAGGAAGGAAGGAAGGAAGGAAGGAAGGAAGGAAGGAAGGAAGGAAGGAAGGAAGGAAGGAAGGAAGGAAGGAAGGAAGGAAGGTAGTTTTCTGCAGGGCATTTGAACAAGAAATATTTAATTAGATCACAATAAATTCTATTTCAGTGTTTAAAGACCACCCAGAGTCACATCAGTAAGCAGTTTACAAATATTAGTAATAAATAAAAACAAATGAAGTTCGTTTCCAGATTTGACTTACTTGAGGACCACTAATTACAATTCCAGCACTGCATGCATCATAAAGCTTGGTTAATTGCTGTTATTGCACCAGTTTCATAGAATGGGGGATGAATTAGCCTCAGAGGATTCTTACTGGGATAAAACTGGATTAGGCAATAGTCTGTACAGCTCAAGATCCTATACAAAAGGAAATATCAATTAGCAAATAACAAATTTATAAGCACATGCATACAGATTTATTACAAGAGAATATTATTGATCCTGCAAGTAGGAGGCCTCCATGATAAATTAATAGGATTGTCTCTACTGAAAACAGTGCCTGATCTTAGATATAATGCATGTTCTGGGATAAGACACAGTCAAATTTATTCAGGCTAGCCTGAATAAATAATTAAGTAAATAATTACATACATAAAAGATATATCATGGATCCTGTCCACTAGTGAATTTTAATTGATGGTACCCCAGAAGGAGAATCTTCTCTGTCATGGCATTTGCCCTTTGGAACATCATTCCTGAGGTTAGTTTGGCTCTTAACCTATAGGCCTTTCAGAAGACCCTGAAGACATAGTTTTACGATCCCTATTAAGGTAAGGAGTCTGTGACATGACAATATTTGTAAACTGTTGGTTGTCAGTCTCTCACATTTTATGCTTTCTTGTTGTTATTTGTTTTAACTTGTTTTTAATTTTTTTGTTCTTATTGTTTTTAATTATTTATTTTTATGGATTTTAATTAGCTGCATGGTGGCCTAGTGGTGAAAATACTCGCCTCCCACTCAGAAGGTTGAGAATTCAATTCTAGGTAGTGGCAGATGTTTCTTTCCTAGAGCGCAAAGAAAAATCTATCTGCCGTGAACTCTGCATTGCATCAGGAAGGGCATCCAGCCAGTAAATGTTCAACTCCATCCAGTCGCCCCGACTCTACCCTGAATTAAGGGATTATAGGGTCGTAAAAAGGGAGCTTTATTTTGATGCATTTTATTTTGCATAATTTTAACTTTATGAGCCACCCAGCATCACATATGTGAGGTGGCAGCTCTATAAATTGGATAAATAAATAAATATAATAAAACTAATAATAAAACTACCTAATTAGTTTATGGAGATTCTCTGTCATCCAGTTCATGATTGTCCCAAAGATGCTTTTTCAAGAGACAAGTGGACTTTCTTATTTTTCTTTGAAGACTTTTCGCTTCTCATCCAAAAAGCTGAAAAAGCTTCTTGGATGAGAATTGAAACATCTTCAAAGAAAAATAAGAAAGTCCACTTGTCTCTTGAAAAAACACCTACGGGACTACCTAATTAGTTCTTTTAAAGTAAAAAAAACAAAAAACAAACAAACAAAACAAATAAGAGTGAGAAAATAAAATCAGAGTAGTTTTGTAAGAACAAGATGTCCAGTAAAAACATTGGATGCAAATTCTATATTCTATTTTTTTTCTTTGATATACAGTAAATTTTCAGCACAAATTATTTGAAAAATATGAAATAATTGAAAAATAATTTGAAAGACATGCATAGTCATTGGGCATAATTAAGAAGAACAGACTTTTTAATTAGTTTTGCTTCATGCTCAGAAGAAGTTAATTGGAGCATTTGTGCCACATCTCCTTGAAATAAAAGTTCATGTAACATTAATCAATATCTGTGGGAGACATACAATTCTTATCAAATAAACTGGAGCAATAGTATGACATCATACATACTACTAGATATCCTGTCCAGTTCTAATTGAACTGGAACTTATAATAGACAAAAATAAATGTGGTTAGGTAAATTAATGTTTACTGACACTTGAACAGGTTGTATCTCCTGTATCAGTTTCTATAATCCTGCATAAGGAAAATTAAGTACTTAAAATATCTATATGCAATACTGAGGCGTATGTAACCAGTATGGGGAAAATCAGTTATGTTCATATATTTATTTAAATTTAAATAACATTTTTAATTTACCATTCTCTCTCTCTCTCTCTCTCTCTCTCTCTCTCTCTCTCTCTCTCTCTCTCTCTCTCTCTCTCTCTCTCTCTCTCTCTCTCTCTCTCTCTCACACACACACACACACACACACACACACACACACACATTCAATTTTATCATACATCTATTCACCTAATACCTAGTTAAGATTTTTTTTTCAAAACTCACACTAAGGCTGATTTAAGATTATCATCTAACTCCAATGCACTTGCCAACTGATATAGATTTACAAATTCTGGGAAATATAAAATGAGTGTAATGAATGTTTTATATTCTGCTTAATCAAAATATACATATGAGCAGTAAAACCTATAAATCACAGCCACAGAAGAAAGAACATTATATTATGAATTTATCAAACTTCACACTAAAAATAATATATCAGCTATTAAAATAAATGTACACCCCAACAGGAAAATAAATCAATGTCAATGCAAATTGTTTATTTACCAAGCTAGAAACATCATTTATTGAATCACAAATTATTGAATATTGAATAAAGTCCATCATCTATCAAAAACAGATCTCCTGTTCTAAATTCAGAACTATATAAGATTGAAAGTTACATCTTTCTAAATTAATGGTTTCTTCGCAAGTATAGCAGTAGATGTTTGAATCCCATTGAATAAAATATTGGAAGTAAATGTATGTAAGACTACAATCCTAAGTATTATTACAAGGTTACTATTGATTAAAAAAGCACATTGATTTGAAGAAGTAGGAATAAATGTTCTGCTATATGCATTATATTTGAAATCTTATTTTGATTCCTGAGACAGGAAGAAATGATATTTTTTTGCCCTAATCTGCCTTGATTCTCCACTCATTGCTTTGTCTGCACACTCTAAGTTTTGAAAATAAAAATGGATTCATTTCTGCTGTAGGATAAACAAATCCAGAGCAATAGAAAGTGTCATAATAATAGAAGTGCACTACTATTTGTCAGGGTTTCAAGGCTGCACTCCCACAGTAGCTGAAATATAAGAACTATAGGGTTAATTGATTTAATCCTTCCATCAGTTGGAGGGAGACTTCTGAATTTGCAAAGAGAAATTCAATCTTCAAATTCTCCAGGTTTTCTACTGATCCTACCTTTTATAAACAGAAACTTCTTGCTGTTGAAAAAAAAAAAAACCAGAGGGGTTGTTGCAAGATATGGAACATACGATCCATGCTAAACTAAGAAGTCAAGAACATTGAAGAAGAGATAACAATGGCCGACCATTTCTATACTTCTGTTTTAAAAATAACCCTGAAGTAGATTTTTTTTGTGGGGGGTTGAGGCCACAAAGGCCCAAGATAAACTGGAAGAAATTTTATTTTCATCTAATGCTTATTAGCTCCATACAACAGTAAGATGTAGAAATATTGTTGAATTTGAATAGATGTTTGGCTACAATGCCATGAAAAAAACTACTTGGTATAATAGATTCATGTCTAGAATTAGAGCATACGCTTCAGTTTTTGACAAAAATTTCTTTGAAGGAGTCCCCCCCCTAAACATTTAAAATATCTATGAATAAAAATGAAAAATCACCATAGCTCATGAAATCTGGGTGTATTTGAATGATATCTTTGGTTCACCTTTCAAAATTTCATGAGCTGTTAGTAATTGGAAAAGTGGGAACCAAGGTATGAGATTCTGAAGCCCTGCCAGGGCTGAAAAGCCCTCCAGATGAAGATTTCCTATACTGTAGTAAAGAGTACAAATTTACATTAGTCAGCTCTCTATGCTGTGATGTGATGTGATGTTATTACTAATGCAGTGCAATCTTCACTATCAAACTGATCTTTTTTTATTAATCTCTTTAGCTATCCTTTACCATGTGTCTATATCAGTGGTGGCGAACCTATGGCATGGGTGCCAGAGGCGGCACTCAGAGCCCTCTCTGTGGGCACGCGCACCGTCGCCCCAGTCCTAGGCCTTCAGCTGGGTTTTATAAAACCTTTTCACTTTAGGCCTCCGCCACCATGTGCAAATAACCCCCCCAAGGTTCAATCAATCAGTCAATTTTAACTTCTCATGGGAAAAAAAAAATCTTGCAAAATTGGAATTGATTGATTGAACTTTTTAGTCCCACCCAGCCTGCCATTATCACCGCAGCCATGCCCACCCAATGGCCCACGCCCACCCAATGGCCCACGCCCACCTGGCACCCGACAATGCATAAGTGGATTTTGGGTTACAGTTTGGGCACTCGGTCTCTAAAAGATTCGCCATCACTGGTCTACATGTATGTATTTCAGTGTTGAGAATGGCCCATGAGCATACAGGAAAGCACTGCCCCATTTAAGGTTATGGATAGTTTATAACTTAGTCAATAGGCCCATCCCTTCTTCATTGCAAGCTGTTAAAATCACACCACATGTTTAACTGACTTACAGTTTCTCATTATTACTCTGCATTTGTCAATATGAGCATTGATTGTAATTGCAGTTTTGGCTAGCTCAAATTGATTGGAACATAAAGTAGCAAGAATTGTACAATTATGTCAAAAGAAGGAGAAAATTAAATAGCAAAAGCAGATGTGCTGATTCAGGCAAAGAACTCCCAATGGGCTATATAAAGAAGTACTCTACCTTTGTTTTAGAAAAGTGCAAACATTTAGAAAAAAGCATCACGATTGAAGAAAAAGAATAGAAATATGGATCATATACATATATTCCAGTATTGTTTGCAAATTTTACTAAAAGATAACAGATTCAGGATATCAAAGTGCATTACAGCAATATTTTTGTGCAAATTCCTTACAGTATTTAGAATGTTTTCTTTGTCTGTCTATTCATCTATTTGTTTCTTTATTTTAAAGAAAATTATTGTAAGTTTGTACGTGTTAATCTTGTGCCATTGGTAGAACATACCGATGACAGTTTGTTCTACTGCCATCAGTATAGGATGCCGAATACATTTGGTTGTCTTAATCTTAACTTTCATTAATCTAATTGATTATTTCCATAACTCAAAACATTTTAATTTTTCATTTTTTTTCATTTTATTTTAACTATTTGCATGCTGATTTTCCGTCACAAATGTGATCCTCTTAGCTGAAACATGATACACCCAGAAATGTCAACATAAAATGTTAGAAACAGTTTGGAAAATGCAATTTTCATCACCATCATTTTAACCATTGTCTATCTGCTGCAGGATGAAGGCCTCTGCTGCATGTTTCCAACCTATATGGCCCTGAGCTTTCTTTTGCCAATTAGGCCCGCACTGCTTGCTGACACCATTGATCCATTTTGTTTGAGATCTCTTTCGTGGATGCTTTTTATTGAGTGGGATCCATTCTATGACTGCCTTGGTCCACCTGCCATCAGTTCTTCTCGCTATGTGACTGGCCACTTTCCATTTAAATTCTTTTACTCTCTTGATGATATTGTATATTTTTGTTTGTTCCCTAATCCATGTGCGGGTCTTTCCATCTTGTTATGTAATGCCAAGAATCTATCTTTCCATGGTTCTTTGCCTCACTCATAGCTTCTGTATCAATTTTATCACCATATGTTAGAGCAAGTAGCACACACTGATCTAAAACTTTTCTCTTCAGGCATAGGGGGAGGTTGTTCTTGAAAACTTGCCGAAACTTGCTCAACTTGCCGAAAGCCGGCCAACCACATTTAACATGACATTCAATTTCCTTTATTGTATCACCTTCAACTGAGATGCATTAGCTAAGGCAGTGGTGGCGAACCTGTGGCACAGGTGCCAGAGGCGGCACTCAGAGCCCTCTCTGTGGGCTCATGTGCTGTTGCCCCAGCCTTGTCTTTCCCCCATGACCCTCTCCTCACCAGCAGTCCCCCTGGAGGAGAGTCAGCCCCGAGTGTGGCCCACATGAAGCAGCACAGTCAAGGTCATGGCAGCCAGGCAGCGTAGACAAGACTCTGTCCTCACACACCATCATGCATAGTTGATGCTGCGAGGTGAGGGCAGAAGGCGTGACCACCATGGCGTTGTTGGGATGCCTGGGCGATCTGCAGCAGCCTCTGGAGGCAGTGAGCAGTCCTGAGGGCAGGCAGGGTGGGGGCGGGGCAGGGCAGGGCATGGAGTGGGGGCGGGGCCAGTTTTTGGGCACCCAGTCTCTAAAAGGTTTGCCATCACTGAGCTAAGGTGTCTATGTCTAGTTCTTCCCCATAGTTCTAGTTCTTCTCCAAGCAAAGGAAAGAATGATTTCTTCCTCCCATATTTGGGTTTACAGGGTGCAATCTAAAAAATAACCACTTGACACACATATTCACTCCCTGAATATTAACAAAGCGGGAGAGAGCCTGTGGCTTGAGACTAAAGCTTCTGCCTAGCATGCAGACTGCCCAGGTTCGAATCCCAGAAAGGGTGAGTTCTGACTGAAGAGAGTTAAATAACTCGAAATAGCTATCTCAGAAATCCCTTATTTCTTTGTTAACAATTATATATATATATATATATATATATATATATTTATATATATATATGTATATAAAATATTTCTTTGGTGAATTTATTAAACATAATCTGGATCTTATTTTTAAGGTTAATGGGGGGTGGGGGCGAAAATGCTAGATTGCATGATATTCGGATACGTACTGCCCATAAGGGAAGGGGGAAGAGGAGGGTGAGTGTGGAGCAGGGAGAGACCATCGACCCACAGCTGAAGGGACTGGGAGGAATTGCCTGGAGCCCCAATGGGACATGTGATAGCGCAAAGGAAAAACCAAATACCCCCCCAAGACCCGCAGTAGAGGGAAAGGTGATACGAGAGTAAACATCACTAGAGGGAAGGAAGATGCAAAGATCTTGACAAACTTAGGAACTAACGTTGGAAGAATAGGTGAGAAGTTTCGAGGGAATGATAGAGGAGGGATCAATGCAGACGTCAAAGAAACATCCAGAATGCAAATTAACTGGCTAGGACCAGTGACGCAGTCTAGGAGCTGGGTGCAGGCATTAGCTAACCCTATTTAAGGTATCCTTGTCAACTGGCTTTTAACCCTGACGATGTTGGCTTTTAACCCTGACGATGTTGGCTTTTAACCCTGACGATGTCGGCTTCTGCTTCTAGGAGCAATGTGAGATTTTAGCTGTTTCTTCCTTTTAACTGCCAGTGGGGGTTTGAACTGATTGGCTGGGAGCTCGGCTGTGTTCTGATTGGGTGGAGGTGTGTTCTGATTGGTTAGGGGCTTGGCTGTGCTCTGATATATATGCATACATATACAGTACATATACATATGCTTTCTGTTCATGTCTTTTATATCTTTAGCTTTTCATTTTTAAAGACTCTGATGCATCTTCCATACTTGTTAAATGTCTGTATCCTACACTCCTTATGCTGGTCAATGATCTTAATAAAGATTTGCTTTGTTTATATTTTAGAAGGTATACCGGCCAGGTTCAAAATAAATATATAAAGGACAGATTTTGACTTACCTTGGAACTATTTAAATATAAAAAGACTGTGTATAAGGAAAATGGCCATCTTTTCCTGTTTAAACCTTGAAATGTCCAAATTGGAAATAATCATCTATATTATATATGAGAGTTGAAGTGCTACTTTAAAAAGGTTAGAAGGACAAGTACTTCCCACTTTAGAAACAAGGGCTCCTATCCTTTTGTTGTCCTTTCAGGTCCTCACCTCTTTTCCAGAGGGTTCCCCAAGTGCTCCAATATACTGAATTTGGGATGGTATAAATCCCATACATAGAAATTATTGACAGTAGCTTGCCTAGACAGCAAAAAAAAAATTAAAAAATCAGTTGCAGTGGATTTGGAGTAGATGCATTTGGAACTGCAAAAAAAGAAAAAAAGAAAGAAAAAAGAAAAAGTCAATAGAACCCTAAAACTCTTTAGTTTAGGAGAGGACTACTATGGAATTCCTCAGAATAATAAAAAAAGAAAAGAAAAGAGCAGGAACTTCATTTTGAAAAGATGAAATGGTAATTCCTGGGGATAGGGAGGAGGCAGCAAAGATGTACTATTTTACTAGTGATAAAATACAAGAATTACTCTGAGAATCTAGTTTTCTAAAGGGACATCTCCATAGCTTGGAATGAGAAATAACCACTATAACTGGAAAACTGAACAACATCCTAATAGCTAAAAATGATTTATTTAATTATTCATGTGGCTAATTATCTTCTAATATACTTTGTAGCTCATCATATGTTCTGCTATAGTTAGCTATTATTAGAAGATTGAGTATATGTGTGAAACTTAAGAAACTTCCTTCATCTAAAAGGATGAATGTTTAAAACAGCATAAACAAACATAATCTACTTTAATATTCTAAACTTCTATTGGTTAAAGTGGAAAAATGTGCGTATGTACATATTCTCAGTGAAAAGTATTTAATCTTAGTTAAATCAGGTTCTTCCACAATTAAAAAAGATATTAAAATATGAAATGTAAATCATGAAGACTGTTCATCTAACTAGACTAAAGCACTCCAGTTACTTCTAGTGAGTCTTTTTAAACTTTTACATGAAGATAATATTATAACAGTAGTACAGTAGAACAAATATAGCAGCTATTCCAAGCTAAATTCCTGTTTTTCAGTGCCAGGTCAGGTGCTGGTTAAATATCTAATACGCAGAATTTAATCCTGGATGAAATGATTGATCTGGCTTGGAGACATGGCTGACAGCTCTTCTGTTGGGCTATTCCAAAATATAACAGACTCAGACTGGAAGTTGGGGAGCTGTATAGTAGGTCATGATGTTTAAGAATTCCATTCCACAATAGTTATCAAGAAATACATGGCTTTATCACATTAAGCTGCCTGACTCAGGTTTGTAAACTGGTCTACAAAATCATTTTTCACATGTTAACTCCTTCCTTTAATTTGACCATTAGTTGTGCTCTTTTCTGGATTGTGCAGCTCTGTGCTCAGTCATTCATGCTTGGTCATCTGGATTACAGATACAATCTTTTATGTATCTTTCAAAGTTATCACTGAAAAAAGTGACTTATGACCATTTTTCACACTTACAAACTTTGTCGCATCCCCAGGGTTGTGTGATCAAAATTCAGACATTTAGCAACTGCTCATATTTCAGATGGTTGCAATGTCACAGGGTTATGTGATCACCTTTTGCGAATCTGGGAAGCCAGATTCACTTAACAACCATGTTACTAACTTAACAACTACAATGGTTCACTTAACAACTGTGGCAAGAAAAGTCATAAAATGGAGCAAAACGCACTGAGCAACTGCCTTGCTAAGCAACAGACATTTTGGGCTCAGCTGTGATCATAAGTTATAGTGAGTACTGTGATGCACTCTACATGAGGCTGCCATGATATTCCAGAACATTGGAAGCTTCTGCATTTGTTATGTTCCTGTCAACCTAGCAGTTTGAAAGCAAGCAAAAGTGAGTACATAAATAGACACCGCTTTGGTGGGAAGGTTACTGTGTTCTGTACTTTCATGGGGGCCACATGATGATGGAAAAGTCTCTCAGACAGTGTAGACTCCCTTGGCTAGGAATTGGAGATTTTCTACTCGAATTGGTCACAACTCAACAGGGGAAAAATTTAACAGAATATTTACTGAAGATGGGAAAATGGAAAAAAAATATGCAGAATAGTGAATAATATAAGGTCTCTTGCAAGAAATATGTCTTATAAAAGAACTGGAAATTATCTCTGTACAGGATTTGCTATGTGGAAGTTAGGCATATCAGAAGGCTCCTAAAAATAGTTGAATACAAAAAGAATAGTGTATTTAAGAAATGTATGTGATAAAACATGAAGAAATGGGATAATAAATTATTGTATGCTGAATTGATGTGGATTCAATATAAAAATTATTCATCAGTAAGGAAGAAATACATTAATACATGTATTTCTCCTATAGACAGAATGAACGAGGGCAGAATTACAAAAGAAATACATGAAGGAAAAGTGAATGTATCCAAAAGGAAGACAAAGCTGATAAACTTGTGATTAGATGAAAGTGATTAGCCCCTAAGACAGTGGTTCTCAACCTTTTTCAGGTTGAGACCCCACTTGCACCGCCCATGCGCGGCGCGACCCCAACCCGCGCCGTGCGTGTGCGCGAACCGCGCATGAGCCGCGCGCGCACGGCGGGCAAAAAAAGTTTTAAAAAATGGCGGACCGCGGTGTCCGGCGACCCCCGCGAAATGGTAATTCGACCCCAAATGGGGTCGTGACCCATAGGTTGAGAACTGCTGCCCTAAGAAAACAGTGAAAAGTTAAACTTCCATATGGTAAAAAAACTAAGGATGGCTTGCAGGATAGAAAGTTCTGAAAAGGTACAATAGTTTAAACTATATGTAGCTGTGGTTCCTTTTCTTCTTCTCATTTCACACATTTCTTTTTCTTCTTCTCTTCTCTTCTCTTTCTTACTATTTTTTACACCATTTTGGTGGAACTAGCACAGCAGATGTGTACATGCTGATAGAAGAGTATATTTGGAGCTCAGGGTTGAACTGTGGGGGGTCCTTGATGCTCTCTGAGCTTGATGGTTTTCTTGCAGACATTTCATTACCAGGCTAGTTAACAGCATCAGTGCTGATGATGTTTGGTAAAAAAAAAAAACATCTGCAAGAAAACCACTAGGCTCAGAGAACACCAAGGACCTTCAGATATGCATGTGCATAGCTTTTACCCCATCCCATGTGATTTTTTCTTTTACAGTTAATTTCTGGTTATAATTTTAAAACAAATAAAAACAGCAAAATTGAGATATTTTGCTTGTGTTTATTCATGAATCAGTTTATTAGCATTCTTCTCTATCAAATTCACACTTGTTTTGTTCTGGAGCTTACTTAAGGGATTGCATGAGAATTTACATAGTTGGGTTTTGGATTGTGCCCAGTAAATGTAATTGGAGGATGTTCATTATAAAGGAATCAAGGTTTCTTCTTCCAATGCTTTACATCTGAGACTGTTGTAACAACCATTCAATATGTTCTATTATATATATCTAACTTGATTCCAGTGAAAATATTCATTTATGGCTGAGGAAAGGGGCTAATGGGGGAGGTGATTATTATTCATACCTCTGTGCATTCTTAATCAAAATGTAGAATTTCACAAGGAGGGGAAAACTGACAGTGGCTTCTGCAGCAGGACGCTGAACAATTATGACTGATTTATAAGGAGCCACTTAGCTACACATTTAAATATAGTCATCTACAAGATTTGGGGAACATTTTTGATAATCAAAATGTCACAGATTTAGCACATTTAATTTCTGCCATCTCCTGTGAGTTTGAACTCTGATTGTAATTACAGCTTCATCCTCTCTTCAATGACATTATTTTATCAAAGTGTGCCACTGTATCAGGAGCTAGAACTTGATAGGAGAGGATGAATTTGCTTGCCATGGCAAGCTATGAGCAAAGCACAAAGTGAGATGAATATGCTGAAACAAATGGAGGCAGCAATCTCTTTGGTTTTTCGATCTGAATGAATTATACAGCTGGTTTATAGGAATAGTACCTCTACCTTAGAGAGTGCAATAAAAGATTGTATCTATTACACTCCAGTTGGAACACCTATGTTTCTCTAAATGTCTTTCTAATTATCCTAAGTGTAATGCCCTCTAGAAGCTTATGATGACACTGATTGGAATTATAATTATAATATCTATTATACCTAGATAGATGAAACAATCTTGATGGTCCTATTTGGGGAAAGCTAGATTACATACTCAGGAGATTGAGCTAATCTGTTTTTTCACCTTGGTGGGAAAGATTTGTTTGTGTGTGATTGTGGATGTGGCTCTGTTTGGAAAATTAACAGCCATATTCAAATCCCCTCCATACTAGTAATGCTTCTCAAACTTCTCAAATTCATGAGAAAAAAATATTTATTTTATTTATTTATTTATTGGATTTCTATGCCGCCGTATTCCGGGAACTCAGGGCGGCTCACAGCATAATAGAAATCAACGTTAAAATGCATATAAAAAAGAACCCCTGAATTAAAAAACCAATCATCCAACAAACATGCACACAAACATACATTGGCTAGGGGCAAGATGTTAACTGCCCCAGGCCTGTCGGCAAAGATGTGTCTTGAGCAGTTTACGAAAGGCGGAGAGGGTGGGGGCGACACGGATCTCCAGGGGGAGTTGATTCCAGAGGGCCGGGGCCGCAACAGAGAAGGCTCTTCCCCTAGGCCCCACCAGGTGACACTGTCTGGCTGACGGGACCTGGAGAAGGGCGACTCTGTGGGCCCTAACCGGTTGCTGGGTTTCATGAGGCAGCAGACGGTCCCGTAAGTAACCTGGTCCGATGCCATGTAGGGCTTTATAGGTCATAACCAACACTTTGAATTGCGTTCAGAGACCAATTGGCAGCCAATGCAGCTTGCGGAGTGATGCCGAAATGTGGACATTTCTGGGCAGGCCCAACACTGCTCGCGCGGCTGCATTCTGCATTACCTGAAGTCTCCGAACGTTTTTCAAAGGTAGCCCCATGTAGAGAGCATTGCAGTAGTCGAACCTCGAGGTGATAAGGGCATGAGTGACTGTGAGAAGAGACTCCCGGTCCAAATAGGGCCGCAGCTGGTGCACCAGGCGAACCTGGGCAAATGTCCTCCTCGCCACAGCCAAAAGATGATGTTCCAAATTTAGCTGTGAATCGAGGAGGACACCCAAGTTGCAGACCTTCTCCGAGGGGGTCAAAAACTCCCCCTCCAGCTGATGGATGGATGGATTGAATTGTCTTTGGGAGGCAAAACCCACAGCCACTCCGTCTTGTCAGGGTTGAGTTTAAGCTTGTTAGCACCCATCCAAACCCTAACAGCCTCCAGACATTGGCACATCACTTCCGCTGCTTCACTAAAATGACACGGGGTGGAGATGTAAAGCTGGGTATCATCAGCATATTGATGATATCTCACCCCGTGTCGGCGGATGATCTCACCCAGAGGTTTCATGTAGATATTAAACAGCAGAGGGGAGAGGACCGATCCCTGAGGGACCCCACAAGGGAGGAACCTAGGGGTCAACCTCTGACCCCCCACCAACACCGACTGTGATCGACCAGTGAGGTAGGAGGTGAACCACTGCAAAACAGTGCCCCCAACTCCCAACTCCTCCAGCCGGCACAGAAGGATACCATGGTCAATGGTATCGAAAGCCGCTGAGAGGTCAAGTAGCACCAGGATAGTGGAATGTCCCTTATCCCGGGCCCTCCAGAGATCATCTGTCAGTACGACCAAAGCATTTCCTTGGAGTAGCCGAGCCTGAATCCTGACTGCTGAGGGTCCAGATAATCGGTCTCATCCAAGGATCGTTGGAGCTGGAGTGACAATACCTTCTCAACAACCTTACCTATAAAGGGAAGATTGGAGACAGGACGGTAGTTGTTTAAAACAGCTGGGTCTAGGGAAGGCTTCTTGAGGAGGGGGCGCACAATTGCCTTCTTGCAGGGAGCCGGAAAGGACCCCTCCCTCAAAGAAGCATTGACAATCTCCTGAACCCAGCCCCGCGTCACCTCCCTGCTGGCCGAAACCAGCCAGGAGGGGCATGGGTCCAATAAACAGGTGGCGGAGCTCACAGCTCCAATGGCCTTGTCCACTTCATCGGGTGCTACCAGGTCAAACTCCTCCCACACAACAGGATCAAGATGAGTCCCTGTCATCTCGACTGACTCATTGTCAGCCGACACTGCATTCCAATTGGAGTCAAGGTCCATCCGAATCTGGGCGATTTTATCCGCGAAATACAATTTGCTTTTAATACTGGGGAAAAATATTATATTCCTAGCTTTCATCATATCATGAATATAGCTTGTAGACTAATGTTTAGCTGTTTCTTACTAAAAAAACTAATATTTATACCTTACACTTATATTCACATTCCAGTATTACCAAGGCATTTTGCTTGGATATAGGATCATATTTGAGAAAAAGCTTAAAAGACCAACATTACCACAAAAGCCAGTTTGATGTAATAGTTAAGGTGCCGGAACTAGGATACTGTGAGTTCTAGTCTTGCTTTAGGAATGAAAGCTGGCTGGGTGACTTTGGGCCCGTCACTCTCTCCCTGAACCCATCTCATAGGATTGTTGTTGTGGGAAAAATAGGATGAGGAAGGAGTGTTATGCATGTCTCCTGTCTTGAGTTATTTATAAAAAATCATTTTTATGAATGAATAAAGCCATGATAAAAATCAAATAAATAATACCTGGTTCCATTAACTTAATCTTTCTTAACATTTTTACATCATAATCCAATTCATAATTTTCTTTATCATAGTTGATGACCATAAATAAATCAACAAATAAAAATGATACATTAAAATATATGTTGATTATTACTATACATTATTATTTTAAGGGCCTCAAAAAGTCATAGAGAGTCTTCTGGGATATGAATAAAAACAGATTTTCTATGAAAGAATGGAAATTACAACTGCTGTCAATCTTACTATTTCATTGCAATCCTATATAAGTAAAGTAAATATGTAGTCTTTATATCTTTCTAAATATCTTTATGACTCCAGCATTTACTGACCTTTAATTTTATAAAACATTAAACTTTCAGTGTATGATGTGAAAGCTGCTATTTTTCTTTAATGCTTTATTTCTCCTAAAAAGGGACAGTACATTTAATTGTACATTCCAGTTTGTATGAATAGGGTACAGTTTATAAAGCATAAATCCATGCAGAGTGTGGGACCAAACTATTAATTTTGGAAGCACCCAGTCTAACACACAAATGGAGATACAATTGTCTCTCAAATATTCAATACATTTCAACAAATATGTTATTCCATTTCACAAACTATCAGCTAATGTTTCTAGTCTAGATCAAATGAAAATTCAAGAGATAGGAATTGACTGTTTTTCACCTTGATGAAATAAATGCATGTATGATTGTGTCAAAATCAGTAACTGGAAAATGACGCATAAAGAACTATTTTTAATACTTTTCTTAGAACATTTTTTCATATCAGTGCTATTGAAATAGATCAAGATTCCCCCAACAAATGTGCACTACTTTATAATATTTTCGAAACATATCCTTAAAAGTAGGTTAGCTATAATACAGATATGGCCCATTGAAGTATAAACATTTAACTTATTCAATCATCTATAAATAACTCCATTAAAAACTGTGAAACACAGAATCGGGAATTATAAAGAAGGCATACTTTTATCAGGAAGATTAAAAGATAGATACATAAATAGATGATAGGTAGGTAGATAGATAGACAGACAGACAGACAGACAGACAGAGATGATAGAGACATATACACAAGTTTTGCATGTTGTTAGTTATTTTATAAATTTTTTATATGAGACTCAATTCATAGGAGATAAGACTTTAAATTTAATTGCATTAATTGTTCATAAATGCACATGTAAGCATATAAGGAGGTAAATAGAAAAGGGCTTTAAAATGCTACATAATTATACATGCCTATTTATAATATTTATTAAATAAATATCCAATAATTGTAGATAGAGGAAAAAAAGCAGTTGTAGAGCAAATGATTTATAGTGAGTTTATTCATTTCAACATGGTGGGATTTAAGCAATTTCATAGAATCCTATCACTGAAAGGAAATAAAGGATCAATGCAAGAATCTTAATTAAAGACTCCACAACAGGAGATGATCTAATCTTTATTTAAAAATAGAGAAAGGAAGCTGATCACTTCTCTGATTAACTATTAAGCTTTGGCAAACAATATTCCTAGAATTTAATTCCTAATTCTTTAATCACCCATGGGTTCTTTATGAACTTGTTCCCTTTCCCACTTGAGAATGTGATTTCCACTTGACAGAACATTTGAGATGGGACCTAGGCCTAGTCAATGTTGAATAAAGTTGAGCATTATGGCCCATGATTTGGAAATTATTGCTAAACTGGGTATTTCTTATTGTAAACTGTTCATAAGATTTTTCTTTATCATTGTCAAATTTCACCCTCTTATTTTAATGTCATTTTTATAACCTAGCACAATCGTTCTGAATTCTAAGGTAATAGCATCCCCACCACATTTTATGCCATTTTGCAAATTTGATCAGCATTTCTCAGATCTCCTCATCCAATTCATTATACCAAAGTTGAAGGGTACAAGGGCCATAATTGAACTTTTGGCATTCCTTTCAATACTCACTACAAACTGATGAAGAAACACTCATAAGCACATTTTGAAACAAATTTTGAGCCAGCTATCTATAGAATTAGCTGAATGCCATCCAACCTACTAATCAGAATGCCATGGGGCAACTTGCTAAATTTTGGCTGAAATCAATATATCACCAGTATTCCTACAATTTACTAATTACTTCATCAAAACATGAGATAAAGCTTGCATTTAAAAAACAATGTGTTCTTTACGAATCCATGTTGAATTCTAATAATAGTCACTTGTTTGCAAATTACTTACTGATATATCTCTATACTCCAGACATTTCCAGAATATCAATGTTAATCTGATTCAGTTATAGATATATGACTTTCCCCCCTTTTTTGAAGACAGAGTTATATTTCTTCTTCCGATCATCTGACAATCATTCATCTGAATTTTCCAGTGGCAGTATGGAAACATTCAGACCATCAAGTGTCTCCAGTTCTCAAGATGCAGTTAATCTGGTCCTAAAGATTGAAACTCATTCAAATAAATAGATATAACCGTGTTTCTATCTGTTTCAAATTTCAAAGTTGTTCCGTCATCCTTCTCTTCATACTTGCCTGGTGGAAACCATCCCATCTTCCAAAAAGATTAAGCCAAAGTTAAGAGGAGAACCATTCAATTCTAGCATTTGGGTTTCTCTAAAGTCTTTGTGTGCATTTCTGTAAATAAATTTTGAAAGGAAAAGGCAATGCTTCTCTGCCCTTAAATTCTGCTTCTATGTGCAAAAGTAGCTTCTTCTGGGGATTTTACTGAAGCAGAATGTAAAAAATATATTCCATGTTTCTCATTAAAAATATTTCCCATGGAATGAATGAAGAATAGACTATTCCCGTTTCCCCTCTCCCCCATTGTGATTAAGTTGTTTTCTTTATCCTGATCTTGTGCTTCAGGAAAGGATGTTCTCTCATACAAATCACAGGTTAATTTCTCTCTGAGAGTATTTCAGATTTGACCATTTCAAATCTGCCTTTCCCTAAAGCAGAATTTTTACTGTTACTGTGGAATATGTCTAGTTCATTCAGTTAGACTGCAGGAAAAGGGAGTTCAGCAAGGGAACAAATTAACGGGGAAACAGACAGTTGCTAGCCTTTGCACATCTCTAAAATATCAATAAATATTGTTCTGGAGTTTCAGGAGAATGATGTGGTTGAAATCATGCCCACAGAGACCACTGATCTATGCATTATTTAAATCATCCTGCATTCACTGAATAATCTCAAACTTGAGGCTAATAGTAATAATAATAATAATGATGATGATGATGATGATGATGATGATAGTAAAGTTGGAAGGGACCTTGGAGGTCATCTAGTCCAACCCCTGCTCAGGCAAGAAACCCTATACCATTTCAGACAAATGTCTGTCCAGTCTCTTCTTAAAAATTTCCACTGTTGGAGCATTTACTGCTTTTGGAGGCAGGTTGTTCCACTGATTAATTGTTCTCACTGTCAGGAAGTTTCTCCTTAGTTCTAGGTTGCTTCTCTCCTTGATTAGTTTCCACCCGTTGCTTCTTGTCCTGCCTTCAGGCGCTTTGGAGGGACTTTAAGCATTATATTCTTCCTGTCCACTGCTTACCCCTCCAAATGGAGGGGTAGTTTTATTTTTTAAGGAAGATAGCAATTTTGTCACTCTAGCTTCAAGGCTTATTGGATGATATAAATCTGACACACTAACCATGGCTGAGACTTCAGAAAGGAAAGTAGTTTCCTCAGAGGAATCAAAAAGCTTAGAGTCACTTTTCACACCTGAGTAATGTGCAAGACTGCAGGCAGGAGGCTCATATAAAATCACTGAATATAAGCTTCCAAGCTTATGCTGTCAAAGCAGAACTGAACTGTAGAATCAGCCTTCAACAAAAACACCAAAAATTGTATATTTCCTGCCTTACAGGGCAAACATTTATGAAGCAGCATGAATGTACCCTTTTCCATTTTCTATATCTATATGTCTGTCTGTCTGTCTGTCTGTCTGTCTGTCTTTCTCTCTCTCTCTCTTCCTCCCCTCTCTCTCTACACACACACACACACACACACACACACACATATCTGCTATTGCTTTAGCCTTTCAGCCCCAATCTAGGTGATTTTACAGGCAGACTCTACTGTGACAAACTATTTAACACAGAAATAATCAAATTTAGATGCCACAAATCTTACTAAGTGACTGAAATAAAATAGCTTTGATTTACAAATGAAAGCTATAATATTATAAAAAATACGATTAAAACCAGGGCTCAAAACAAATTTAAAAGCAAATTAAAAGACAGAGGGAATACCTTGAAGTCATCAGCCACTCCCAGAGTTGTATGTCATTTTTCAATCCTACCCTGGTTGGCAGAGTAAGGTCTTCAACCTGTTTCAGAAGATTAGAAGTATGGGGCACCAACCTCACCTTAGGGGGAACATGTTTCATAAAATGAGGGCAATGACAGAGAAGACTCTCTTCCTAGACCCTGTCATCCCATAGTGACAGATAATCTTACTGAGCAACTTTGCGTATTGTAGGTTCCCTTTACATGTAGAAAAAGGAGCAGAAAGAGTGCTAAACTATGGCACCCCCCCAAAAGCAGCTGTCCAGCTGTGGGTTGTACCTCTTATTCTCTGTCAATACCAATTGGGGCTGGCCCCAGAGGAAGGACATGAAATAGCATAAAACTGTACACCTAACCCTCCAATTCCAATAGCTGCCTCAAAAAGATACCAAGGTTGATGATACTGAAAGGTCAAGAAGAACAAGGATGGATGCACTCCCACCAGACATCATCCAAAAGGGTGACCAATGCAGTTCCTGTCCCATATCAGAGCCTGAAACCCAATTGGGTCCAGAAAAACCTGCTTGATCCAGGACCCTCTCATGTGGAGTTGATAGCTATTAGCTAGTTCCCTGATAGTAGTTTTACCCTATATGATTCAAGTTGTGGGATTAACAGACCTTGAGACTAATCTCCCAGGCCTTTTTCTAGTTCTTACTTCCCATAACTGATTCTGTGTTCAAACTTAAGTGTTCAGATGGGGCAGTCTTTTCTTTTTCGTATTTTTTTGTCCATCCAGTACTATTTTTTTTAAAGAATCATCCCATTATTCATTTGACATAACTGATGCTTTTTTATTTGTTATTTATTTGTTATAAATAACAAAAGTAAGACCAAGTCAAAAATAAGGGAAAATAAAAGAAAAAAAATACAAATGTTAAATACAAAGCAACATTCAATTTTAAAATGGGACCTGCACATTTTTATAAATAATAAGTATGGAAATTTCTGATTTTGCCCTTAAGAAAGGCCTTTTATTACAGGGAACAAAAGCTGAGGGAGTGGGAGAAGGGGGAGGAATAACTTTGATAATTCAGAATACTCAGCCAATCAGGATGAAAATATTAAGAGTCACCAGAGTAGATAATTGGCACATTCACTGCACTATTACTGGAAAAAAGCAGAAAGTGATTGTAAAAATCTATTGCCTTCTGAATGGGCAGTAATGCCATCAGCCAATCAATATGTGACAATTTACATGCTTCTATTTAGATAATTCACCATCATGTAATGATTGCACAAATCAGAAGCCCTCAATCAAACCAAAGTGTGGTGTAAGAAAACACCCAAAGCAACATCAGTGAGGCCTGGCTGAAGTTTAGTTAGACTTTTATAGCACTTGTGTAATAGCTTTTTGCAACCACACAACTTATTGTTGGTATTCATAGCTCAAAGTTTCTAAGTGAGGTAACTTATCAATAGATTTATTTATATGTCTTTGGAGAGTGATTTATACTACAGTTCAAACAAAACAATAATACAGATACATAAAATTTACTATATTTATCTTGAGGTTTGTTTTTATAGAATATTTTTAGGAAGGACATTTCTGTCTGGACATCATTATAACATTATAATGGCATGAAGGCAGTCAAAATATTTGAAGGTGACAAAATACAGGTTTGCAATGAGGATTTGATAAAATAGTAGCACCAAGAGAAGGCTACAAATATTTGGGAATTTTGGAAGCTTCCAATTTATTGTAGAATCAAATAGAAAAGAAACACTTTTACCAAATATATCAAATAAGTTCAGAAAAAAATTTAAATCAAAGATGATGAAACAGTTGATCATTTGATCAGTGGCCACAGCAAAAATTCAAAAACTGACCAAAAGCAGCATTATGACTGAGTTGCCAGAGGTTTCAATTTAAATGTAATAAAACTACTGGAACCATCAAGCTGAGAAAATTTTGGAAGATGAGCAGGTTAAAATCTTACAGGATTTTAAGATTCAAACTGAAAAGCATCTTGTTCATGACATGTCTGATATGACAATTATTGAAAAGAAGAAAGTCTTGTTTGTTGTGGGTGAACCTAGGAGTGAGTAAAAGCAATTACCTAAAGGACATACTCAGTATCTGGAAAAACTGAATGTATCACAAACGAACACCCTAATTTTAGAAAAGACCCTTCCCACCTGATTTTTTTGGTATGTCAGTCAGCGTGCTGATAACCACTAGGACACCATGGCCAGTTTAAGCCATAATCTTTCAACTTTGATTTTCAGATCTTCATACTTTGTGATCTATTACTATGCCTGAGTACTACAGTTAGATTCAGATTGGTTCAAATTTAATAATTCAAATCCTAACCAAAGACCTAAGCATTATTAACGTAGCGTCTAAGAAAGTGCCATAACAAAACATCTTGAATGCCACTTAAAAGAATCTGTGCATTGTCAAAGTATTCATATTAGATCACCATGAGATTGAATATTCAAATCAAAATGTAGCACATAGCATTGCTCAAAAATATTTTGAGTTTATAATACTGGTGAGTAATTGATGACACTGTGTTTGTTCTAAAGTACAAAAGAGGATTAAGAACAATGTGTTACTTTTTCTTATATATAAAAATGTATGAAATGGTTTGATTATCCATGTAGTTCTTCCAGGTAATTTTTTCCCCAGAGTGCATTCCTTTGGAACATCTCAGTTACAGACAGACCTTGTCTCAAGCTCTATCCCTGTTAATATATCTTAAAATTAACAGAATGAATAAATGGATTCTATTCCATATGTACTGCAGTCAAAACAGCAGAATGAATCTCTTCAGCATGGAAGTCTTCTAGAACAGGACAGGGGAAAAAAATAAAAGCTGCTTATAATATTAGCACTCAGTTAATGAGAAGGTATTTAGACATAAGCCCAAAGGCATAAGTAAAATGCTTATTATTTTATTTTATTTTATTTTATTTTATGCTTCTAATGCATTTTGAGCAGAAAGGATTTTGTTTAGAGACCATGTTGCCTTACGGTTTTCTGTCTCTGAGAATCTTCCAGCCTTAAGGAAATCACTAAGCTTCTCCAAATCTTAATCTTTTCAACTCTGATTCCACTTTATATGATCCCACAATTCAGTATAGTTTATGCTGTATATACTTACTTTTCAAGTAACAAAGTGTTAAATTCCACTAAGAATTAATTTGCAATAGAACAATTCAAAGGACTACAATAAGCATTCTGTTCTGTCTGGCCCCTCTCAGCTCATTAAAATCCACATAAATATGTCTTTAAGAGGTTTATTTAACACATTTCAAAAGAATTCACTTCAAAGCACGCTGCTGGCATTTTGCTGGCATAAACAGCCAAGTCTCATTTATTTACATTTAGATTAACACATGCTCCTTCCACACCTTCCAATTAACTCACTCTTTCTTTATCACATTGTCCAAGGCCTCATTATTCTCCCGTAGATTTCCAAAACATCAGAAGACTGAATTCAAACGCACGGCTCCAGATATCAGGCTACTCCTTGATTAACGTTGCTCGTGAAAAAGGCGTAGTCTCTCTGTCCCCTTCTAATATAGTTTCCGATACGTCACTTCCCCCCATTACTTCCTTTTCCCACTTAACTGACACCTTCGTTTATCAAACCTTCGGAATCTCGGATCAAGCCATCTATCTTCTTGCTCCAAATCTGACCCCTCACTTTGCGAATCTGACCCAGACTGCCTGTAAATCTCCTCCCTGTCTGTCTCAGCTGCCGGGAGGGGAAAATACCCAGAGGGGCCTGGCTGCTCTTCCTCGGCTGCCGGGAGGGGAAAACACCCAGAGGGGCCTGGCTGCTGATCCTCATCCTCTGATACTTCCCAAGCTGGTCTAGGGACACTCACAACACTATCCCCCCCGCAGGCCCCTCCCCTCGGGGCCGTCGCAGGGGATGTGGTTTGTAGGGAAACGCAGAATGAAAATCCCAAATTAACCGAGGAGCCTCAATATCACGAGCATCGACCCAACAGCCAGCGGCTGGCCCACCCCGGTCCAATCAACCAAATATTGGAAGCGGTCGTTGAGCCATCGGGAATCTCGGATGCCGGACACATCCAACCGGGAAACGGGAACGTGAGCACGGCGAGCTGTCGGGCCTGGATCAGGAGGTTGAAGCGGAGAATCAGGGTTAACAGGAACAAGCAAGGAGCGATGAAACACGGGATGTACACGAAGAGACCTAGGTAAAGTCAAACGATAGGTCACCGGATTGATGACCGTCTCCACAGGAAAAGGACCCAGGAAACGTTGATCAAGCTTGCGGTGAATTCGCCCTGGAAACAAGTACTTGGTGGAGAGCCAAACCCGATCTCCAACAGCTAACGGCGGCGTGTCGCGACGAGAGCGGTCTGCAACCCTCTTGTAGTCTTCCTTGGCCTTAGTCAAATGGTGCTTAACCATCTCTTGGACAGACTGGAGTTCGGTTAAATAGTCCTCTGCAACTGGAATTGGAGAATCAAGGAGCGTGAGCGGGAAAAATCTGGGATGATAGCCGTAGTTGGCAAAAAACGGAGTGGTCTGAGTGGAAGTGTGCTGAGAGTTGTTGAAAGCGAATTCGGCCACGGAGAGATATTTGGACCAATCGTTCTGCTGGTCGTTGATGAAACAACGCAAATACTGCTCCAGGATGCCAATCACTTTCTCTGTACCCCCATCAGTCTCTGGGTGATGCGTGGAGGCTAGATTGAGTTGGACTTGAAGCGCAGACATGAGTTCTCTCCAGAACTCCGAGGTGAACTGGGTTCCTCGGTCGGACACTATTTTGTCAGGCAGACCGTGTAGCCGGAAGATATGTTGAATGAACAGCTGAGCAGTGACCTTGGCTGTCGGTATTCTTCGGCAAGGAATGAAATGTGCCATCTTGGTCAGCATGTCCACCACTACAAAGACAACGGTGTAGCCGGCAGAAACAGGTAGACAAGTCAAGAAGTCCATGGAAATAGCCCCCCAGGGTCTCTCCGGCGTGGGTAAAGGCTGTAATAATCCCGGAGGGGCTCCTGTGGCATGTTTTGCCTGACGGCACCGTACACAGGAATTCACATAAGACTGAACATCATGGCGAAGTCTGGGCCACCAAAAAGTCCGAGACACTAAGTGGAGAGTCTTAAAGAACCCAAAATGACCTGCCGCAGGGTTATCATGGCATTGATTCAGGATGAGACCACGGAGTGGGCCTGCTGGAACATATAACAGGTTGCGGAAGCGTAATAGACCCTCGGACAAGGTCCAAGGTGAGTCGGGACCCACCTCTTGCCTCTTCTGTGCCGCAAAGTCATCTAGTTGTTGCGCTTCCCGAATCTGTCGTCGTAGATCTACCGGATCGCGCACGGCTGCGATCGATTCGATAGGCAGAATGGTTCGAATCGGCAAGGGGTCCTTGATCTGTAGATACTCAGGTTTACGGGACAAGGCATCTGCTCTTTTGTTGTACCCTTTCGGAATGTAGGTGACTTTGAAGTTGAATCGAGCGAAGAACAAAGACCAACGGATCTGACGTTGATTCAATTTCCTGGCAGATTGCAGAAATTCCAAGTTTTTATGGTCAGTCCGAACTTCAACTTGGTAACGGGCTCCTTCCAGGTGGTGTCTCCAGGTCTCAAAAGCAGTCTTGATGGCCAATAGCTCCTTTTCCCAAATGGTATAATGGCGTTCGGAGGGACTCAGTTTCCTGGAATAATAAGCACACGGGAACAGGGTGTCGCCATCTTGGCGTGTTTGAAGAAGCATGGCCCCTACAGCAACATCTGAGGCGTCGGCCTCTACTACAAAGGGACGACAAGGATCTGGATACTTGAGAATGGGTTCCTGAACAAACGCCTTTTTGAGGGTCTGAAACGCCTGTTGCTCGGCATCGCCCCACCGGAACTTAATGCCTTTCCGTAACAGTCTAGTAAGGGGCGCAGTCAAGGCAGAAAATCTTGGAATGAATATCCTGTAATAGTACGCGAATCCCAAAAGTCTTTGGACATCTTTTGCTTTACACGGTGGTTGCCAGGTTTGCAAGGCCTCAACCTTGCCAGGATCCATGGCGATGCCTTGTTGAGAAATCACATGTCCCAGAAATTCAATGGTGGTTTGATAGAATTGACATTTCTCTAACTTGGCGTAAAGGTGATGCTCTCTCAAGCGTTGCAGAACTTGACGGAGATGCTGGAGATGAGATTCTCGTGACGGGGAGTAAATCAGGATGTCATCGAGGTAAACCACCACAAATTGATCTAATAAATCCCGGAAGATGTCATTCATGAAATGTTGAAAGACGGCCGGAGCATTGGTGAGTCCAAAGGGCATGACGGTATATTCAAAATGACCATACCTGGTCCCAAACGCGGTTTTCCACTCGTCCCCCTCTCGGATGCGAACCAGGTTGTAAGCACCCCGTAGATCTATCTTGGTGAAGATGGTTGCTGATCGGAGACGGTCCATGAGATCAGGAATCAAAGGCAGAGGGTACCGGTTGCGCACCGTGATGGCATTGAGCTTGCGATAGTCACAGCATAGGCGTAAATCTCCGGTTTTCTTCTTCACGAATAACACAGGAGCTGACAAAGGCGAGGAAGAGGGACGAATGAAACCCCTGGCCAGGTTTTTGTCCACAAAGTCTTTTAATGCGGCCAACTCGGGTTCTGACATGGAGTAAAGGCGTCCCCTTGGAAGCTTGGCATTTGGCAGCAAATCAATGGCACAGTCATATGGTCTATGCGGAGGCAATTGGTCTGCTTCTTTCTCACTGAATATATCTGCAAAGTCCACTAGGTCGGCCGGCAAGGTGATGTCAGGGTGGGATGGTAGCTGGGCTGCGCAAACTTGGCGTACGTGGTCTACGCATTGCAAACTGGGAAATGAAACACAGTTCTGGGACCACACCACACAAGGATCATGGGTTCTCAACCAGGCTAGGCCGAGAACTACGGGGAAATGAAGTCCCTTGGTAATATAGAATTGGATGGCTTCTTCATGTTGTCCTATGACCAGGCGTATGGGCTGGGTCATGAACTTGATCGGTCCAGACAACAACTCACGACCATCGATTGTCTCAACCAACATAGGCGGCTTAACGGAGCACAAAGGTATGGCATGCTGACAAGCGAAAGCTTCATCCATGAAATTAGTGGTGGCTCCAGAATCCAACAAGGCGTGTGCCGGAATGCCCTGTGCATGATTTCCCAGAAGTATATTGGTTGCTAGGATCAGATGTCTCGGAGGACCGGGGTCTTCGTCTGTGGAACTGGGACTGGGTTTGGCGCCTGCCCGACCCAACGTTTCCATTAGGCCGGGCTCTGGCCGTTTCCCGGCAAGGTGGCTTGAAACTGCTGAGTGGGAAGCCGAGCTGGAACAGGAGTAGGACCTGTCGTACCACGTCGTTTCTGGGGGCAGGCCATGACGTAGTGACCCATCTCTCCACAGTACAGGCACAATCCCTCAGCTCTCCGTCTTGCCTTCTCAGCCTCGGTCAAGCGAGATCTGGCTGCACCAAGATCCATGGGCTCATCTCTGGCCATGGGTACAGGACGCCTCTCAGTGTAAGCCGGCAATGGTTGGAAAATACGTCTGGGGGCCGGGATAGGTGGAGTGATAGGTAGGGTCTGGAATCCTCTGCGTGGTGCAGGAACTGGCTTGGTACTTCCGGTGACTGGAACCATCTGTTTGACCAGGCGGGCATCCGTGGCTTGCGTTTGCGCCTCAATAGCCAAACAATGTTGGTATAATGCATCCAGGGTCGCGGGTATTACAGTATGTCTCAATCCATTCAAGATCTGAGAAGACAGCCCATCTTGAAAAATTTCCATGAGAGCCTCATCATTCCAATTAATTTCTTGAGCCAGGCGGCGAAAATCTGATATATATTCCGCTACGCAGCGCGATCCTTGACGTAACTCTCATATCCGCCTGGTGGCAGTTTGTCTACGAAGGGGGTCAGCAAATTCTCTTTCCATCAGCTGGCAGAATCCTGCATAATTGCGCAGAACAGGGTCTGGTCCTTCTATCAGAGGAGACGACCAATCAGCAGCTGGACCAGAGAGTAAACTTAAAATGAAAGCCACTTTAGTTTCATCAAGCTGGAAATCTGCTGGAGTTGAGGCAATGAATGTTCTGCATTGGTTTAAAAACGCTGGAAATTTACTACGCTCTCCAGTAAACTTATCAGGCAAGGCTAAATAACATCTGCTTTGTCTGGGTGGGGGTGGAGCTGGGGCTGGAACTACTGCATTTTGCTGAATCTGCTGTTGCAAATCGCCAATTTGTTGCTGGAGAGCTAGAACTAATTGATACAAAGCCGGATTATCTGCGAGCAGCTGCTCCATGACGTCACTGAAAGCTCGGACTAATTTTCCGTCTTTTCTGCTTTTGGGTCACGAGCAATCTGTTCTGTCTGGCCCCTCTCAGCTCATTAAAATCCACATAAATATGTCTTTAAGAGGTTTATTTAACACATTTCAAAAGAATTCACTTCAAAGCACGCTGCTGGCATTTTGCTGGCATAAACAGCCAAGTCTCATTTATTTACATTTAGATTAACACATGCTCCTTCCACACCTTCCAATTAACTCACTCTTTCTTTATCACATTGTCCAAGGCCTCATTATTCTCCCATAGATTTCCAAAACATCAGAAGACTGAATTCAAACGCACGGCTCCAGATATCAGGCTACTCCTTGATTAACGTTGCTCTTGAAAAAGGCGTAGTCTCTCTGTCCCCTTCTAATATAGTTTCCGATACGTCACTTCCCCCCATTACTTCCTTTTCCCACTTAACTGACACCTTCGTTTATCAAACCTTCGGAATCTCGGATCAAGCCATCTATCTTCTTGCTCCAAATCTGACCCCTCACTTTGCGAATCTGACCCAGACTGCCTGTAAATCTCCTCCCTGTCTGTCTCAGCTGCCGGGAGGGGAAAATACCCAGAGGGGCCTGGCTGCTCTTCCTCGGCTGCCGGGAGGGGAAAACACCCAGAGAGGCCTGGCTGCTGATCCTCATCCTCTGATACTTCCCAAGCTGGTCTAGGGACACTCACAACACATTCTGGATTTTCTTCAAAAAAATATCAGTATTTATTTGAAATGTAAATGAATATTTAAACATTCATTTAAACCATACAAATTAAGAATGCATATTAATGTAGCGTGATATATGTTACAATGAATAACAGGAGAAAATTAATAAATGCTAAAATTAGAACAAATTTCAAAATAAGATTAAAGTAAAGACTCATTGAAGTTGGTCTCAACTATGATGATTTTGCAAATATGCACATAGTTTCCTTAATAATACGGAAGCAGTTATCTTTTTCTCCAGGATTATTTTATTTCCTGGTCTATCCTACAGCCTGAAATTACCAGGTTATCCTATCAATGTATTAATAGACACCAATCCTGCTTTTCAAGATCAGCCAAGATCAGCTAGAACAGTGGTTCTCAACCTTATTAATGCTGCGACCCCCAACCAGTCGTAAGTCGAGGACTACCCAACTGGTCGTAAGTCAAGGATCCCAGCCGGTCGTAAGTTGAGGACTTTCCCTGCCCGGGAGCGCTGCACATGCATGGTGCCGCCCCCTGCGCCGGCCGAGGCGCAGCTGGCAAGGGGCAGTGATGGCGCAGGGTGACCCAGCAGCTGGGCCACCAGCTGGCCAAGCCCAAGGGAGGTAAGGCACCTGCCGGGCCCCACGCGCACCAGCAATCCTCCCTGTGCCCGCCGGCCTCCCACCTCCCACCCCTGGCCCTCTTTTACTTACATTTTTAGTAGTTGCTCAGCAGGGAGGGGTGGAAACTTCCAGACAGCTTGCCTTCGCTGCAGACAACTTGCAGCACCATTTGCAGACTGGGACTTTTGGTGGGCTCAACAGGGCAGAGATAGCCTGGACAATTCCTATTGGCTTTTGAAAGCCAATAGAATTAGACTCTATTCAAGAGAGTCTATTCTATTGGCTTTCAAAAGCCAATAGAATAAGAGGGAGTAGCACAGCTAAGGAAAAGGGGAAAAATGGCAGACTGCGTTGTTTGGCAACCCCCATGAAATGGTTGTTTGACCCCAAATGGGGTCCCACAGGTTAAGAACCGCTGAGCTAGAAGTTGCATCTAACTGAGCAAAAATTAAAAATTAAAATAAAAATGGCCCCTTCATTTATATTACTACTCCAAGATTCCCAACAGCCTTTTCAGCCTGCTTCAAAACCACTCCCAAGCCAGAATAACGGACAGATTCTCACATATGAGTGTCATAAATCTTGCAATCTTAAAATGATATTTCCATTATACCATTATGGTATAAAGTCCATATTCTTAATCTCTGATGCTTCCTTCAGATTCCACTTAAGATGACATTCAAGTCATTTTGATTTCATCATAGCTGTATGTCCTGTGAGTATTCCTGTTGTAAAGTAAAAAAATATATGCCAATATTTACCTATAACTACAAATAATATTATACATGATATATTTACACAATACAACATAGCAGATGTTGATATTTATAAAATTACAAGTAATAGTATTATACATTAATTAAGCATACTGAGTCTAATGGATATACTGATTTTTTGTTTCCTGTATCAGCCAACTCATGCAGTTAAAACAAAACACATCATTTGTTCTACGGTAGTGGTACTGAAAAGACTTAGTGGTGCACTAATTACATACCTTTACATTGTATAAAAATCTGGTATTGTTATCTTATGGTATGCTTTTTATTATGCAATAATAAAGTCTGAAAATCTAATTAAAAATTACTTGATTTATAATTCTGATAAAAATGTGATTATTAGGAAGCCTGAATCTCATCAGCATCAGCCTCGTTATTATCATCCCATCTCTTAAACAAGGCACAGTGCTGATTAAAAGGAAAGTACCAATTAAAAAGAAAAACACACAGTGAAACCCCAAAATGCATATATGTATTTACAAATTGCTGGAAGGATAAAATCAATTCTTAAAAATGCATGGAGGAGCATTAAGAAAAAAATACATAATTTGAAACACTTATATGAAACCAATACCATTTGTTAGACCGTGTATAGAAACTCTTACTTAGATATGACATAGAGACAGAACAAATACAAAATTGCCTGATAAAATGGATGCAAAAATTCAGTCACAGTGTAACAATGGGAAGGATGATGGATTAAATCTATAAAATGTATTTCAAGCTACAACTTAAAAGAAAAAATAGGTAGAAACTACTTTAACATTGGTACACAATTACATCAGTATAATATCTGAAATAGATCATTCAGTAATAAATGTTTGAAATGCCATGAAACAGAAGAAACATTTTACTGCAGAAGGAACATTTTACTACATGTTAAAAAAAACCCTTTCAAAAGTCCTGGAAAGATAAATGTAATATAATGCAATTTGGAAATTAACTTTGAAATCAAATCACAATTGTTCTTTTTTTAAAAAAAATATTTATTATTTTTTTAATTTTACAATCATAAGTACTTAATAAACATTGTGGTAATTCAGTGGTGTTGCGAAAGTGTGTCCGTGGCATCCCGGCAACCATGATTAATGACAGAGACCTAAGTTTGTCTCGGGATGGAAGCCCCGGCAGAAGCCAGGCCTCCCCTTTTATTACACATCAAACGTTTCTTCCCACAAATTGTCACCCTACTGATTTACAGCCAATTACATTACACAGATAGTTAAAACATACACTTTGAAAGCCTGACGTCTTTTTCAAGAAACGAAACTTTTCCCTGCTTTCTCCTCCACCCCCTAGTACAGCTGTCAGCTGACAGCCTTTAAGGGGAGGAGAGAGGGAAGCCCATACACACAGAGAAAGGATTTCTTAAAGGAGAATTGGATATTTATCACAACATCTCATCCTTTTTTGTTTTTGTTTAGAAGCAAAGGTTTTCTGTCCATGTATTCGATTTCATCCAACTGAGGTGGCTGTTTATCCATTGGCATCCGCTCGAATCCTTGTTGACTAATGTTCACTTGTTGAGACAATTTTTTCTTTGGTATAAAATATTTCATCATAGCAAAAATATCAGGCAAACATTGTATATAAAAGCATCCACAATGGAATAATATAACAATACAAAATAATACTTATCAAATTTCTTAACCATTGGAAATTTGGTAACCAAAACCAGAATGCATTCCAAATATCCCCAATGCTTATGATCTCCGGATATTGGTGGAGGGATTTGTCCTTGTTCTTCATTAAGCATTTCAACGGCCGTCACTGTCATTGGCTGCAGTCCAATTCCGTGTGCCATTAAAATAGCTACAAACCCAATACACTTGCATTGTACTCTCCATCATCACATTTTGCATACACTTTGTTATTACTTTGATCACAATGATCAGGCATATTAAAGGTGATATTACAAGAGAGATATATACTTAAAGAATAATTTCCTTAGAAAAATTAAAACACACTAATACAAAATCTACATAATAAAACCTAAGTGGCAGCGTATAATGTCCTGCCTCATTAATATGTACAAAACTTTCGCTAGCTCCAGTGTTGTTCAAAGGAAGTCCAACTAAAGAAAGTCCTTGACTGGCATCCGATAGTGACATCATACACATCCAGCAGTCAGTATGGTTTGTTAAGGCACTAACTTTTTATTGTCCTTCCAAAATTATTGTCCGTCCACTTTGGGCTCACCAGAGTCTTTGCAATCTTTTGGCTGTACACTGTAAGGGCAAATATTGCGGCCAGGAGCCCATATCGTATTGCCTTCATGTTGCACCGCAGCATATCCACGACCCCAGGTAATAAGTTCAGCTGGTCCTTTCCATTGGGGGTCTGGTAGTTTATGATACCAAACTAGCGGTCGAACCGTGGTTGCTGCATCTGGAAGGGGAGAAAAATGCCTGCTCGCAGCTGTATTAGGTGTTGTGCCAGGTGGTTTAGAAAATTGAGAGTATATAAAGCTAAATTAAGATGATTTTGCACTCCAGGTAGTCTGGGGGTATTTTCCCCATTTTTTGTTTATAATTTGTCAAGCATGTGCTTAAGAGTGGAATTGGCCCGTTCCACTACTTTTTGCCCCTGTGAATTGTAAGGAATGCCGAATTTATGAATAATGTCCCACCGATTGCAGAACTGAGCAAAGCCATGACTACAATATGCGGATCCATTATCAGTTTTTAATTCTTTAGGAGTACCCAGAGTGCTAAAAGTTTGAATACAATGATTGATGACATGTTTAGTTGCCTCTCCACGCTGTGGAGTAGCAAGGATGAACCCAGAATATGTATCAATAGTCACATGTATATATTTCCATGGACTAAAAGATGCATATTGGGTAATGTCCATTTGCCAAATTTGACATGCCTCAAGTCCACGGGGATTCACACCCATTGGAATAGACAGTCCTTGTTGTGAACAGTCCTTGTTGTGAGCACTGTTGAATGATAGCTGTTGCCTCCCCGGGGGTTATGCCAAATTGTTTAGCCAAAGCCTTGGCGTTTTGATGAAAATAGCTATGACTATCCCAGGGAGTGGGTTGTTGCATAGTCATAACTTGTGTGGCCATATCCGCCTGGGAATTCCCTTCACTGAGAATTCCTGGAAAATTTTGATGACTCCGGATATGTGCAATAAAATAAGGACAATATCTTGTCTCAATAAATTTTTGCAATGTCAAAAATAGCGTCAACAAAGTCTCATCCAAACTAGGAGAGATATAAGCAAAATGTAATTTTTTATGGCCAAAAAGCATGGATCTGCTGAAAAATGACCAAAAAAACCTGACCAGGCCAATCACTAATCAATAATTGCAAAACCAAATTATTTTGAATCAAAGTTTCCCACAATTTTAAGGAAAATGGGAGAAAATAATTGCAAATTCAATTCCAAAAAGCTGGCGCCATTGTGTGGCCACAATGTGTAATTTCAGCCAAAGTCGTAGCTGGAGTGAAAACAATTTCCTGTAGGCTCATTAGATTGAGTAATTGCCACTGTGGGTGGTCGATCAAAAATCACATTCAAATGCACAGGGTGATTGTCAACACACCGATCAGTCCACTGGGTGTTGAGGGCTGTTTGGACTTTCTCAACGACCAATAGCTGGTCGGAGGTCAATGTCACAATGTCTGTGGGATTTTTGAGGCCTTTTAATGCCATAAATAAAGGAGAAAGAGTCGAGGTAGAAAGACCTATATATGGTCTTAACCAATTAATATTTCCTAAATATTGTTGTAGTTGAACCAATGTAGGTGCAAGTGGCAAATCAAATTGCACCACTTGGGGCAATGAATGGGCCTGTTGCAATTTGTGTCCCAAATAGAAATATGGCGCTGTATTTTGTATTTTTTCAGGGCTAATAGCCAATCCTGCCCTGGCCAGCGTGGTTTCCAATTCTTTATATGAAGCCATAATCATGCCTTTTGGCCCTGGGCCGGCAATGAGAATGTCATCCATATAGTGATAAATTTTCCAATTAATATGTAATTTATGAAATGGTTGTAATGCAAGATCCACATACATTTGACACATGGTTGGACTGTTCAGCATGCCTTGAGGTAACACAGTCCATTGATATCTAGTGACAGAAGCACTATTATTAATTGATGGCAGGGTAAAGGCAAATAACTTTCTGTCTTCTGGGAATAAAGGAATACTAAAAAAGCAATCCTTTAAGTCTATGATAACAAGCTCCCATGTTTGAGGAATCAAATTTGGATTTGGCAGGCCACACTGTAGTGACCCCATGGGAACAATAATTTTATTGACTTCTTTAGCGGGTTTCATTTGTGCATCCACACCTATAGTTACAGGGTATAAACTTGCCATTTCATCAGCATTTAATTCTCCTGTTTCATAATCATTCAGTAATGTTTCTTGAATAAAATTACTTGTTTTGGTCAGAGCTGGAGGATCACACAACTCAACATTGCTAGGGAAAACCTTGCTGTGATTTTTAATTTTTACTGGAGTTTCACTGGCAGGGGGAAGAAGTTGAACTTCATTATAATTCAATGGATTCAGTAATGTTTTTAATAATAGTTGTTCCTGTGTCTCCAAAGCTTTTAACACTACTCTGCAAGATGTTAAAATAGAAGCGGGGGCCCTAGAATTTGTATGTAACAACTCCCCCACTCTCCTCCAGGTTTCAACTTTAAGGCAGCCTGCCTCTGGGTAGAAAGTTATGTGTTTCCAAATAAATTCAAGGAGAGATCTTAAATCTCCTTCTGTCAGCTTCTTAGCTGTAAAATAAACATAATTCTTCCTGGTTATCTCTGTGAGTTCACTGAAATGCATCTCCTGTGCCTTTGAGAGATCTCCACCCATACGTACGAGGGGTCAGTCTTCGTCCAGCGATGAACTGATGAAGCGTTCTTGGCCACGTCCAGGCGGTAAGTATGAGGGTCCAGGGACGTATAACCTCTCAGGGTTATCACATCGGGGTCACCACTTGTTGCGAAAGTGTGTCCGTGGAGTCCCGGCAACCATGATTAATGACAGAGACCTAAGTTTGTCTTGGGATGGAAGCCCCGGCAGAAGCCAGGCCTCCCCTTTTATTACACATCAAACGTTTCTTCCCACAAATTGTCACCCTACTGATTTACAGCCAATTACATTACACAGATAGTTAAAACATACACTTTGAAAGCCTGACGTCTTTTTCAAGAAACGAAACTTTTCCCTGCTTTCTCCTCCACCCCCTCCCCAGTACAGCTGTCAGCTGACAGCCTGTAAGGGGGAGAGAGGGAAGCCCATACACACAGAGAAAGGATTTCTTAAAGGAGAATTGGATATTTATCACAACACAGTGGTACATATTAACTTTCTCAGTCTAGTTCCAATACTACACCATCCAGTGCTTCTTTCATCCTATCTTCTTCCAGTGGTATGCATTTTTCCACACTGGGCAAATACAATTCTTGTTACTATTAATACACATACAATTAAATATAGACATCTTCATCACATTTTTCTGGTACTGTATATAATATTGATAGTATCAGTTTATAATATCTTTTCTAGTCAAAATATATCTCAATTGCATTTGCACTTAAAATTCATTTATTCGATCAATATACACTTTTTATTTTTTTTTAATTTCCCCTCAATATTCAATATTCCCCTCTATTGCTTATAATTTTGTCATACTAAACTATATTTGGGTAACCAAAGGCTTCCCTTGTTCAAACCCTTTTAGAATTTTCATATTTTCCATCTCATAACAAAATACAATATTCTAGTTACAAAGCCTATCCTTCTAATTATAATAATACCTTTATTTCTAACAGTTGTATGTTTTAATCATATTCAAACATCTGTTTAATACTATAATATCCCTTCTCATTGGTCAAAACCTCTATTTTCTTCAGTCTTACTCTAGCTTTCTTCCTTTGCCAAATAACTTTCCACGTCAGTGCATTTGAATCATCAAGTAATTCTTCCTCTGTTTTTGTATATATTGTTTGGTATGAGGAAGAGAATTTTATTGAAGTATTTTTGGAAGAACATTCAACCCATTTATATTCATTAAACAGCCTCCATCTTTCTCCTTCAATTTTTCTTTTCATTTCTTGTTTGTCAATATTCAGCATTTTTCCTAATAGCTTTATCATCCATTTGATCAACTCTTCTTCCTTGTCCTCAAATGTATTCTGAGATCTTAACAAGTAAGATATCTTTTCCATTTCTGGTCTTATCACTGCATCTTCTAATTTTTCATTTGTCTGTATCTGTCTGATAATTCCTTCCTTTAGGTTCTCCATCTTTAGAGCCATTTCTTTTAATTTTCCTTCTGTTTTCTGGGTTACTAGTTCCTTCTTTGTAGTCATTGTCTGAATTTTTAAGTTTAG